>CM053400.1:171455005-171620833 GCA_028644305.1 Xerus rutilus
ATAGGCACAAATTGAAATATCACACTGAATCCCGTTAATATGTCCAATTAATACACATCAATAAAGATGTTCCAAATTCAGAACTCATATATTTTTAAATTATGATGAATACACTAAGTGTGCTATTGAAAAACAAATGGCAAAAACATTGATGAATGTAAGACAGAGATAGAAACACTGAGAAGGAAATCGAAACTGAACACTAGAAATCTAAACTAACAGAAATTAAGAATGCCTTTGATGGGTTCATCCATCAGCACACTGAATAATACAGAAAACATTCAGCGAGCTCAAAAATACATCAATAGACTCTTTCTAAGATGGAATTAAAAAGAAAAAAATTGAGAAAAACAGAAAGAAATATCTAAGAATTATGAGAAAAATTTTAAAAGATTTCGATACACATAATGGAATACCAGGAGAAGAAAGGCAAAATGGAGCAAAAAAAATGTTTGAAGTAATAATGACTGGCAATTTTTCTTTTTCCCTATTTTAGTAGTAGGATTGAATTCAGGAGCACTTTACCACTGGGCTGTGTCCCCAACCTTTTTAATTTTTTTATTTGGAGACAGAGCCTTACTAAATTACTGAGGCTGGTCTCAAACTGCAATCCTCCTGCCTCAGCCTCCCAAATAACTGGGATTACAGGCGTGCATCACTGTACCAAGCAAGAATTTTTCAAAATTAATGACAGATGCCAAATCATAGATCAGAAACGCTCATAGGACACCAAGTAAGATAAATATTGCAAAACCTATACCTAAGCATATCACAGTTAACTGAAGAAAATGGAAGACAAAGAAAATCTTTAAAGAAGTTGGCAATGCAAGGTACCTTATCAATAAAATAACAAAAACAAGAATCAATTTAGTCTTCTTGTTAGAAACCACAAAAGCAAAAAGAAAATTGGGGCAAATATTCACTGCTGAGAAAACAAAAACTGGGAGATTTTTTTTGACAAAAGAAAAAGGGAAACTGAAGCAGGTGTTATGGTTTGGATGTGAGGTGTCCCCCCAGAGCTCATGTGTGAGACATTCAATGTTTAGAGAAGTTATTGGGTTATGAGAGCCTTAACCCAATCAGTGAATTAATTCCCTGATGGAGATTAACTGAGTAGTAACTGAAGGTGGGTTGGGTGTAGCTGAAGGAGGTGGGCATTAGAGGTGTGCCAAGATATATTTTGTATCTGGAGAGTGGAGTCTCTCTCTCTTCTGATCATCATGTGAGCTGCTCCCCCCTGCCACACTTCCACCGTGATATTCTGCCTTACCTTGAGCCCCAAGGAATGGAGCCGGCCGTCTATGGACTAAGACCTCTGAAACTGTGAGCCCTCAAATAAACTTTTCCTCTTCTACAATTGTTCTGGTCAGGCCTTTTATCACATTAGAAGAAAAGCTGACTAAAATAGCAGGCCTGTTTTGCAAGAATATATTCTGAAAGAAGGAAATGAGATACATCAAAAATTCAGATCTGCATGAAGGGAGGAAGAGCAATAGCGGAGGAATAAATGAAAGCAGTTAAATGTGTATTAATTCTAAACTATAACTAAAGGAAGAATAATTGCAACATATAGGGTGGTTATAACAGACGGTTAAGTGAAATGAATGAGATTGATGTCATAAAGGATAGAAGAATTGCTTGGTAAACTGTTTGTAAGATATCTACTATCCCTGAAGTGGTATTGCTGTTTAAAAGTAGACTTAACTGTAAATGCATATTGCAATCTTCAGGGAACCATCTTCAAAATATTTAAAAAGGAGTGAAATTTATATGCTATGAGGAAAGAGGAAATAGAATAATGCATGATGCTTAATCTAAAGCTAGTATTGTACAGAAAAAGGGTAGAGCAAATGCAACAAATAGAAACAGTTAAAAACATAGTAGATAATAATCCATAATATTAATGATGGAATGTGATTGGCTAAATACATGAGTCAAAAGACAAAGATTATCAGTATGAATAAAAAAAAAAACTACTTGGTGTCTATAAGAAATCCACTTCAAATATAAAGACACCAAGAAGTTAAAAGTGAAGAGATGGAGAAAGATATACCATGTGGTACAATCAACACCAATTAAAAGAGAACTTTACTAGCTGTATTAATTTCAGACAAAGTGGAACTCAGAAAAAGCAAAATTATTAGAAATAATGAGAAACATTTCATAGTGAAAAGGGGACAGTGTCCAAGAGGATAGAACAATCCTGAGTATCTTTGCCCCTGAAAGCATCAAAATATATAAAGCAAAAAATGATGAAAATGAAAGGAAAAACAGATAAATCAACTATTATAGTTGGAAACTTCCACACATGTCTTGCATTTACTGATATCACAGGCAAGCAGAATATCAGGGAATATATAGTTGACTTGAAGGGCCCTGTCAGTCAACTTGATATAACTGACATTTGCAGAATAGTCTATTCAATAACAGCAGAACATCCCTTTCAAGTTCACATGGAACATTGAATCGGATAGACCACATTATGGAACATTAAAAAAATGCCTAACAAGTTTGAAAATGTAAATCATATGAAACATGTTCACAGAGCAAAATGGAATGGAACTAGAAATCAATAAGAAAAAATAGCTAGAAATTCTTCAAATATTCGTTAACTGAACAACACATCGCTATAAAACACAAGTCAAAGAAGCCTCAAGATATATTAAAATATTTTAATTAAATGAAAATCAAAACCATCTATCAATATATGTATGATGCAGTGAAGGCAATGCCAAGGGAAATTTATAGCATTAGAGCAAGGCAATCCCAGGGAGAAAGGATCGCCTTTTCAACAAATGGTGAAACAAGTGGAGTGGACATTGTTAGAAAAAAATTAGAAATAGGCATTACACCTCTGACCATAATTAACTCAAAATGGATCTCAGACTCAAATATAAAATGCAAACCTATAAAACTTTTAGAAGGAAATATAGGACAAATATTAAATACAAATTACCATGTTAAAAGGTTACCTTCTATATGATTCAATTATATGACATTCTGGGAAAGGCAAAATTATAAGTAACGCTAAAAAGGCCAGTTGTTGCCAGGGGCTACCTAAATAGGTGAAACACAATAGGTACCAGTCAGTGAGAATACTCTGTGTGATACAGCATTTGTCAAAATCTGTAGAAGCTCACAGGACTTTACAACAAAAAATAAGCCTTCATGTATGCAAATTTTAAAAATCATTTAAAAGGTCAAGATACACTAATAAAATGTGGATGTGACAAAAAATTCTAACTATATTACAAATATATGAAAAAGCATCACTTAAGTGATAGTTGAAGAAAGATGCTGACCTAAATAACTTTAGAAATAAGAATAGTCTGTAAAACTAAAGGTAAAAATGAACCCTATATAAGTGCTGTATTCTAATACTGTTTCCTACAGGGATTCAGATGAACAAATCTGTTATTAAACATGTATCCTGAAAATGAACAATTCAGTAAATGGATCACAGAGGTTAGAGATAGGTTTCATCTTATTGGACTAGAAGTTTACAGATAAGGAGAAGAGACTAGAATGAGCCATAATGCTCAAGATTGAAGAATAAAGAATTTCAAAAAAGAATTAAACATAAAGGTAAAAGAAAATATGCCATAATCGTAAAATCATGTATACAATTTAATATCACATTTATATACTTTAATAAACTACCAAATGATACTTATACATAGATGCATATGTAATAACTATTTTTAAATAGTATATGTTGGAAGAATGCCCAATACCCATATGGATTCTTGCCTCTGATGAAGGAGGAAAGAGAATAAAGGAAATGGAGATTATAAATATAATTTCAACTATATTTATGTTTTATTTTTGAACAAAGTCTGAAGTATGTGTTACAATGTCAAGATTTGTTAATAATGGGATGGGATTTTGGAGAAGTTTGTTATACTACACTATACTTCCCTGTATGTTTAAAATTTTTATAATTAAAAAAAGTATTCTGAGTAATCCAAGTGATTGATTCGAATGACTGAAATATCTGATAAAAAACAACTTAGAGGAGGAAAGATTGATTTTGGCTCACAGTATCAGAGGTTCAGTCCATGATCAGCCATTGCTCTGGGCCTGAAGTGAGGCAGAAACCTCATGGAGGAAATGCTGGGTGGAGGAGAGCTGCTCAGCTCATTGTAGCCAGGAAACAGAGGGAGAGCCAGGGTGGAGTCAGCGACAAGATATCGAATCCAAGGGCACCCCCCCACACGCCATGACCTACTTCCTCCAACCATGCCCCACCTCCTCAGTAGTACATTCAAATTATTAATCCATCAAATGGATCCATCCATCAATTAGATTATAGTCCCCATGATCCAATCGCTTTCTAAAAGTACCCCTAGACATTTCTATGTCAGGGACTAACCAACACCCTTCCATGCATGAAACTTTGGGGAACATTCCAGATCCAAACCATGATACCTCCACCAGAGTAGGTCAGTGTTAATCAAGAAATCAATGCTGAGGTATCAAAACTGACTAATAGACTTTACTTACCTGAACCCAGAAGAGAAAGAAGAGGGAGAAGTGGAGGGTGGGCCCTGAATTTCTGGTGTAGCAAACTGGAGGGAAGGAGTTGGCGTCTACTGAGAGAGACCTAGAGCAGGAGGAACGAGTGTGAGGTGAAAGCATCTCCTATTGAACAGGGCATACAGGAGGCTCATTACAAATGCTCAGTACATTTTTTCTGATCTGAAAAGAAACACTTGGGGAGCTGGCATAAAGACATTCTATTTCTAAAACCTCATTCTCCTTTCTACGTGTTTGGGGTAATTGGGTCCTATGTACTCTTCACAAGCCAAGTGAACAAGGTAAGTGAAGATAGGGAAAGCATTTTCACATAACCTAATTACAGATATTATTAGACAAAGGATTCCAAGTGAATCCTATTCTGAACTTTAACAGCACCCTGGAGAAAATAGCTATTACAACTCAAGTGGCAGAATATGGCTCTCCTTTAGGAAAAAATCAATAGATTCTCTGGAGAAAAGCAGTAAATGACTTCCTTTTTAGAATTTCATCACTAGCTTTCTCTTTATACAACAGTCTATAAAATCATAGCCAAAAGATGATCATGTTGCAAAGAATGCAACGGCAATATAGACCAACATCCTGTCTTATACTGGAAATGCCTGAGATATTTTCTATTTATTGTTTAAGTTTCTGTCAAACCTATCCCAGCTTCTATAAATTCCTGGTGACCACTAGACCTCTCCTTGGTCTCACTTTGCTTTGTCTTGACCAGGTGCCAAGCAGAAATTATTACCATAACATTTCTTACAAAAACTTGAGATTATTTGTTTTTATGTCAATTTTGGTGAATTATTAGACTACTTGAGAATAAGAGGCAAAACTGAATGATGGGTGGGCCAATCAGGCAGCCTCTTGCAATCCATAATCTATAAAGAATAGTAAAACAAAACTGAGGAAACCAGAAATATGGCAACCATTGAGTTAGATTTGTTCACACTAACCTCATTTGTTCACAATCAGCAAATAGAGACTTAGAAGGACAAGGCATACCTAAGTAGGAGTTTACAATATTCCTCACTCGCTCAGTGCCTCTGTGTGTGTGTATCTGTCTGTATCTCTCTCTCTCTCTTGCGCACACGCTCTCTCTCTCTTATTTTTATCGAATGCATTTATGAACTGCAGCATGCAGCTCTGGCTTTACCATTAATGGAGTGACTAGTCAACTGAGCACTACTTAATAGCAGCAAAATCAGCTATAATCTCCAAACCAAATAGCACTGAACTTATTTCTATTAACTAATATTTGTGTCTTTATTAGAAAATCTAATACTTAAACTCTTCAATATGGCCACAATTAGTCTAGCTCAGAAAAGTAAAATTCAAAACAATTTCAATAAGTGTGAATATTTTAGTCAGAACTTTATAATCCCTTATGTTGAACATAAACATTTTACCTATAGAAAGTTTCTCCCCATCCTACCAAATACTTTTTTTTAAAAAGTATTTTCCAAGGGTCTTCAAGTTCTCCATAGTATTGGTCATACATGAGACCATGTGTATAATCCCAATGGTTACTTCTAACCCTGAGCACAGTGACTGGCACCTCAGAGACATGCGAAAGGTGTTTGATGATTAATTAATTAGTTAATAAAGCAATCATTACTCTGTACCTGTCTACTCTTGTCAGAAAATCCATTAGATTCTGTGAGAGTCCATTTTATTGCAACCTACTGTGATGATTAGAAAATAGGTTTTTTGTTTTGTCCATTGGTCGTCTTGGATCTCCCAATGGGCAGGCATATGCTTGGCTCATACTGCTCCAGTTTTACAGACAGACATCTATCTAGACAGGGATGGAACTCAATCTTAAGTTCTAAGTCAGGAAACAGAGATCCCACCTCGCAACATTTCAATTATGAGCACTGAACTGTGAATGACCTTCTGTATTGCCTTGATCTTTGAAATCACACTTTTGGTGGTGAAGCAGAGGAGAACCAGCTTCACCACTGGATTATATTTTTTCATGTTAATCTTACACAGCCAGCAAATGGAGACTTAGAAGGACAGGGCATACCTAAGTAGGAGTTTCCAACATTCCTCACTCGCTCAGTGCCTCTGTGTGTGTGTGCGTGTGTGTTTGCCAGAACTGCTGTTCAAAGAAGATGAAGACTCTCCATAAAAGAGCAGTCAAAGAGAACAGTAAACCTGATTTTCTTTTGATTACAAATACAGTGGGGAAGAGAATGAACGCCGACACCAGAAGAACAGACACGTATGACCCGTGAACTGTTTTACCCATAGCATCTCGTCGGATCCTGACTCCTACTCAGTCCCGGAGCCATGTGCTACTGATGCCATTTGAAAGGAGAGATATTGACTCAGAAAAATTAAGCAATTGTTTGAAGTCACAGAAAGAGTGAGTCAAAGAAAGAGTGGGGTGCCCAGCATTTATCTCCAGGTCTTCCTAGCACTTTGTCCTGATGGTGTAGTCTGTGCTCAGTGTCATTGGGATTAGTGTGTGTTCTTAAACCTGATATCCAACTCACCCACCCATCCCTACACCCTCAGAAGAAAGGAGGGACTTCTAAAATCATTATCCTAATCAGTTCCTAAATTCAGAATAATTAGAGGGAAAGTCATTATTAGATTTCATAGGGATTGTCAGGCACTATAAACCTCGGCTGAGTTATCAAGGCTAGTAGTAGTCTTAGATTTCAACATGTCTATGAGGTAAAACACAGTCTCAACAATCTCTTAATTAAAGGAGCTTGTTGTAATGATGATTTTCAGGAGAAAGGAACACCAGTGGGTAGAAGTGGGCTTAGTTTTAAAAATATTTTGATGGTTGAGATATGCCTCCCTGGGAACATGCTTTTTTAAAGTCTTCAAGAGTCATGGAAGAGAAATAAGTGATTTGATGAATTTGTAGGTGCTGTTGCTGTTATTTTGTTTCAGGCTAACTCATGTCACAGAAGTTGAATAAGTGATCCATTTTTTAACTCACTGCATTTCCTGTTCCCACACTATTCAATGTAAGTGCCACTGGCCAAAAGCATAGGCACTAGCTTGGAGTTTGTCAGAAATGCAGAACCTCAGGCCCTATTCAGTCCTACTAGTGCAGAACTTGCATTTTACCAAGATCTGCAGGCGATTCTTATGCATTTCAACTTTTAAGAAGCACTGCGCCACACACAAATGAACACTCTCCTTATATAAGGTAAGCACCCCTCACCTGGGTTCCCACAGAAATCCCCAGTCCCTTGTGGCCTGGTACTGAAATCATTTGTTTGAAAGTATGCCTTTTATACTTCCATGTGAGTTTTTCAAGGCCAGATCAATGCTGTTATCTCTTACATGCACTTCCCTAAAGTTCCTGTGTTGGAAATATAACCTATCAGGGGTGCTTACCTTAGATAAGGTTTCACTTGTCTGAAAACAGACTTAGACAAGTGCCTTCCATGTCCCCCACTAGTTGGCCCTAACCATCCCTGGAATAGAGCTTTCAGTAAATATTTAGGAATCCCACAGAATTGTGATCTTTTCAAGGTCAATAACCACATATTGGTATTCATGCATCTTTAAAATGTAGCACGGGTCGGGCATACAATAAATGTTCAATTTGTGTTGAGCTCTTGAATTAGTTCCTAATTTATACCAAAAAAATTGGAATGGACTAAAAACATGGCCACTGAGCCCTGTGTCATTTCTGCCAAGGTTTTTCTGTTGCCAGCCAGTCCCAAATACATACTAATTCCCCTGTGCTTTCACATCATGTTTCTTATTAATAATAAGATTATCTCCACAACTTTCTTACTTCCTGGATCAACATCAATAAATAATGTCCTTAATAGTCAAGTTACCAGGTTCGCTAAGTCCTTGATAGTTAAAGAAGGAGGGATGATATGACACAGTGTCACAAAATTGGCAGATGACAGGGTCAAGTGTACTATCGGATCTCGCAACCCAGCGCTCCTACCCACTGAGACACACTGATTATTGTGATCAACAGAATCTGAGATTTTAGAAAAGTTACATAACTTTATGTAATCCCTATGAAATCTGGCACATAACTCTAGTATATATTTTCAACATAAGTATTTGGTTCAGTTAAGTATATTGTCTGTTCAAAGAAATTTGTCTCTCTGGTCTTACTGTAGATTCTCTCTTCATCTATGCATTTCCTTATTTATTCTCTAATTTATTCAACCACATTTTATTGACTCTGTGGAACAGTATCAGCCCAATAGTGGTCACTCACGTTTCATTGAGCTAATCACCTCCTTTTGATAAATATTGATAATCCAGCTCCCTGAGATCCAGTGGTAAAATATTCAGATTGCCAGATGAGAATTATAAAGCCATCGAACACTGGAGTTGGCAGATGCCTTTAGAGATTAGCTCCTCCAGCCTCCATTTCTGCCAGATGACAAGGCTGAGAGCCAAAGAGGAAGAGTGACATGCTTGAGTTCACATTACAAAATGTTTTATGTAGCTTTTCCTGTGGGGACTTGAATTATCTGTCTTCTATGCTTGCATTGATCGCAAGGCAGGTAGTTGCCAGATCCTCATTTAACTTGGGCATAGAAGCAAATAATTAAAAAATACCCCAAAGCCCTATATAATAGATGCATTCTAAAGCTTTTAGCTGACAATGTACTCATACTGCTGATCCTAGGAGAAATTCTGAATAACTGGAAGGGACTGACTCGTGTAAATATTCATGACACAAACTCATCGAGCCTTGGACAAGAACATACGTGAATAATTAACAAGATAGTGATTTGTAGTTTCACAGTAATAGACAACCTGGCTCCTAACAAAAGGTTAACTGAAGTTGTTTTTTCTTCTAAGACAACCAGAAATTCAAGAGAGTAACTTGCAAGACTTGTGAGCACTTCTGTGGGATCCTTTTGGAAGTTGAGTCCTTCTAAAGGAAGTATTCAGTTTTGCTAGACATTGTACTTAAAATGGACATTCTACACTTTTAGCAAAAGTGACACATGGCTACAGTTAGGTACTTTCTCACTATGTCTGTGGCTGTCTTGGTCTTTTCCTTCTGTTCTACTCTTAAAGCATAAACCAATCTCTCCCCCTAGCTCTCAACCTCATTAGTTAGTAGTCCTACTAGACTAGGTTGCTATAGTTTTCCATGGACGCTTGTCATGGGGCAGGATAATATTACGGGACACTCTACGGGATACCCTACTTTCCAGACATGCTCTTCCTCACCTCACTGTGGAGTACTAGATATATTTCCTCTTGGTTACTTGATTGATCATTCAGTAAGCCTCGTGATTCTCTTCATTGCTTATTGATCCAGAAGTATGAGGATCCCAAACTAACTGGCTAAAAGGCTTAACTTCCTATTCAAAAGAATCATTGCTTCCTTTCCTGGTGGAAACATTGCTTCCTTTTGGAACTAGGACCTCTAGCCAACAGAGCATAAAGTCATAGGAACAAAAATCAAAAACTTTGCTAATAGGTCACTAGGGGTAATAGTTAGTGGTGCCTCCCATTTTCACCTCTTGGTTTCTGAACCTGTGAATCCTGGCTTTGGGGAAAATAATACCATATGTTGGCCGCTGATTCTGAGTAGATGAGGCTTCAAAAAGCTATTCCAATGTTCTGCCAAACTAGCTACTTCAGGATGGTGCAGAACATGGTAAGACCAATGGATGCCATCAGCATGAGCCCTTGCCACAGTTTTTTGATTGTAAGATAATTTCCTTCTTCAGAAACAATGTTTTGTCAAATACCACTGCAGGTGCATGGGCATTCTACAACTCTATAGATGGTAGTTTGGGCAGAAGCATTGTGCTTAGGGACGGCAAACGCATATCCATAGTAAACATCTATTCCAGAAAGAAGATGCCACAACTTCCATCATGGAAGCTGTCCAATGCAATCAACCTCCCACAAGGCAGCTAGCTGATCACCTAGGAACAATGCCATATCAAAGACTCGGCACTGGTCTCTGGTGCTGGCAGGCTGGTCCTACAGCAGTGGCCATAGATAGATCAGTTGATAAGTAAGTGGAAGTTCATGTTGCCAAAACCCTCTATTGCCTCCATCCTGCCACTAGGATCATTTTGTTTATGAGCCCATTGGGCAATGACAGGGGTGGCTGGGCAAGAGGCTACCTCGTCTCACAAAATTGCTTATCCTATTTACTTAATTACTAAAGTCCTCCTCCGTTCAGGTCACCCTCTGGTAAACATTCACATGGGTCATGATTCTTAATTTTTTACCTTTCAGATACATCTAACCACATCTATCCACCTCTTCCCCAGAACTCCTTGCCACCATATTCCAATCATTTTTTTCTTCCAAGTCCCTGATCACCCAGCTAACACAGCAGCCACAAACCGTGATTCTGTATATAATTGTACTTAGCAACTGTGTTCTTCCAAGCAAAATGAACAACCAAGAGCAGTGCTTGAAGTTCTTTCCACCAGGAGGATTTCCCTTCATGGTTGTTCTTCAGGGATGACCCAGAAAGTGGCTTTAGTGCTGCAGCTATCCGCTTTCCAGGGGTACCTGCATATCATATTGACCTATCCATGAACCAGGCCTCAGTCTTGGCTCTCTTTGTCAACTGACCATAGGGAACCCCTGAAGGTCACAGTTGCAGGCTGAGAGACAGAAGACAATTTAGCAGGAGTGGGGATCATAGGCACTAGAGCTGCTGCTTCTTATAACTTACTTGTGCCTTTAGGGCCTGACCTGGCCCAGTCATGTCTACTCCACTTCTGTTGGATGATGGTTGCTGCTGTGCATGACCACTTGATGGTGGGTTTGGTGGGTCAGATAACACCTAATTCACGATGGTAGCTCAGGTTGTGTGTTAATGTGGTTGCCCACTGTCAAGAGTTCAGAATCCACTAAAACCAAGTAGCAAGCCAAAAGCTGTTTCTCAAAAGAGTAATTATCTGTGGAGGCAGGGCTCTGCTCCAAAAATCCTAAGGACCTGCAAGTAGCCTCAAGGGCATGCCAAAGGCTCTGGACAGCCTCTGGACCTCATCTGGCCCTGACACTTCAAGGACCATCGTAACTGATGGATTGTATGGCCTCAGTGACAGAGCCTCTTTCTCAGAAGCCTGGACCTTGCAGAGTTTTCTCTCATTTTGGTCCCCACTCAAAATATAGGCAGTTACTCTGACACAAATCAAAAAAGACTAAAACATTTTTGTTCACAATAGAAAAATCTAGAAAAATCCAAATACCTATTTTAGAATGGATAATTCCCAGAATATACATAAAATGGAATGGTATGTAACACCAAAAGAGAACATTTGAGACAAGTAATGTCACAGTTGAATCTCACAGAAAAACCATGAATGAGTGAAAGAAGCTAGCCACAAAAGACTACACTTTTTATAATTTAATTACATAAAATCCAAGAACAGAAAAAACTAAATTCTGGTGAAAGACATCAGAGTACTGGATTTGGAGGTCAGTGGGTATGGATTTAAGAAGGGACAGAAAGGATCCCTCTGAGGTATGGAAAATAGTCCATATATAAAATCCATTGATTTGTGCACTTAAGATTTGTAAACGTACCTATAGCCCCATGAACATTTATTTTAATGACAATCACTCTTTTCCTTCCAACAGCTTGAAATTGCTGGAATTATATCTACAGTGGTATTTCTAGTGTATCGCTCTTTCCCTTAGCAGCCACTCACTATGGGTTATCCACATTTTTTTTTATAAGGGAGTTCCTCTTAGGAAAGTGTGTTTCCTGACCACAACAGAAATTTCTGAAATAAAAATTTAAACACAACTTAACAAAAACATTTTAACAAAGAATCATTTTCATTACACACGCAAATTCATGGCAGATGTCTTCAGAGGAATAACCCAAGTCCACCCACCACTAGAAGAAAAGTAAAACTGAATCAGCATTTCTGAAATATTGCAATGATTTCCCCCCTGGCTCCTAATCAAGACTGGCAACAGAAATACAGAAACACTATGAGAAAAACCTCTCTGGGAACATGTGACTAAAATTCTCAGACAGTGTTAGGTGGCTGGGGAATCTGGCTCAGCTTTGAATACTCAGCTTTGTAGCCTAGGAGCAACCCTTCTAGGGAAAAGATGAAACCTGTTTTAGAATGACCTATCCTGTCCTTGCCTATATACATGCATTATGTCATTGAACACTTTCAAGATCAGTAGCATTATAAAGTAAGGCTTAGAGACATTAAGAAACCCCCTGCTCAAGATTTCAAAACTGTTTTGTTGGGGATCTCACTTGGAGCTCACATTGTCTAAGCCCCAGCTTCTGGGACATGCCACTTCTAATCTGACCAGTTGGATTTTTTGTGTTGTTTTTAGACTGAAATGTTTGGAAAGAGCTCATAGATTACTTACATTAGTCATGGTAGGTTTTATTCCCAGTAAAGTGAAAAGACTCCTTTCTTTTTCTATCTGAATGAAAACATTTTGAATTCACTCTGACACAAATCAAAGAGGAATAAAACGGATGCTTTATAATCACCCAACTGTTCTATCATTTATCTTACCATCCCAATCTGTCACTCCTTCCAAGAATATCGATGATGGGAGACTGGCATAATCCCTGACTTCAACCTCACTCACTGCTTTGAAGAACCATTTCAAGACGCACCCAAGTAACTATGGTAGTTCATCTCTGTTGACCCAGCATCTTGTTCCTCATTCCTAACTGGTTGTCTGCTCCTCATTCAGCGCCTAATGGACCACATTCTGGAAAGGGGCTTTCCCATCCCAGTACCCACCTGCTGCCTGCGGTTCTATTCACCAGCCATCTTGGAGGTTTTTCACACAGAGCCTCCCCGTGCGATCTACAAGTACCAAATATGGAGAAAAGATGTTGTGTATTCCGTCTTACATAAAAACCATGCTGAATTAATTTAAGAATTGCTAGCCTTCCCAGGTTCTTCTTAGCTCTCCATCAGTCTTCCTCAAGTAAATGGCAGTAGGCTAGTTACCCAGACTGACCTGGGGCAATCTAATCAGGTTCTCTCATCTCCCAAGCTGTTTGCAATTGGGGAGGTATTCAGGGTGGAGGCAGAGTGGAGCTTCATAAGTTCCTGATGTTGCAAAGGCTACCCATCATGGGCACCCAAAACTATTTTCTGACTTTATCTTTCTAAATAAGAAATTGTGGAACTCTTATAGAAGTCTGATTAAATTAATTGATGTCATAGTTGTAAAGTAGAATAGATATGGATAACCTGGCTGCATTTTGATAATTGAAAAAAAACTTTTATTTGAAATAAATAACATAGTAGAATTGAGGGTTCAGGTTACTAACCTGGGAAGGTATGAGCCATATAACAGGGATTTCTGCCCCCGCAGGAATATTTAGGAAAAAGCATCTGGACTTCTCTCCACCTCTCACCAATACTTCTGCTAAGAGAAAATTTGTGTGATTAATAGCACCTGGGAACAAGTAGCTCGGCTCTGTGACTCACCATCTGCAATGTTGATCATAATTTTTTCTCTATTCCTGCTGCCCTGTGAAAAGACCACTAAAGTAGAGATCCTATGCCCTGTGACAGTTGGGTATGGTCAGTTGAGGAGGGAGCCCATTTTGGTCTTGAGCCTAAGTCATATATTCCAATATGGATTTGTCAGTAATAAAGCTTAGTTTTTAAAAAAAATTGCTGTATGTATATATGGCACAAATATTCAGGCCTGCTACAAGTTCAGATAATGTCCTAGAATGCCATAAACAAAAATACCCCTGCTACTTGACTTTAGAGCTAAAACACAACCAATACAATTGGAACCCTTTGTAAATACTTGCTTATCCCCGTTCTTGCCCATCACACTTCCTATCTGAGAAGGAACCACCACCAAACTTTGCTTATCATTCCCATAAATATTTTTATCTTTACATCACTTAAGTGTTTTAAAATATCAACTTTTGTTTTGCATATTTATAAATATCCTACAGGAATAGAATCATATTAGCATATTCTTATAAAAAGTTCCTTTATTATATTCAATATTATGTTGTTAGGATTTAGTCATTCTGATCAATGTATTGCTAGGTCATCTTTACTGATCACAGTATTCTCATGGATTAATATGCTGCATATCCATGGTGATGAATATCTGAGTAGTTTGTCATTTTTCATGATTACAGATAATGCTGCTGTTGGGTATTCTGTGACATGTTTCCATGTACACGTATGGAGAGTTCCTCTAGGTTGTATCTCAGAGGGAAATTACTGAATCATGGGTAAGTTTATTTTCATTGTTGTTACATATCACTAAAGCTGACATTTAGATCCCTGATTCTTCATTCTTTTCCCATTAATTTTCAATCCCACAGGAGAGAGGAGATGATCAATGTTTCCTCTTTCCTCTACCTAAGGTAATCTTTCATCCTTCCTGTTTCATAAATGCTTACTCATTTTCTAAGTCAACTATGTTCCCATTTCCTTGGAAGCTGCCCTGAACTGCCCAAGCAGTTATCATCCCATTTGCACTTTCAGGAATGGCTCTTCTACAGGGGACTTATTGATGACTGAATGCTTATAGAAACTATCATCCCTGAACATCTGCACAATTTTCACAAAGCCACGAACTGCAGAAGACAAAGAGCAGACTCCAAAACTCACACTACTGTGACAGTACATCCTTTCACCAATTCCTAATCATCCAAACTTTCAACAATTTGAAAGGGCACCCAACAGAAATATATTTATTGCACTCAGT
Organism: Xerus rutilus; assembly: GCA_028644305.1. NCBI lineage: Eukaryota > Metazoa > Chordata > Mammalia > Rodentia > Sciuridae > Xerus > Xerus rutilus. The sequence goes on from CM053400.1 coordinate 171,470,195, forward strand.
CTCTTAGACTCTTGTATCCAGAACACCCAGGGTTTTTATAGAAGTTAGCATGTGATGACAATTTTTTTTTTAATATTCTTTCAACTTTTTTTTTTATAGCTTTATTTTATTTTTATGTGGTGCTGAGGATCGAACCCAGTACCTCTCGCGTGCTAGGCGAGCACGCTACCACTGCGCCATAACCCCAGCCCCATGTGATGACAATTTTATTACCTCTAACACAAACACACAGGTAACATGGTCCCTACCCCCACTCCCCTAGGTAACTACTAAACCAGATAAACCACTAAAACCAGAAAAATCCATGCATATAATTATAAAATTGTGGGACTCTCAAAGCTAAAAGGAGCTTAGCAGTGACATCAACAAAATCTCCATTTGATAAACAAAATGCATCATCTTCATTTATCATTTTCATGTTTGGAGGTGATGCTCTGCCTGATGTCCCAAGGCCAATTAGAAAATCTAGAGCTCATGACAACTCATTTTCTTTAATTTAGTACATATTTATAGAACAGCTGAGCATCCTACACCCCTATGTATACATTAACCAGGATAAATCTGAGTTCATTTTAATTAAAACATTTTTCTTATAGATCTAGTCTATAAGACTGGTTAGCGGTTAGTGCCATATTAGGTATATCATAGACTATAAAAAAAAGTCATTATTGTCATGAGAGTTTTCAAGAAACTTACATTTCATAAAATGGTGGAAATGGTGACATATTCAGTATATTATGAGATGTGAACTTGAAAATTTTAACTGAAGTAGCAAGATAAAATGGATATGAAATTCCAAGGTGGTGTGTTATTCCATCAGCAAAAGTTACAAAGTAAGTCTGAGAATCATGTGGCTCTAAATCCACAAAGAAAATGAAAGGATGTCAAAAGAATAAAGACTATAAAAAAATATTTTTCTGAAAATTTTATTTAGAAAAAAAACTGCTTTGTGATGCCCGTCCCTCTCCTCCCCACTCAGATTTTGTCTGAAAAGAATTTAGGGAAATGCAAATTCCAGGGTTAGAGAAATGCGATGGCCAGGGTGAGGGGTCAGATGAAAAGGCCTGCCAGGACCCAGTGGGGCTAAGGACCTGGAAATCCCTGCACTGCCTTCTGGTGAATTGCAATCATTTGGTATGCAGTTTCATTGCGAAGATTTAAATAGGGATTCTGCCAAAGGGGGCTTCTGCCAGAAGGCAAAGAGATCCGCGCAGTGCATGTTGAGTGGACAACCAGAAGTATGAGTTGACTGTGGATCAAGACTATGTGACAAAATCCAGGCACCACACATGCCCATGGAGTCTGCTAAAACAGATTCAGCAGGGAGCCTTCAAAGTAGCCATTCAAAGCCCATCACAGACTTTGATGGCTGAATGCATCAGACAGGCTCAAGTTCACGACCCACCAAACTCACTAATTCCTCAAGTCTCTCCACATTCTCTCCTGCATTAACCCAAGACAGGTTGTCAATTTAAGCCTAAGAAAACAGGTGAGCAAATAGATGGTAGAGAAGGAAGAAAGAGAGGAAGGGAGGGAGGAAAGGCCGTCTAGGCCACACCTCATTCTCCCAAACATACCCTGGCGTGCTTAGGCTGCGCAGCTTATCAAGTGGGCTGAGGGAGAGGCTTTGCATTTGAATGAAGACTAAACTGTTCATTAGTAGATTCTCATGTTGAATTGGATACTCACAGGACATTTCTGACTCATCTTTTTTTACAAAATGATCAGATAATTTTCTATTATGTAAGTGTCCAGAAACTGGTGCAATCTGCTCAGATGTTCCACCAGGGACTGGAATAACTGATCTCAGTGACTAAATAATAAATTCAGAGTTAATAGTCAGAATAAAGTTGTGTTTTGATTACATTCCTTGAGTCATGGTTGTTCAACAAACTGGTTACAAATTTTACCATGATGGGCACTTTACTCAATCTCATTTAATTCTTATCAAGGTCCTGCATGTTGGATATTAGTATGCTCACCTTTCTGAAATAGTACAGAGAAGTTAAATAACTAACCTAATTATATGCCAAAACTCTCCCTAGAAGGAGGAGGAGGAATAAATTACCCACAAAGCATCTGTGTAGGTCCAAAGGCCATTTGTCTTCTTTTGTAACCTGGTGTGTCAATGCTGAAGAAATGAAAGGGAGGGTGAAATAAAATAAGTAGCATAAAGTTTTATAGGTGTGCCTTGAATAGTGAGTCTCATCTTAATACCAAATCCAAAAGAAAACAGACATCATCCCCAGAAAGTCTTGAAAAGGAACTTAAGTCTCAATTGAAGTCAGATGAAAAGGCACCAGAGAGAAATTACTTTCACAGCACAGCAAAATGTCTTCAATTTTTCTTCAAATCTATTATTATATGGTCAGTAGCCTTCAGTCTCTAATCGGTACTCACACAGCATCTAGACTTCTCTGTCCAATTTCAGGGAATATTCTGACTTTTCTACATCCCCTTACTATGATTTACACCCCAAGAAGGACTTCATTACTCTTCATAGTAATGGTGAAGCAAACATTTTTCTCTTCTTGCCTCCTGCCTATCCTCACCTCGTCACCATAATCAAAATGTTAAGAAGGGCAAAAGATGACAGTAGTCACGGAAAGGCCCTGAATACCGTTAAGTTAGTATTGTTATCACTGACACATGTGTTTCTAGAACAGGACTATCTATTTGCATTTGAGTAAAGAATGCCCTCAAACAAGAATAGCAATTATATCAGGCTTTAAAGCAGGGTGTGAGAGCAAGTATTTACAATATCAGCATATCAGCATTGTATCTACTTTCCTATACCAAATGCTAAGAAGTTGAAAACCAGGAAAGCCAAATGTGTGTTCTCAACCACATTTTCTCCTACCTTTGAACAATTGTTCCTGAGGACAGCAACCATCTCTAAGAGTAAGTTCTACGAGTCAGTTTCCCTCTCTAATTGAGCACTTTCTTTCCTTAGATTTTAGAAGAAGCATGAAAATGATTTACTGATTTAGGAACTGGGTGGAGTAGACCACAAAAAGACAAATCAAAAACATCTGGAATGAGCTAGTTGAGAGAGAGAGAGAAAAGTAGGGCTTTCAAATGAAACAAAGTACAGATGATTTGGCCAAATTTAAGCCAAGCCAAACATTCACATTAAACATTGCACTTGGGTTCAATAGCAGAAGCCGGCAAGAGGGAGCCTGGGCCAGCACTGCATCAGGCGCACATTGCGGATGGAGGAAATGAGTTTAGTCAAGCCAGCTGTGACTTCAAAGGGGCTGCTCTCCCTGAGAACAGTGGGAAAGGGTTCCCCCTTCAGTGAAGATTGCAAAGTTCAGCCAAAGCCAGTCCAAAGGGAGTGGACTCCAGGAAGCAGCAAATTACATTCATTGTATAAGAAAGAGGACTTTCCTTCCATGAAGCGGCTATGACATCTGAAGAGACAGGAAAATGACAGGGAAGAAAGGCGAGAAGAAAATATTCTGGTGCTCATTTGAAGACAAAAGTGTTGTATGTGAATTATAAAGTGAGGTGTGTGTCTGTCCAGTTGCTTTTCAATTAAGACGCTTCCTTGCGTGGATCATGTTTCCAAACACGGGAGAAGAGAAAGTAGGATTCCTCTGACCGATTCCTATGGTTTCTTTTCTTCTTTGTGCTTCTAGTAAAACCATACATTTATTCCAAATTATTCAACACAAAGTTATCAAGGAATGAACAGTGGCTTAGCCCTTGGGAATTCAAAGATAAGATGGTCCCATTTCAGTCCAGAAAACACTAGACACATAAACAGAGGATTGGGGTGTTGAGCGATAAGCCTTCTATTCTAACAGTGACTCCCACAGCGTGATCACCCGAGCAGAAGCACATCACCAGGGAATGGGTCATAAATGCAAGCCTACAGGCTGCAGCCCAAACACACCAAATAAGAAAGTTGAGGCTAGTTTATGAAGCTTTCCAGAGGACTCAGGAGAGCAACTTGGGGAACCTCTTCATCCTGCAAAGACAAGGAGACTCCAGACACGGAAAGCCAACAACGCTGAGCCAACTTTGGCATCCTCTGCCATCTGCAAATCCCTTCTCAGTCTCTTCCAGATTAGAATCTACATAGGTGACTCTCTGTTAAGTCACAAGGGTATCACACAAGTATATGTCTTCTCTCTCTAAGTAAATTATAAGATCTTCGAGGGCAGGGACTAATTCTTCTTTTGTGATTTTCTTCCCTTCTCTAATTTTCTGGCTCTCTTCCTAGATGTAAGCACTGGAACTTCTTGGAACTAGCTAATTCAGAACCCACAAGGGTTATATATTTACCAGGAGAAATGAGCAAATGCATATTTACAAATTTTCCTGATTCTTGTATATTGGAAGAGAACATAACTGTTATCTCCTTCAAGCACTTGCTTGATGCCTGAATATTCTCTATGACACCCTTACTGAGCATTTGTTCTTTTCATGCTTGACTACAGTTTGCTTCCCTTCAGAAGACCCCTTCAGAAAGAACTCTCTTCTACTGGGCTGAGCACTGCCATCATTTAAATTCCATTTGTTAGTGATAGTCCTATCCCTTGGGAACCCATAGCAAAGATAGTTTCATATTAATGTGACAATTTCCAGGTATCTGAAGTTCATAATTATGTAGCATATGACATAGGTTACACTCATAGTCTCTGGAAGCCTTCAAATTCTTGTTCTGTCACTAGCTATGTGGCCTCAAGAGAGTTATTTACTACCTTTATAACTTTATTTCTTTGTCTACATAAAAAGGTATAATAGTAGCATTACATCAAAGGGCTTTCATAAGGAGTGCATGAATTAATATATGTATCAGTGCCTGGAATATTATAAGTGCTCTAAGAGTTTGAGCTATTATTAATCATCATCATTATCATGAAGATCTGTCAGGTGCCTGACCTAGGCCATCTTTCTAATTCTACTTGAACTCATTCAGTCCACAGTTTGAATCACCCTAGATGTTTGTGAAAAAAAATCTCATTTTCCTTCTGAGCATATAGGTAAATGGAAGCAGTCCATTGGGGCCACAGGAATTGTTCTGACCACTGTAATTTGAGTAAAAATAGTGCATACTTCTTCCAGACCTGGCCCCTAAAAACACCTGAGAAATTCTCCACACTTTCTTTTAGCACATCAGCTAGCTGAATGCAGGGGAACCAGTGGGAGACTCCAAGAAGGTCCCAAAACGAAAGAAGCCTAGATCTAGAAAGAAGCTTAGATCCCTGAGTGGAGCTTGAAGGGGAGCTGACAAAGAGAACCCCCATACTGGCACATCCACACAGGGCTTTGATGATGTGTGCAGATGATGTCCTACAGATCAGATGGTGTGATCTGGAGAAAATATTTTCCAGGAAGGGAACACTGTGGAGTGCACTGCCTGGTCCTTGAGCTTCTGTGATAAGGCTTCAGAGTTTAACTCCATACCCACTAACTGTTATTTGTGTGAAGTATGGAAGGTCTCTCAGTAACATTTTTTCTCATCTGTGAAATCAAAGTGGTGAGTTCCAAGTCATCAGATTGCCCTTGATGATAATCACGGTGTGTGTTAACATTTTCAACAACTGTGGCCAAAACATTTGATAAGAACAATTTAGAAGAGGAAGAAGTTTCTTTTGGGTTCACAGTTTCAGGAGTTGTCCATGGTTGGCTAACTTCATTGCTCTGGGACTGAAGTGAGGCAGAACATCATGGTGGAAGGGTATGGCAGAGGAGCAAAGCTCAGCTCATAACATCTGGGAAGCAGAGAGAGAGAAAGGAGACAGAGACAAGATATAATCCCTAGGCATGCCCTCAGTGACCTCCTTCCTCCAACCACACCCCACATACTTATAATTACCACCCAGTAGTCCATTATTAACCCATCAAATGGTTTCATCCACTGATGAGGTTACAGCTCTCATAACCTAATCATTTTACCTCTGAACATTTCTGCATTGCCTAACTCAAGAGCTTTTTCAGGGACATCTCAAATCCAAATTATAGTGGCATCCCAGAATGCACTGAGGCTCAGAGAGGTTAAGAACTTTCTTAGGGTAACATCCTAGTAATTTATAAGATCCAGAGAAAAACAAAGTATGATCTCAATCTAGAACTCCTTCTGATCACTCTTACCCTGAAAAAAGGAAAAGAAGTGGATAATGCCAAGAAGGAAACAAGTTAAGGCAAATTTCTGCTTAGTTCCTATAAGGATCTTGAATCATATTAGAGGATGTGTATCTAATTTAAACTAACATATGATGTTCTCTGCTTAGAGAGATGTGAGATCATGTTCTCTAGAACAGTTGTGGGAAGAAAAGAGGCCCAAATGCAACAACATCAGTTTCTTCTGTCGTTAAAGAGAAAAATAAGCATTTAAAAAACTGATGTGAATCTTTGTCTCTGGCATAGCTCCGCATCCATCCCAAAGGGTCTGGGTTTTTCTTAATGTCTTTGGAGTCACGACCAATATTTCTGCTACCTTCCCTGGTTCTAATAAAATGCTGCAATGGGTTTTGGGTTTCACTTATTCCAGAAGAATTCCTTGTCAGTTGTCAAATGGTCTTTGTTGTCCACAGCCGCTTGCAATGAACTTGAGGGCAAAGGTCTCTGGTTACATCCACCACTGAAATCAGATTCAGCTACACGAGGAACGTATTACAGGGTAGAAACCAGCATCTGTCCCCATAGATGAAAAGCGGTCGCCTTGCAGCTATGCCCCAGGTCTACTTTTGATGATTCTATAACCCATTGCCTCCTTATGTTGGAGGCAGTCAGGATTTCTTAGCAACACTGACTTGAGTAGAAAATAAAATAGCATGAAGTAAAGGAGTCGAATCTAGTCTAGGGAATGTTTTCTCCAAGAGAAGAGGTTGATCAAGCTTCAATGTAAAGACTTACAAATCTCTTTAAGTATTTCTGCTGCTTTAATAGTTCCAGCCAATGCCTTATTATTATTCAGCTCGTGTTTGAATAATGGTACACTTAGATCACTGTATTCATTAGGGGAAGCAAATGCAGTATATTCTAAAAAGCACTTTGAATAGCGCTCTCTCCTTCTGTGAGGCCATACTTCACTGAGCTTTCCTAATTGCTAAATGCTCTGCTCTGGCTTGAAATTTAAGAGTTTGAAGAATTACAGAACACACACTGCACCAGTGAAGTCAGACCACATCACATTCCAGGCCTTCCTTAGCCAAGCAGACCCTTCCGGTTTAAAATTATCACAGATCGTGTCCAAATGGCATATCTATATCCATACCTCTAAGATTATTGTGAATAGTGTTGGTGATGCATTTGTACACACATACACACACATACGTATATATGAATTAGGAGAGTGAAGGCCCAGGTTCTGCTCTTTAGGCATTCTTGTCCTGAGTTTGCAAAAGTGCAGAGCCTCAGTTTCTTCATCTAATAAATAGGGAGGGTGAATTTGTCTTACTCACCAATGAGGATATTTTAAAGCCCTGATGTAACAATTTGGGTCCAGGGGCTCATGATTCTGGTATGTTCAGTAACTTTTCAGGGAAAGGGATTTTCCTAGTTTCTGTGTACTACCAATGTTAGAGTCAAAATAATTCACTTGCTCACTGCGAAGTCTGAAACATCGCTGATATTCTCCACAGGAACTTATAGCAGAGCCCTTTTAGAAGACTGAGAGCCCTGCTCTGAGCAAGCCAGAGCCCCCTCCCATTTCCTGTCTAGAATCATTCTGAGGAAGTGTAGTCAAGTGGGACAATCAGCCCATTGTTTGAAAGAAGCCAAAGTTTCTTGAAAATCTAATTTTCAAGTCCATTCCCCTGGGGTGAGAAGTAATATTCATTTAATTCAATGCTGTATTAAAAAAAAAGTTAGAGCTCTTCCTTGGTTGTTCCAGTTGGTTCATGTGGCTGTGTACTCAATAAGTCTGAGTGTAAATGTAAATTACTTAAAGTAACCCAGACATCCAATCACCATAGGTGAACAGTCATTGAATGGGTCATTGTACAGCCATGAAATAGTTGTGAAACTTCTTTTTGAGTATGAAGAGGCACCCATGTTATAATTTTAAATAATAAACAAGGTTCAAAAATGTGTCCTATTATCTCTATGTAAGCATGTTTTGATGGCAGTGTGCTCCAGATTGCAGAAGCACAAAGCAACCTCCTCCTTTCTTCTACCTGCTCCTTAAATCCTGAACAATGGACTTCTTGAGGCAGGTCACTAACTTGTCCAGGTCATCTCAGATGCACGTACACAGATGCTCTTTGGCTTATCCTAGGATTATGTGCAGCTAAACTTATTACAAGTTGAAAATATCCTAAGTGGAAAGCTTACTTAGTACAACTAACCTATGAATTTCACAGCTTAGCTCAGCCTGCCTTCAACATGATCAGAACTCACATGATCCTATAGTTAGACAACTTTATCCAACACATAGTCTATCTTATAAGAAAGTGCCGAATGCCTTATGTAACCTATTGAATTTCTGTATCCAAAAATGCACTGGCAACACAGTGCCCTATAGAGTGGCAAGTATTTCCCCTGGTGATCCCGTGGCTCACTGCTGCTGCCCAGCACCACAAGAGAGCATTGCTCTGCATAAGGATAACCCAGGAAAAGATCAAAATTCAAAGTCAAAGCACAACATTAAAATTGCTACTGAATGCATTTCACAGCATCAATTAGGAAACTTATGTCAAACTGCAGTAAGTCAGGAACCACCTGTGTGTATGTACGTAGTCACCATCAGGCATGAAAACAGTCCCATTTTAATAATTAAAACGTCAAGTCCAATAACATAATCCAATAATCAAAGCAGTATATCATACTATCCACTAATGAAATTTAAATTTTTCCTTCTATGCCAATTCAGAATCCAACTTCACACACAGGAGTCTGCAATGAGGGAGATGTCATGATCAGCTTCCTTCTTCTCTGGTCCTTCTCTTCCCCTCTGTTACTCTGTCAAAGGCTGCCTCTGGGTTCCCCAAGGCTGAGGCAGGTAAAGGGAGAGAGGTGCGTAGCACTGCCAGGCACAGATATAATCTGCCCTCAGTTCCTTCCAGGGTGACCATTTCCTACTAAGAATAACTTCTCATTGAGGAGGATCCATTAGTTCCTTAAAAGTGACCCACAGGAGGCCTCCACCTACAGTTCTAAATACCTGGCCCTGTCTCTCCCTCTGCCTTTCCCTTCATAGTCTAAGCCCCTGAGCTTCTGGTGGCCACTCCTCTCCTGAGCCATGAGGCCTCTTGAAATAGTCCTCTTGAGCAGAGATACTTTTGAAACACCCCAGACCCACTCTCCAAATACAGCTCCATTCTATGCTTCCTGGATGCTAAGAGATACTGCCCCATTACTGTCCTCAGGTGGGCTGATGCCAGACCCTCAGGTTCCCTGTGTACTGCATCCTGAGTGCTTCTCTGTAGCCTCTCCAACACACACCTTCCCATGCCAAGGTGGGGGTGATGCACAAGGACACAGCTCTGCAGCTGAGCGCTCTGTCTTCTTGACTTCATCTCTTCCCTATCCTAAAGTCTCACACCTCCCCCAACTCTTTTGTAGCCTCTGCTTGCATTTAAAATATGTGGACAAAAACAATTTAAAGAAGATACATAACTAATGTTGAGAACACATTTTAAGAGTTTAGGGTTAGCTGGGCATTGTGGTACTCACCCAGGAGCTCAAGAGGCTGAGGCAGGAAGATCCAAGTTCAAAGCCAGCCTCAGAAACTTAACTTAGCAAGGCCCTAAGCAACTTAGTGAGACGCTGTCTCAAAATAAAACATAAAACGGGCTGAGGATACAGATCAGTGCTTAAGCATCCCTAGGTTCAATCCCTGGTATAAAAAAAAAAGAGAGAGAGTGAGTTTAGGGTTAAAAGTGATTGCTACAATTTTCCATAGCTTTTTTCCCCACATGCTGTACAATGAGTATTTGTTACTTTTATTAAAACACTTTTTCAATTTTTAAATAATGGAGGTAAAATTATTACCTTCAAATGTGCCCTGAAAGTCTATTTAATGATCTGACTAAAGGCCTGAATTATAACTACATGTTTCTTCTTTCAAAAAAAGTAAGTAATCAGCCTTCTACCTCAGTACTTCTTGCTTTTCTTTACAGAATCTCAGGAGTGAAACATTATGGTTTTTATAATATAATATTGCATTTGAATCAGATCTGAAGTGTTTTAAGGACCTACTAAATGAATCACCAAATGTATGACTTTGGCATGCTTAGGAAAGATAGCACTTGTTTATCTCAAGTGATGTCACCAAAATGTCTGCCTGTCTCTGCCTTTTTCTCTCCTCTAACAGATTTGATGGAGCACCATGAAGATTCACCCAAGGCCACTAGCCAGGAGAATCAGAAGGAGACTGTTAAAAAGGAGAACTATATAAACATTGTCCTCTCCTTTTGCAGGCTAAACAGGAAATAAAATCCATTTTCTAAGTAATAATAGGCAGGCTGCTTGCTCAAACACTCTATGAAGGTTTTGTCAGAGCTCAGGCGCTTCAGCTTTGGCTCTACATCCAATGAGCTGGAGGTCTACAAGGTCCAGGTCCAAAGAAATGGATTTCTGCCAGTGCACACTCATTAGAGCTGATGTTATCACTGTGCTAGAAGAGAAACCTTATGTTCACCTCAGGGCTGCCAACTTTCCAGCTGCCATCCCCATCAGCAAATGGCAAGGAGTGCTCTGAATTTGGACTAGAGAAAACACTCCAAGAGCCAAGCTAGTCAATGAGCCTAATCATGATAATGCTAATAATAGCAAACCTTCAATGGGTACTGATCATGAGCCAGTACTGCTGAGAGCAGTCTGTATATGTTCCCCATTTAATCCTCACTGCTGTGATGAAGCTGGGGCTGCGGGAATGACCATTTTGCATGGTAAGAAATGGGCTCAGGTTAAGGAATTTGCCTGAATCCCTCAGCTTACGCATAGTAGAGCTCGATTTTGCACTCTAGTCTCTCTCTAGAGCAGTAGCCTTAGACCCCACCACACATCTTTTGTCTCCAAAGCCCAATCTCTCAGCAGGAACTCTGGTCCTCTAGGGCGTGGCCTAGACCCTCTCCACCCATGAGAGTCTCTTCTCTCCATTACCCAACTAGTTTTTTCTCCCATCTAAGTATCTAAGTACCAAATAGACCCAACCCTGCTTAACTTCCAAAATCAGACAAGACATGGCATTATCAGAGTGCCATGCCCATAGACTGTTGCTACCAGTTCAGTTCTCCACTGAGCATATCTTGTATTTCTATTATTCTTTGCTTTTGGTCCTGAGTTCTGCCTTAAAGGACCTCCCCCTTCTTCTCTGCCAAGAAAACTGTACCATTCATCAATTCCCTGTGCAATTGTTCCTTCCTCTGTCAGTCCTCTCCCAACCTCCTCTTCTCAATGGTTGGCCTCTTGAAATCTGCTCCCTTAGCGCCAAATTCACATTTTAGTACAGGGATTAGCAATTCAACCAGAGAGCCAAATCTGGCCTGCTGCTTGGTTTTGTTCAGTTCACCTGCTAAGAATTTTTTTATATTTTTGAATGTTTGGAGGAGAAAAATCAAAAGAGGAAAAATATTTTGTGACAGATGAAAATTATAGGAAGTTAAAATTCAGTAGACATAAATAAAGTTTTATTGGTCCACAGCCCTACTCATTTGTTGACACATTGTCTATGGTCTTTTTTGCCCTACAATGGCAGAATTTAGTAGCTGCAACAAAGACATGTGGCCCAATCCAGAAGATATTGGCTATTTGGTTCTTCGTACAGGAATTAATTGCTAATCCTTGCATCAGAGTCCTGTCACATAGTGTTTGAAAGGAACAGTCTCTTGTGTGTTACTGGCTTTTATATTCCATAGGAAATCTCAGCACAGGAGATAAATACTTTTCCCAAGGGGATAATGCAATCATCACAACTGGTCACTGCAAGTTTGTTTTCATCTGCAAATTGGAAGGAGCCAGGGGTGACAGAAGTTTCAGAATTCCTAAAAATGAAAATCACATAGAGTCAGCCATTTTGAGAGAACTTGTGGTCTCCTATAGAGATACACAGCCAGCTGATAGGACCACCCAGGAAAGGAGCCAAGAAAATCAATACCCTAACTTCATTCTCCTCTCATTTCCCATCTTCCTCTGGGTCACCCTATTGATGAAACTCAGTCAGGGACTAGAGTCCTCTCAATACTATGAATGAAGACGGGCTCCTGAAAAAGAGAGCAAGATGGAAGAAGTTAGGGAATCTAGAGGGGCCAAGGGAGATACCTTACACAGAAACTTAGTGACAAGCCACATGTGTTCTTCAGCCTTTAATTTCTTTCCTTGTAAAATGGGCAGGTTTGATTATAAGATCTTTACAATAAAAACTAAAACAGCAACAATAATTTTGTTGCATAGCCTTCAGAACCAATATTATCAAACTTACACAGATGAGCAAATCCAGGTTCAGAAGATATTGCAAGACATTCACGTAGCTGATTGCCCCATTTGAAACTACACTATCCATTTCTTCCCCATTTTTACTTCCATAACTCCAGTTTGGTTTGCACTGGTTTGCACTGACTGAGACAATAGCTGCTTGGGTCTGCTGCTATCATTCAAATTGAACTCATCACTCACTACTCAGCTTCCCATTACCTGATCAGCCTTTTCTGGATTTACTAAATTCACACTACTCTCCTTAATCTCACATCTTGTTTCCCATGGTCTCCTCAAACTCAGGCAGGCTCTCCCCATTGATGGATTGGGCATCCTAGAAGATCACAAGTGACAAAGAAGTACAACCCCTCATATCTAATCTCTTTATTATTACTACCTAAGAATTGACTAGAAGTCCTAGTTGCAAGGACCTCTGATGATAGATGTACCCAAGTTCTCTGATAAATATGTTGAAGACTGAACATTATAGGTCTGAACCCTGGTGTGTTTACTTATTTATTCTGAGCAATTTGCCCAACACTGGAACCCTTGTACATCATTGTATGTATGTGATTTTTTAATTATTCATGCCATTAATAATTGACACCATTAATAACACTGTAATACCATTAATAATTGAGCACATAAAATAGAATTCTCCAGAATTAATTTATTATCATTAATTTTCAGTTTACCAGAGCTCATTAGAATGGTGGTCAGGGTTTGTGCATCAAATTATTTAACTAGTCATCTTTATTCTTAAAAGACCAAGGAACTATGGAATTTACTTCAACCACTTCCTTTTCTGGCCATTAACATCACCTCTTTCATCTTTTCTTCCTCCAGGCAAGGGGGAAAACTTTCTTGGGAACAACTCCACAGCATCCAGCATATGTTCACTGATTGCTTATAAAATGTGGGTTGAAGGACAGAAGAAAGAGGATGGAGTTTTAACTCAGTGGTACAGTGTTTGCCTTGTATGTGTAAGGCCCTGGGTTCAGTACCCAGCACAGAAAGAGAGAGACAGAGAGAGAGAGACAGAGAGAGAGAGAGAGAGAGAGAGAAAGAAGAAAGAAAAGAAAAAAAGAAAAATGCCTTGCAACAAATACACCCTCCTCAATGTTACTAGTCCTCCGAAACCAAGTCCAGAGCTCAGCTCCTTTCCCGCTGGAGACCCCATGCCCAGGGATGAGTCCTCTTCCCTACCTGAAGCTCTTGCTACTTATGTGATCCCCAGGATTCTTCTTTCTTAAACTTGGCAAAGAAAAACATTCCTGCATCCCCCAATCTCTCCCTAATGCTATCCTTGAAGACAATCTTTTTTAAGAATTTCAGAGCCAATTACAATAGAGAAACTAAAAGGGGAAATGAAGGATTACCTAAATGGATAATATCACAGCCTTAATATTTTGATTTTACCAAATTCCAATCTTCATGCAAAGCATTGAAATGAAATTTATTAAGACTAATTTCTTTAACTGCAAGTTAAAGTGTGTAATACTTATGGCAATGGGGAAAGTGGGGAAACCCAGTGTCAGATCCCCATTATGGGAAGGACCTGATGCTCAGATGGAGGCCAGGGTTGGCAGGAAACCTCCAGCTGTCAGCACCTTCAAAATCTGCTCACAAATGCCTTGCCCACAGTCACACCCTTCTCAGGGAGGATGATCAACTCATTCATTTTGCCTGGAACTTCCCTGGCACCAAGTCCTACATAGGTCGAGTCTCTGGAGTGGAGTATAGCTCCATGGGCACATCCTTCAAAGCAGAAACATTTCCTCTCAGCCTCTGGAAAGGCCAATCTTTGTGAAGTTCTCAGTCTATTGTCTGGAACAATAGACAACAGTTGATTCTACTCACTTTCCATCCCCCAACCCCTGCCCACACACCAGCTGAGCTGAGTACAGTTGCCCACAAAGCCCACTGGGATTCTCCAACAAGAAAATTAATGTGATATGTTCATCCTATGAACTCCCATAACACTCCAATTTTCTAATGGTGTTCTCCCCATCCCATCTTTTATTATAGCTATTGCTGAATATGTCTTCCTCCCTCTCTTAGACTGTGAGCCTCAGCCTCCATACCAGTGACTGAAAGTTTGTATTTGAAAAAATGAGTGAATGGATGTCACACTGACATCTACACATCTCTCTCTTGTATGTCCATTGAAGCTTAAGAGACCTTCCAACATTCAGGGCTTAAACAAATATAGAAAACCTGTGGCATGCCAGGTGCGGTGGCGCACGCCTATAATCTCAGCACTTTGGGAGACTGAGACAGAAGAATTGCGAGTTCAAAGCCAGCCTCAGCAACGGCACTAAGCAACTCAGTGAGACCCTGTCTCTAAATAAAACACAAAATAGGGCTGGGGATGTGGCTCAGTGGTCAAGTGTCCCTGAGTTCAATCCCCAGGACCAAAGGAAAACAACAAGAAAAGAAAACCTCTGGCATTAATATCTAGGTTCTCCTACCACCCACCACCTGAAATTCTAAGACTCAGTTTTCTTGGCTCTTAGGTTTATTTGTGCATGAATAAATCTGTTAAATAATAGATGTAAAATCACTTTAGCAATTATTTATGTAAAAGGTTAAACCTACAAATACTTCTTGTGTCCTTATTTAAACATAGTCTAATCTTGTCTTCAAAATAGGCCAAAATGAAATTGGTATTCTAAATTGTACTAAGGTTTCTGATAAAAAAAGATATAAAAGAATCACTATTATCTTGCATCTGACACTTATTTCTAATCTTCTTTTAGTGGATCTAATAGCTTGGTTCATTTGTTTTAGATCTTCAAAAATCTTATCTGTGCATAAGGGATCCTTTTCCCTTTATGTCCTTGGAGGTATGTGTAAATAGATATAATCATGTGCTTTAGAATGCAAATTGTGGCTATTTTTCCATCACTTTGACCTTGTTTAACCCTCCTCCTGGATTTAGTCTTCCTGATTAACCAGAAGGGAAAATTTTATGGTATCACCTGGACACTTTGATGAAGGATACTAAACTCCAGTGATAGAAATCTTCTTATCCCTGATGAAGCTTATCAACTGTTAATTAGTTCACTCAACTGACCAGGGATCCATCTGCATCAGATGGTATTAAAAGCTATAGAAAAAGGAAGCAGCTGGGATACAGAGGTCCTTGAATTTGAAACTCTTTGTCTCTCTGGCATTGAGGTTTGAAATTGGGTACTGCTTGAAAGTAAGTTTAAAACACAGCTCCAAAATAAAATGCTAGGTATTCTATCAGTACATATTATCATCTGGAATACTAAACACTGATGCACTTACTTATGTCTGTCTTCCTGCAATATAAATAATTTCTGCAAGGTTAGGGATTTTCTGAGTAGTATCTGAGTGAATGAAGAATTTCTGAATATTCAAACTCTTAATGTCTCAAGTTGAATGGACCTTCAAAGTCATCTCATCCACCTTACACTCTGAAACTCTCCGAGCTGTCATCACCTTGAACATGAAACATTCCATTTAAAGGGTCTCCCAGACACATGGTCTCTCAGGAAGGCAACTCAGTCAGTTTCTTTAATCGTGGCATCTAGTAAGTGTACACATGAGGCACTATTTGCATAAAGTCACACTTATTTTCATACTTGTTACAATGGACTGAGCCTTAGAGCTACCCCAAAGGGGTAGTATTTTCCATAAAGTCAAATGCAGTTTTTTATAGACCACATTTGTTCCTATTATGTTCTAGGTGCTTTGCACACAACAGTCCTTGTAATAGTGCATTGAGGTGATGTTTTCTGTATTCATTTTCTAGATGAACCAAATGAGCTTCACAGAGAATCTTACTAAGACATTTAGCCAAAAAGCAGAACATTCAGTTCTGAATTCAGATCTTCAAAGTATTAGTGTATTCATTGTTCCAAATAATAACACTTGCAGAACACTTACACAGCCAACAGAATGTTCACTCATCCATCTCACTTGAAGTGTATTAGCACTCAATGCATAAGGGAAAGATTATTCATCCTGAAGCCAGAGCCAGAGAGACACATTCAGTACAATAATCAGTGGGACTGAGCTAAAACAAGATCATTGAAAACAAATTTCATGTTGTTTGCACTAATACTCCAATTCTACCAAAAATTGTTTCATTCTATCAAGTCGATTCATCCAAAAGATTGACATTTTTATTTCAATCTCTGTGTTAATAAGCATAAAATGGTATGTATTCATCTCAAAAGCCATGATTGTGAGTGAAAGGGTCAAGTTGCACAGGCATAGACCCCCTATGCTATGAGTCCATAGTCCTATTGGAGACGGAGACATGGACAGAAAGGTTCAGGAATGTCATTGCATCAGTGTTATGTGTCAGTCAACTCTGGGACATCAAGGCTAGCCTTTGTGGTTCATTGCAAACAGCTATCTCTCATCTACTAGATTTGTGTCTTGGACAAATTTTGATGCCCTCATAGTGTGTGGCAGAGAACTCTGTACAAAGTCGGTGACAATAAGGATATTGTTGAATGAGACAAAATGCTATTTTCCACATCGGCACAGACATTCAGCTATTCAAATAAATCAATAACCTTTTACAGGTTTATTCTTTAGCTGGGGAAATTTATATTTACTAGTCAATGAAAATAACTGAGGTCGTTGAAACAAAGACTAGAAATCAAGAAAAGAATTTATCAAGATAGAATATCAGCACTTCATTTGTGCTCGAACAAATGAACAGACAGAAGCAGCATTCAGTGGTGATGAAATTGGATGAAAGAATTTCGTGTCCTAGGTGGAATCAGAGAAAGCTTCTTAGAGTAGGTGACTTTTGAAATGTACTTTGCATGGTGATTAGGTGACCAGCAAACACAGTAGGGAGAAGAGGACTTGACATTATTTCTTATGATTTCCCCCATTTCAGGCACACCACAATCTGGGGCAGAATCAATGGGATAATTAGGGAAAGAAGGAATTTATAACACCCTTGTGCAGAAAATGTAGATGTTAGCTTACTAATATATACTTACTCTGTGTGGGTCTTTGGTCCACATTTAAAAAAAAGAACTGAACCTGAAGTTGTCTCCTTTATATCTATCTTTATGGCTGTTGAATTTCTGCAAAAAAAAAAAAAAAAAAAAAAAAAATCCACTTGTCACTATAACTAGAATGAAAAGAGTATCAGAATTTTGAGGAAATAATCTGGTGGTACTTATTCAGAACTAGTCTTTAAAATGTAAAGGATGGAGTTAAAGCTTGCTGTCCCTGTGTGATTTAGCAATTCTTCCATTCTGCCAGTTCAAGTTTTCTTGTTTATAAAGAGAATAAGTCTTAGACCCACCAATACCTCCAAGTCCCATCTGCTTATTTTGAGGCAAACTTTGTCTGATTGAGTCAGTTCCAGGCCTTAAAACTTACACTTACTAAATTAAATAAAACAAACAAAAAAATCCCAAAAAAAGTTACACTTGCTAAGCCCTAAGAAACATCAATAATTATACAATACTTTTGTACCTAAAATCAAACCAGTCACTTAGTTACAGACGTGAACTATAAAACACACTGTTAAAAAACCTCGCGAGACCTAAGTTCTTCAAACCTTACGTCCAGTCAGCACCATTTTTGTTACCTCTCAGCTTTCCCTAGTTCGTGCATCCTGAGTTAGCTGCTTAGGGATGAGTAGCCATGGCTCTTTATTTTCTGAGTTCAGCTCACACTGAGGCATGGGTGCAAGAAGTAGCATTTCTACTTCACACCACTGGAATACGTGAGGGCTACGATTTATGGATTAGTGAAGGGGTTCAATATCATTTCAGACCAAATTAAGAATATCTTTCCTTACCCAAATTGCTTGTATGAATCAAAAATAAATATTCTCTGGAGAAAGATAACATACATTTGTGATATCCTATGATCTATAAAGAAATTATAAGGCATATAAAGAAACAAAATTTAAATATATATCTGTATCATATATACATACATATTTACATACATATAAAATATACATATGTGTGTGTGTGTGTGTGTGTATCTATAGATAGATAGATAGATGCATTTCATAGAGGCAGAGTCTGAAGAGATCCAAGATCCAAGTATAGGAGTGAAGAGACACAGAGTTAACCAGGCTTCAGATGCTAAAGAAATCAGATAAAAAGGTGAAAAATTTCAGTAGAAAATTGGAACTGATAAAAAAATCAAATGGACATTAAAAAGTAAAATAATTGACATATAAGAATTCTTGTGTTTAAAGGTAATAAAATTCAGTAGAAAAATATTGAAGTGGAAGACAAACAACATAGAAAACAACCTAAGAGGCCTGTGAAACAGAGTGAAAGTTGAACGTGCATGTCTTAGAAATCCAGCAGGAGTGGAGAATGGGGAAGAAAGGTTTGAAGGTACAATGGTAAAGGATTTGTCTAAACGTCGACAAAAAGAACAACTTTAGAAGTAGCCAAGAATTAGATGGATAGAAAGGAAGGAAGGAAGGAAGGAAGGAAGGAAGGAAGGAAGGAAGGAAGGAAGGAAGGAAGGAAGGAAGGAAGGAAGGTTGGTCAGTTGGTCCTTTGAATGAGCACCCATACTCAAATGTTGACTACATAAGAAAAAAGATAAGAGCCAGAAAAAATCAAAATGACATTTTCAAAATAACTACTAATATAGAATTCTATACGCAGTGAAAATATTCTTCAAAGAGAAACATGAAATGTAAAGATATTTTTAGGAAGACAAAAACTGAATGTGGCATGTGCAGTCTCTGCACCAGAGGAATAGAGTTCTTCTGGCAGAAGGAAAATGACGGGAACCTGGAACAGTTGGAAGGAATAAGAAGCAACTGAGTAGTTACAAGGGGTTAAAGCCTGTTGTTTTATGTCGTTCCTTGCATGGGTTTGCCGATGAGTTGGGGTCCCTGGGGACGAAAAGGGGTCTCGCAGGACGAGGTATGGGGTGGTCACTTGCGGAG
The DNA here is from genome assembly GCA_028644305.1 of Xerus rutilus. NCBI lineage: Eukaryota > Metazoa > Chordata > Mammalia > Rodentia > Sciuridae > Xerus > Xerus rutilus. Next base: position 171,489,489 of record CM053400.1, read on the forward strand.
CCAGTTCACCCAGACTCGGGTCTGGTAAGACTGCTCTGCCAGAGGGAGACGCAGAACCCGTTTATTCCAGGAAGTGTAACAGCTTAAGAACAGCCCTCCAGTCCTCGGACCAGTCATGGCCCCGAGATTACAACCAATGGGGCACCGTTCTGCGTCAGGCACACAGTCCATCAGCATAGAATGGGGAAAGAGGGAGGGGAGGGGTTGAAGGTATGGAGAGTGCTCCTACAAAAGCCAATATTGAATATGCAAATAAAAATACTAATGCCTTTTAATTTAATACGGTTGGGGTGACCTGGGAACATAAACTAACCTAGAATTAAAATACAGGCAGGAGCTGAATAGGATGAGATGGAGTCTGTGGATCTGAATTCTCTGGATCCTGAGAGAAGACAGAGTAGAACCCACACGCACTGAAGTATCAAGAGGGAGAAAAAAATGAGTGAAATGAGCCAGACTCAGAAAGTCAGGGGTTGAGTGTTTCTTTGCATACACAGAAGCTAGAGCAAAATAAGGGGGAAAAGATGTGGGGGGACCCCATGAGAAAGGAAGGAAGATCAGTGGAGTAGAGGAAGGGGATAGAAAGGGAGGGAAGAGGTACAGGGAAAGGGAGGAAATGTGGAATGAAATTGACCAAATTTTGCTATGCACATATACAGATACACCACAGTGAATTCCACCTTTACGTGTATCTACAAAGCACCGATTTAAAAAACAATAAATAAGTAGAAGGAAGATCAGTGGGCAGGAGACGAAGCACTGGGGACTGAAATGGAGCACATTATATTCTGTGCATGTATGGATATGTCAAAATATACCTGCTACTATGTATAATTATAATGAACTAATATGAATATTTTTTAAAAGATTGTTACTCCAAGCAGAAGTTTAAAAACAGGAAAAAAATGTTAGCTCTGCAACCTTTTATTGTCAAGCTTTCTATATCCCTACACTTCGAGTATTTTAGTTTTTCCTTAATCAATGTTGTTAATTTTTCCTTCAATTGAAATATTTAGTCAATTTACTTTTAAAGCAACTACTAATTTATTTTTTATATCTACCATCTCACTAGTTTTTGCTTAGGGCCTTACTAAGTTGCTGAGGCTGGCCTTGAACTTCCAATCCTCCTGCTTCAGCCTCCAGAGTCACCGGGATAACAGGTATGCACCACCCCGCCTAGCTCTAATTCTTATTGTTTATTTTCTTCTCTTTACTTGGAACTTAATTTATTCATCTGCTTCTAATTTCCTAAGGTAGAAACTTCGATGATTGATCTTAGAGGTTTCTTCTTTTCTCATAAATTTCCTTCTTAACACTGATTTTACTATATCCTACACATTTTTATAAGTTGTGCTTTTGTTTTAATTCAAAAATTTTTCAGTTTCTCTTGAGATTTCTTCTTTGGTTCATTTATTATTTAGAAGTGTATAGTTTAATCTCCAAGCTTTATGGCCTTTTTCCTATTATCTTTCTGTTGATTTCTAGTTTAATCCCAAAGTCTGGTGTAGATACATGACATGATTTCTATCATTTTTAAACTAGCTAATGTATATATCAGGGCCCAGAATGTGGTCTAGCTTGGTGACTTCCATATGAGCTGCTGCTATTTGATGAAGCAGTCTACAGATGTGTCCATTGTGCACAGTTGATTGATGGTCTTGGAGAGTTCAACTACATTCTTACTGATTTTCTGCCTGCTAAAGCTGTTGGTTTCTGATAGAAGAGTGCTGAAATCTATAACGAGAATGCAGGATTAACTTATTTCTCTCTTTTACTCCCATCTCTCTCTATTGTCCCCCATCTCTCTCATTCTCCCAGTTACTCTCCCCCCTCCATCTTTCTCTCTATTCTCCTCCTTCCCCTCTCTCAGGGGTGGCACCCAAAACTCTGCTCTTTAAGAGTATTGGGTTTTTTTCCCCTCACAGTTCCCTCTCAGGCCAGTAACGCACCACCAGCCAAAGGAAGCCCCAGTCAACCTGAGGAGGAGCCTGGAGTGCTTTCTGTTCGCATATCCCACATTGGTCCAAAATAATTTGTCTTTATGCTCCGACTTCACTTCTTCACAAAATGTAGGCTGCCCCAGGGAGTGTGAGACCTCAGACTAGTGGCTCCCAGCTAAAGTAAATCCTAAAGTTGCTGAGGGCTACAGGATGTCTGCCAATTCCAGCCACTGGTGGTCACCAGCAAGTCCTTCTCAAGAGGTAATCTGGGCTCTTTGGCTACCACAGCATTTCTGTGTAGTCATCTTTTCATCACTATAACATAATTCCTGAAGAAATCAACTTAAAAGAGGAAAGGTTTATTTTGGCTCAGGACTCTAGGGGTTTCAGTGGTGGTCAGCTATCTCCATTGTTTCTGGGCCTGTTGTGATTTAGGATATCATGGCAGAAAGGTATGGCAGAGTAAAGCTGTTCACCTCCTGGCAGTGGAGAAACAGAAAGAGTGAAGCTGAGGACAAGATACACTCTTCCAGGGCATACCTCCAATGCCCTGCTTCTTCTAACTAGGCTGTGCTCCCTAAAGTTTGCACCAACTCCCAATAGTCCATTGAGTTATGAATCCATCAATGAATCGATCCATTGGTGAGGTCAGTCATTATGATCCAATCTCTTCCCAAAAGTCCCACCTCTGAACATTGGTGCATTGTGGACTGAGTCTTCAATACATGAACCTTTGAGGAATATTCCAAATCCAAGCTATAATGCTTCCTTAATATAGTACCTGGAGTATAGTACATCTTGAATTTGTAATTCTTTCATAACAAAGAGGAAACATAACCACAGTGACTTCTCATGTTGTCTGTATGTGACAAGATGTCTAGAGGGAAGATGTCACTCATGTTGGTTCACTAGATCAATGATGTCCATAACTTTCTTGCCATTATCCTTGTGGTTGCATGGTTGCATCTATCATATTCACATTCAAGGCAAGAATGAGAAGTTGCACTGCAGGATATCATTTCTTTTCATCAAGAAATAAAAATTTCCTTAAGAATGCTACAGGAACACTTCCTTTCCTAAGTTCTTTTTTGGCCAGAATGAGGAACACCAAGGCTTCCAAGAATGCTGAGAGAATGAGAACAGGATTTGTCATGATTGAATTACACCAATGAAAACGTATTGCTTAAGTATGGACATCATGCTCCCCCTTAAAAAAAATCCCAAGGGAGTGCAGCTAGCCTGAAATAAAGGAGGGTACTTGAACATTAAGTGGAATACTAACAACATCCGCCACTTTAAATAAACATTTGTTGAATGGGGAATGAAGTTTTGGTTATACAAATAATCCCCCCAATGGGAAGGAGTGTGACTAAGTCATTTCTGAGTTCTTTTCAGTCACAGTCTTTGAATCAAAAGGAACATTAAAGGCCAAAGGTAGTTATAAAAAATATTTTAACAATGGAAAACCATCCAAAGTGCTAGCAAACAAACCTTTAGCATCATATTCAGATTCATTCAGAACCCCAAATAAATCCTCAGGCAGCCATTGACTTCCAAAACAGAGTGGTTGAGGAAACAGTAAGCCAAAGAATAACCACTTTGTCCTTCTACTGGATCAGGAAAATAATGATCAGCTGTAGGGCCCATGAAAAGCCTCTCTCTTACACCTTTAGCCAGGCGCCTCTGCCTTCCTCCACACCCCTGACGGATTCCCCTGCTCAAAATCTGACGTAAATTGTTTCCTTACCATGGCAAGCTGCCCGAGGTTTCTGGGAAGCCTGTTTGAACAGGAGTCGTGCCAGGACTGGAATCAGCAGGGCTTCTGTGCAGCATGCACCATGGGCTGTAATCAGGGCGGTCGAGACCCCTGAGGCTGATGGCCAAGGGTGTGGTCTGTGTGTTTGTCAGGGGTACACACATACACGCGCACACGCACATTTTTATATTCACACAAACATGTTTATATATCATTGTGTGTATATATGAATTTGTTCTATTTGTTTATTAACTTGTAAAAAATCAAAGACTATAAAATAATTTTTAGTTCAATCGATTGTGCTGATCTTCCCAAGTCTATTTTCTTCTTATTATCTTTCCTTTCATTCATTCCTTCCTTCTTTCATTCTTTTAATTAAATAACTACTTTTGGGTAAAAAGTACTATCAAAATAGATACAGAGCACATCCTCGTGGAGCTTATGGGGAGAGGCAGACCTGGAGCCAATATTTAGAATTGTCTTATGATATCTACCCTTCTACCTCCTCCCTTCTCTTATTCTTCATGGTTTCAGGTTTGCAGTGAAGTAGTGCCTGCTAAGATGGCTAGATGAAGGAGCAGGAGCCATAGAGAAAAGACTTTGATCAGAATTCCAGCCCCTCGTCCCAAACTATGAGACTTTCAGCAATTTACTGAGCCCGTATCAGGTCCCTTATCTTAGTGGTTGGCCAGTCGCATATCTGTACATCTCCTTTTCATTCTCCTTCATTTCCTTACCCACGCCTCTTTAAGCAAGTGCCCCCAAAACTCGTTGGTCATTTTGCATGAAGTCATCTCTCTTCTCACCACAAAGAGGCATTAATTGTGTCCTAATATCTTCAGTTCGTTGTTCATTGGATTTTGTAAAGTTTGATTGAAGAATAATATCCATGCAGAAATGTGTGCAAATCATACATTTTTTAATGTTTTTATTTATTTATTTGTATGCAGTGCTTAGGATCAAACCCAGTGCCTCACACATGGCAGGCAAGCACTCTGCCCCTGAGCTCCAGCTCCAGCTCCATACATATCATTTAATGGATTTTCACAAACTGAACAAACCTGCATACCCAGCATTCATATCTTGAAGCTGAACATTAATAGCATCCCAGGACCTTTTGTATCCTATTCCAATCTCCACACCAAAAGCACCAATATCTTGATTTCTAATAACAAATTATTTTTCACTACTTTTTAAAATAGAAATATACTGTAAGGAGTCCTTCACTTAGGGCTTCTTTCTTTAAATTCTATATTTACAAGCTAAGTTAATGTTCTTAATCACAGTTGCACTGTTTATTCTCATTGCTGTATCATATTTTACTACAGGAACCTATAATTTATTTATCCCACTATGGATAAATATTGAGATTATTCTAGTTTGGAAAGATTATAAATAGTGCTTCTGGAATATTATCATACATGATTTTTTTGTCAGCATTTGTACACTTTTGCGGGGAGGTGCCCACAGCTGAAATACTAAGTCATAAGGTAGGAAAATGTTCAACTGTAGTCTTCAACTTAAAATAGTTTGACATGATTTCTCTGATTATTTAACAATGGTATAAAAGTGATAGGTGATCAATAGGAACTGTACTTTAAATTTTAATTTTGATCTTCCCCGAGTTAGCAGCCTACATGGTGTAACACTCTCTGCAATGCTATCCACCAGTGGATCCCAGGTCACCATGCAATCACAGGGTGAATGACCAATACTCTGCTGTGGACTATGTTGCCAGCATTTTTTAAATACAGATATCCAACAATTATATGAGGAATACAATATTTTATTATAAAATAGGCCTTGTATTGAATGATTTTGCCCATTTATAGGCTAATGTAAGCATTCTGGGAATCTTTAAGTTAGGTTAGGCTAAGCTATGATGTGTGGAGAGCTAGCTCTATGCTACGCCCTTATAACTGGCCATTGTGTGTAAATGGGAAAGGCACAAAGGAAGGAGGAACTATATGATTGGTTTACTGTTGGTTCCGCGAACGTGCAGCTCACGGACAGAATTCAGGGGGCTTAAGTGCCTTGCCACATGGACGGCTGTCGCCTATGTGCATTGTCTCTGATTGGCATAACGGCCCTATAAGTTGAATGCTTGTTCCGCAAATATACGAGTACTTGCCTTGACTTGACTCCCTGGTGTGTCTGATTGTCCTGCAGCAGTAGAGGGCTGGGGAAAGGGCACGCTGGCTTGGGACAGACTGCAACCCCCGAAATGATGTCCAGTAGGCTGGATGTATTATGTGCATTTCCAACTTAGGATATTTCTTTTTTTTCTGGGGGCGGGAGTAGTACTGGGGATTGATCTCAGGGGCACTCGACCACTGAGCCACATCCCCAGTCCTATTTTGTATTTTATCTAGAAACAGAGTCTCACTGAGTTGTTTAGTGCCTCACTTTTTGCTGAGGCTGGCTTTAAACTCAAGATCCTCCTGTCTTAGCCTCCCAAGCCACTGGGATTACAGGCATGTGCCACTGCACCAGCTCCAACTCAGGATATTCTCAACTGGCAACAAGCTAGTCAGCATACAGCCCCATCATAAGTCGAGGAGTACTGCATTGCCACATAGTCTTTCAAAGGGATCGCATCACTGTGCACTCCCACAAGCAGTGCGGGAGTGTCCTGACTGCTTGGCATGTTCATTCACTTTCGAGATGTTCTGTCTTTTTCATTTCACTCTCTTTAATGTAGAGTGACATAGTATTATTATTTCAATTTTCACTTCTCTGATCACTGATGCGGTTGAACAACTTTTTGTAAATTTCTCGGTGATTTGGGTATATGCTTTTATGGGATCCCTATCCAGGCTTTCTGCCCATGGTTTGCTATTGAGTTGTTCATCTTCTATTTATTGACTTGTAGCAGTTATTTATATATTCTGGGTAGGAATCCTTGGTTAGCATATGGACTGCACCTATCTTATTCTGTGGCTCACCCTTGGTTTGAGTCCTTTTATTCATTTTTTGGTATTGTGGAAATGACTGAAGTGGAATTATACCTCTGCAGCATCTTGTCTGTGAGGATTCCAGGGAGCTCATTAAACCCTCTGAACTTCAGTTTCCTATCTAGAAAATGGGGACAGTGACCCCAGCCTAACCTATATCATGTTGTTTTTAGGGGGAACAAATGAGACACTATACATCCAGGTCCAGAATTGTAACTGGCTTATCGCTATCATGTATTTTTATATTAGTGTTAGTGGCAGTTAAGTGGAATCCAAAGAAGCTATTCAATAGCAAGCTGGCTAGAAGAAAAGGATAGGTATAGCTCACCTCTGAGAGTGGCATCCTTCACTCGTACCTGTGAGACAGAGCTTTAGTTACACAACTATGCAGGGAAGAATCTCGGAATCTCTGACACAAAGCCCTCAGATGTGCCTCAGCACTTAGAGGTATATTTTTAGAACTTGACATTCCTTTTCCTCATTTCCTCTGAGCCCCCACACTTTCCAGTGGATGCGTCCTTATCAGGCAAAGCTCTCCTCCCCGAGAAGGTCATGCCACATCTCAGGAATCTGGACCTATAAGCAGAATGAGTTTTGAATCCATTTCCTCAAACCAAATAGCAATTGACTTTGTGCATGTGTGCGTGTGTGTGTGTGTGTGTGAGAGAGAGAGAGAGAGAGAGAGAGAGAGAGAACTTAGTGATTTGAGAATGGGAAGGGAGATATAAGAAACATGGAAAAATCAAAGATCAGATGCTGATACTTTGGGATAAACTCTTCATTTACACCTGGGGAAACAGAGGCTTAGAGAGGTAGCTTTACCCACCTAAGAATGTACACAAAGTGAGTAAAGGACAAAAGACTAGAGTTCTGCTTCACAGCCTAATGTCTTGGAGGACAGCGCCTGTCTGATCCATTGGCGCACCAACTGCAATGCCTTCCTGCCTTCCTGCCACCTCACAAACACAGAAAGCTCACCCCATCCTTAAAGGGAACTGACTGGAAGTCTCAGTAGACAATGAGCACTTAAAAATTACAGAATAACATAAACAAATGATTGATTGTTTGGGAAGAATATGCAGCTGGGAAAACTAGTATAAATGGTTGCTTGTGGGATGTTCCTCAGAGGTTCCTTCAACAACCACCCACACCCCGACACAGAGCTAATCTCTGTTCTCCCAGCAATATGTTCTTAATTCTATTATAGCAGTATGTATTATATAACCCCATAGTGATTCATGTGCTGAAATCCACTAGACTGTGCCTAACACAGACCTTGATACCAAGTATGTGATCCTGAAGCAAACAATTAGTGGTTAATTTGTCCATGACTCTAGTAACCCCACCTATATTCCCATTGCTTCTCAGCCAAGAATGATTTTGCCCCTCAGGGGCAAATGTCTGTAGGCATTTTCAGTTTTCACAACTTGGTGGAGGGTATTGCTACCTGTGTCTAGTGTGTAGGGATCAAAGATGCCACTAAACATTCTAAAAGTCACCAGGCAGCCCTCACACCAAAGACTTTTCTTGCCCAAAATGTTGACAGTGCCAAGGTTGAGAAACCCTGCTATATATCTATTTTTTCTAAAAGAAAGACAGTAATTGGTCTAATCAGAAAAAAGCACTGGTCTCATTCATGGGCAAGACACATGCAATTATGTGTCTCTCCTTCAGCAAACTTTATGGAGAATGAGTCAATCAGCTTTGTTCATTTGTAAAGAATCAATACCAAGTATTCTGGTCCAATTGAAAGGTTATCTCTGAAATTGCAGTCATCTAAGTCATTCAGCAATTATCTGCTTCCCAGTTGCCTAACATTGTGCTAAGCTAAAAGAGAAGGCAAGAGAAATGATTTGCAAGAAATTAGTGCTTTCCACTTTCCAAAAGATCTTAAGTATGTGACCTCACTACTTCTCTTTAAGATAAGGAGGACATGTATTATTGGTCCAACATACAGGTGAAGAAGCCAAGAAGCAGAGGTAAGGAGAGCACCTGTGCCCAAAGATTAGAGTTCTCTCAGTAATGTAAATGGGAACATTGCTTGCATAAAATTGGGTAAACACAAAACAATGAAAGCCATTGTGGCATGGGCAATTCTTACAGTGGATCATCTAGAGTCAAGAAGTCAGCAGAAGAAAGCAGTCCTCTTTGGTAAAACCACCCATCACAATTAGGATCAAGGAGCTCAGCAAAACTAACTAATCCTAGAGTGCTCCTTCTTTCTACCTGAGAAAATTCAATGGTCCCGTTAAGATGAGCACACCTCTGAGTAGTGGGCCTAGTTTCTGTGTGAGCTGTCTTATAAAATACCATTTGAAATAAATACAAAATCCATAAAATAATACACATTGGTCATGCAGAAGCTATGCCATTAACATAGACTGGACATGTCTTTCCACAGTGTCAGAATGTATTGAGTGATGATTAATTCACATGCTATAAGACTTTCATTGGCTGTAATTCACCAACAACTCATGGGTCACTTGGTAGCCATGAGCCAGGCAATAACAAGTTCTTTGAATCTAATCTTAATTGTGAATATCTACACAAATCTATTCACATATCACCCTTTGCACAATAATACATATAGGTCACAGAAAGGCTAAGGAATGGTTAAGGTGGCCACAGGGTATCAGGAGGTTATGCTGAGTGTAAGGCAGAAAGCTGGTGCACATGCACATGCGTCACTGCAGGTGGTCACATAAGAACCAGTGGAGCTGGGCATGGTGGCACACGCCTACAATCCCAGCACTTTGGGAGCTGAGACAGGAGAATCTCGAGTTCAAAGCCAGCCTCATCAACAGTGAGGTGCAAAGCAATTCAGTGAGACCCTGTCTCTACATAAAACACAAAATAGGGCTGGGGATGTGGCTCAGTGGTTGAGTGCCCCTGAGTTCAATCCCTGGTACCAATAAATAAATAAATAGGTAGATAAATAAATAAATAAATAAACAAACAAACAAACCAGTGGAAGAACTTGCTGAGGTACAGAGCTTTCACAGAGCAGAACTTTTTCTAGGACAAGGTCCTGATACAGACAGTTCATCGTCAAGCAAGAAGGGAGATGGAGCTGAGCGGAAGCCGAGGGGCAGTCAGGAATTCACGGCTGTCAACTTTGTGCATGTTCACCGGATGCTCTGATGATGTGTGTGTGCTGCCACATCACAGTCTTAGGTGCCCTTCCTCTTAGGTGTTTCAGGTGGAGGGGTTGCTCACTCCATTTGATGGTCTGGTGTGTTTGATAAGCTTATGGGCCTGGTTTCTCTGATATGGATGTGGTATACTCATGCATGCATGTGCTTCTGATTTTATTCAGTAAATTCACAGGTGGTCATTACTTATTAGCACAATTAATTTATTCATCAGTTTGTGCTTGATGATGGTGCCAGGCAGCTGGTGGTTGTGTGCTAGTATAAACAAGGTTTAGAGGCATTCTCCCTTGGCACTTGTTCTCACAATAGAGCAATTTATGACAAACTGCTGCTTCACAAAGTGGAGTGAATCAGGATTAGGCACAGCTTGAAAACTGCTCTTCCATACAACATGGAGATACCCAGAGCAGGGCACAGCCTGCTTGCCACAACATTTTGTTCAACAGTATTTCTATTTCTCATTCTCAGCCTCTAGGCTTCATTTTTTCTAAAAAGACTGATGAAGAAACCCAGACACATAGCAGAGAGACGATTTGCCCAAGGCCACACCATTGCATCATACTTGGGAGTGAGTACCTTTTTCAGAGATGCTTTTGTCCCAAAATACACTCCTCTTTTTAAGTCATCATTACTATTCCTCCAGTCTCCACCTTAATTGTCTCCAGGAAAAAAAAATTTAAAAGAGGGAAGCCCAAAACTCAGAAAAATATGATACCTCCAGGGATTCTTCATTACTCATGAAAATAACTGGATGCATCCTCTGGCAAACAGAGTCAGAGTCAAGAATGTGGGAAGATATTCTTCCTCTGGACTGGGTGTGACATCTTCAGATTGACATTCTCAGATTTCCATGGGAAGAATAAGGCTCTGTGTTCCTTAAGTATAGAACTCTGAGCAGAGAGGCATCTTTATGTTTCCTAAGAAAATAGGAAACTGGTAAGACTAAAAATGATTTTTATTCAACTGAGAGACACAACTGAGTCAAGGCAGTGTCTCTGCAAAGGAAACCAACACCCACAAATTCCAGGCCTGGCTGTGGTCAAGTGGAATGGGCACATTGAATTCTAGTCCTTGCATGTACTAGGATAGATAGCCCTCAACTGAACTTCAAACCACTTTTATCATCCTCCTCAAGACCTTGATACATGAGGCACATACAATTTCCCAACAAATGTGCATTTTTGCATTGAGTCATTTTCAATAATATGTATTTCCTAATCAGGCTTTGAGAATACAGGATGGTGATAAGTATGGCCAAATGTATTGTTCCTAGGATCATCTCTGGTACAGAGAAACAATGAAATCCTCATACTTTGCTATCAGACTGAAAGGGAAAGGTAAATTTATTAATTTATAGAGTAATACTATAATAATTAAGATCATTCTATGGAACTATACTAGACAAGGAAAGAAAAGAATCAGACACAATTTAACTATTTTAAGATAACTAACAAATTGATTTTGTTAAATACTTTAACTACTTAATATGTGCAAGATTCTGTGCTACACACACAAGCTGGAAAGAAGAATTTGAGAACAAATCCTTATTCTGAAAGAGAAGCATATACATTCCTAAAGAACTGAGAAACATAGTGAAAAAAAAAATCATGGCAGTGGTCAATTCTGCCTGAGGGACTAAAGTTGTGAAAGAAGATGCCTGAGGCTGTTGGGAGAGCCAGCAAGGTCAATCAATCTCACTCCCTTAAGATGGACTTCCAAACCTTAACTGGATGACCACTGTTTGATTCAGAGACCGCAGACACACAGGCTTACTTAACCACCAAGCCATAAGACGGGTTTTGTTGGGTAAGTGTCCTTTAGGACTGTTGAATTCTCTCCGTCCATTCCACAAACTGAGGTCAGGAAGCCAGTCCAGAATGTGACTAAATCAACTCTTCTCTCATAAAGTTTCATAAGGAGGAAAGGCAATTTCATATGTATGTGTAGGGCCAGATTTCAGGAAGGTGGTGGTCTCATTGATCTCAATAGAGACAATAACCAAAACTCCAACTACCCAGACTCTGTACAACCAAACAAAAGCACTCTGATATAGTCTTTTAGCCCTAGAGGAGTGTTTGCTCACTAAACTGATCAAGAAACATATAAAATGATATGGTTTTATATAGTCAATCTTTAGTTTCTGATCACTCAGGACCAGTTAAATTTTTCTAATATCTCATGATCAATCAATAAATGTCCACACCAGGTCTTAACTTAAAACTGTCACTGTCAACTGATATTGACAATATCAGTATTGTCAATATTAAATGAGCTATAATCTCTGTCTTTTGGGCAGTGTACCATCTGGTAAAGAAACAGATACCTAAATTGGCAATTAAAGTATGATTCCATGGTATTATGTGAGCTAAGGAAGAGCTCTGTATGTTCTGGAGAGGTAGGAGAGAAGGGGAGACTTCCTAGAAGAAGCAGGATTGAAGGTAACTCCTCAAATACATATAGGAGCCAGCTAGGGTAAGAAGGGGGGAGCAGACAGAATCTCAAGTGAGGGAAACACAAAAGGAAAGTTCTAAGGAAGAGAAAAAAAGCAGTGTGCAGTCAGAAATTCAGAATAAATGGAACATATTGAAGAAGACATGAAAGACGGAGAGTGGAGAGGAATCACTCTAGGCATATATGCCAGTCAGTTTACATAAATTGAGATTTATTTTGAGGGCAGCCAAAAACCTTGATTGTGTGCACATGTGTGCACGCACATGTGTGTGTGTGTGTGTGTGTGTGTGTGTGTGTGTGTAGAAGAGAGAGTGGTAGAATAGTGGAAGGGGACCAGGGGAAGGAAAGGTGAAGTATTGGAGAAGAAATTATATTGTTATATTGTGTACAAATATGTAAACACGGATTCCACTATTATGTATAATTACAATGCACCAATAAAATTGTTTTTCAATCTAAAAAGAACTGTTTTAAAAGTGGATTTAGAAAGGATCAAAACTGAAATTAAAAGACAAACTAGGAGGCTATTTTGGTGGCCCAGGAAAGAAATCATGGAGCATGGATATAAGAAATATGGCAGTATATTGAAGGAATATTAGTGTATTCAAGGGTCTTTAAGGACTTAGAAAGAAGAATCAATAGTTGACTGAATGTTGGGACTGAATAAAAGGAAGAAATTAAGGATATGATTAAAGATTTTAACAGAATTGTGTAAATAATTGGTTCTACATTAAAAAGATTTTATTTTTAAAAAGATTTTATTTTTAATGTACTTTTTAAACTCAAAACAATGCCATTACTGAGTAACTTGTCTCCATCTCAATCGAATGATTGTCCTATAAAAGCGATTTTGTTGAATACTGACTTTATAAGACTGATTAGCTTTATTAGATATGTGTCTACTTAGGAGAGTACATATAGTCTGAAATTATAGATAGTACATTTGTTTGTGTTGTTTTGCAAAGATTCACAAAAACTTGCAGGAGAAATTATGAGTATTAAATGGAGAAATGACCATTAATTGACCAGATATAAAATAAATGGCAAGTCATTCCACCCATATATGTTGACCTCAAAACAATATGGAATTTCGTGTAAAAATTAAGTAGAAGGTTTCTGTTGTCACTGCTTTTAGGGTACTATCCAAGGAATCACTGCCCAAATTGATAAGATGGAGCTTTTTCCCTAGTAGCTTTGCTTCTAGTTGTTTTGTAATTTCAAGCCTTATAACCAAGTCTTTCACCCATTTTTAGTTGCTTTTTGTACAAGGCATGAGCAAGTTCCTATAGATATCAAGTTTTCTGAATGCAATTTATTAAAAAGACTTTTTTTCCCCATAGTGTGCTCTTGGCACCTGTGTAGAAAATCAATTGATCGTAAAAGTGTGGACTTGTTTCTGGGCTGTCTATTCTATCCCTTGGTTTATGAGTCTATTTTTATGCCAGTAACATGCTGTTTTTTTAATTACTATAATTTTGCAGTATTATAAAACTTTGTCTCATATTTCAGTACTCATCTCAAATAAGCACCAATGTGTGATATTAAAAGACAATATTAAAACAAGTTGAGTTTTGTAGATCTTAATTGACTTTTTTGGCAGTTCTAGAGTTGGGCAGCAGTCTAGACCCAAAATTATTCTGAATGTTAACTTTACCATACAGGCAGTTTAATTCAAAGCCAGAGAAAAGAAAGCGACACAGAAAACAAAAGTGAGATACAGAGATAGCCTCAGTGGCTATGGCTCACATCTGTCTTATTTAAGCATGGTTTGAACAGTTGGCCACTTGTGATTGGCTGAAACTCAGCTATTTGGCATCCGAGTAGGCTACAGCCTATTTATACATTAAGTTGGGTCACAGTTCACTACATATAGATAAGTTATTTTTTTCACCTGACATAAAGTTACTTAATTGTGGTTCCTTAAGTAGGTACCAACAAAGAAGCCAGACACAAAACAAAAATTTACATATTGTATGGCTCCATTTACACGAAATGTCCACAGGAGATAAATCCAAAGAAGCAGGAAGCAAATTGGTTGGTAGCTGCCAGAGCCTGGAAGAGGGAGCAATGGCCTCGCGGTTCTGAAGCTTTGTGTTGGAATGACAAAAATATTTCAGAACTGAAGAGAGATAGTTATTGTGCAACATTGCGAAAGTAGCCAATGTCAATGAATTGTTCACTTTAAAATGGCTCACGTTATGTTAAGTAGAGGTCACCTAGATACATTTTTTAAAGTATCCATGGGAGAAAATAAATCACAGCAAGAATGAAGGTTCCCACTTTGCCTTTACTTCAGTTTTCATTTAAGCCTGGGGAATATTTGACTTCTGGACTTCCTCAGTCTTTTTAGAAAGTCATTATTTCCTTTACACAAGCAAATCAAAGTTAAAATTATGGAAATCATTGAAGCTTCAGAATAAAGTAAATAACGTGTCCCTTTAGGCTAACGTCTTCATGGCTTGAGATCTCGTTGACACTTTGGAGATTCTGTGGGGGCCCTGTGTGACAGCACGGACATGCCAGTGCTCCTCACTGCCCCCAGGTCTTGTTTTCTTTCTTCATGGCCAGTGTTCCCATTGGCTTGCAGGCCTGCTGGCCAGAGCTAAGGTAGTTGTTGTGGGGATCACCTTATGGCCTCCCCTCCCATGGTAAGCTGTCACGGTGGCTCTCCAAGGACTTGATGTGTTTACAGCATATCCATTTCAAAGATTGGCTAATTGCTCCACAAGCTGCAAAAAGTGCACTCTCAAATCATAAAAGGGAAACACTCTGGCTTTTCCCAGGCCACAAAGCATGACCAACTTGATTAGGACTCATAATTCACACTCCCGATACCTGAGCTTGATCCTCCGAGAAACAGCTGCCCTATGAAAGAGGAGACAGAAAACGTATATCACACTGTGCAGGCAGCCACAGTCACAGCTTTGCAGCCACAATAAATGGCCTCTGCCATGCCTGGCCAGAGCTGCACTGAAAATGAAACAATAAGAGTGGAAAACAGCCTTTATTTATCGAGTTCACCTACCCTTAACATCAAATCAAACCCCAGCCTATGAAGTTCACAGAATCCAAAGAGCTAATGATGAAAAAAAAAAAAAATATCCAGTGGACAAGTGAGCTGTCCCAGGAGCTGGCATTGGATGGTCCCCTACAGGACACGTTAGTATGCAGATGTCTCATACTGAGAGAGTGATAATATGTCAGTGTTCTGTAGAGACACACACCATCAAGGATGAAAGTCACACCTATACCCACTAGAGCTCTGGTGGCTCTAAACAGAACGACTGCTAGAAAGCAGAATATAACAGAACCAGGCATCACGGTAAAGGCTACACCAAGAAACTCGGTGGTCATTTGTGCTAATCTGAGAGATAGCAGTGAAAGAAAATTTACATAGCTTAGGGGAAAGTCACATTCCTTGAGAAAACTAGGTGAGTGGAGGGATGCTCTTGAGAAGATAAAGCCCATCTTGGGTTCTATGTGCTGCAACGGGTTCTTTTAGTGAGAGGCTCGAAATCAACACCACTAGCATGACAGTAGGAACACAAGCTTTGGAATTGCCCAGAAGTGGCTCTGAATCCTACCTTGCCTGCTTCGTTCAATCATTTGATCATCCAGCAGGTATTTCTACGTGGCTACTGAATGCTCAAAGATCAAATAATGTCCAAGACGGTATCCTCCTCCCATGTTTATCAAGCAGGGATTATTGAAGAAGAAAGCAAGCATGATATTAAAGCTGAGAAGTGCTTTGATAAGCGATGACACAAGATGGAAATTTCAAAAGGAGATATTGGCAAAACAAGCAGGCCAGGATTCCTAGAGTCAGTGCCCTTTAAGCTGAGACCTGAAAACCAAGAAGCAGCTAGCAAATTGGAATGTGTGTTACTGTATGGAGACGTCAGAGGGGGTAGGATACACACACACACACACACATATACACACACACATACACACACATACACACACATACACATACACACACACATATGTAATATGTGTATACACATACATTTATATATTTACATATGTACTATATGTACATATATTATATATTCATACTTATATAAGTGTATAAAGATGCAGAATACAGAGCTTATTGGGGGCTCCAAGAACACTGATGGATCTAGAGAGTAGCCTGATGGGAGAGAGTTCTTAGAGGCAGAAAGTAAAGGAAAGAGACTAAGAATTTTACATAGAGAAGTGACATAAGAGCATGAATTTTAGGAAGATTTTGCAAATCAGATCATTTTGCTTAATCCCTCTGAGACTCAGTTTTTAACTTGGATAAAACCATAAAACTATCTACCAAAAACCAATGAATAAATAAATCATAAAAGAAAAGAAAATTACCTACCATGCCATGCAAATTAAATCATAATGTATATAAGAGGCTCAGTGCCCAAATCCTAGTAGCTAGGTGTTTAGCAGTAACTATACTAAAATAGCCATTCACCCAAATTTGGAGTAATTTTGACCTGTCCTTTCCATACACATTCAAATGTCTCATAAAATGTTTCATGTAAATTCAGGCACAAACTGGTTAATTCAATATTTCAGAGTTTTGACAGTTTAAATTGTTCAATCATTTATTCCCCATAAACTTACAGAGCATCTTTTCTGTGCCATTCACTTACTGGGCATTTGAGGATGATAAGATTGGTTGGGTAGAAATTCAATTAGAAGACACATTTGCTTAAATTAAGAATCAGCCAATCAGTGTGGTTCAGAATGGTTTGGGGTTTGTTGCTATCTATTCCCCCTGTTTTCTATACAAAAAAAGTTCTCATTTTTGGTGCTGATAATGTTGTTTCATGATCTAGGCATTGTTTACAAAGATGGACTTAGCTTGAGAAAATTTTTCAACAAGCATACTTATCTGGGCATATTTTTGCCTGATGATAAAGATGACATTTGTAAAATCCCCTTACAGCTAGGGATGTGATACCACTAAGTTCTGCACAGTGAAGTGTAGACACAGATGCATAGTACTGTTGCCAAAAACTCTTTTAAAAGGGGTATGGAAGTGATTGTCCCTAATTCCCTTCTCAATCCTGAAACTGGGAAACACATATGATGTGCAAGCTTGCTTTGGGAGGAGGTCAAGAGCCATATCCTGGAAATATTTGAGAAGCTAACTAGAAGCGAGGCCTGGACTGAGAACTTTTCAAAATGCTAAACCTCCAGATCTAATTTCCTTAAGAATGGGGAAAAATACTCTTGTCTGAAACAGTTTTACTTAGGGTTTTTCTGTTAACTCAGCTACAAGTCAATTTAACTTATACAAGGTTCAAAGTTGAATTCTATTCAATCCATGCTTTCAAAATCAGAAAAATCCAAGTGATATTTAAAAACAGTTACCTAAAAGAGCAATAGAAATAAATAACAGCACACTCAGAGTCTTAAATTAAAGGTCTGCCTGCACTTTCTCCTCTTAAATTGCAACTTGACTTTCTCAAATGTAATCAATCCAGAGATGAATCTACTATATTTTCTCTATTGTAAGACTCCTTTCCTGGCAACAACCCAGGATGAATCTAATTAACTTACACAAAAATGGAATGCATTGGAATGCTGTCAGAAATCTCACAAAGTAAATTGATAGGCTAGTGCCCATATCTAGAAACAGCAAAATCAGAATAGGATTCAGGGAACAAGACCCATTCTTTTATCTCAACAGAATGCCACACCTGGAAAGACAGTTTCCAGCCATTTTCCTGGCCTGTAAATTACATGACTCCCCATGCAAAATTCTGGGAGTAATTAGTAATTGACTAAGTGCAGATCACAAATACCGTGGCTTCTTTGAAACAGTGAGAGGAAGAGTCTGTAGGAAGGAGAATGTACAGTCTCCAGGGACCTTTCCCTCTCCACTAGGGGCACAGTGGACACTGATTTATAGCTCCTTTGAGAATGCACAAAATGGGGGATAGTTAGATCCCTCAAGTTAATGGATGCTGGATGGTTATCAATCAACAAATATCCACTTTTTCCATCTCACAAGGTTGTTGGGAGTGGAATAAATTAGAGACAAAACTCTGAAAACTGAAACCTACTATGCAAATACTCATGGCTGCACTATTATGATTGTCATTGTTATTACTGTTACAAGGTTTTATGGAAAATAAAATACCTTCCAAATTACAGTGATTTCAAATTTGGGAGAATTTCTTCACTTACTAAAGAAATCATGCCATTAGCATTGGGCATTAAATTAATAGCATGTTTCTAACATTAGTAGTAGGGAATATGTATAAGTAATGTTGACAACCAGTAAGGAAAAACAATTCTATTAATGCAGATGTAGGATTTTGTATTAGGTGAACTTCAAAGACAATCATGGAAGCCAGGTGCAGTGGTTCATGCCTGTAATCCCAGCAACTTGGGAGGCTGAGGCAGGAGGATCACAACCAGCTAGCAACTTAGCCACTTGTCTCAGAACAACAACAACAACAAAAGACTGGTGATGCAGCTCAGTGGTACCTCCCATGGGTTCAATCTTAATACTGCAAAACAAAAACAATCATGGAGAACGAGCCAATGTAAGATTCTATATTCTTCTAGAATAGGATTCTTAGGAGTGATCCTCTAGTGCATGAATAGCTTCAGAGAATTAAAAACCCTAAAATCACACAGAAACATTTAGTTTGCTGTATATAAACGTGTGTATGTGTGTCCTCACTTTATTGGTAATATGGTCAATAACTTTTACCAATTGTTGAAAGATATGTGACCCTAAAAACACAAATTATTACTTTAATGCAAATGGAATTCCTGATCTATGGAAAAAATTATAACTGAATCCAAATTATAGGAACCACCATAGATTCTAAATTGTGTAAATCAATGTAGGAACCCATAAACCACTCCCTTTTTATCAGGAACTTAGAATCTCACACAGATAAGAGTTGATATGTCCATTTAAATGCTTTGAACTGCAAATAACATCCTAAATAAACAGACTGAGGTTAACTTAAATAATAAGGAAACAGTTCATGGAGATCATGGGAATAAATATTCAGAGGTAAGGCAGATATCAGAGTGGGCGAAATACCATGAGTTTGGCTGCATTTGTCTAAGGCTCTCTGAGCTTAGCCTCTTACTATGTCTGGCTTCTTTTGACTAGTATCTGTTATAGTTGCAAGATGGCTGTAAATGTTCCAAACTGTGTAGACAAAAGTAATATGCATACCAATGAGTATCATTCCTATTCGTCTTTATTTTCCCCCTCCAAGTATCTTACCTAATTGAGTATCAAATAAATGTATCTTAGGAAATGAGTTGACTAGGTAAATACATGCAACACTTAAATAATGAACTATGACAGGCATTATAAAGTGAGCATTTTAGATACCATAGATCAGATAAATAAATTATAAACTGAGGGGTCTCAACAAGCATCTAAATAATGGCATGCTTCAAATAGATAATGGGGGACCAGAAATAACATTCTGGGCATACAGTTGGTACTTTGTTTGAAAAAAAATGAATTCATATGTGAAAAAGATACACAATTTCAGAGGAACTTTGAATTCATTACAAGTGGTTTTATATTTTCAATTGAAAGACTATGAATTTACCAGGACACTAGAATTTTCTATGGGATCTTGTATTCTGCAGAATTTCAAATTACCTCATGCAATAATGGTCATGACCAACTAAAGTTGTATATTAATACATATGATGAGATTGAGGATTAAATTTTTCATGCAAAAAAACTTATTTTTTTTAATTCTCCATCATTCATTTAGAATTGTCCATATGTCAAGCCCTGTACTAGGTTTATTCAAATGATTTTTTGAAGAAAAATTTCGAAATAAGGTTAGTGTCATTTTGACTTTTACATTTTATCCAAGTCACCTAAGCTTACTATGTAGGTAACTGAGCTAAGATAACTAGCTATTAAGTGTCAGAGCTGGAATTATGACATAGGTTTTTGTGTTAATTTTAACTATATGTAATATAGTTAAAAGACTCAACTACTGTTTTTTTTTATGTAGTACCAGAAATTGAACCCAGGACCTCAGCTCTACCTCTGAGCTATGTCCCCAGCTATTTGAATTTTATTTTGAAACAGGGTCTCACTGAGTTGCCCAGGTAATCCTGAAATTGCAGTTCACCTACCTCAGCCTCTGGAGTAGCTGGGATTACAGACATGCACCACTGCACCCAACCTAAACTACATTAAATATACAAAAAGTAACAATTTAAAGATGAGCAAATTACAAAATGATTCAAAATTACTTCAAACTAATTTTATAGGCAGATCCACCAGCTATTCCTAGTCTCCCTCAAGTCAGATTCTGGATAAGAAAACATGAAGGAATGTAATTATTTTCTTGAAGACTATTGGTCCTTCAGATTTTCTTCCTAATTGAAACAATATGGTATTCCACCAAGCATCTTGGTTATAATGCAAGGAAGAAGTCAAGTTAAATCTTGGATTTTGAGAAAATTACATAATCTATTTGAGTCATAGTTTTTATATCTGTAAAACAGAGGTCTTAATCACTACTACTGAGGATTATTGTGGCAATAAAATGAGATGTGATAAAAGTGTATATACCTGAGAATTAATACCTCATCTGCTTTTTTTCTTTCTACATGGCTGTTTCCCAAAATGTTTCAAATGATAAAAACAAAAAAGTAAAACAAATACTAAGAACAAATTTTCTGTCAGGCTCATGACTATTTTGTCTTACTGCATATCCATGTAAATTATAATGGCTACTTAGTAAGGCATACAATCAATATCTTAAGCACTTCCTTATTTTTATACTTTTTGAATCACTTTGTAATCTTTGTTGTAAAGTTTTCTTCAATAGACACTAACTTCATTAACTGAATTCTCACCCAGAGTTTGAGACTCTAAAATCAGACAAACCTAGGCTAACATGACTTCACCACTTTGGAGTTGTGTGAACATCAGCAAGTTGTTCACCTTCTCTGGCCTCAGTTCCCTGGGGATAATAACCACACTTTCCACATAGACTTGTGTTGACGACTAAATGAGCTAATGCATGAAAAGTGTCTGACACATAAAAGGAACTCAGTAGTTACCATGATGGTTGTCATCATCATCCATCATGAGAGAGAACTCTGATCTGTCAAGGAGTTCCACTCCTAGCCAATCTCATTTCTGGGAGATTACAGGAAGAACTGACTTGTATCAACTTCTTCACACTAGGTATGTCTTTTGTGAGCTAATCTTCAAATCAATAAAAAAAAATTATGCAACTTACAAACAGGAAACCTGACTGAAAATCACTGACATAGTCTAAAATGAGTATACAGTGTTGAGTCTCATTTCTCCTTAAAAGCCATATAATATAAAGTGGTGGGAATATTTCAAGAAATATTCTCCATCCTTTTCTCCCTACTCAAACTTGAATTATAAAAGAAAACCTTGTAAATCAGAACAGAGAAAGAATGGAGATGCTTTTATTATGTTAACTCATTGAAATTTTTCTGATAAGAAGTCAATACTGCCAAGAAGATGTCCTCTAGTCCACCTCAAATAATTCTCCATTGTCCTTATGTCTCCATTTATGTCCTTATGTCTCCTTTGCCCATTTACCATCCTGTTTCATATAAATTCCAATGAACTATTACTCTAAACCAAAGTCCAAAGACAGGAAGTGAACCCAGTAGAGGGGTAAAATAGACCCGCATACCCATGTTGGTAAAATGTGGAGATGAGAGAGAGCTCAAAGAGAAGAGATTTCTCTCCCAAAGAGAAAGAGTAGTATTATGAGTTGAATTGTGACCCTCCCCAAACCATCCTATTCTGAAATTCTAAGCCCTCATACTTTATAATATGGCTTTATTTGGAAGCAAGGTCATTGCATATGTAATTAGTTCAGATGAGGTCATACTGGACTGGCGTGGGCCCCTAATCCAACATGACTAGTACCCTTATGAACAAAAGAAATTGGGACATAGATACACACACAGGGAAAAAAACATGTCAAGGTTGGAGTTTCCCATCACAAGCCAAGGAACGAACAGAAGCTAAGAGAGGACTCCAGGAGAACCTCCTCAGCCTCTTCCAAGGGAGCATGGCCCTGCTGACTGACACCTCATAGACACACAGCCTCCAAAACTATGAGACAAAATATGCTGTTGTTTAGGTTACTCAGCACATGGTACCTTGTTATGGCAGTCTTAGCAAATACTGCTGGTCATGACTGAAAGAAAAGTAGTCATGCCAGATGTGGATCTGGGAGTGAAGCTGCATAAAACAGAGGGGCCAATCCCAGATTCCTACCACCTGTGATGTAATGTGAATTAAGACATAAAACTTAAACCAAAAGTGAACAAATATTGTTTCTATATTCTTCTGGAATCAGTATCTGGTAGATAGTAACATTTATTTACTAATGGACTTTTTCCACTCTCTTTTCTATTAAACATTGATTTTTAGTAGTCGCTATAACTTTAGAAATGTAACCATGTCTAAATATTCTAGGTTCCTGCTTCTGTGCCACTTTCTTCAGAAACCAAGAAAGTAAAAATTAAAGAGAAGCCAGTTAGACCTAGGAATATAAGGAGACAAGAGTCAAGGCAATGCTAGTATGTTCTTTGAATTACCAATTATAACCAGCCTCTCCAGTATTATTTTCATCTTACAATATGCTAAATTTTCACATGCAGTGACACTTATTTCTTTCAACAACACAGAGGGACAAACAGAAGGCTGTTACCATTTCACATATGGGGAAAGTGAGGCTTAGTGAAATCAGATGACTTCCCCAGGGTAACACACAACTAGTTGAAGCAGTCTGGTTTCCTTCTTACAATAGTGGAACACATCTTATCGTGAAAGGAACATTCCAGCACACACAGATAAAAGAGTCACTTCATCCATGTTCTTTAAGAGGAGGACGTTTGATTTGCCCTTATATGTTCCAAAGACCTGAGCCAGCTTTCGGGTTTGGTCCAGACTTAGAATCTTGATTCCCACTCTGGCCTTTTGGCGTCTTGCTCCTTCTGTTAACTTACCAGACTTGAGTCATAATCCTGGATCGTCTTTCATGGGATCTTTGAGTCAGGAGGGCCTCATAAAAGCTCTTCTGGGAAATTGGGCACTAATGCTAGGGTTTCACACAATTGAGGTATCTTTGCAGAATTCCAGATCAATACTATGAAAATATTACTTCCTCAAAGCCTCCTTCCTGATGGCGTTAGCATAAAAACATGCATTTCTTATTGAGGTGGAGTTGTTTTTTTTTTATCTCCATTTGTCTTTGCCAAGCATGCTCAGGAAGCCAGCCCAGCATGCAAGTTTATGGTTTATTTTCTTAGACTCATAAAAAGTTAGTGCTGGAAATGATCTGAGAGGTAACCTGGTTCAACATCATTTCACTGAGAACATTGAGATGGTAGATAAGAATTAATTGTGTTGGAGACATGTAAGGGGTTAACAGCAAGGCTGATATTAAAATCCAGGGTTCCTAATTCCTAATTCAACCCTGTTTCTGAAATGCTCTGCAATTTCTAGTGACCCAAATGTTTCCAATCCATCATTATTGACTTTCTTCTTCCATTTTGTGGATCAAATCAACAGCCATTATGAGGTGTGACTTGTCAAGCAGGTTGAAAACTTTAAACAGATCCAGGTCCCACTCCCTGTCATATGCAGTGGTGCCCAGTTATTCAACATTAATGATTAAGTTCTTGATTTGTTTATTCAACAAACACTCATTAAGAATGACTGAACTTGGTCACCTCTGATAACAGAAAGGTCAGAGAGTAGTTGGGGAAGGAGGCATTTACAGAGGTAAGGAAATACAATTTGGTAGAAATGATTACATAATAAATGAGATTTGGAGCATGAAGGGAGAAGTGAGTCACTGTTGTAAGGTGTAGGTTATAGTGATTGGGAGAAGGCTTCATGACAGAGGTGATACTTAAGTGAGCCTTGTGGGCTGGGAAGAAGGTTATCAGATGTAGAAGGCAAAAGGTATGTCAGATAGAAAACAGCCAAATCAAACACTAACCCTGTGGAGTCACCTGGGGCAGGGTGCACAGAGTCTACAAAGGGGGATTAAAATTGACTAAAACGTTGAGCTTGGGCCAAGCAGTCAGGCTGTAATAAATCACAAGGATTTTTGCTCTGATTTTAGGGAGCCATTTTAAGCAGAGTAGTAACCAGTTGGATAGGTGCTTAGAAAGGTCACTGTGCCACTGCTGAAGATCCTGGCTTAGAGGTCAAAAAAGCAGAGACAGAAAGACCATTTCAAATCTTTCAATGTTGGCAATAGGTGATGAAAGTCTAAACTAAAAAAATAGGATTGGAGGAAAATTGGAGTTTAGGAGATACCAGAATTTGGGACTTAATGGTACATTGAATACCAACAAGGAGGGAAGAGAGAGATGAAGGTGGCTGAGGCTCTAACTTAGGGGCCTGGAACGTGGTCTTGAAACTGTGCTCTAACAAATCCTTAACTACTTAGAACACTGGGTCTTCCAAAAATGGAATAGAAATTCTAGACCCTTTACCCAGAAGAAGGTACCTAACACACATGCATAGACAATTTTTTGTACAATTTCAGATGGTTTTTGAGCTCCCAGAAACCCATTATATGAACCAGGCTCCTGTTTTATAGGGGAAATTTAAACACAAAAATACTGTAAGGCCAAGATTTTCAGTGACTAATGTGGAAACGCGTCTATCACCTCCTGATGTTGCTAGGTGGACATCTGCACTCTAGAGCAACAACCTGACCACTCTTGCTATTTCGTGTAAGTGGAATCATGCAATATGTGTTCTTTGGTGACTGGTTTCTTTTAATTTTTCAGATAAGACTGAAAGCATTTGCCTTGCGGGGAGGGGGACCTACAGAGGAGAAACAAAGCAAGGGGCAGGGGTGAGAGAGGATCATGCCCCCACACCAGGTTTTTCTGATCAGTGCAGAGCCGTGATTCTGAATGAATCAGGTATATCTCATGGTTTTTACTATCCTTCCACATCTGAGACTCCATTTAGTGCTCACAATAACCCTATGACATTAGTAGGAGAAGACTAGTAGATTCATGTCACAGGATGAAGCAACCACAACTCAAAGAGAGAAAGTAATGTCTTTACCCAGGTCTGTTTCCTTCCTCATCAAGGCTGTTTCCTTTAAGGACAAACATCAGGATAAAAGGTCTGCTTCCAGTTTGGACACTGACCTGGGCTTTTCCATCTCATACCAATGATGCTCTTCAGAGGGGTTAAAACAGAGGACTCTGCTGAAGGCACAGTATCCACGAGGCAATGGGAGGCCTTACTTGGAGTCATTGAAGACATTGTCTTCAACTTTACAAAGAGTTAGGTTCAAATGCCAACTCTGACACCCACAACCCTGAGCTTGACCAAGTGACATAATGTCCCTGGCCTGAATTTCTTCATATTTAAAGTAGAAGTGATATTCATCTTCAAATTTGCCAGTCTCAAATGAGACACTGTAGGGGAAAATGCCCCCGGAGAGTTCTGGCTCTCTTCTGAGGCTTCAGTGGACACACTAATTTCTCTGAGATCACAGATTTTATCTGAAAGCTCCTAATATCAATGCCCTTCTTTTACATCACTTGCTGGGACAACCAGCTTGACAGAACGGTCTGCTAGTTGAGCTGCCAGGAACTAACTCACAGCTCCCTTGTCTGTATCTCCAGAACAATATTAGAACAATGTGTGTAAGATCTTCATACTTGGAAGAGTAAGTCTCTGCAGATTTAATGATCTATTTTTAAACACAGATGATGGGAAATCAAAAACAATAAGACTATGAGTGTGGAACATTCCTGATGCAGATCTGGATCATATTCTAGTTGTACTTACCATCCTTACAATAGCTTAAAACTCCTCACATATCAAGATGGTCACTTGTGGCATTGCAAGGCCCACCATCTATAAGAAAATAAGACTCAATGCTTTGTGTCTCACTCCAACAAATGACCTAGCTGGCACAAAAATGCTAACAGTGATTTATTTATTTATTTAAGTAGGTAATGGTCCAGTATGGATTCATCTTGCCATCATAAAGGGGAGTGCTTGTATGGAGAGATTCCTTAGAAAACTTGGAATCTCCATTTGACTCAGCTATCCCACTCCCCAGTCTATACGCAAAGGACTTAAAATCAGTATACAATAGTGATGCAGCCACATCAATATTCATAGTAGCTCCATTCACAATAGCTAAACTGTGGAACCAACCTAGATGCCCTTCGATAGATGACTGGATAAAGAAACTGTGGTATATATACACAAGGGAATATTACTCAGCAATAAAAGAGAATAAAATTATGGCATTTGCAGGTAAATGGATGGAGTTGGAGAATATCATGCTAAGCAAAGTAAGCCAATCCCCAAAACCAAAGGCCGAATGTTCTCTCTGATAAGTGGATGCTGATCCATTGAGGGAGGGGGCATGGGAAGAATGGAGGAACTTTGGGCAAAGGGGAGGGAGGGGAGCAAAGGGAGGGGCCATGGGGGTAGGAAAGTTGGAGGAATGAGATGGACATCATTACCCTCGGTACATGTATGACCGCACATACGGTGCAAGTCTCCATCGTGTACAACCAGAGAAATGAAAAGTGGCGCTGCATTTGTGTACAATGGATCAAAATGCATTCTGCTGTCATGTGTACTTAATTAGAACAAATTAAAAAAAGAAAAATAAACAAATAAATATATTGTAAAACAAAAAAGAAAAGAAAGAAAGAAAGGAGAGTGCTTTTCCACATCAGTTTTTGCAGGGAAAAAAAAAAAAAGGAAAACCCAAAAGAATATAGTCTTTGATGTGTAATTCCCATCCACTTGCTAACTTTGTGACTTCAGACAAACTAACTTCTCTGAACTTTCAGTTCTTTATTTCTCAATTATATATAATGCAGGCTCATCACCTGTATAGCCTCCTTATGAAAAACATAAACACCCATATTCAACTGAAAATAATACCCCTTCCTAAGAGTTATATTATAGGAGCTTTGTTGAGATAATTTACCTGTCATATACTTAACTCAGTTAAAGAGTAAAACCTAATGATTTTTCATATATCCACAGAGTTATATGGCCTTCATTACAAACTAACTTTAGAACATTTCTACCACCCTGAGAAGAAACACTATCGTCGTTACTCTTTCCCCTAAGCCAAGGAAGCAGCTGATCTACTTTCTGTTCATACAGCCTCGTCCACTTATTTCATAGAAGTGGAATCATGCAATATGTGTTCTTTGGTGACTGGTTTCTTTCACTTAGCATAATGTTCAAAGTTCAAGATTCACCCATGATGTAGTATCTATCACAACTCCTTTCTTTTTTTACTGCAGAGTATAAATATATCACATTTTATATTTGAGTTGTGTCCAGTTTCCAACTATTATAAATAATGTTGTTATGAACATATGTGGATGAGTGTTTTTGTGGACAAATGTTTTCATTTCTGCTGGGTATATATCTAGAAGTAGAATCACTGGGTCATAAGCTAACTCTATTTTTGACTTTTGAGGGACTGTCTAACAGTTTTCCAAAGCAGTTTTACATTTTCACCAGCAATATGTAATGGTTCCAATCTCTCCAGATTGCCAAAGCTTGTTGTTCTTTTTCCTGTTCATTGTAACCATCCTAGGCAGGGAGTGGTATTTCATTTCGGTTTTCATTCTTACTTCCCTAATGATTACTGGTGGTGAGTAGTTTTTCATGTGCTCATTGTCCATTTGTACATCTTTCCTTGAGAAATTCCATTCACATCCTTTGCCTGTTTTTCACATTGAATTATCTATCTTTTCTCACTGAGTTTTGAGAGTTCTCTGTATATTCTGGATACATTCTCTTAGCAGATATATGATTTGGGTTATTGTCTTTTATGTAAATTGTATGTTTAGTGTTTGATGGTACAGTTTGCAACACACACGTTTTAAATTTTGAAGAGTTTAAATTTTCTTTTTTTACTTGATTTTTGATATTGTAACAAAAAGTCATTGCCCAGCCTGAGCTCAGAAGGACTTATTTCACGTTTTCTTTTAAGAAATTTACAGTTTAAGGCCTGACTTTTACACTGTGATCTGTTTTGAGTTCATTTTTGTATACAGTGTGAGGAAGGGATCCAACCTGCTTCTTTTGCATGTAAATATGCAGGTGTCCCAACACCACTCATTGAAGACTATTTCCCCATTTTTTTGCCTTGGCACTATTGTCAAAAATCAATTAACCACAAATGTTTAAGTGTTAACTTCTAGAATATCCATTCTTTTTGTTGATTTGTGTGTCCTGGCTTGTGTCAGTATAACGAGATTCTAATCCTGTAATCAAGTTTTACAGTAAGTTTTGAAATCAAGAAGTGTGAATCCTACTTTCATTTTTTTTTCCCAACAGATTTGGCTATTCAGAGTTCTTTGTATTGCCACAAGGCTTTTTAGCTCATGGCTTACTGAATCAGTGTGTCAAATTCTGCCAAAAATATTGGATGGGATTTTAATAAAGATCATGCTGAATCTGTGGATCATTTTGAGAGCATTGCATTTTAAGAATATTCCATTCTATGATCCATAATCATGGGATTATCTCTCTATTTATTAGACTTTTAATTACCTTTAACTTGATGTTCAGTTTTCAATGTACAAGTATTGCACTATTTTATGTCAAATTTATTAGACCTTTAATTACCTTTAATTTGATGTTCAGTTTTCAATGTACAAGTATTGCACTATTTTATGTCAAATTTATAATTAATTATTATAGAATGATTTGTTTCTTAATTTCATTTTCAGAAGGCTCAATGTCAGTGTACAGTAATTTAATTGATCTCTGTATGATAATCTTACATACTGAAACCATACAGGACTTGACTATCAGCTTTAACAGATTTTGAGTAGATTTCTTATGATCTTCTCTATGTAAGATAAATCACTTGCAAATAGACATAGTTTTACTTTTTCACTTGAAAATTGGATCCCTTTTATTTAATTTTTCTAACCTACTTTCCCTGCCATGTTGAACAGAAGTGATGAACATGGACATATTTTCTTTTCTCTGATTATAAGGAGAACACATCCACAAAATTAAATCCATACCTCACCAGTAGGTATTATGTTAGCTACAGGGTTTTCATAGAAGTCATTTATTAAGCTGAGGAATTAACTTCTTAGTTTTTTAGGTATTTTTATTATGAAAGTGTGTTGGATTTTGTCAAATCCTTCTTCTGTATCCACTAAGATGATCATGCAATGTTTTTCTTTTATTCTGTTGATACTGAGCATTATATAATTTTCAGAATTTAAGTAATTCTTCCATTCCTGGGATCAATTCCACTTTGTCATGGTGTGCATTCCTTTATATATGATGCTAGATTCAGTTTTCTTTTTCTCTGAGGATTTTTGAATGTGTACTCATAAGAGATATTGTTCTATAGTTTATTTTACTTATGATCTTTGTCTACTTTTGATATCTGAAAATACTGGCCTCCTAGGAGAGGAAGTATTTTTTCTTTGAATTTTTTAAAAGAATTCATAAAGAGCGGGTACTAAAACATCTTTAAGTATTTCTTTAGATCAGCAGAACTCACCCATGAAGCCACCTGCTTTGAAGTCCTTACCTGTGGAGTCTGACATCTAGGCCCCTCCACAAGCCATTTCTCTTGCTTTTCTTCTATTTGGATCACACATTCCAGTCTGTTTGAATGCTCCATCATATTTCGCTGAAAATTAGGCACTTTGTTTGTTTGTTTATTGTACTTGTAGATGGACAGCATACCTTTATTTTATTTGTTTATTTTTATGTGGTGCTAGGGATTGAACCCAGTGCCTTACAAGTGCGAGGCAAGTGCTCTGCCACTGAGCTACAGTCTCAGCCCAAATTAGGCACTTTAGATGATGTACTGTAAAACAGCTGGACACCATTACCCCAAACCACAGCTTACTGCATTTGTGTGATTTTTTACTTGTTTATTTTTTAGTGATGATTGGGCCAGTTTGGTGAGCTCTCTTCCTCCTACAGTGTGCAACTCTCCTTCTGAGATGATACAGCCCTGGGTACATGCAGGCTCCCCATCACCTGCCTGGGCTGCTTATATTGGTGATGCTCTGGGATGTCAATCTCTACTAGTTGCTACCTGATTGCTGTGTTGCTTATAGCAAGGTCCTGAGCATAAATTACTCAAAGTCCCTTCCTTTGTGGTGGCAAGATGTCGCCAGTCTTGGAGGATGATTTGGCCCTAATTGAGCTTTTCTTAACTGTCTCTTTTCCTGGCTTTGTCTGTGAAGCTTTTGACCCATAACATTTTCCATTTTGCTTTGAGTATCACTGAGCTACCAGCTTTCTCATAATTAATCACCACCATGATCTCTTCTGTGCTCAACCATGCCGTTAGCCATAATTACCTCAAACTCCATCCCAAAATAGTCAGCACCCCTGGGCAGATCTCTGGAGTTCTCTATCCTTAACACCTATTTGTTCATCCACACCAAAAACCTGCATAATTTGTCACTGTACCAGAGTTGAGGATGGGAACAGCAGTTACCTTTCCCATGGTGATATCCCTGCTCTGTGAGCAAGGCTGTGGGCAGAGAGAGTAGCCTCTAGTATTCCTGGCTTGCCCCTCCCGCCATGAAACTTAACGTCCTGCACACAAGCTAAGGAAGTGGCCTTTAGGGCTTAGTATTCTCAAATTGCCTTTCCTGTAGTGAGCTTAGAGCTGACTGGGGAAGGGAGACTGAGCCTCTCCCTGCAGTTGCCTAGAACAGTTTATGCAATATGCCATTGAGCGCAGGCATAAGAGGTGACAGGCTACTTACTGCCTCTTGGAGTGAAACCATTGTCCTGGACTGGGAACTTGGAAGGCAGAGATTTTGGGGTTTGAGGGTTTGTTTTGTTTTGTTTTGTTTTTTGTATCAGGGATAAAACCCAGGGGCACTTAACCACTGAGCCACATCCCCACCCAGCCTTTTTAATTTTTTTTTTTTTTTTGAGGCAGGGTCTCACTAAGTTGCTTAAGGCCTCACTAAGCTGTTGAGGCTGGCTTTGAACTCGTGATCCTCTGCTTCGGCCTTCCAACCCACTGGGATTACAGGCGTGGGCTTGAGGCTGTGTTCTTGAGTACACCTGCCCAAAGTGTAGCTTTAGACAAACTGAGATGGGGGGAACTATGTAAGTGGGCCAAGAATCGAATGGCACAGACTCGCACTTTTCTTACCCAGATTAGAATTTTTTAAATAGGTGTCTCCACATTTGCTGTAAACTCTCACAAAAATTTCCAGACACTTTAAATGGCTGTTGTTATGTTTCAGTACTTAAATTGTGTTTCTCAGGGTGAAGAACCTGTCACACTTCTCATAAAGGTATTTCATCACAGTTGTTTTGAGAATTAACTGACATAATCCATTTTAAGTTCCTAACATATAACCTTCCCTCCTCTGGGGACTGAAAAATATAACAATCTCAGTTCTTTATTTTCATAGATTTTTCTACCAGTCTAATTGTGATATAATTACACAACCCTGTGCAAAAATATACATTAAATTATTTTAAATTGATACACATTTTGTACAAAGTTCTTAAATTTGATCTATACAGTTGGGTGAGTTTTGAGAAATTTATACAATTATATGACCATTATCCAAAGCAAGATCTTTAATGTTTCCATTACTCCTGAAGGTTCCCAAATATCCTTAAATCAATCAAATTTACTTATAGTAAATAGCTTACCACAATACAGGCAAACACTGATTCTGATTATTGTAGAACAAGGCTTTTTAAATATATTTTTGGGCTCACATCTTTTTAACTTTGCTCACTAAATATGCTTCTGTGATTCATTCATGTGTTGCATATATAAGTAGATCATTCCTTTTTGTTGTAGAGAAGTATTCCTTTGTATGGAGATAGCACATCGATTCATATATTCATCTCTTGACTGGCATGTAGGTCATTTCTAGTGTTTGGCTATAGGAATATAGCTGCTATAAAAATTCGTGTACAAATAAATTTTCTTTTCTCTTATGTAAATATCTAGAGATGAAATTTGACTTTTTAATTTCAGTTATTCTAATGCATATGCAGTGGCATTTCATCATAGCTTTAATTTGCATTTCCCAGAAAACTAATAGTGTTGAGCCCTTTTGCAAGTGTTGATTCATATTTTTGTCAAGTCTTTTATCCATTTTAACTGGGTTGTTTGTCTATCATTATTAAGTGCACAAAATGTTTAGAATTATTATAGTCTCTTTGCTAATTAACTTATTCATCATTATGAAATTACCATTTATTCCTAGTAATATGCTGTAAAATCTTCGTGTGTGTATCTAATATAAATTTAGCTACCCAAGCACTCTTCTGATGGATGCTAGCACAGTATATCTTTTTCTATCCCTTTACTTTTAGCCTCCTTTCGTCTTCACAGTTAAAGTGTTTTTCCTTTAGAGAGACTATAGTTAGGTTTTGCTTTTTTGAATCCAATTTGACAACCTCTGGCTTCTAAGTGCAGCATTTAGGCCATTACATTTAATGTGAATATTAGCATGTTTAGATTTATATCTATCATCCTCCTTATCTTTTAGCTGTCCCATGTAATCTTTATTTCCCTTTTTCTCTTTTTATGCCTACTTTTAAAATGCCATTTCTCTCTTTTGTGGACTTGTTAGCTATACCTCTTTTTGTGTGTGGTTGCCTTAGTGTTTAAAGTATATCTGCAACTTATCACAATCTACTTTCCAGTGATACTAGTCAACTTCCCATATAGTATAAGAAATTTGCAATAATCCCATTTCTTCCTCCCCCATCTTTGTACCTGTCATACAATTTTAACTTAACCTGCTACAAATATCACACATCATTGTTATATTTTTGTTTAAATAGCTAATTCCCTTTTGAAGAGATTTAAATAATAAAGGACAATATCATATATTTACTCATGTAGTTAATATTTCTGAAGCTCCTCATTTCTCTGTGTAGACTGTCATTTCTATTAAGTATCATTTTCCTTCTTCCTTCTTCTTGAAAGGCTTTCTATTATATTACTTGTAGTTCAGTTTTGCTACAGAAAAACTCCTTCATATTCTCTTTGTTTAAATAAGTTTATTTTTCCTTAATTTTGAAGAGCTTTCCACTAGGCTTAGAATTATAGCTTGATATACTTTTGACTTTCTGAGTTTTGTCTGTCAGTACATTTTAAAAATTTTTTATTTGTTCTTTCTAGTTATACATGACAGTAGAATATATTTTGACATCATACATATGTGGAGTATAACTTCCCATCTTTGTGATTGTGCATGATTTGGAGTTACACTGGTCATGTATTCATATAAGAACATAGGAAAGTTATGTCTGATTCACTCTACTGTCTTGCCCATTACCATCCCCCTTCACTCCCCATTCCCCCTGTCCAATCTGGGGTTAATACTTTGAAGATGCTCCATTGTCTACACATTTGCATGAGTTTTATAAAACATGCTGCAATTCATGTCCTTGTTCTGTAAACAAAATGGATTTTTCCTCTGACTGCTCTTTGAGATGTTTTCCTTTATCACAGGTTTAAGGCAATTTGATCATGATGTTCCATTTTGTGATTTTCTTGCTGTTTCTTTCACTTAGGTGCCATTGAGCTTGTAGGATCTGTAGATTTATACTTTACATCAACCTTGGAATATTTTTAGCAAATTATTTCTGGAAGGTTTTTCTGTTACCCTTTCTTTCCTCTTCATTTTGCCAAATGTGCTTATTTGTAAATTTTGTGATTTGAAATCTGTCCTACAACTAATTGTTGTGATTTTTATTAATTTTAGTCTTTTTTACTTCTGTTACATAACAAATAGTTTTAATTCTATGCCTTGAAATTTACTGATCTTTTATTATTCAATGTCCATACTTAGTTACTCCATCTAGTATTTTTTCTCATTTTACACACAGTAGTTTTATATCAAGATTTTTATTTGGATCTTCTAGATGTCTCCCATATTTCCAATGAATTTTTGAACACATAGAATTATGCCATAATACCTGTCTTAATGTGTTTCCCAACATCTGTGTCACTTCTGGTCTGGCTTCAATTGGATGGTTTTTCTCTGAATTTTGGATCATATTTTTATCTTCTTTGCATTTTGTGTGTGTGTGTGTGTTTGTGTGTGTGAGCGTGTGAATTTTACCTTGTTCAATGTTAGATAGATTTATTTCTTTAAAGACCCTTGCACTTCTTTCTGGAATGCAATTGAGCTATTTGCAAACAGTTTCACCCTTTGGATTCTGGCTTTTGCATTGTGGGTGAGACCAAAGCAGCTGTCATTCTAGGAGTGGCTGTCCCCAATACCGAGGCAAGGCCATTTAGTATACTTTGTCCAATATCATATGAATCATGAGGTTTTTAGCCTGCTGGTGGGAGCAGCATTAATCCCGGTACAACATGTGGGCAAGACTCTTATCTCATCCTTTTCCATGTTTTTCCCCCCCAGGCTTCATACCAGTGAGCAGATCAGTGCTCAGTTCAAGGCTCCAGGAAGGATCTCTTCAGATTTCCTTAGTTTATCTTCATACAGCTCTCTCCTTTTCAGTTCCACATCTTTTTAAAATTTATTTATTTTTATTTTTAAACCCACAGAATGAATTTCAAGTCACAGTACACATATGGAGCACAATTTTTCATTTCTCTGATTGTAAACAAGATAGAGTCACACCATTTGTGTCTGCATACATCTACATAGGGTAGTGATGTCCATCTCATTCCACCATCTTTCCTACCCCCATGCCAGTTCCACATCTTGCAAACTCTAGCAACCTCTGTCTCCCAAGCACTCACATGTACTTCTTCAATCCAAGAAGTTTGCCTCCATGTGCTTCAGACTGGAATGTCTCTCAATTATAGAGCCTGCCTTACATATTTCCCATTTTCAGGGAACACTGTTCTTTGTGAACTGATGTTTAGGTCTTGAAAACCTCTTTTTTATTGATGTTGCCTTTTTTTTATTTTTCAAAGAAGAAGATAAATCTTGTACTTTGTATCTCATCTTGGATTATAATGTATGTCAGTCTTTTGTTACTAGTTTGTAGGAGTTATTTATTCTGGATATAATTTTTTCTTTGTCAGATATATATGTTATAAATACATTCTTCCAATTATGTCTTACCTTTTTATTTTTCTTATAGTGTCTTTTGTAAACAAAAGTTTCAAAATTGAATTCAATTTGTCACTTTTTAAAATTTTATATTTAATGGAAAAATGATAATTCTAAATATTTATGGTATACATACGATACATATTTATAACATGAAATGATTAAGCCAGGCTAACTAATAAATCTCCCCATATGTATTGTTTTTTAAGTAAAAATATTTGAAATCTTCTCTTTTAGCAAATTTGAAATATATGATGTTATTATTTATTATATTCATCATTCTGTACAATGCATTACTGAAGTTTGTTCTTCTTGTCAAAATAGAACTTTATTAGCTTTGACTAGCATCTCCCCTTTTCCCAATGACCTCCCACTATGCAACCTCTGGCAACCATTATTCTCCTCACTACTTCAATGGTTTCAACATGATTTAGACTCCACGTGTAAGTGAGATCATGCAATATTTGTCTTTCTGCGTCTAGATTATTTCACTCTGCATACTGCTCTCTAGATTTATCTAGGTCTATTCATGTTGGCACAAATGACAGGAATTTTCCCTAAGGCTAAATAGTATGCCATGGTGTATATATTCCACAGTTTTTTTATTCACCTAATGATAGAAACCTAGATTTCTCTAATATCTTATTATGAATAATGTTGCAATAAACATGGGAGTGCAGATGTTTCTTTGACATACTTATTTAAGTCCCTGGAGATATATACTCAGTAGTGAAATTACTGGATCATATGGTACTTCTATTTTTAGTTTTCTGGAACCTCCACACTGTTTTCTCTAGTGACTGTATTAATGGATATTCCCACCAACAGTGCACAAGTGTCCCATTTTCTCTACACCTTCACCAAAACTTGTCTTTCATGTTTTTGATAATAGCTATTCTAACAAAAGTGAGACAATATCTCATCATGGTTTCAATTTGCATTTCTCTGATGATTAGTGATGATGAGCATTTTTTTCTCTTGGTAGTTTTATATTTTCAAGTCTTATGTTTAACTTTTTAATATATTTTGAATTTATTTTTATATATGGTATGAGATATAGGTTCAATTTCATTCTTCTGATATAGTTATCCAGATTTACCAACCATTTATAGAAGAGTCTATTGTGTATGATTGTATGTCACTATATGTTCTTGGAAACTTGGTCAAAAATTAATTGAACATAAATTTATTTGGGGGCTCCCAATTCTATGCCATTAGTCACTGTGTCTATTTTTATACCAGTGCCATGTTGTTGTGATTACTATACCTTTTTTTAAAAAAATGTTTTAGTTGTAGATGGGCACAATCTTTATTTTATTTATTTATTTTTATGTGGTTCTGAGGATTGAACCCAGTGCCTCACACATGCAAGGCAAGTGCTCTACCGCTGAGCCACAATCCTAGCCTCTACTGTACCTTTATAATAGATTTTGAAATCAGAAAGTGTGACACTTCCAGGTTTGTCCTTTTTGCTTAAGATTGCTTTGTCTATTTGAAATCTTTTGTGGTTCCATATGAAATTTAGGATCATTTCTTCTATGCCCATAAAAAATAGCATTGGAATTTTGATAGACATCACCCTTCTGTACCATGTGAACTAGGGAGTTCCCACAAGGGAAACTATTCCCACAGGAAGTTGTCCATTGTGTATATGACTGGATGATTCTACTTTGAAAATGAAATATCCAAAAGTTACTTGCCTGTGCACATAGCTCAATAATGAAGCCAATAGCTGGTTGTCCATATCCTAGCTATTGGTCTACCTTTCAACTAATTCCGAAGTCAAATGGAAAATAGTCATATTAATTAGCCACCTCCTCAGTTAGATATAATCTTGCAGAACTGATAAAACTGAAATAAAATTTCTTTTATTAAAACTCGCTGTGTTCTCATTTGAAGTTAGATTATACATATTAATAGAAATGAAGTGATACTAAAATCTTGCATTTAATATTTTGCTCCTCATATTCATCAGGATATTTCTTAAGAAAGATATGAAAAAGTTGAAGGGTTAATATTTGTTGAGTCCTAAGCCTCATATTTAATCCACATTGCAATCAAAATGACCTTAAAGATTTCATATCACTCCAGGCAGAATGGCAAAGATCCAAAATACAAACAGCAATAAATGCTGGCGAGTTCGTGGAAGAAAGGTATACTTGTACATTGTTGGTGGGACTGCAGACTAGTACAATTTTGGAAAGCAGTGTGGAGTTTCCTCAAAAACTAAAGATGGAAGAACCATATGGCCCAGCTATGCTACTCCTTGGGATTTTCCCAAAAGATCTGAAGTTGGCATGCTACACTGATAAAGTCACCTCAATGTTTATAGCAGCACAATTTAATATAGCTAAATTATTGGATCAACCCAGAGACCTGTTAGTATATGAATAGATTAAGAAATTGTGGTATATATACAATGGAGTTCTACTCAGCCATAAAAAGAATGAAATTATGGCATTTGCCAGTAAATGGATGGAAATGAAGAATATCATGCTAAGTGAAATAAGCCAAACTTAGAAACTCAAAGGTCAAATGTTTGCTCTCATATGCAGAAGCTAGAGTAAAATAAAGGAAAGGGAGAGGGAAAAATAAGATAACATAAAAAACAATCAAATATAAATGAATAGATGAGCATAAGGCAGTCTAGTAGATGATGGAGAATGGGAAAGGGGAGGGAGAACAGGAAGGATAAAAGGAAGGAAACGGGGGGATCATGAACTGAAAGTGATCTCCCTGCATGTTTGTTTGTCAGGATGAACTTATTATGTATAACTATAAAGCTCTAATAATACTACAATACAATAAATATTTAATCTACATTGCAGATATTGGGGATATTATTCTCCTTAAACAGAGAGGGATGCATCATTTGGGAGGCTAAGGAAACAGAGGCTTGAATTTATAGTTAATAAGAGCACTAAAAAAGACACGAACTTCTTATGTAAAGTGTCTATATAAGAGCTCAAATAGTTGAACATACAATATTTTATAACTGTTCAAAATAATGCTATATAGACATTAGGAGTTATTTCTAGTTTACAGACTGTAGAACTGAGGCTGAGGGCTTAAATGTCTTGCTTATGGTCATTAATCCAGCACCAAAAGACACAAAAGACACAAAAGTCTTGTGACTCATAGTGCCACAATCTACTAAGATGTCATACTTCCCCCTTATAGCAGAGGGCAATTTCTAGGCCCTGTTATTACTTTTAACATAAGGTCCCTGAGCCTGTCTTATTTTTAAAAGAGCAATGGAAACCTGGGAGAATTGAGATGAGAGTTTCTTTCATAGCTCAAAAGAAAAAAAAAAATAATGGCTATAGCATGGATATACCTCAATCAAAGAAGTGAATATTTTAGGATTGCATAGGTAGACATCTATAACAATTCATTTGGCTATTTTGATGCTTGCAACTAGTAGAAAATGCTTTGTTTGTGTAAGCATTTCATTTTAATCCCTATAAAGAAATAAGCAATATTTTCATTTTCTCTCTAATACATTGTCTTTGTGATATTTTTTCTCACCACTTGTTCTATATAAACAGACTAAAATTAAAAATGGTTCTAATTATAAATTAAAGATATCAACTCAAGATATGAGAGAAACAAATTTAGTCTGATTGTTTTTCTGTCAACTAATCCTTACTTATCTAGTCTGCCTTTTTCAAATACCCTCAGTCATTTACAAAATAATACAATTAGTCCAGATAAACAATAATGAGAATGTAAAGGAAGACAAAGTCGGTGTAATGGAGAGAAGTTCTCCAGTCCCTAACACCTACTAGGGTATAATAATGGAATAATTGTAAAGTGAATAAAAATTTACAGTCAGTGAACAGTCATGTGACTGAATTGGTAGGACATTATGAAGGATGAGATGAGAAAAAGGGACAAATCAAAGATGACTTCTATGTTTCTCTTCTGGTTATCACTGAGATATGAAGTTCCAGAATATGATAAGATTCCAGGGAAGAGATGGCAAACTTACTTTTTTTTTTTTTTTAAATATTTATTTTTTAGTTGTAGGCGGACAGAATATCTTTATTTTATTTTTATGTGGTGCTGAGGATCGAACCCAGTGCCTCACGCATGCTAGGCGAGCACGCTACCACTGCGCCATACCCCCAGCCCGCAAACTTACTTTTAAATGTAACTTATTTGAAAGGTCTATGGGGCTCTGTATGCAGATGTAGTAGTGCATGGAAAGATGAACGGATCTGGAGCACAAGAGGCTCACTGGACTAGATATTTATGCTACCATAGTAACTGTTTATATACATCAAGTAAAAGCTAAAGGGATGAAAAAGTGTCACTTGTCATTTATAGGATATGTGTCAGGGCACTAAGCTACTTGCTGGAACATAAGGACCGGAAGACATGATTCTCAGGAAAATCAATGTTTAATAGATAAAAGTAGAATAAACTAAGTTTTAAGCATTAAAACCTTCAAGTCAGTATTTCTTTATAATATAAAGAGATTTAGGCATACTATATGGACTCAAGTTGTCTCTTACACTTCTGGGTGTTCTCCACTATAATTTAGAGACTACTTCATCTCTTATAGCCCACAGAATATCTTTCATATTCTTATCCTGTTATCCAGATACCTAAGCTATACAGCAAAATTGAAGTTGTTTTAAAAGACACCACTAGCTGCCTGCCTAACATCTGTTCATACTCTCTCCTAGAAGCAGTGTGACTCTCTTGAGGTTTTCAACATTCCTCACTAAATCAGCCTTAAACCCCAAGGGTGACAAACTTGATTAAGCTAAGTCAGTGGCCATGTCTGGAAACATTTTTGATTGTTAAAACTGAGGAAAGATGCAACTGGCATCCGATGGGTAGAAGTCTACAATGTACAAATAGTCCATGATATTAAGGAATTATTCAGCCCAAAATGTCCCAATGCAAATAACCTATATCTTCCTACAAAGAATCATGGACAAACCTATCATTTGAATTAAGCTAGAAGGAACATCTTGATGTAAAAGAACAATTGTGGAACTGCAGAACACTGGCAGCACAGTAAGTAGACCCCAAGGTGGACGCCAGTGGTCTCCACTCCCGGGTACAATAGTCTCCTTTGCCTGAAATGTGGATAGTACTCAACTTCACACATACTATAGTTATTTTTTCTATTTATAAATATATACATACAATTTATAAATTAGGTACAGTAAGAGATTAACAAGAATAATAAAATAGAGCAATTATAACAAAATACACTATTAAAAGTTATGTGAATGTGGTTTCTCTCTTTTTCACCCTCTCTGTCTTTCATAATATCTTGTTCTGTAATTATCCTCATGGTGATGGTGTGCAAGGATACAGTGTCTACATGATGAGATTAAGTGAGGTGAAAGTGACTTATCATTAGGTTACTATGTCCCTGGATAGACTGAACCGGGGTAGCACAAAATTTCATCATGCTACCAAAATGGCATGCAATTTCAAACTTATGAGTTGTTTATTCCTGGATTTTTTAACTTCATATTTTTAGACTGCAGATAAAAGGAGTCTGTTATGTTCATGTCCTTATATAGTTTCTTTTTCTTGAGTGAGGCTGGCCCTGTTGACTTACTCCTAGGGCATGAAATATGTTAAAAATGAGATGGTGTCACTTTTTAAACCAAGTTATAAAAAGACTACAAATTCCATGTTGGGAGTTCTCTCTCAACCTCTAAGATCACCTGCCTTGGGGAAGGACCGCTACCTTGCTTGATGGGAGGTTGTTTGGTAAAGAGAATCATAAGGGAGGAAATGGAGGACTTACGACAATCACGAGCTCAAGTCAAAAGCAAGTGTCTCACAAGTCAACCTGAGACCCATGGCTATGAGTGACAACTAGAATAAAACCTCATGAGAGATGCTGTGCCTATGTTACCTGACTAAGTCACACCTAATTTCCAATTCATAGAACTGTGAGATGATACATATTGTTCTTACAAGTCTCTACATATTAGGGTAATTGTTATGGAACAGATATACAGTCAGTGACATCTATACATCATGGCATTGTCGACCGAATCAACTGTCATATTTCTTTTACCATTACCATTTTCACTATTTCTATGACCAGGATTGTCTATTTATTGAAAACTCCCAATGTTATGCTTTATGAGACCTATTTACCATCCCATAGAGGCTCCATGTGCTATGAAAATTACTTTACATATTAATAATTCAAAAGCAAAGTATAGTAGAAATAAAATGGTCATTGGATCAAGACAGATTCCAATTCAGAGACCAATCTCTCTATTCATTAGTGTGACATTGGTCAAATCAAATAATCTATTTGAACCTGGGTTCAGTATTAGCAAAGTGTTGAGCAGTACTGATACAAGAAAAGTATATGCTACAATTAGACCATGAACCAAGAGCAACTAGCCTAGCTAGGGAACTTCAGAGAAAGCACTCCAACTGAAATGGGGTTTAAGTAAACTTAAGAAGGATGAACAGAGGTTACCAAGCAAAAATGGGAAGGAATAATGTTCTCGGCACCAGCGATAGCTTGTAAACAGGTCTGGCATGTTGGACAGGTTGAAAGATTCCATGATTAAAGAGGAAAGAAGCAAAAATCGACAGGGTTAATGTAAGAGTGTTGACTGCAGAAAAATCTTAGACTTCTTTATAAGAATATGTGGGACTCAGAGAGAGTTTTAAACAGGGAGAGTGCAACAAATATATTTATACTTTGGAAATACACTATCTCCAGTAAAAGCCAGAGATCAGCAAGCTACTTTGCAAAGGGTTAGGTAGTAAATATTTTGCATTTTTCAATACATGTAGTCTCAATTGCAGCTATAAGTTATTCCATTGCAGCGCAAAAGCAAACATAGACAATATTTAATAAATAGGCCAGCTGCATTTCAATTTACAGAAAGAGACAACAGGCAGCATTTAGCCCATAGACCATAGTTTGCTAATCCCTGCCATAAAATCTATAGGAGGAAGCCAAGCAGAGAGACAAGAAAATATCTGGTAAAATATCTATTTAATCACACAACTCAATCATTTAGCAAATTTATAGGAAATGGTTTCTATGGGCTAGAGGTTCTTTTAGATGTTTGGAACACAGTAATGGTAAGACAGTACTTCTGTGGGTGGAGGTTGCAATACAATGAATTAGAATAATCAAGTGAGATCGGCCTTATGAATAAATGTAGTTAGCCAAAATTCATTAAATGCACATAAATCATCATCATTGTTTCAATTTAATATTTAATGTAACCTTTCATTAAAAGGCATTTTTTTAAAAAAACATAATGTCAAGCACAAATTTACTGAAGATTGAAGAGAAAGACTTAGAGAAATTACAGAATGTTCCAGGTAAATAGATTTAATGTAGAATTTAGGAGACATGGTAAGGACTGTTAACTATTTCCTATGCATGCTGTCCTCTGACACTTAAAATACCCTTTAAAGGTGACCATTGCTAGTCCCTGTTTACCCATGTGAAAATCTGATCTAAAGATGTCTGATCACTTCCTAGGTCACAGAGAGCTGCAAGTTAGACTGGAAAGATGGCTCTGGCTCTTCCCTTCATATGCCTGTTGGGGGAATAACATAGGCAAAGCAGCAGGGCTGGAGGCTGGAATTTTTTAGCGGAGAAATGCAAAGAGGTTGAGATGAGCTCTTGAGAGTCCCACAGACAACCTAGGCAAGGCCTGGGAACTGGAGTCCAGAATCCCAATGGCCACTTCCTGCTTCTAATCATATTCCCAAGAGAGCTGCCCCAGCTGTTCCTGAGGGGAAGGAAGACTGAGAGAATCTTTTAAAACCCAAGCCCTTGTAATAAATCTAGTGTTCAGGGGAGGAAGAGAAGAAGGAGAAAAAGAAAGAAATTGTTGGCTTAAACATTAAGTAATGTTTCCTTTTCATCAGATCAAGGGCAGTGGACAGAGGAAGAGAAAGTAAATCCAGTCTCTTTGACTGCTGGGCCCCTGGGCAATGAAGGCCCAGTTTGCCCTGCAAGCTCACCAGGCCCACTTTGAGGGGATTCTGTCATGCTCAGAGTAACGTGGCTGTATAAGGAAGGCTTCTGTTTCCCCTAATGAGTTGATTATATCCTGTCAGAAGAATCATAAGGCCATCAAATGTCAAGTCAATTTTCTCAAACATATTATTTTCATAGCAGCTGGGCCTGACTAACTCTTGAAACAGAGCATCCCATTGTTAGGTTTTACTGAGAATGTTAGAGTGAAACTCGATTAGGAGAGAAAGAAAAAAAAATCATATAGGACACATGATCCTGATTCATGCAAGTTTACAATTTGCTATTTAAAGGCCAATTTTGCAAAGATGATTTGGTCACTTATTTCACAATTAACTCATAATGTCAGAGGAAATAGATGT
This sequence comes from Xerus rutilus, assembly GCA_028644305.1. NCBI lineage: Eukaryota > Metazoa > Chordata > Mammalia > Rodentia > Sciuridae > Xerus > Xerus rutilus. The sequence goes on from CM053400.1 coordinate 171,533,179, forward strand.
GGAATGTGTAGCTTGCCCACAGGAGCCAATTTCTGGAAAGGCAGGCTGGGCTTTTCTTCAATTACTGCAGCAGAAGGATGAACTCGGAAGTGTGAGGTGCTGAGTTCTAATCCTTATCTGTCCAACACATGCTCCTGAGTGGATCTGGCATAGATTCTCAAAGGACACAGCATAATGCAGAGATGAAGCACACAGACTTTAGAATCAGACAAGCAGAGCCTCAGCGACCTATGTGCTGAGGTGTTGTGTATAGTCATGAATTGGGCACACTAATAAGTAGGTAAGAATTACTGAAGGAATTGGGTGGCATTAGGTACCTATCACAATGGTACAGATTAAGTGTTCAATCATGGTAGAAGCCATGGTAACAATGACAATAGCAATGAAAATGCAGAAAGAAGCAGATATTGGTAAAGCATGTGTCACAGGCCAGCTAGAGGCTATGAACTAGGAGTCATGAAATCTGAAGCAAAAACTAAAAAGCAACTCCCCAATTTACATTTATTAATGTAACATTGGACAAGTTTTACAATACATGACATTAGGCATGATGTTATCAGGAAGCTGGATTTCACTTCAATAATTAGAGTGTGTCTCTCCTCCACTCAAACCCAATTCTCATCACCAAATTTTGTGATTGATAATGTTTTGTTTTCACTTACTTTCATTTTTTGTGCGTGTGTAAGTTGGTCGTGTGATAAGCAAAATTTTAAAAAGAACTCCATGATCCCTGGCCTCTGGTATATTTTATCTCCATTTTGTCCAAACACTAATGTAGGTGCCACTGTGGAAGGATTTCATGAACATCATTAAAGTCCCACATCATCTGACTTTCAGAGAAATAGAGTCTGAAGATGGGTCTGACCTGAACACTTGAGCCTTTGGCAAGCAAAGAGTTTTCTCAAGCTGGAAGCAGAAATATCAGAGTCAAAGACTGGGAATGATTAGGCACACCGCTGCTTGCCTGAGGAGGATAGAGTACGTGGCAAGGAATTCAACAAGCTGAGAGCTGACAGGCAGCAGGGGAAACGGGAACGAAGTTGCACAACCATTAAGATTTGAATTCTGTCAACAACAAGAATGAGCTTGAAAGATTTCATTTTAATGAATCCTGGAAATGAGAATTCCTCTTAATGCCAGCCTCCTGGTCCCCTGGGCAGAGAACGCAGGCATGCACTGGAATTCTGATCTAGAGAACTGTGATCTAATCAATACATACTGTTTTAAGCCATTAGTTTTGTCATATGGTGATAGAAAACTAATACAGGTAGTTTGAGAACAATAGATGCTAAAATTTTTAGTAAGTCCTCAGGCCTCTGATTGAGCCTGATTTAGATAAAGACAATTTAGGTAAGGAAATATGGATAGTAACTCTAACACTAATGTCTCATGTTAAAAATGTACATGTGCACACATACATATATACACACAATTATATCACAATTCTATCTCAATAATAGAGACAATAGGCCATTTCAGCAAGTAAAAGTGAAGTTGACAAAGGATAATGGTATGAATTAAGGAAATATCAAGTAAATGACAAGAACAGAGAATTGAGAATTATTGACTTGGGACTATTCAGTACTTGGTTAGACAGAGGTAGTGAGGCAATGTGGAGTCAAAGGCAGTGTCCAGATAGCTGATATGGGAAATGAAATGGATTGGAATGCCAATCAGGAGCATCCAGGAGAAAGAAACCAAATTATTTGGAGGATGGGGAAGAGGGGGAAGGTACAGGGTTTGCTTTTAGACACATTTGATTTTAGGTGCTCATGGGAAAATCTAGTGGATACATGGAGTGAGGATCTCTGTATGGTAACTCAGCATAAACTCAGTTCAAAAATAACAATGTTCAAATGTTATTTTTGAACATTGTAAACACCAAATGATCCATATGCAGCATCACAAATTTCTTACCATCTTCTTTTATTTTTTATCAGAGCATTATAATTATACATAGTATTTTGGTTCATTTTGACAAAATAATATGTGCAAGAATTACCAAATTCTTTTCTTAATTCCTCCTTCAGTTAACGGAAGTTGGGAAGCTTCCGTGGAAGCAGTTAATAGGAACTGCTGCATCCTAATACATTAGCCCTGTTCTCTCTCTTCAGAGGGATGAATGGGCAGCACTGTGGCTGACATTTTAAGAGAAGTGAACATAGAAGCACTGCGAGATCATAAAGTCCCAAAGAGAGTTGAACAAGGTATAAGACATGATTTTTCTGGGCTTACACCTATTTTTTTGTTCAACAGTTACTAAGAATACACATTACTTACATTTTAAAATTAAGATAGGAAAAATAAGTTGAAGAATCAAGCTTGACTTAGAAAAGAGATGACCTCATTATAGATGTACTCATTTGTGCTTTCCCTCTTGAGTCTTGTAAAAATGAAAGTGACATGTGATGGTCCCATAGCTTTAGTAAAATACTGAGCAGAACATCTTCCATTAGGAACTTTCTACCTAGGTTTTATTTTATGAATCCATTTATTGAACTATCATTAATACATCAAGTGATGAATAAGGAATGACAATGGGATTCAGAAGAATATTGGAGATAGACACAAGAGGCTAGAATGGCACAGAGTTGGATCTACATTCTTGTTAAAATATTTACTAGATTTTGAACTCTGACAAACTAAGCATTATTTTTAAATAGTAATTTTCCCATCTCTAAAATGAGAGAATAATATAACTCATCTCATATGATCAATGTCAGCATTCAGTGAAATAATGAATTTTGCACAGCTCTGGCACATTCACCTGATAAAATTAATTATTTTATCATTTTTATCATGATTGCTTGTATTCATTCCTTATGTGAATGATTTATGACATGTTATTATCCTCTATTGCTAATGTTTCATAATTTTATAATACCAAATGCATATATATTGAGAATAACATTTGCAAACAGAAAATAATTGTTAAGCAGTATTTTCCAATTGGTTATTATATGCCAATTACATATTCCAAGTATTTCTGTGACATTTATGTAACAAACCTGTGTATAAAATCAGGTTTTAAATAGAACTCATCTATTTCAAATCACATCTAAGCACTCTAATGTGATACACATCCAAATGAACTACCTTATATATGTATTAATGTATTAATTTAGATGTACTTTTTCCAAACTATTAAACTCATCAACTATTTAATGTTTGAGTCTTCAATAACTGGCTCAGAGGCTGCTTTTATCATGCATAGCATGTGTGTTAAATCTATAAACTAATCCACTTCCTGAATCATAAAAATCCTGGGTATTTAATGAGCCTTAGATAATCTAATCCTAGATACTTCTTAAAATTTATATAAAGCAGGGACATCAATATAGCTTCAAGCTTTAGCCAATGACTATATCACCATAGGTAATATTTACTCAGTGTTTTTTCAATTGGTGAGGCACTTTGGCAAACATTTAATATGCATTTAATCCTCAATATCTTTGAATTGACCATTATTATTATTGCTTTCATTTTACAATAGTAAAACTGAGATTTAAGAATGCTAAATGTAAATCATACTTGTAATAAGAGACAGGACTCAACCAGGAATCAAAAATGATTTTACTACTGACTCCAAAGCTCCTGAGCTCAGTCACTTGTTTTCTATGCATTTCTTTCTCATCCCTTAAATTTGTGTAATTTTATAATTAATTCAGTATTAATTACTTTGGTGGGTTGAATATTGCTTTAAAACTAATTGAGATGCTTATTGAACAGGTCAAATATACAAGAGCATAATGGAGAAACAAAGATGGATGAAACTAATGGGAATAGGGAAGAAGAGACTTGAGTGGCCCTGAAGACTGTCACACACCCATCAATGCCAGGAACACCTTCCCTCTTTGCCAACAGAGCCTGGATTTTGTTCTGAGTAGTGATGTGGTCACTCCTGGGTGTTTGATCATTATTGGTCTAAGTCAATCATTACCATCTTATCTTCTCTTTTCCTTGCCACTAGGTTAGTAAAATTTTATCCTACAATATATCTGAACATGTTTTCAAGCATGCTTTGTTTTCCTAATAAAAAGGATGGTCAGGGCTGTCTTTTCCTACCATTCTAACATGAATATGGAAATGTCACCTGAAGCTACAGTAACTACCTAAGTCCACTAGAGAAAAGCCAAGTAAATCATAGCTAAACGTGGATATAATTCAACCACTGAACTGGTACCACCTCCAAGCTTCTTGTGATGTGAGAAAATGCCACTATTAACCACTCTTTCTGTTACTTGGATCAAAACATATTTCTATCTGGTAAAATTACATATGCTACAGATAAATAAATACAAAGAGGGAAGTACTGGGAGTGTGAGACATCATAAGTAAACAAAAGCAAAATTTTATGTTTATATTTTAGTTGTTAAAGCATTTTTATTTTGGGTTTTTTTCCCTATCATATTTAAATATTTTTTCCAACAATGGTGATGTTTTTTGAGAGATGAAAATTAGTTCTATAAATGATCCAATAACAGATTATTCAGCATCATATTTAGAAGAGGAATCTATGCCATAATAAGCACATAGCTTAATACCTCAGAGTACTGATTGATGGCAGAACCAACCAAGGCTTTGTAGAAAACTGACTTTAGCCCTTTGCATGGTTCCAGTGCTCACCCCTTGGGAGCTCAGCATGTAACTGGCACAATAAAATTTCAATGCAATATACCCAGCTCAAAAGGATTCCATTTCTACTAGGAGTTTGCCTAATGTAAAACTGGACACCCCACTAAGACATTTGCTGTGTGCAAGTGTTAAAACAGTGATTAAAGCTGAACATTAACAGCATTCCCCACTTGTGCTGTAATTCTGGATTAAATAACAACATGTGGATTTTATAAACAGCAACTGTTCATTTTTGTGGTTGGTTTGTGGATGTGCCCAAGAACCATCTAAATAAGTGGGTGACAACACAATTGAACACAGGAGCAGCAGCGTTTCCTGGCACATGCAAAACCAAGTCCTACTGGGATGGAAAGGGGAGCAGAAGAGTGTCCATAACCGAGAACTATGGCCAAAACCCCACAAAAATACATGTGCATTTTCTTGTGAGTTGACTACTTTCTGACAGCATTTTTCAGATAATCTACCACATCACTTTGTTCCACAAATATCAATGGACCATAGTTTATAATGGTATCGTCTAAAAGTAAATCACTTTTAGAAGGCATATGTTGAGCAATAAGAGTATTTGTCATATTAAAAATTATTGTTGTATATCAATTCCCAAGAACAAAACATTTCACATCTGACTAATACATGACCTATTGTTTCATGGGATGATGGAATATTTTTAGAGATCTTTTTTGTAATGGTAGTACTGAGAATCAAAGGGAATGTAATTGTCTAAAACTGTATCCCAGAGACAATTTATGAACCTTGAGAGATGAAAATAATTCACCAGGGAGATGAAAAACATGAGCAAATCACCAAATACTTCACATAGATTATATCTTAGGGAAGAACTAGTGGAGATAGAGTTAGGTATAAGTAAAAGATCCTATACAGTTCTGAAGATATTGCTCTAATATAAATATGCCTTGTATGTCCTCTTACAAAACAAAAGAAAAATAAAATGTATTGATGAGTAAATAGCAAATACTAATTGGACATTTAATAACTACCCTAGAATTTGTGAACAGAAAAGTATAAAGTGTCTCTATTATTTGCTATTGGTCTATGAATCTTCTAATTCAATTGGTGAGCTCTGATGAAAACTAATCAAGGATTACCTAACAATGTAAGGGTTAAATGGTATAAAAGTCAATCAAAAGGTATTTTGTTAAAGTATGGGATAAAAAAAGAAAAACATGTTCATGCATTTTTATATTGTGTATGTGATAAATTAATGATTACCAAGTTCAATTTGATAAATTTGGATAGTATTTAGTTCTAGAATTACAATGAAGACTAAGACATGACTATCTGATGGGAATTCACAATGTACAATGGAGTTAATTCAGGATACTTTAATTGCAATCATTTTATGTCTGTTCCCTGTCCCAAAGCCACTTGCTCATTGTTTTAAGGTTTCAGTTTCCTCATTATAGTTGCCTATCTTGTTCTCTCAAAAATTCTGATTCTGGTACTCATACCATGTTCCCCACCCTAATGTATCCCATGACTGATTCTTCTTCATGGTTTTTCTCTTATACATTATCAGTAAAAATTCTAGTTGTTCTTGCTAATTCTCTGATCTCCTCCATTTTCCTATTTTAAATTCCAAAGAGAAAACAATTGAATAGTCATGGCTATATTTTCAGGGCAGAATCACAGAATTCTTGTATTTTGTGGATTAACACCCATTGGATAAGTGCCATCTCTGGTTCCAGGGCTTTGGGTGGGTCAATCACCATGATTGACATGGTTAATACAAATGTGGGATTTAAGGAACCAGTGGTGCATCCAAGTGGTATTGCATAGGCCAGGGGCTGGCAAACTTTCTGTAAAGACCAGATAATAAACACTTGAGGCTTTATAGACCAAGAGGTAACACTCAGGATACTTACATAATGATCCATATAACATCTGTAAGTTATGTATACATAATTTATATAACAATTTACATATCTTAGAGTACTTATATAACAACCACTAGAATGTAAAAACCATTCTTAGATCGCAGGTTATAAAAGCAAACAGACAGAAGATCAGATTTAGTCAATGGGCTGTCATTTGCCAAACCCTCATCTATCTTAAGATGTGGTATCAGAAATACATAAATTTGGTTTCATTGTCATGGAGGTAACAGGAAGTTTTATTGAGCTCTGTGGCTCACAGGCTCCATACTCATTTTATGTGCTATCAAATGGAATTGCCTTTGGTTGGGTTCTCCCAAAAGCTGGCCCTAAGGTAAGAATTTGAGAGCAAGTAGTTTATTTGAGACCTGATACCAGCAAACATATGTAGGAAAGTGGGGAAGTAATTGAAGAAGTAAAACAGACTTCAAAGCAGATGTTATTATGTCAGTTGTTGATTGTGGGGACCTAGAACTAATCTCACTAAAAACTCTGGGAATAAGTGAAGAATTCACTCTGGGTAAAGGAGCTGGAGAATTCACCCACCATCTCTCATCAGTCATTATTTCTCTAATGCTTTCAGTATGCCTGATATGTGATGAGGAAAAAGAAGCTTCATCTGCCAGGAAAAATATAAACTTTCTCCAAGAAGATGGAAATTAATGCACTCAAAATCAAGGCTTCAACTAAATGGATTTATAATATCTACATAGGAGTGACATAAAAATGATTGAATAAAATGTCTCACATGAATTAGTCTGGTCTTCAATAAACCATCTCTTTATTTTCTACCTATTCACTCTATTCTATTTGTTCTTGATGTTAAAAAGCATTGTCCTGGGGCTTGCAGAGAACATCCCTCTTATGAACTATCTTCTTAGCAGGATGAAGGGCTCTGTCAATTACTTGCTGGATGATCTTGTTTTTTGTTCAAAATTTGTATGAGTCATGTTTCTTCAGAGAAACAAAACCAAAAGTAGAGTACCAGACAGACATAGATGGGATTTATTATGGGAACTGGGTGACATGATTGTAGATGCTGAGAAGTCCCTGAAAGCTAAAGAACTGGGGAAGCCAGTGGTGTCGTTTAGTTTGAGTCTGAAGGCCTGGGAACCAGAGGAGTCAGTGGCATAACCTCAATCTGAGGTAGAAGGCTTGGGAATCTGGGGGATGCTGGTTTTAAGGTACTGAGTCCAAAGACCTGAGAACTTGAAGTTCTAATGTCGAAGAGCAGGAGAAGATGGACGCCCTAACTCCAGAGCAGAGAGTTAATTCACCTTACCTCTGGCTTTCTTGTTTTATTCTATCCATGCCCTCACTTTACTGGATGAGGCCTATACACATTGGTGAGAGCAGATCTTTCTTAGTCAGTCCACTCATTTTAACACTGGTCTCTTCTAGAAGCACCCTCATGCACACCCAGAAATAAGGCATTGCCAGCTGTCTAGGTATCACTTAATCCAGTCAAGTCGACACATAAAATTAACAATCACAATGTTTTTGTATTCTTACTCTATTTTTCAGCTTGTATAATAGCATCTGAGAAATCACATGACTTTTTTTGATCATGCAGTGTGATATTAAAATTAAGGTGCATAGGTCTGTTGTGTTGTAGTCACTCATGAAATGCTATTTCAATTTAGTCTTCCCCTCCCACTTATCCTAGGGAATTTCTATTATTTTCCTTTCCATGCATGATTAGGAATCCTTTTTTGAACTAGAAACTAGAAATCTTGCATTGATTGGAATATGGCAGCCATTCAAATTCTTCCATCTGCTCTCCAATGGGAATGGAGAATCTCAGACATAAAACCAGCTGCTTCATGGGTCACTCCGGAAAATTCCGAATTGAAGCTTTTTTGAGAAAGGAGACATTACCTCAGAACTTCCACATGTAGCTCTTATGGAGTTTCTGTTTATATGAATGAACATTTTTGCCAGATATTGGAAAAATTCTAAAGCTGGACTCCAGTGCAATAAAGGCAGTTCACCTAGGTATTGGCTCATGGGTTAATGAGAAATATAGTTGAATTAAACAAATCTCCACCAGAAATTGTAGCCAGAATAAATCCATCTTAAAAAAAGAGAGAGAGAGAAGATTTTTAAAAATGACAATTTGCTGCCATTCTCCCTCTTAACCAATGTCTTTGGAAAATAGACCTGATGTCTCAAATGATCACCTTAAATTCTAATTGATCATTGAGAGATTACGGAATCCTAGTGTTCTTGTTAATTTGTAGATGGATGGATGGATGGATGGATGAACAAATGATGGGTGGATAGATGAGTATTCATAGTTTTTTTAAATCTCATATTATGAATCAACAGAACAGTAACAAAAGAGGGTTTCAGGTTTCTTGGAGACAGCAATGCAGAATGAGTAATTACTGGTGAAGTCTGAGGGAAAGATAATTTTGATTGAAAGAAACACAGACAAAACACAGAGAGGACTAAAGAAAATGCAGCTTCATTTCCCATAGGAAGAACAGCCACCATCCTCCTCACTTGCACTTGCAACAAGAAGAAATAAGATGGTTTTTCTACAAATAAATATCAGAAAAATTCTCAAAATTAGTTTCTGACACATGACACTTTGTTATTAATTTATTATTTCATTTCTTTATAAAGATAAACTAGAAAACAATGGGTATATACTTGATTTTCAATTAACATAATTTTATGCAATGCAACTTTTGGTTTTCATATATCCTTACTATTCTTGTCCATATAAATTCACATTTATATAATTATTATCATAGTGTAGATTTTTTAAACATTATCTTATAAATTTTACCATTACCCTCATAATTATCATAGAAAATTATTCATAATATCCCTTCAAATGTTTAAATCATTATTTAATTAAACCAATCAAATATTTCAGCACTTTTTCCGTTATATATAATTCTGCAAAGATTATTCTCATTCATATGGCCTTTTTACTTCAGCTGTTTTTTTCTTTAGGTTTCACTCCATGAGTAAAATTACAAGATCAAAGAATACAATTTTTCTTATGGGTTTTGATACATATTTCTGATTGCAACCACAAAGCAATTACTAGTTACACCACAAGTAGTATATTTGTGTATTAATTTCATTAAGCCCTGCTTGCTTTGGATACTACTGTATATTTTAAATTGCTGAATAACTTAACAGCTTGTTAAGGTTTAGATATGAGGTATCCCTTAAAAGCTCATATGTGAGTCAATGCGTTTCAGAGGTGAAATGATTAGATTATGAGAGGTGTAACCTAATTGGTGGATTAATCCACTCATATGGACTAACTGGGTAATAATTATACACAGGTAGGGTGTGGCTGGAAGAAGTAGATCACTGGGGATGTGCCTTTAGGGTTTATGTTCTGTCCTGGTGAATGAAGCTTTCTCTCTGCTTTCTGACCACCATGTCTTGAGATGCCTTCCTCTGCCACACCCTTCTACCATGATCTGCCTCACTCGGGCCCAGAGCTCTGGAGTTAGCCAGCCGTGAACTGAACCTCTGATACCATGAGCCAAAATAAACTTTTCCTCCAGATAGTTCTTGTCATGTCTTTTGTTCACAGCAATAAAAAAGGTAACTAAAACACAGATATATAAAATAATCTGAAATCTTTAAACTTTAATAAACTATTCCACTATTACTAATGGATCCCACATAGGGGCTGTGGAAATAAGTCATTTAACAAATACTTCTTGAGCATTAGCTTTGCTTTCACTCCATGTAGCAAGATCCCAGAGAAAAAAAAGCACAAAGAGGAGAGATTTACTGGGGATCTGGACCCATAAGGCTTTGTGAACCCTGGTTAGGATTTTGGCTTTAATTTTAAAGGCTATGGGGAGCCACTGTAAGAGAAATGAACAATTTCATTCAATCCTTGTCCTTTGGAATCTTTAAAAACAAATCTTAACGAAGAGGTTAGAATCAGGGGAAGCTCTCCATCCCCCCCAAAAAATTGTCCCTGGCTCCACCCCACCTCCCAGCATTAGGCATAGATCAGAATACCATGTCCAGTCCTTAGAAGTGCTGCTCTTCATCTTTCAATAGCAAAGGAAGGAGACAGGATACTAAGAATCTTCCTGTGCAGGGAATAAGGCTGGCTATTCGATGAATCTGTTCACGTTTTATTTTGGTAACAATCCTGCAAGGCCTGATTCCATTTCTAGCTATGAGAAAACTGAGGGTCCACATGCAGCCTTTGGGAAGGCCTATTTTTCTTCTTTACAAGAAGAGAGAAAAGGTTAGACCATTCTGAAGGATATTTGACAGAATCAGAACCATTTTCATGCTGTCTTCCATGTCCAAGTTCTCAGTCTATCTTCATTGATTTTATCCTGTGGCAACTAGGACGTCTTTTTTTATTATTTACAATGTTGGTCCATCAGGTAAACAAGTCACCACTTATGTCTTTTGCCCCACTTATGTGTATTTAGAACTTCCAAAGGAGGCTGGGTGGGTTCCAGAAGAGTTCATCCACTGAATAGGGAATATGCAATTGGAAATCCACATCTATCGTGTCCTATGATTTTGAACTCATCATCTCTCTCCCTAGGTCTCAGTTCCTCAAATGTGCAGTGAGGGGGATAGGAAGATAAACCAGAGGATCTGCAAGGATCCCTCATGCTTTAATGACCTATAACAAAATTTTCCCAGTGGACAGTATTACAAGCAGGAAGGGACAAAGCTGAGGGCTCTTTCTCCCCAGAAATGTTATTCTACAGTCTCAGTTTCCTGGAACAACTGATGAGTGTGGTAATAGAATCCATGGAGAGAAACTTTATGTGGCTAATATTCCAAAGCCTTCTAAGTGCAGTAATAACCAGAGCACATCTTGGTGACACAGAAATTATGAGGCAGAGACCATAATAATAATTCACGTCGGCTTCTGTTCACCACTGACAAGAGACACTTCTACTCCCAAGACACCAAGGCAGCAGAAAAAGAAGCAATTCCACCAGTTGCCAACACATCTATTTTGTTTAATGCTGGTTTTTCTTTTTCTTTTCTGACTTGCCACCCACAAAAGTGAAATCCAATCATCTGCAGAGGCTGCCCTGTGTCTAAGAGTAAGTGGTGGTTAATTATCTGCAACATATAAAGCTAGGCATCATGGATATTCCACACTAGAAAGCAAACTCTTCTTCATTACATATCTTTGGTTTACAATAATAAACATTCAATAATTGGAAAGGAATTCTGAAGACATCACATTTGCACACTTTTTCCCAGGCTCTGAAAATTTCCAGGAAACTGAGTAATCATGTAAGCCACTTTCACATCCTCCCCTCTCCCTGTATCACCATTTTGCACCACCTAAAATAATTCCTAGGAGAGTACTATCTAACCTCTACTGAATCCACCAACAAATATGGACCTTATTTTATGATTCACCCCACACTGTTTCTTCAACAGCTCCAGTTATTAGATGAAGTATACTACCTTCAGCTAGTTGGAACAAGGCAGGAAGCATTTGTTCTGTGAATGCATGTCTGTTCTTCAAGGATGCACAGTGAGCCTCACATATCTTCTTTTCCCCATACATGCACAATTCCTTTGCCTCTCCTGGTTGGTCATGATTCTCAGTCTTAATCATTAAGTCATCCCAGACTGTATTTTAGACAATCCCTCCATACGTACCTCTGTATTCTTCTCCACTCTTAATGTACCTGCCATCCAGCCTTTTACTCAAAGGTAGTTCTACTCTCCTGTATTGGCTGAGATCTTTTTCTGTGGAGCCAGCCTACCCAGGGTCATATTCCAGCTCGGCATTTGCCAACTCTGTAGGTTTTAGAAACTCAGTGTCTTTTTGCATCATGTATATATCATGAGGGAGGTCTTTATGAGAATTTAATGATTTAGTACACCTGAGGCACTAGGAACAGAGCCTGGCACATATTAAGAGTTGGCTAAATTCTATAACCTAACATAATATCAGGGGCAATCATCTCTGAGGGTCAGAAAACCAGGGGTATAGTCTTTACCCAGGTCTAATAATATATGTCACCTTAGATTTGCCCTACCCTCTTTCAAACCTCCAATTTCTTTGTCTGTAAAATGGGGGAAATCAAACAATAGGATGTTTGATTTCTAAAGTCCTTTCCAGCTCTGTCACTTTTCAACTCTTGATTCCCTGCAGGCCTTCTATCCTCTGGTCCCTGGCATGAGTTGAACAAGCATCCCCAGCTTGGATGGTGACAATGTGACCACTTCCATGGCTGCTATCATCAAAACAAATAAAAGTGACAGAAAAACAAACTGTTTCATACCATGGGGCGCAGATTTGGAAAGACTGTAAGGACAGTGGTACCGGCTCAGAGACCTTTCCATTATGCCCAGGGAGCTTCCTGCTCCACATGTGGCTGTAATTAGTAACATGGCGGACGTATGATCAAGAAAAGCCCGGGCAGTCCAGAATGGAAGATTGTGTCATTTTGAGGGCTGAAATAGAGAAAGGAATCAATCTTTCATGGAAATACTTGGCTTTGCACGGGCCTTTGAAAACCCACACAGTAAATGCCAAGGAAAAGGCAGTGCAGCAGGGCAGAAAGCCAGAGCTCTGGGGCTGCCTCAACTACAAAACCAGCACACAGCACTTAATTGTGGCCATGTGTCTGAAGCAACCAGAGATGCAGTCTCTTCCTCAGTCCAGTGGGATAATAACACTCTCCCCTGACTTACAACGGCAAGAAATAACAGATGCAAAGGCATTTGGAAAGCAGGAAAGCTCACTTCCATTGCAATATGGTTCACGACACTGAGGTTCCTGTCACTTCAAGGCCAGAATCTGTGTGCTGTGTAATCACTCCACCTTTTAGTTCCTAGAGCTATGTATAAAAATTCAACCCTTGGAAAAAATGAAAAGTACAAAATTAATTTCCTTCACCCACTCAAGGTCCTTAAATGTTACCCTTGACATCTGTGGCCATTTGTGGAAATATTTGCTATCACTAGGTGCATGACTAATAACACCTTGTGTGTTCTGACCATTTATCTCCTCAGCCTCATCTCTCACACACCCTGCTTTAAACTCTAAGATCTAGTTGACTGAAGAGTTTCTTTAAATCACATATTCTTTCACTTTATGCCTGACTGGTTCTTATATTCCCTGCAAGTCCCAACTTTTTACCCTTTTAATGTCCTCTCCCAAGCAAATTAGGTAGATTATCCAGGCTATGTGTTCCCAAAGCACCCTGTCCTTCTCTTCCATGGTCTTCAACATAGTTAATTAGAATTACTTGCTTAATTTACTTTTCTGTACTCTAGACTAAAAGAATATGTGTGAGGGCAGATGTCGGGTAGATTACTTTAATTTTCAGTATCCTGAGTGCTTGACAGAATGACTCACAGATATTGGCACTCAATAAAAATTAACGAGTTCAGGATAGATGACATCATCATGAGTGGACATTTCAGAAAGCTCTTCTCTCTTGACCTCAAACCCTTCCCTCTTTCATTTTTGTACCCCCTCATAGTTCTGCTCCTTATTTCCAATGCCCATCTCTGATTGGTTGAATCTTTGGTTTTCATCTCCTGCTATAACAGTTGACTCAAATATCACTTCCTAGGGCCAGTCCTGGTTCTCAGGCAACGAGGTATCCCTCTACCTTGAACTTGCTTACATATCTGACATGTCAATGACTATGTTGGTTTAGTCATTTATATGTCTTCATAACTAAACTGAAGCCTATGAATATGAATCTGCTCTGTTCACCCCTTAATATCAATGCATTTTGAATGCATATTAATTGTACTCTTCTTTTTCCAGATTGAAAGTACCATGTAAATACATAGGCGAAAAAAAATTTACTTATCCAGGAAAAAGAACTCAGAGACTCATTCATTCAACAAGTATTTATTGACTTAGATCATCCTAGGTGATACATTCTCAGTGAAAGTCATTGTATAATAACTTTTAAGTAGATAGCCTATATCAGCCTCTAATGATATTTGCACTTGTTTCTTCTCCCAAACTTAACAATCACTATTGTTCTAAAAGACATCATGGAAATAAGGCCTATTTATTTTTGCCAAACCGTAATTCAAATCCACAAAGAAAAAGGTGTTCCACAGAAAAAAATCTTTTTACTGCAAGTTAAGGACCACCATGGTATTAGTAGACTTGCAGTGTCCTTTCCTTGATTATACATCACCATCTGGCAAAATATCCTACTTACTGGAATAAACTATATGTTCATCAATAATGAGCTAATTGGAAATAATATGGAGGACAGAAATGAGATTATACGAAAGTTCTAGCATCCCAAGTCTCCCAGTTGCTTCTCACATGAAGAGTCTCCTAATGGCAGGAGTTATCCCATCCTCCTTAGCTCAGGCTGCTCAAGAAGACCTATCCCACCTTCTTTCTACTTTAGCATCCATTGATTACTTGCCCTTACAACTATGAGTGAATTAGGAAATGATGTAGCATTGAATTGGAAAAGTCATCACTCCCCTTACAGGAATCAAAGCCACAGTAAAAAGAATCGGGTTGCCCAGAAGTGGCTTTCAGATTAGTCACAATCTTGCTGGACTCAGATTACAGGTTAAAGTTCCATATAGAAAGTAAGATTTTTTAAACTATTCCTGCAATTCTCTTAACTGAGATCACTCATAACTGTGTCAGCTCCTCAAAACTCAAGCACACAGTGTCGCTGGGTCATAGACACAAGAGGAAGGGAAGCAGACGATGTGATGGCTCACTGGAACTAAATAGCATCAAGTCCTCCCTCCAGCCACTTACCAGCTTGTGACTTTGACAACTAAATTCATTTCTCTGGGCCTCAGGCTCCACATGTGTAAAAAGTAAAAGGTGGTAATAGCCACCTAGCAGAGTTATTGTGTAGACTAACTTATGCTACGGGTTCTCTGTGCCTGGTATGCATGCTGCCCATTGACATTAGCTCCCTAGCTTTCTCTATGATCATTCTCTTCTCAATTACATGTCAGTATAAGATAATCTAAGTTGAAAGAGAGGTCGGCAAATTTTGAAAACCTCTGTTAGATTATGTACATAAAATGAATGCCCATTCTACCAACCCTCTCCCAAGCCCCTTGTGACTCACTGGTTTCTTCTCAAGACCTAATCCCCTTATCTGTAAACTGGAGACAGTAATAGTGGGTACTTCACAGGACTGTTGTGAAGATTCCACAAAGTAGCCCATAGAAAGGATTTAAAACTCACTGACATAGTAAGTACTAAATAACATTAGCTGTAAAGATGATGGAAAACAGTTACTAATATTTCTGATTCTTCTCATCTAGGCCTGCCTTCTAAGCTGTAAATATGAGCGGTCAGTATGATGTAAAGAAGTAGCTGTAGATGATCTCGAGCATTACCCAGCACCAAAATTCAAATGGCCTGTGAGTGCATCATCAACTCAATGGCTGTTTGGGGCATTGACCTGGGCTGGCATTCCAAAGCCTCACTCCTGAATTTCAACTTAATAGTCGCCTCCTTGTTCAAGAATTTTCTTTGGGACTGAGAATAAAGAGAAGTAAACAGTAAAAGTTCCTGTACTCAAGGAACTCACATTGATGAAAGAAAGAAACGTCAGACCACAATCCAAACTTTCCCTCCCGTCTCATTGTTTAGGGGGAAAAATAAAAATCCCTATTGAGAATTGTAAACGTTCCCACAATCCAAGGAAAAGGTTGATTTTTCTGTAGCCATGGTAACAGGCAAATGCCAGAATGTGTTCACTGATCAATACCAACTCCTTTCAGTGACCCTACTTTTACAAACCACCAATCAGTGACAATCCCTTGCTTTGGAAAAATTGCTCCTCTAGAACTGACTTGGTCTGAGGACACACCTCTGGGTGTCAGTGAAGCCACAGCTGTGTCCCCAAGTAACTTCCCTCTGCGGATGCCAGAACACTGACACTCCTAAGCATCCATCAGCCACTGATCTGCACATGGCCTCAACACACCATCCAAGGCCTGCTGCACTGAGGACACTGTGTCTCACAGCTTAGCTCTCACCAATGGGGAACAATAAAGTCAGCTGTATCTTTTAATCTAAAATAATGAAAGCTGGTCCCAAGATCCTTTGACCCTAGTAGATCTTCTATATCAAATTAGCTCCACATATATTAAGATTAAACTGTGTATAAGTATGGGCAGGTATAATCATAAGAGCATTAAACAAAAAGTAAGTTTTTGAAAAACATACCTTTGCCATAGCCACGGTCTTGTTGTTTGTTTGTTTGTTTACATGGCACCAGAGGCCAAACTATGGCAGGAAATACTGATAGAATTTAAACTTAAATAAAGCACAATGAGACAACATCACCACTGGTGCTAAAAACAACAGCAGCACCAGTACCATCACCACCAACAGCAACAATACCAGCACTACCAACAACAATAGTAGCATATATACCATCACCATCACTACACTTTTAAAAGGCAAAGGTGTGAATATGGAAAATATTTGCAACACATAAGATATAAAAAGATTAATGTTATGAATATACTCAGAGCTCTAAAATTAATAAGGAAAGATATAGATATGAATTTAAAAGACATGAAAGAAAGCTGGGTGTGGTAGTGCACGCCTGAAATCCCAGTGGCTTGGGAGGCTGAAGCAGGAGGATTGTGAGTTCAAGGCCAGCCTCAGCAACTTAGCAAGGACCTAAGCAACACAGCAAGACCCTGTCTCTAAATAAAATACAAAAAAGGGTTGGGGTGTGGCTCAGTGGTTAAGTACTCCTGGGTTCAATCCTCAGTACCAAAAAAAAAAAAGGTTGAAAAAGTGACCACAAAATAAAAAAGCAAAGGATAACAGATAAAACTGAAAGTTCTAGTTTACCAAAAGTCATAGAAATACATACTTTAAAATATTGGCAATACTTATTTTTTATTGATGCTGCTGAAGAAATATACTTGATTATATAGCTTTTGGAAAAGTAAATTGGTTCAATCTATTTGGAAGGCTATTTGACAGTGTGAATTAAAAACTTTAAGATATGTCATTTTTGTCCTGTGATTCAATATCTAGAAAGTTATCCCAAGAAAATAATCAGAAAATTGCAAAAGTATTTTCAATTTGCAATACTGATTATAACAATGAAAATGTGAAAACAACTGAGATATACATAAATGAAGGATTTTGAAAGTAAGATATGTTCATGAAGGCAAAATATAGACTTATTCAGTATTTAAAAACTTTCGTAAATATTACTATGGTTGGAAGTACATGGTACATTATTAAGTGAAAAAGATTAGGGTACAAAATTCTAAGTATAATGTAATCTCATTTTTGCAAAATATAATTTATACTCATATCCATTCATTCAACAAAAAAGTATACTTATCATCTACTTTGTCTTGTATTTATTTTTTTTGTCAAGTCATACCGATGGGGCTAATTCTGGTCTTCATTTTATAATACTTTATACAGTTTTTTAAATAATAAGTAAGCATTCAGGTCAGCATGCCAATAGGGAATAGCTCTTGAACATGCTATAAAAATAGATGAAGTATAGTACACATAGATGGATGGATGTATAGTACACATAGATAGATAGGTAATGGATGGATGAATGGATAGATGATGGATGGACGGATAAATTAATGATGGAGAGATGGACAGATAGATGATGGTGATGATATTTAAGATAAAAATAGAGATAGATAGATAGATAGATAGATAGACAGATAGATAGATAGATAGATAATACATACCCTAACCCTGTGCTCCCCACCAGTTACGCCTGTCACATGGGAAGTTTCCCTCAATGAAAACTTGTACCAGTCTTTCAAGTTTAACTCAACCACTCAAGTTTTTCCATTCATTTGTCCAATCACTTTAGTAATGGCAGTCATTCATGGAGACATTTTTTTTGGCGAGGGGAGTCTAGCTTCCTGCCCTTCTGCCTAAGGCAGAGGTCAACTGATCTCATTTATGGCAGTTTTTTTACTTTGCACAAAACCATATGTTTCTATGTAATTTTGAGCAGTGATTTGTAGAGACATAAGAAGGAAGTTTCCAAATACTATCAAAGGAGTTGAGAATGATCCCCATGTGGGGCAGTATGAGGTGGGGTAAGATGCCTACCTTCACTTAGTGAGTCTGATCTCTAGGACTTAAGTGCTTCTTCTATATGGTATCCCTGTGATACAGTTTTCAGTAAGATTATTCCTCTTTTACAGAGGATATCAAGACTCCAGGAGAATGGCAGAGATATGGTACTCACCATCTATCCCCTCACAGTTAGATGATATAACTGGTAATGGCCAATGAACTGAGATGAAAGAGTCATCATCATCTTCAGGCCAGTGAATAGCAAACCTGGTGCTGCTCAGCTAAGGGGAAAACTTAGACCTGGAGTCCACTTGTTCCAGATGCCATGGGGACAAGACAGAGTCTTGACTACCCTGAATTACCAAATGATCATGTGGCAAAAATGTCTCTGCTAAACTGTATAGATGGATAAATACTGGTTTTGTTTAGCTACTGAGATTTGAGAGCTGCTACTTGAGCTATTTTAAGTATGCTTCCCTGGAAACAGTGTCTAAGACTGAGATTGGCATATAGAATACTCATCAGGGAATACTCTCAAATGACACAGGTAGCAGAAGCAGCAGAAGTGAGCAGAGAGAGAAGAGGGGCTGTAGTGCCCATCATCACCACAGGAGCTCGGGTAGCTCCCTGGGAAAGAGATTTGAAAGATATTTTTGTTTATTCAATTAATTGGTATTAGAAGACATACTATGAGTCAAGTACTGTGCTGTATGTCATAAATACAAAGAATATTACTGTTTGACCTGTTTCTCCAAGAGATCACAGTTTAGCAGAGGTCAGAAACAAGCAGAAAATTCTAATATTGAGCTAGTGTTAACAGGATGTTTGGGACAGAAACATTCCTTTACCTAAATTCTCCAGAAAGATTGAAGTGTGTAGGAATGAGTGCAAAGGGCTACAGAGCTTGAATCTGAAAGATTCTGGAAAAGAACTAAAAATAGTTCAATTGTCAACTGCCCACAGATTTGAGTTGAATATTTTAAATATATTGAGAGTACCATGACAAAGTATGATGAGGTATGAGGTTTGACTTGTTGCAGAGATAGAAATAAAAAGCCCTTGACCACTCCCCTGAGCTCTCATTTCAGTTTCTCACTGAATCATTTGATCATGATAAAGCCATCAACTCTTTTGAAGGTAAGGACATCAACACAGGCCGCCATGATGGATGGCTGGGACCAGATCTGCCCACCTGCCTTGAATGAACAAAAAACCAAAACAACAGATAAAACTAATATTTTCCATCATTGGACAATAAGTAACACAGGGCTTTGATCCTCATGAGCAAAAAAAAATAAAGATTTCAGACCTACAGTTGCCTCAGATTTCTACCTGGATATACTTTTCTGTCTGTAATATAAGGAAG
The DNA here is from genome assembly GCA_028644305.1 of Xerus rutilus. Taxonomy (NCBI): domain Eukaryota; kingdom Metazoa; phylum Chordata; class Mammalia; order Rodentia; family Sciuridae; genus Xerus; species Xerus rutilus. The sequence goes on from CM053400.1 coordinate 171,553,094, forward strand.
GGTATTCAAAGAGCACAGGAGAATATGCAGTTCCCAGTAAATTGAAGAGACTCATACTAGGTTTCAAAGAGGTTTGTGTGGCTGACACTAGCAAAGTAGACAACTAGAGATTTAGAAAAAATTTTAAATCACCACACAGAAGCACAATTGCTACCTTGCATCAATAGCTAAAGATAAAGATATATAGTTAGTCAGTAAGAATAAAAGAAACAAGGTTAAGTCTGACTAGGAAAATGTAACCTGAACAGTTTTATCCAAGGCTATAGTACCTTCCAGTTCCAGCGAATCACAGGAGAGCATCCTTAAGGAAAATCAGGGGCAAGTAGAAAAGATCATAGAAATAGACTTACTTATGAGGAGCATTAAATAACTATAATAAAGAGGATTTTACCATAAAGACTTAAAATAAGTCATAAACAGGTTCAAGTTGATCTATGAGTAGTTTAACCACTTGGAAGAACAAGTTAAAATAGCCTTTGTAAGAAGATAAAACATATTCAGCACTCAATAATACAAATTTTCAAAGTTTAGTATCTACTCAAAAAATTGCTGGCCATGCCAAGAGGCAGAAAAATTGGGCCCATATTTTAAAAATCCATCAGTAGCGACATACTAAGAAAAAGCAGAGATGATACAGCAGACAAGGGCCTCAAATGACTATTGTAAATATGTACAATATGCTTATGTATTTAAAGAAAAATAAAAACAGTAAAGAAACAAACAGATAAAAAGTATAACTTTTAAAATGAAAAATACTATATTTGGAATGGAAATTTCATTTGTAATTAACAGTCAATTAGACACTGAAGAATAAAATGTCAACTATTTGAAGACATAGACGCAAACACTATTCACAGTACAGAGAGAAAAATAGAAAAAAAAATCAACAGGATTTCAGTGATCTGTGGGACAATATAAAGAAGCACAATGTAATATCAACCCATTTTGGTGACTAGAATGCACAGAGTGAGAAAAGAGACAGGTAAAATATTTGTGAAAAATAATATCTAAAAATAATTCAAATTTGTTGACAGGTGTTAAGCCACAGATTTAATTAAGGTCCATAGTTCCCAAGAATGATAAGGAAACCATGACAAACCATAATACGATTGTTCCAAATCATGGTAAAAGTTCAAAATCTTCCATAGAAGAAAAGATATGCTATGTACATTGGAACACACATAAAAATGAGTGAATAATTCTCATCTAAAATTATGTAAACTAGAGCTGGGCATTGTGGTGCACACCTGTAACTCAGCAACTATGGAGGCCAAGTTGGGAGGATCATAAGTTGGAGGCTAGCCTAGACAACTTAGTAAGACTATTTCAAAATGAAAAGTTAAAAAGACTGGGGATGTCTCTCACTGATAGTGTGCCCCTGAGTTCAATCCTCAGCACAAAAAATAAAAATAAAAAACAATATAAATAAAATTATGTAAGCTGGAAAAAAATAGCTTACAGCCTCAACAGTGCAAAATGAAAAACACAAGAAAACAGCATACAGAAGAATGCTTTTGAAAACTTAAGGCATTAAAAATAATAACTTTCAGACAAACAAAGGCTAAGAAAACATATTGCCAGTAGATATGCTATACAAAAAACATTTAAGGAATTTCCTCAGGAAGAGTGTAACTGATGCCAAAGAAAAAGTTAGGTCAACACAAAAGAATGAAGAATGTTAGAAATGATAAATAAATGAGCAAATATAAATGATATTTTTAATTTGTTGGAAATATAACTGATTGTTTAAAGAAAAAATAGAACAACATACTTTGTATTCTATATTTGAATTAAAATGTCTGATAACAACAGCAAAAAAGACAAGAAGGAAAAGGAAGTATTCTATTAAGAAATTTCTTGCATTAAATATAAAGCAGTATAAATATTACTTAAAAAGGTGCTATTATAATTTAAAAATATATATTGTAAACCAAGTGTAGCTATTAAACAAAACAAGCAAAAAGTTAATATGCTAATACACTAAATAATATGTAATATTAAAAATAATCCAGAAAGAAAAGTGAGATGGGATAAATTTTTGAAGTAGCAATATTATAGATGTGAACCCAGATATAATTAGTAATTACACTGAATGTAAATGATCAGAGCATCAAAGACAAAAATTATCAGATTGAATAAGAGTGCAGGTTACATGATACTCATTTGAGATATAAAGACACAGTCATCTTAAAAATTGAAGGTTGAAAAATATAAACCAAGCCTCAATTATAACAAAATGGTTATATAAAATCAGACAAAATAGAATTCAGAATAAAAAATATTACTAGAGATAAATTGAAATATTCATAATGATAAAGAGATCAATTAAAATAAGACATAAAAATCCTAAAGGTATATGCACCTAATCACAAAGCTTTAAGTACAGCAAAAACTGACAGATTTAGAAACAGACAAATCCACAGTTGTAGTTGGAGATCTCAACATTCATGAGGTAGAACAAATAAAAAATAGAAGAACTCAACAACACTGTCATAGAATTTGACCTGGTTGCAATTTATAGAATATCACACAGAAGAACAAAAGAATATACATTTTTGCCATGGTATTACCAACTATAAATAAATCTCAATAAATTCTAAATTATTGAAATCAGAGTATGTAGTCTGACCACCATGTGGTCTGACCACCATGAAATTAAAATAGCAGTTATTATCACAAAGATATCTTGAAAATTTGCAATATTTGGAAAACAAACAATGAATTACTGAATAAGCCACATATCACAGAAGCCAGAAGGGAAATTAGAATACAGTTGGAATGCAAGAGAATTAAATCACTGTGGACTGTTATGGACAACGACAGCTCAACAAATTTGAAAACTTGAATATAATGAAAAAGAATTTTTTAATAATACAAATTATAAAAATGACACAAAAAGGAATATAAAAGTAAATAGTGCTTATTAATTAAAGAATTTAATTACAAATACTTATGCAAAGAAAAGTCCAATACAGTGAATTTTATAAAACATTTAAGGAAGAATTGAAAATGCTATAGTAATTTATTCAAAAAACATTGAACAAACATTTTCATACTAATTTTATGAAAATAGCATTTAAACAAAATCAGAAAAAAATACATGAAAAGAAATCTACCAACTGATATTTCACATGAAAATAAAAACAGAAATCTTTAACCATATTGGCAAATAGAATCTGGCAATATACCAAAATCATAATATACCATAGCCAAATGGAGATTATTCCAAGAATGCTAGGTACACATAACATTGAATGTTAATCAGTAAGTATCCTTCACTGTTACTGGCAGAATAATAAAAAAAAAACATAAGACCATTTCAAAAGATGAAAATAATTTGCTAAAACTTCAACACATATTTAAAATAAAAAAGACTTCCCTAACTCAAAAGAGAAGGAAACTTCCTCAATCTCATTTAAAAAATCCATTAAAAATTGGCACTGACTTACTGGTGAAACACTAAATATTTTGTTTGGCAAAGATGTCTATTCTCACCACATTTTGCTGAACATGGTACTGGATGCCCTAGCCAATTCAATAAGGTGAGGGGAACAAAGTAATAGACAAGAAGATTGAAAAGGAAGGAAAAAAATCTATCTTTGTTTACAGATAAGATGACAGTTTATCAGCATATTTTATGTAAGACTATTACTTAGAATATTTTAAGAAATCTAGAATAAAGTACTAGAATAAATAGGTGGCCTTAACAAAGTTGAGAATACAAGACAACGCACCAGAATCTTCTTTAATCCTAGCACAAATTGTCTTAAATTTTTTAAATAAAATTTACCTTGATATCAAAAGCATTAAATAGTAAGCATAAAACCTGTGTAATATCTGTATATACCAATATCATGAGAACTGAATACCTAAATGAATGGATTCATATGCCATATTTATGGATATGAAGTCTCACATTGTTAAAACATGGATTTTCCCTGAAAAAAAAATCTTTAAATTTAACACAACTCCAATCACAATCCTATAGTCTTTTTTGTAAAAATTAAAAATCTGATTCTGAAGTTTTTATAGATGTTCAAAGGAACTGGAAAAACCAAACAATCTTGAATGAAAACATTTACATAATTCATATTGTTTAATTTTTGTTACTGTAAAGGTACATTCATCAACACACCATGGCCCTATCAAAAGCACACAAGCTACCCAGAAAGCATAGTAGAGTGTTAAAATCTACTTATGTGTACAGAGTCAATTGATTTCAACAAAGGCACAAAATGACTTCAATGACTTAATAATGAAAGGTCTTTCCAGCAAATGAACAACTATTAATAACACATTTAGAGGTAAACTAACTACAAAACTTATCTCACATTATACAAAAATTAACTTTATCAACCTAATTAAAAAGGATAAAATTCTGGAAAAAAATTATGGCGAATGTCTTTCCTTTCTTGAGGTAAGCAAAGATTTCATAGAACAGATAAAAACATGAACCATAAATGAAAATATTGACAAATTTATCATCAAAAATTATGCATTTTTACTCTTTGTAAGATACCATCAAAAAAATGAAACAGCAAACCAAAATAAACCAAAATACTTAGGATACATAAATCAGACAAAAGACTCGCATCTAGAACACAGAAACAGTTCAATAGAAAGGAGACAGACTCTATGAAATTGGCCCAAGTATTTCAATAGACAGATTCCTCACATAATAAGGCCTAGAAATAGCTAATTAGAACATGTAAATATTCTTTCCATAATTAGGAGAAAAATTCAAACCAAAACCAGAAAATGCCACTACATACCAAATTTTGTAGTGTCAATATCATTTTGTTCTGGCAACAAAAAATGGAACTGGAAATCCCATACACGTGACCAGTAATGGAAAGTGGTTTGACTGCTTTGGGAAATGCTGTGGTGTGGATGTCATGTTCATGAGTATCATTGTCATGGAACTCCACAAACCATTATTATGTATTTACCTAAGATACACAAAGACCTATGTCCACTTGTGTACAAATGATCACTGTAGCTTTACCCATAACAGCCAAAATTTGGTAGAAAAATACAAGTGTCCATCAACAGATACATGTATAAATGAAATTTAGTGTATCTTTATAAGGATATATTTCTTTTTTAAAATATTTATTTTTTAATTGTAGGTGGACAGAATATCTTTATTTTATTTTTACGTGGTGCTGAGGATGGAACCCAGTGCCTCGCGCGTGCTAGAGGAGCACACTACCACTGCACCATAATCCCAGCCCCTATAAGGATATATTTCTCAGCAACACCAAAGAATAAACTATAAATTTGAGGGATGACAACACAGATAGATTTTAATCCCATTTACCCGGTGTAGAAGAAGCCAGAAACAAAAGTCATGATCCCATTAATGTGAAATTCACGATTCCATTAATATAAATTCTAGAAATTGGAAATCTAATCTACAGGGACAGAAAGCAGATTGGGCCAGGAGCTGAAGGTTAACCTCAGAGGTAGAATAGAGAACATTTGAGGGTATGGGAACTCCTGTATATTTCAACTGTCACGATGAGTACATGAATATATGGAATTATCAAAACATATTGTGTATTGCACTTAAAATGAGTGTTTTATTATGTAAACTATGTGCCTTTATATTTATTTTAATATATATATATTTTTTAGTTGTAGATGGACACAATAGCTTTTTTATTTATTTATTTTTATGTGGTGCGGAGGATCGAACCCACTGCCTCACATGTGCCTGGCAAGCGCTCTACCACTGAGCTACAACCCCAGCCCTATATTTGATATTTTCAACATGTGCACGTAACATTTATTGAAGATCCTGTGTTAAGCACTGTTGATGGAAATATAAATTAATGATGATAATCCTGGTTTGGACAGTATCTGTATTCCAGTTAACATGGTACTGGATGCCCTAGCCAATTCAACAAGGTGAGGGAAAAATAAGTAATAGACAAGACTATGTTCCAAATGCTGACCTAAGCCAACTTGCACATGATATCTAAAATATTCATCACAAAGAAATTGTGGGATTGGTACAACCATCCCCATTTTGTAGAATAGATGATCTAAAGCTTAGGACATTTGATTAATTGACCAAAGTTCTCGTAGATATGGAGGGGGGACCAGATTGACATCATAATCCATGTGGGTCAACTGCCCAGGAGCACACGGTGTGAAAAGAGGGTAGATATCATCTCTGCTGGCCATCATTTGTGGCTGAGCACAGCAAGATCTTATGGTCCCCTCCAAATAATGCATGTTTTCATTTTGAGTATTTGAGCTCTCTTCTTTCTGCTTGATTTGACTTACTCTCTTTTATTCCATTCATTTCCAGTACACCCGTATTTTGGTCTGCTTTCTTTGCAACATCTTGCATATATTCAGTTTTCTATACACCTCTTCCTCTTTATTTTCATCACTCACCTTTGATACTTTTTGGAATATTTTGTGTTCCTTGCCTAGCATGAATCTCTCAGTGAGAGCCTGTGGGAGAGCATTCTGAAAAGCGGAGCTTCCCTTTTTCCTCCACCTCTGCTCCTGACATGGCAGGTAGATTGCCGTGGGCAACCAGCCAGGCTGCACGCAGGCTCTGTTGAAGGGACAGAAACAGAAGCAGCATGGGAGACACACTCGGAGCTTTTATGCATTTAGAACATATGTGCAGGGGAAGTGTCCCGCTGGCTGCATTATTCCAGAGCCTAGGTGTCTGGGGCAAAGTGAGAGGATGCTGGGGAGGAGGCATGTGCATTTGTGTACTGGGCTGGCAGCAGCTGCAGCAGAGCCTCCCCATCTGCCATGAAGGTCCTCTTTAGGTTGACTAATGAGTCATAAGAGACATGCTCCACGTGTCATTTTTTATCCTCCTCTTCCTTCCAAAAGGATGGATTTTACACCTGCCAGACTATCTTTCCCAGTGCAAAGCATTTAAAAACCTGCACACTATGTTACGATTCAAGGCCATGATAGGGATTTGACATGTAGCTCTGCACTCAGAGGTGAAAGATTGTGGGTATTCACTTATCCTCTCTAGCTTCAGTTTCTCCAAATGGCAAATGGAGAAAAGGATCGGTGTCACAGGCTGGGGATGAAAATTCCAGATGACAATACATTCAACAATGTTTTCCATAAACAGTAAAGGACTGGAACCTAAGAGGTAATTACTGCTCCTGGTAAACATCCCATTGTTCAGTCTCTTTCCCTTACTAAGTAACTCTGCTTTCTAATGGAGAGAAAAAATCTCTTGAAGCCACATCATAAAGTCATATAAGAGTGTGCTAGAAAGGAAGTTAGAATTCAAAACTTACTATTTTCAGAGAGGAGACTAAAATCCAAGGAAGGGAAATGTTTTGCCCATAATCGTGAACTTGGTTACTCCCACCTGCTCTAAGAATTGACATTTGTTTGGATTCTAAAGCCTTATGTGATCAATTAATAATATTACCACAAAGACTTGTCTGTATAATGTTTCCTGACTCTATGTTCCTATGCCATTGTTTAGAAATTCCCACAAGACATACTTCTTTCTAGACAAAACATCTTGTACATGCAGAGCATCATATCAGTATTTATTTGGTTTCGGATCATTCAAATGCCAGTAGTACAAACTGAAACAAGTCATATCAGGATGGAAAGTGAATTTGAGGATAACTAAGTCAATGTATCTACATTTTATGTTTCTTTGTTTCCTGGGTACCCAGAACTCTGGAATTCCTTGCACAGATTGCCAAAGACTCATATCAAGTAGTGTCCACGTGGCAGCTGCTTATGGGGTCCACAGAGTCCACACCCTTAGTGCAAAGCCCCTTATGGTACAGGACAGAGCTAGAGTGAGAAGAGAAGACGGCTGGTCCTCTGCAGCCCCTTCATGCCAGTCCAACCACCTTCCAGCACACAAACCCAAGAATTTGAAAATTTTTATCCAAACCTGACCTCCCAGATTGTTATGACATGATATTTGTCAAGGTAGGAGGATAGATTTAATTTAGGCTTATTAGCTTGATTTGTAATGTTTAAACATTTAGACATACATGTGAGGGCCTGTTTGCACTCTTGTACTAGGCCCTGCAAATAGCAAGGGCAGGCATGCTGAAAGCAGCCCTGCAAAATTGATTGTTCAAAATAAATAGCAATGTGTTCCAAACCATAACCCATAGCAAACCAGTCCAGGAGATGTTAATAGGTGCTCCGTGAAAACAAGAGACTTGTGATAAGTGAATAGATGTAGCCTACATAGTTGTCCATACACGATGAGCCCTCTCTTGCTGGCAATAGTTGTCACTGTTATCCCCACCGTAGTCATCATGATAGCAGTAGCATCATGGCATATACGCCAGGCTTCATAGTATGTATGTATTATTGATTTAAATTATCATGTCTATCTGTCACTCTGCTAAAATGTAAGTTCTAGGAGAAGATGGGCCTGTCCCTTGTCCACATCAACCACATGATTCTGCAGTGCCCGGAACAATGTTTAGCACACAATTAGCATCAAATAAGCACTTGTGGGGAAAATTCACCCAATAGGTGATTTTAGTTTATATGTGCAGTACAGACTCCAAGGACTTAGGGGCACCAACTTGTTTTTACCCAGGACTAGGCAGGATGGAGTTGCAACCTAGCACTTTATTGCTTATTCCCCTCCTCAGACACAGCTACAAGTTAAAAATTAAAACAGATCCTCCTAATTCTTTTTTTAAAAGCAGGGTCATTTCCAATGCTGGTGTTTTTCAGGCTATATGCAGGGTATCAATAGGTATTCTCAGAAATAAAGGATGCTGCCAGGCACAATGACACATGCCTGTAATCCCAGTGGCTCAGCAGGCTGAGGCAGGAGGATTGCAAAGTCAAAGCCAGCCTCAGCAACAGCAAGGCACTAAGCAACTCAGTGAGACCCTGTCTCTAAATAAAAAAAAAAAAAAAAAAAAAGGGCCAGAGATGTGGGTCAGTGGTCAAGTGCCCCTGAGTTCAATCCCCAGTACCAAAAGAAAAGATTCTGTGCTCAAAAACAAGATTAAGAAGTTCTGCATTATCTCATTTAACCTTCAATGGGAGGACCAACTGCTTTCTGTATTTAATATAATTGTAAACAGAGATGCAGAGGGGCTAATTAATCTACAGAAAATTACACAGCTAATAAAAGATAGGATGGATTCTGCTCCAAAGACGTCAACTCCTGATCCTAAAATTTAAACTCCTAACCTCCTCATGCATAATATGACCTTGATAGTGTCCCCTTCATTAAGTGAACCAGTCAATAGTTTGTGTCCAAAGAAGAGCAGCACTTCCTGACATCCAGTCTGAGAATGTTTGAGCATCCCTGGCTTAAGAACTTCCAGAAGGCCTGAAGTTAATTGGCAACTTCTCCATCCTCACCTGAAAGTTGCTTCCAGATTTCCCCAAGCCAATGCCTTTGCCGGATGCCTTGGAGTAATCATTGCCCTCTGATAATCTTTTAGGAAATATCTAACAGTACAAATAGCACATATTGAAGACACACTTCACATTGAAGGGGGAAAAATGATCCAATGAATGAATTAATGGGTGGAGAACAGCAATTCCAACTCAATTCGAACCCTAGCTGCACAGCTCACTACCAGCGTGATCGTAGATATAAAAGAATGCTTCCTCTGCTTTAAACACCGAATTCTTGCTCTGATTGCCCACAAATCTCTTTGCATTCTGCTCTCTTGCAGTCACTAGAGAGATTTTGGAGAAAGGAGCAAACTTCCCCTTCACTAAGCTTGCTGATGAACCTGTTAGTGGAGTTAGGCTTGGTTTTCATTTTCCCCCCACCCAGTCCAGCTTCAGTTGCCTATATCTAGGTTTTCATGAACAAAAGAATTGCGAGACCGTCTGGTTGCTTATTATGGGCTCTACATCCTGAATTTAGCCATCCCCACAACTACCACCCTAGCCCCAGGAGCAGTGTGCCTAGAGCCTCATTGATTGAAACCAGCCAGATGTTTGGAAATTGAGATGCTTGCCCATGCGGCCACAAAGGAGCCTCCGTGATGTGAATTCCTGATGGCAGCTGGGAGGAGAGGGTGGAAGGGAGGGAGGGGAAGGCCCCATAAAATGAGCAAACAATAAAGAGATGATTATAGGTGTCTCACTTCAGCTCTCAGGTTGGTAGCTGAGCATACCTGAATTGAGTTTTAAGCATTAATAATGAATGTAATTCTCCCACTTAGGAAATGGAGATATCAGCTTTCAGAATAACAGAGCTGGTATTGATTTCAAACAAAAAAATTGGGGAATCAGGGAAACAGAAGTGCTTGATCGTGAGAACTGGGGCCATTTGAGATGATCAGAACTTTTGAGGAAACAGCACACTGTGCAGGAGAGCTTGGCGCTGGGATTCAGACTCTAGTTCAGTCATGGGCAACTATGTGACCTTGAGAAGTCCCTATTCTAAGTTTCAATTTTCTCCTAGGCAACATGGGAATTATGCATCTATCTTAAATAGTTGTTGTGAGCACAGAATATCTCTTTATTTCTATGGTTACATTCTAAAGCTAACAGGAAGACAGGAAAGGGTGAAGGCTAAGAGGAAAACAGATGTGGTAGAAGGTAATTATGCTAGCAGTTACTAAAATCAGTCATTTTACAAATACCTGGTGGTTTGACAGACTGTGCCACCCTGACACTATTTTTCTCCCTGTATTTCCACAGATCCTTTTGCATATTTTTTCAGAACATACAGGCTTTCAATTTTGCTGCACTCTTAGCATTTCCAAACCAAAACCTCAGGCTGACCAGATGCAAATCTCAATGTATTGTCACTTTTGTGACTGTAGTCAATTTCTTTAACCATTCTAAGGCTCCATGATCTCACCCATAAAGTAAAAATAATGGTAATATTTATCTCATGGAGTTGATGTGATGATTAATGTGAGTGTGTGTGTTAATTTTAGTAGCACATGGTAAATGCTCAAAATACGGTTGCTATTATGGTTTTTCTATTGTTACTATTGTTTCAAATATCTACATATATTAATGGAAATATCTAAATGATATATTATAGGTGTCCTTTTTAACATAGTATTTGGTGATATAAAGCAAAATCTAGTTAAAAACATTTGTACATGCACAGTACCTACAATCAGCCTGTATTGGTAATGTGTATTTCTGGGTCCATGAAACCACATAAAGTAGCAGAATGTGTCACTGTTGGATAGACTGAGCCTCAGAGTGCTTAAGTGATCGGTGGAAAATGAACAGCAAGTCAGGAGCAGCGTGAGAACTTGAAATGCCTTCTGGCATCTCCTAGTCACAGATGTGACTTGAAAGATCTGAGGCCCAAAGCCTGCTAGATCAGATTCTGCAGGCTTTTTCTCTCTCCCCTGCTGTCTTCCACACACATCCAGGCTCCAGTGCTTGAGATACCCAGAGGTACCTCAGCACACAATGCTGTTCCATCCCCCAAAACCTCTGAGCATGCAGTTGCCCCTTCGAGGACACCTTTTGGTCCTGCCAGACTCTTACTACCAGCCAGCTCTGTAATAACTTCAGCTGATCAGAGAGCCACATTGTCTATCCCAGTCCTGAAGTGACCACATGGCCTCTGGGTTAGTTTCCAAGTAGGTCAGTCTTTTCTATCATTTTCTTAATCATGGGCTCCCTGGAGAAGACTCTCATCACTTGGTCCCTCTTTTCGGACAATGTCCTTCTGGCTCTAGGCCACAACCTCTTGACCTTAGCCTTGGTGACCAGTTAGCTGTGGCTTGGAGCCAAGGAGAGAAGTTCTACTGCTCACGCAGCAGGTGCAGTAGACACCGTGGGGTCCTGTTATATATGAGGTCAATGGACCCTGCAATGACCTCAAGGAAAATGTGTGTGCTCAATAACCCAATAGAATTACATCTTTCTTTCCTGAACAAAGGATTTTAGACATGAAACAGACCTCAGATCCATTCTCATTTTATATATGACCATATTATGGCTCAAGGAGCCGCGCTACAGTGCCAAGACCACCTTGCAAACTAACAGGAAAAACGAGAGCAGAATTCCAGTTTCTTGGTTCTGCAACCTGGCCTCTCTTCCTCCTGGCACACTGAAATCTAAAATAGGCACTAACCTGCAAATACCTTGAAAAGCACTTCAGTCTCAGGGCTCCACTTTCTTTCATAGTGTCACATGCCTTTGAAAGAGCTGGGGGTCAAAAGAACTGTTTGCTTCTAATTGTCTCAATAAATTTTAAAAGTGTTATTACATTGTAGTGATTAAGAACTGGTAAGAGTAGATGCAATAAGATAAGATCAAGGCCATGAAGCTTAATAGTCCTTAGCTGATTGTCACTTTTTTTTTCAAAGAAAGAATAATTCTACCCAGGACTCTAAAGCACCAGATCCAACAGCACTTTATATTTCCTGCCACAAAATTCCTGGACTGGAGCAGCTGCCAGTGAAGTGGGGACTGCATGGATAGACACTGGGGTTCTGATCCCTGCAGCACATTAGGTCTGGCCTGTGAGCCCAAAAGATCCACACTACAGGGTCCTGTGCAGAGATGTGACCTTTTTCACACACTTTGTAATGCTTCCTGTTCTTACTGCTGTCCAATACCTTCTTCCTTTCCCTTTCTTTGTCCTTCTCTTCTTCCTCCTTTTCCTTTCTTTCTTCCAGCCTTCTTTCTTTTTCTCCTGCTCTCCCCCCTCCTCTCAGAGCAAAGTTAAGAGAAAAATGTTGGAGAGCAAAACCATCTCCTAGAGTCATCTACAAAATTTGTGGAGTCCAGGACTCTATTTGATGAGGAAATCATGATTATAACACCATATATCTAGCACCTAATGTATGCAACAACTAGACTTGGTACTTTGCTGAAGTCATTTCATTTAATTTGACCTTGCAAGGTGGTTGTTGCTATTCCTGTGACACAGGAGAAAACCGAGTCTTAGAAAATTCCTAACTATTTCTATTTCATCACACAGCTATAGAATGATAGGATCCATTTAACAGGAGAAATGAGGACGCATTTAATGATTCACTGATTGGTTTTCAGAGCTCTAAATTCCCCATACAAACAAATTTTGATGACGGCATGAAACCACTTAAGTTCAGGAAATTCCCAGCAAGGACAGATAAACAATCAACCCAGATTTCCTCAAGGACTACATTTCATGTGTAACAGTGAAGCTCCCTTCATTTTATACGGAATAAAATGTATAACATGTTCAACAAAATCCTATCATCTCATCACCCATGAGTCACCGTTTGCTACTCTTCTAAGTTCAGTGACTGTCAATCTAAGCAGTAGCAAAGGTTGGAGGAATGGTGTCTGATATTTTTATGCCCATGGTTCAGGTCTCTTACAATCCAAGAATTTCCAAGGCATGAAATGTTGCTTTGATGAAGCAAACTATTCCATGTCAGTGAAACTGCTTTTCCTCTAGGAATATGGGATATATCCTCTGCATTATGTAGCAGTATAAAGCCAAGAGTACTAACCCCAAAAATCAAAGAACAAGGACCAAGCTGTCTGTTGTAGAAATGCCTGCCTGGCTATACAAAGTCATTCAAAACTATTATTGCTTAGAAGAGATCAAGCAAATATTAGAAGTGGACTTTGCCTGATTTCTCAGGTCTCATTTGATATTAGATTATCTATGTTTGGGGGTAGCACCAAGCCCTTGTAGCTTGTGTGCAGAATTCCTTCAGAGGAAGTATAGGAAGGACAAAGCCAAGTACTTGGGTGAAAGACAAGTAGGTAAGGGTTGAAGCTTTGTGCAGGGCCAGGCAGTAACGTGCTAGGCCTGAGGTCTCAACCTGAGTCAAGGACATGTTGAGGTGGAGAAGAATGCAAGCCAGGGCAAACAGAGCTGGTGTGTGAGGTCCTGGGCACATCTGCAGCGGCAGCGTCCAATCTACAGACCTCTAGACTTGGGCGATAATACCAGTATGTTGGTTCTTCTTGGGCCTTCTCATCCATCTGCTTTAGTGTCTGCTTCTTCCCTGAGGGCTGGGTTCCTATAAGGCAGGAACTATGTCTTCTTCATCTCTGGGTAGCCAGCCCCTATAGAGTCCACAGAACTCTAAAGCTACACAGAAATATAGATATAGGAATATAAGCAGTTTAGGTTTTTTTCTACACACTTATGCCTACTCTATCACACTCCAGGATACATGAGACTCAGTTAAAGACATTCTCTATAGGTTTCAGGATCATCTCCTTGAGCAACTTCTTCCCCGAGCAATTTGATTCTCCATCCCAGCAACTTGATTCCCCTCAAACATAAGGTGCTGTGTCTTTTACAAGACATTGTCTTTGAGAAATAAAGCCAACATTGGCAGATTGTACTGTTTCCAAATTAGCAGCCTCATACCCCCATCAGGACTAAGGCAGGCCTCCTTCAGAGAGTAGAGCTGGGGAGAAAATACATATGGCTGAAATGAAAGGATCCAGAAAACTTGCTGCAGTTGCACCAAGGAAATATATTTCATACTCTTCTCTTGATTAGCATTCTAATGGCTTCTGACTCAGGTCTAACAGCTTGGAGAGAATATTACAGGCAATTGTGTAAATAATACAGGTTTTTTTTTTTCAGTGTGTCCAAATGTATAATTAAATGGATAATGTTACAGCTCCCCAAACCCACTAAGGCCTGCTGCCTAAATGGAGAGCTTTTGAAATTTCATCCCAGTACATGGTTACATGATACATTGCTTTTATGGCCCGCTGGGCAAATGACTAGTGGTTTGGAAAGAGGGTGAATGCATATTTATAGTGGAGAGCACATTGATGTTTGGAAGGCCAGAAAAACTGCACTAGTAAATAACACAAATTATACCAAAACATCTCTTAATGTATCTGAACTTTACTGTTGCAGGATGTGTGTCCACACAAAGCACTTCATCTCTTTAATGTTTGCAATATGCCTGCTCCAAACTCTATGCAGTCAGATGTCAGGGTTAACCATATTTGAAGGAGAAATCCTATTTCTGAAATCCCTCTGCTCTATTCAACATCTCTAGAATTAGATGAAGATGCAATCTCCATTAATATCAATAAAATGTGCCTGATCTTGAACCCAGGTTTATGTGTCTGGGTCCACTCTTTGGTTCATCCTTCCAGCAGTAACCTCCAAAATTGAAGACAAATCAGTGAGACTTTGCAGTCCTTGAAGGTCATGGTGAGAATGGGGTTGCACAAGAGGCCCCTGTGAGTGTGAACGCATACAAAGCCTGCCCCTCTCCACCAGGCTGCTGTGGCATCTCCTCTCCTCTCTGAACCTCAGTTTCATACTATGTAAACAGCAACAATCATGTACCCCCCCACCTCACAGGCTTTTTGTAAGGATTGAATGAGATAATATATGTGAAAACACATGGATCGTAGTATGTAAAATCAGCCCAGAGTGAGTAATTTATGAAATATGTTTTGTTCATAACTTGATTTACTTAGTAACTATCTTGGACATGATAATAGGCCAAGAACTGAGCTATGACGTGAGGATAAAATAATAACAAAGAGGCAGGTATCTACCTACAGCATACAGTTCAGTGGAAAATAATAAGATAATTAAACAGACTCAAATGCAGCACAACAATGAATTGAGATGAAACACCTATTTCAGTCCTAGGTATAGGGGGTTGAAGTTGGTCTTAGGAGGTTGATAAAGGAGGTTCCAGGGAAGATATGATAGGTTAACAGGAATCAGACATTTGACATTAAAGAGGAAAATATCAAACAGAGGGAAGTTTCCAAACTGAGACATACACACATGGATGGAAAAGCTTTGGCAAAGAAAAGCTGCAGGCTAGCAGCCAGAGGGGAGCTGGTAGGTGGGGTGGGATGGTACCAATCATTGGACTGTAGAGAAGCTTGCAAGACTTGCAGAAGGGCTATCCCAGGCCCCTCTGCCTGCCATCCCTGGGCCTCTTTCCCAGGAAGCTTGCTCCAGTATGTTCTTGCCTTTTCTAGCCAGGGAGTAGGCAGCTGCTTCTGCTCACACCAGGCAATATGACCCTTCCTAGGTAACGCTCCCCCCATAGGCTTTTTGGAGGTTAGAGAAGGTTCTGTTTCAATACAGTTGAAGTGTAATGTAAGAATTCCTCCCACCTGGGAAAAGGAGAGCCACAAGCTCCGGGCATTTCCTAGCTTAATCCTAGGTCTCTCAAACCTAGAGTACCACCCATTAGCTGTCTGAAAAATCAATGTAGTAGACTGTGATGAGAACTATTTGGATAGGATAGGATAAGGTAGGGTAGGATAAACAAATAGATTGCTTGGCTTTAGGAAATATTTGATTCCAATGATACACATTTGTATGTGTATGAGCAGTAGGTTGCAAGGTAAAATGAATTTCCTGCTGTGGTCTGTATCCAAAAGTATGAAAAACACCACTCCTGCTAAAGCAGGATGTAGAGTGTAGTCAATTGGTTTTTGTGGAAAACAATGTTAATAGAAATGTTGTAAATTTAAATTAATCCTAGCATGTATTTCTTCTAAAATATATGTTAAAATATAATTATGTTTTAAATCTAAATGCACATATATAATTATAAATGGCATTATAAGAAATGGGGCCAGGCGCAGTGGCGCATGCCTGTAATCCCAGCTCTTTGGGAGGCTGAGACAGGAGAAATGAGTGGAATCTGACAAAGCATACAATACAATTTGCTTATGTTACAGATAACGAAACAGACTCCAGTGAGGTATGTCTCAAAAAATACATCAATGCTTTGACATTTTAGTTACTGGGTCTCTGATTCCAATAGTATGGTGCTGACTTTGCCATAGACTGGTTTGAATACAACTTATTTCTTGTAAAGCCCAGCTCCTACTTCATAGAAACAGGGTAGGTGGTTCAGTAAAGGTTAGGTAAAGCAATAAGATGTCAACCTTTAGCATAACAAGTTACATCAAAGACTCCAGAAAAATCCAGAAGATTCAATCCGCAGCACCACACATGCGTGCAGACGCATGCGCACGCACACACACACACAGACCAAGAATAATAGGAAAAAACTTCTTTTAAATTCTGAAAAAGTTTTTGCATTCACAGCCAAGCGCAATGGATGGTGCATGCCTGTAATCTCAGCATGTTGGGAGGCTGAGACAGGAGAATTGAGAGCTCAAAGCCAGCTCAGCAACGGCAAGGCGCTAAGCAACTCAGTGAGACCCTGTCTCTACATAAAACACAAAATAGGGCTGGGGATGTGGCTCAGTGGACAAGTACCCCTGAATTCAATTCCTGGTACCAAAAAAAAAATTGCATTCTAATTTGCTTTGCAAGGAACCCTAGGCAAGAATAGAAATAGAGACCAAGAGGAATCTGAAGTCAGCATGAAGACAGAAAATACTATTTGAATACACTGGGTGTGATTCTACTTAAATCCCTACAAGATGACCCAAGCCAATTCTCCAAGATTAAAATGTAGCACTGTATTCATCAGGTTCCCCCAGGAAGCCCTCTTGTTTCCAACAGCGCTGAGAAGAAGGGAGAAAGGGGTACAAAAAAAAGTTCAGGAAGGAGAAAACTTAGCGTCTCTCCTAAATATCCTGACAGCCTAAGGAGCTGTCTTTCTTTGGAAGACAATTTCTCTAAAACATAACAGATCTATGAAACCCACAATTCTATTCTGTAATGTCATAAGTACCACATTGTGCAACAAAGTAGCACTTTAAAACCCATCTGTATTAACTTGTGAAGAACTCTCTCAATGTGGTGTCTAAGTGCTGTGGACTGTAGGCACATGTCACCCACAAAATTCATGTGTTGAGATCTTAATGCCCAATGTGATGAGGGGAGGTAATGAGGTGGGGCCTTTGGAAGGTGACTAGGTCATGAGGGTGAAGCCTCATGGATGGGACTGCTACCTTTATAGAAGAGACCCCAGAGAGCTCTCTCACATGACCTTCTCATATGCAAGGACACAGCAAGAAGGTAACAACTAAGAACCAGGAAACATCAGACATCAAATCCAGTGGTGCCTCCATCTTGAACCACCTAGCCTTGAGAACTTAAAAAATGAATTTCTGTTGTTCAGAAGCTACTCAATATTTGGTATTTTTTTACTAGCAGCCTAAACAGACTGAAACACCTAGTACCAGCTTCCTTACATAATTTTCCTCAGGCTGCATTCAAGAATCCATGTAAAAACCTTCATGAGTGTCTCCTTCTGAAACACCAAAAAGATGTTGGAACTCATCCCTGTTTTACTGATTAGCAAACTGGGCCTCAGGGAGGAGCAGAGACTGGGCACATCCAGGGGCAGAGCTGGGTAGGGACCATGGTTCTTTGCTGCTATAGTCCCTGGAAATTGCTACCCAGATGACTCGTTACACTCATCTTCCTGACATAGAGTTAAAACTTGGCTCTAAATTGAACCCTTTATTGGTGATTCCTGGTGTCCTAACATCCAATAGCACTCAGAAAAAAAATAGGAAACTAAAGTCAAAGTGTACGGGCCATGGCTTACAGTAGAATAAGCATATTCAGCGAGAATGTTCAAATAGAAGAGGTCTGCAAATGACAGAAAAAAATTGACCATCCATTTACATTAAGAAAAGGCATTTATCTAATACATGCTTAACTAAAGAAAACCTCTTTTTCTTGGAAGACAAGTTTGAAAGATACTGGCTGACTGGTCAGAAGAAGGAAAGTTACCGTAACAACTGACAACTATCACTTGTGTCCTCAAGTAAGAAACCAGAGTCTCTTCATCTTCATCATCTCCTTATTTTTTAAAGAAAGTAATTTTAATTTAATTAGGTTGGGCCTGAGCCACAAGGTGGCTTAGTTCTGACTCAGAAAGTTTTGAGAAACATTTGAAAAGTGAGTAAATATTAGTACAAATTGGAGTTGGTTCTTTCTGGTATTTCTGGATGGTTGGGAACAGTCAGCCTGACTGTCATTTCTCCTGAAAACAGGCTGAAGCAAAGGAAAATCAGAATGGCATTGATCTCTGTGCTCAGGAATTAAGCAAACTCTCCCTCTGCATCCACCTGCTATTAAAGGCCCCATACGTACTGAGTTATGCAATTATCACAGGTGTCTTATGGGCCAAATTTACCCTAATACTTTAAAAATGTTTAAGAATGAGGATGCAGAGGTAGAGCCAACTCAGGGGAGACTCCAGTACCTCTCTGTGGCAGCAGAAGTCTGTTAACGAGAGGCTCCACCTGGCTGCGGTAGACAGGTGCAAGGAGACGTGCACGCATGTGCATCGCACACACTTGCAGAGGTCCTGCCTGTTTCATCTGGCTTGGGTACGCCCAGCATTGCCATTTCCGCTAATGGTCAGATGCTCCTTGCACTATGCTCTGAGAAGTTACATGAGGAAGGCCAACAAACCCATTTGGCTCAGTTCTTTAGTCGCAAATGCTTTTCATTTAACACATGCAGGAGGCTTCATTGAACTAACCATCAAAGGACACTGGCAAGCACTCTGCTGAAAGAAACGTCTTGTCACCAGAAGATGTACCGAGATGTGTATTGTTGAACTAGATAACATCAACTCAATTTTCCAGTGAGTGTTTTGGATAAATTTCTTATTTATATTTGTGTTTTTCAAAAGAATCGTAAGCTCAGAGGTAAGATGCATTTGCTCACTAAAATACTACATAGAATAATTAGGAAAAAATGAGGTACAAATTGATGACAGATTAGAGACATTCAAAACCTCAAATCATGTGACAAAAAAATAACATCGGGCATCAAAGAGAGTGTTTTACCTAACTGGTAGAATGTATTAAACTGGTAACTGAGCATTAGTTAAGTTGTTCTTATTTTTAAAAATCTATACTCTCAGTCCCTGCCCCCCACCAATCCCCAAACATACTTGCTATTCTGACCCTTGAGAAAGTGAATCAATCCACACAGTCAAATTTTATGTTTTCTTTAAGAACTTTAGCTTTCAATTGCAAACTGTCCTTAATGGACTTAGGTCTAAAACAACAAATACTAGTAATAATAACATTTCTCTTCTTGCTTCACATGAACCACAATTTAACTTGTCTGAACACTAATTAGTTTTGGCTAGTGGATAAACTGTTTGTTAAATATTGACTTACTGATAGACTGAAGGAAGACCTAAGTCTATTGTTTATTGTGTCTGACAAGCATGTATTATAAGGATATAAGTCTGTATTTTTTCTATCATCCTCCTTATTTTCTAAAGGTAGCAGAAAATCTGTTCAGTATCATGGACTCCTGAGTACTTATAACTTTGCTCAAAATTAAGTCAGAACAGCTCTGTATTCTCCTTCTACTCTATGCAGATCTAAGCAATAATTTCTGCACTAGGTCACCACTGATCTCGAGCAGGTGGGTACCATCTATAGCCTACAAACGTCTTCATTATATTTGTGAAATTTGTTCCTGGAAGAGAAATAATGAGCACCACTGATCATTTAAAAATATTTTACCAGAGTGATATTGGAAAGAATATCTTTTAAAAAAAAAACATGTAATTTGTGTGATTTATTTAAATCTATCATAAATATAATATCCAATCAATATTTTCACATTGTATTGATTTAAATTTGCAGCAAACAAAAATATATTGTTCAATAATTATTATTATTATTATTATTCCTGAAAGACTGAATCCCTTCTCAGCTACAGACAGAAAATGGGAAGACAACATATTCTGGATGTTCTCAAATTATACTGTTATGATGGTTACACCAACTCTGTGAATGTCCTGCCCAAGAGAATGTGGTAACGGAGGTGGGATTTTGCAGATATAATTAAGGTCCCCGTCCCCCAGTCAGTTGTCTTTAGTTATTCAAAAGGAGACCACCTTGGGAAGGCCTGCCAGGTTCACAGATTAGCTCTTTAAAGGAAGGCCCAAACCTACTCCAGAAGAATAGACTCAAAGAAATTCAGAGAGGGTCAGACTCAGAGAGGGTCTCCTGCTGGTTTTGAAGAAGTCATGGTATAACCTGCTTACAAAGTGGAGCAGCATTTAGGACCTGAGGACTTCACTCTTACAACCAAAAGGAACTAAATTCTGCCAACAACCTAGTAAGCTTGAAAGAAGACCCCAAGATCCAGAAGAAAAATGCAACCTAGGTAACACCTTGATCTCAACCATATAAGATTCTTCACAGAAGACCCAATTAAACCATGCCTGAACTCCTGATCCATATGTACTGGATAATAAATAGGTATTGTTTCAAGCCCATAGATTTGTGGTAGTTTGTTACCAATACAATTGTGTTAAAACCTGCTGATTCCAGGATTCACAATTTGCAGTGAAGAGAGGCCTCTGGGGTTGGGATATGCCAGCCTCTGTCCATTTGGGAGCATATCAAATGAGGTTCAGCCTGAGGAACATTCCCTCCTCTCAGAGTTTCCCAAGTCTTACATCTCAGTTGAAGGGATCAAAAAGTGACATCATATTTACTCATTTTACCTCTCAGAAGCCCTATGAGTTCACTAAAATTTCTCAGACTTAAAGGTTCTCAGTTACAACTCCTGAAATGAGTGGCCATTAAGATTTTATGAACAGGTGGTGGCGCGGGGGTGAGTAAGGCATAGACAACATCTTGGAGTTCCCACGGCAGGAAAAAGAATTCTGCCACACATGAGAATACCAACCTGCTCCCCGGATCTTACTCCCCAATCCCAACCTCAGGCCCTGGGAAACATATACAACTCTAACATCCCCCAATACATGTGCATGCACAAACACACATATACCACTTACTGCTTTTCCTTAGCACAACTCATACTCTTACTTCTGAATTTCAAAGGTAATTAGTGAGAAAAATTAACAGCTTCACATTCCAAAGCTGAGTATTCATCATACAGAGATGATTAGAAAATGTTGGGCTATAGAAAAGCACTTTTTTACTAATAGGCAACTCTGGGGTGCTCTGAACTTTGAGATGTGCTGGACAGGCATGAGATCTGGATGTCTGTAGATGCCAGCCCCTGATTACACAGGAACTTTATGGAATGAGATCCCAATCCAAGACCCCCCAAAAGTCAGAACCAATGGGGGTGCATCTCAATTTGTCTCTTACTAACCACTCAAATCAAGGACAAGCAATTCACTACACTAACACTCTATAGACCTAAGACACCAACACCTACCCACAGTATTGCCAAGAACACGGAATGAGGTAAGGTGAAAGTAACCACCACAGCATGTGACAGACTCTGAAGCTTCCTGCGTCAGGCAACCTGTTTCTGTACAAATAATTCTGAGGATTAGAATTTTGTATTTCATGTGTGACCCAAACTATGCTCCCATCACAATAATTGCCTGTCTCAGTGTAGCTTTTCAGTAGTATATGTATTCACCCTAGTAAGGGGCATGTTTAAAGCGTCAACTCACCCCTAATTAATGCCTAATAGTGTTAGGTAACATTGTGAAGTTTCTTTTCCTCTTTATGTTTCCATGTTGGCAGTAACTCTTGATAGCTCTAAAATGAACAGACCTATCAGACACAGTGTTATAGCTGGGGGAAAAATGAGGAAAAGATTTCCAGGAACCTATTCTGCATTCTCTCTGATTAAGTGGAGTAGAATCTCCATGAAGACCTATTTATGTGTTTGGTTTTACTTAACACATAGCCATGGAAATGGGCTTGTTCCTCTATGTTAAATTTGTATCAACAAGAACGCTCATCAAACACTGTCAATTTAACAATGTGTTGCAAACTTTGCAACAATTTTGTAAGAGGAAAGGACTCAACTCTGTTACACATTTAACTAGAAGACAGTCACCATTCTGGGTTCCTTTTATGTATTTGCACATCTAATCCTTGCATCTACCTTAAGAAGTTAGTTCCCAGACACTTCTCAGAAGAAATACAATAAATCAACATACATATGAAAAAATGTTCAACATCTCTAGCAATTAGATAAATGCAAATCAAAACTACCCTAAGATTGCACTCCAGTCAGAATGGCAATTATCAAGAATACAAGCAACAATCAGTGTTGGTAAGGACATGGGGAAAAAGGTACACTCGTACATTGTTGGTGGGACTGCAAATTGGTGCAATCACTATGGAAAGCAGAAAGGAGATTCCTCAGAAAACTTAGAATGGAACCACTATCTGACCCAGCTCTCCCACTACTCAGTTTATACTCAAAAGATTTAAAATCAGCATACTACTGTGACACAGCCACATCAGTGTTTATAGCAGCTCAATTCACAATAGCTAAACTATGGAACCAACCTAGATGCTCTTCAACAGATGAATGGATAAAGAAAATGTGGTACATATACACAATGGAATGTTACTCAGCTTTAAAGAAGAATGAACTTACAGCATTTGCAGGTAAATGGATGGAACTACAGGATATCATGCTAAGTGAAATAAGCTAATCTCAAAAAAACTAAAGGTCAAATGTTTTCTTTGATAATCAGATGCAGATCCATAGTGGGGTGGGAGGGTAGGGAAGAATGAAGGAACTTTGGATTGTGCATAGGGGAGTAAGAGGAGGGGTGGATTGTGGGGATGGGAAGGATGGCAGAATGAGTCAGACATTATTATCCTATATATAGGTATGATTACACTATCAATGTCACTGCACCATGTACAGCCAGAGGAATGAGAAGTTGTGCTCCACTTGTGTGCAATGTGTCAAAATGCATTCTGCTGTCACATATAACTAATTAGAACAAATTTAAATTTTTTTCAAAAAATAACATCTAGGGCTGGGATTGTGGCTCAGTGGTAGAGCACTTGCCTAACATGTGTGAGGCACTGAGTTCTATCCTCCATACTAAATAAATAAATAAATAAATAAATAAATAAATAAATAGCAATTAAAAAAAAAGAGTGAAAATTAAAAAAAAATAACACCCCATCATATTATGAAGTATTTCTTCATCTGATTAGTGAATTCCCTTGGAAGGCAGAGCCTGTGTCTTTACCCCTACTACATCCTAAATAACACCCAGACAGGAACTAAGTATTATCATTTTTAAATAAAGGCTCTCAGAATTTTCTAAAGCAAAAATATTTATTGAGGTAGAACATAGACACATGCACACAACCTAATGCTCAAAGGCTGGACACTTAAGGTAAACCCATCTCAAAGGACGATGTTTTTTGGCCAACAGACAGAAGTGGGTGGTAGCAGGTGTTTAGATGTCATGCCGGATCTTAAGTCAAATGACTCTTTCACCTTGATTTAGTAAAATTGCTTATGTTTAGCTTGTTTGAAAAGAAATAGGAGTATTTTAATTATATGTGGAAACATTTTGTTCAGGAAGGACAGGGCAACATGACTAGGGAATTTCTCCTGCTGTTTTCTAAGATATCCCTCTCACTATGTATTCACATTTGTTCTCTGGGCAAGAGAACTAGAGCAAATCACTGATGCCTTTACATAAGAATGAAGAGATGATTACACTTTGTGAATCAAAGTGCTATTAAACTACTTTCCCAATAAGCTTTTAATAAGCACCTACATCTTCCAGTTCTTCTCTGGTTCTGGAAGTATTAAGCTAAATGAGACATGGTCTCTGCCATCAAGGAGTTTTGAGTCAAGGAACGGGGATAGAGACACCTCCAGCTAACTATAAAACAATGTAATAAGTAGGAATTGGGAAGCAATATATAAAAATTTTTATTTGAGTTTTGAAGGATGAAAGGAATTTCAAGCCAAAGGAGAGGGCATTCCAAACCTAGGAATAAGAAAGGCAAAAATCTCAGAGTCCTGAAAATGTTTCTTATGTTCAATGCATGAGGAGATTGAAGCTCAGCATCCAACAAGGAAGATCAAGGTGTACAGGTCAAACCAATCAAGTAATCCAGGTCAAGGAAGCCTTCGGAGCTATGCTGAGACATTTGGACTTTATCTTAGAGCTGATAAAGCCTGGAGGCTTTAAGAAACAGAGATACATCCCCAAGTCTGACTTTTTGGAATATACTCTGGTGATTATGCAAAAATGAAACCAAAGGTGGTGAATTGGAGATAAGGTTCGATTCTCAGCACCACATATAAATAAATAAAGGTCCATTGACAACTAAAAAAGGTTTAAAAAAAAAAAGAACATGTAAAGAAAATACAAATGAAATAGTGAGTAGAAGCATGGGTGGACAATATTTTTCTTAAGAAGAGATTATGGAAGAGGCTGGTGCCATGGAAAGGACAAGGAATCAGAGATTTGAGTTCTGTTAACAATTCTGTGTGACCTTGAGCAAATTATTTTTCCCAAACTTCAGCTTCCTTACAAACAAAAAGTGTCACTGATAGTTGCTGATGAGACTTGCTACTTCAAAACTTTTGTGGAAATACAAAACCAAAGTTACAGGAGAATCTCTAGTCATGTTATGAAGAGACCAACCCTGCCTTTAGTCAGGTCTTATGGAGGATGCTCAGATGCACTACCCAGATTCCTCTTTGGTAACAAAGGACACACCCTCCCAGCTGTGTAGAGTGCTACTGAGAGACAGCACCCCACTACAGCCCCCCTCAGAGCAGCCCTACTCAAAGTAATGACCCTTTTGGATAAGCTTGAACCCAAATTATAAAGGCCAGTCCCTCATGCTTCAACTAGAGACATCTCCTCAGTTGTCCTATCTTTGTTATGAGCCTCCCAAAGGAATGGCTTGGTCAATGATTCCAAAGGCACTTCTAATGAATCTCCTGCCCACTGACCTATTCATCTCAGAGTTTGCTTCCATAGCAACCTGGCCCATATCAGGCCTTTATCCCAAGGTACCCAGGCATGCATATCTTGCACAATGGCCTAAGCTCCAGATTTACATCACTTCCCCTTTCTAAAAACAAATGCCACCTCTCTATTGCATTAGGAATTCCATAATATTGTATTCCAAAATCACAATTTCAATATTTGACATTTTAGACAGGATGATTTCTTGTTGTAAAATGTTCAGCAGTAGCACCCTTGGCCTCTAATCTCTCTAAGCACCATTATCAACCCACCTCACCCCCCACAATTCTAACGATCAAAAATATCACCAGATAGTATCAAATATTCTCAGGGGGAGGGGAGCCAAACTGTCCCCCTTGCAAACTGATGATCTATCCTACCTAATATAAATGCCTGTTAATTGTTTAATGATTGACATGTACTGTGCTTTGTAATGAAGTTGGCTATAAATTTGGATATGGCATAGCCCCTAATGTTTAAGGCTTATCATGAAATAAGGAATCCAGAGAAATGAACTATAGCTTTGAGTCAATGCCAAGGCAGAAGGTTGTATTGGGTATCATGAGAACTCATGGAAATCCTCAGATCTACCAGGAGAGCTGGGGTTTGTAAAGGAGGCAACAATTCATACATATCTTATAAGGTGAAAATTTTTGAGCTGAGTTATGAGAGAGTACTAGGTGGATGAGAGTTGTAGGATAGACAGCATTTCAGCTGGGAGAAACTAAATAGGTAGAGAATGGAGACAGGATCCAGCCAGGCATGCCTTGGAATTCATACTACACTAAGGCAAGAGCCAAAGATCTTATAGGGGTGGTTGGTGCTGGAAGCCATATCACTCTTAATGCCCACTTATTATCTTGCACCATGTCCTAATTGTTCATTTTCTCTGGTTTCACTGACCCACTAATAATAAATGTTCCTTGTAATCTTCAGGATAAAATATAGAACAACATCTGGAAAAGGCCAAATGAGGCGCTTCCTGACCTGGTTCCTAATGTTTCCTGTCTGCATTTCCTACCACCTCTTCATTCATGCAATCATTCATTGACGAAAGAATCAATAACAACTACATCCAAGGCATAGCCCAAGCCAACTCTGCAACAAAAGAGGTGCCATATCTGCCCTCTTAACAGTTACTAGTTAACATAAATAAATTTACCTTCTAATACAGCCATGATGGAGTACATGGGGCACCTTGAGACCCTGAATACAGCCTTTGTACTCCCTATAGTCTTTTCTCAGAATGTCCTTCCCTCTTCGACAAACTGAAAGATTGCTGTCCAGCCTCCATCATCCTGCTCTGCCTCGCTGCCTCTGGAAACCATCCCGGAACTGAGCATCCTGCTCTCCATGCACACTGTCCTGACCTCTTTGGAATTTCTTTTCATGAGCAGGTTACCACTGTCAGCTTATCTGCAGACAGGATATTGAAAAGACTTAAGAGCTGGTATGGCAGAGATTCTAACTAGTCCTACCTGATGTCAACCCAGTGGTGCATGTCTATGTGCACCCGTGGAGTTCAGTCCCCTCTCCCCACTGCCCTGTGATCAGTCTTTTGTTTATGTGTGAGTTCCCAGAGCCTGGAACACAGTAAGCCCCAACAACTTTCCTGAGTAAAAGGAGAATTGATTTTTCCCTAATACAGACACATACTCTTCACTCTGCCTTCTTTTCCAGGGTGCTACAAGAATCAGTTATTTGTGAAAGTGCTAGAAAATTGTCTAGTGCTCTCCTGAGAAGCATTACTGCTCTGGAGCAGATGAGCCTAAATTAGAACATTGGCCTCTTCTCTGTCACCTCTACTCTCTTCGGCCTCATGACACATAAATATTTCCCAGCTTAGATGATTGAGTACGTACAGGCTGCAGCATCCCAGGAGAAACAAAATTACAATAAGCACCCAGGTTACTTCTTATTCGTGTATTGACTTTAGTTAAAATGCCAAATTTTTAGCTGAGTGTCTGTTTAAGTGTCTGCATTTTGAGTGGTTTTGGCTCCACATGTTTATGTGGTTGGTTGGTTATTGGTTTACTTTTATGTTGTGTTATCTGGTTTTTTAACAGCTGCTAGCTGTTGAGGCAGTTTCTGGATTGGCTATCAGTGCTATATATCAGCAGGAGCCATATCAGGCATTTTGTCCAATGGTAAAGACTATCACAAGTCACTGGCAGTGCTATCAGATGCCTCTGCTCTGTCACTCTGGTCTGGCACTTGAGTGAGCATCTGGGGAAGATTCATCATCCCAGCAAAGCTGAAGTAAAGAGAATCAGAGCAACTGTCATAGCTCAAATAAATGCTTGCCTTATTTTTCATGAGATTCACAGGGCACAGAAGCTGTAAGGAATCTTGGACAGGATTATCTCAGGGGCCATCTCTGATCAAATGGAATGATTTCTTTTTTTTTTTGGTACCGGGGATTGAACTCAGGGGCACTTGACCACTGAGCCACATCCCCAGCCCTATTTTGTGTTTTATGTAGAGACAGGGTCTCACTGAGTTCCTTAGCGCCTCGCAGTTGCTGAGGCTGACTTTGAACTCATGATTCTCCTGTCTCAGCCTCCCTAAGTACTGGGATTACAGGCTTGCGCCACCTAAATGAAATGATTTCTTGAGAGAAAGTTCTAGAATGAGATCAACATGGATCCACCAAGGAGACTGGGAGAAGGCACAAGGATTTGTTTGAGTTCAAGCCCAGCCCTGCCCTTTTCACTAATGGGTGGCTGAGCTGAGGTCCAAGGCAGGGGTGGTGTATGATCACAGGACAGCTATTCGTGCATACCATGTGCCACTCACATTTCTTGACTTCTAGTCTTATTCTTCCCCTAAGACCCCCATGTTTACCAGTTAAAGTAAAAAAGCCTGCTGTCCAGGGTGAGACCTTTGATCATTCCATTCTCCTGAGCAATAGCTTTTGGCAGAGGTTTGAGAATACTAATCAAGATGCCCGACTTTGTTCTTCCTCTTGCCTGAAACTAAAGCCAAAGCCTCATTAAAGAACAACATGACACTCAGTCATCTGTACCTCTATTAATGTAAAGAACATGTGGTGGAGTCGGGAGGTGCCAACCATCCACTAAACACCTAGGTTACAAGAGTGCATGTGAGATAGGCCCTGCTCTGATCTCAAATTCCTTGCAGGGGGAGTGTGAGAAGAAGCAGAAAAGTAACAAACAGCATACTTTTAGGACCAGAAAGAGCACAGGCATTTGAGAAGTGGTTGATTTGAGTCTGGAGAACCAGGAGGGACGTGATGAAAGCCACGGTCTCTGTTATGTGATTGGACATCAGCTGAGACAATGAGCTTAAATGCCCAGGTTCGTATGGAAGAAACATCTCTATGGTGGCACTGCAGAGATTGAATCAGGGAAACCCGCCAGCTGCCTGGTGAGAGGTCAAGAACTCCAATCTGATGGAGCAGCATGTACAGAATTAAGGGACGGAGATACTTAGTAAGCAAAACCATTTGTTCCAATCCACTCATTTTGCAGATGAGAAAAAACATCTAAGAAATATGCACAAGAAACCTATAGCTTGGATACAGTCGCATGGGTTCTTTCCACTTTGTGTTCAGATCATGTGTGATGATATCTTGAGTCCCATGGATCATGGAGATCCCAAAAGAGCTCAGCACTTATGGGTTCTCATGCCAGACAGTGGTAAGCCCTCTGACAACTTGATGCAAGGATCTCACTTCATTCATTTGTCTTTCTTGTGACTTCCTTTCTCCTGCCTTGGTCCTAGCCTATGGCCCAGGGTGAGTTATAGAGTAAATGCTCAACAAATTCTACTTCAGTGCAATCACAACTGGCTTCAAGAGGATCCTTCCTGTCAGTCTTTGTTCTTGGAGTTGGGGACCCAGAGGGAAGTGGTTCTTTTCTGGAGAAAGCATATGGTGAGCCAAGCTGCCACAGAACAGAACACCTGTCACTAGACGTTGTTTTGAAGTAGAATGCATTGCCACATTCTATTGACAGAGTCCCTTGGAGAGCGCCTTCTGCCCCTGTCATTTCCATTCAGTCTAGCTACAGCCTTTTTTGACATTCTTGCAAGTAACTTCTTCCCAGTCGCAGTTTCACTAGCACTTTACAGCCCTTGAAATGGCTTTTGCTCACACGTTTGGTCTGTTGTATGAGGCCATAGAGTGCTGAAGGCCACGAGGGCAGGGGTTATCATTCGCATTTGCTGGGACAATGGGAGAGCCTAAGCTTGCAGGGATTGAGAATTTATCTCAAAATAACTGCTGAGATATTTACAACTACTGCCAAGAATAGTTTGGGCCTGTCCAATAACATTGAGAATAGATATTCTCTATAAACCATTGAGTCCAGTTCCAGAAATGTATTCATGAAAAACCTCACATCCACAGGGCATAGCAATGTTCCTTTCATTTTTTTGTTCACAGTGAAAAATGTAGAAACAACCTAAATAACTGCCTTTTCAGTTTGGAAATTAATTTTTAAAAAGTGTGCTATATTAATCTTATAGAACACTATGCATCCATTTAAAGGACTAAAGCAGATGTACGTCTCCATAAAGATAGAATTCAAGAAATACAGGGCTGAGAATTAAAGAAAGTTTTCAGAATGATCATAGGATATTGTACCATTTTACAACTTAAAATAAAGCCATATTGTATATTAGGTGTTGACAAGATCTTTCTAAAAAGGACAAATAGTAAATATTTTAGGCTTTGTGGGCCACATAGTGTGTCTGTAATGTATTATTTTTGTTTGCTTATTTTACACCCCTTTTGGGGGAACAGGGTTACTGGGGATTGAACCCAAGGGCACTTAACCACTGAACCACATCTCCAGCCCTTTTTTATGTTTTATTTTGAGACAGGGTCTCCCTGAGTTGCTTAGGGTCTTGCTAAGTTGTTGAGGCTGGCTTTGAACTCATGATCCTGCTGCCTCAGCCTCCTGAGCCATTGAGATTATAGGATGCACCACTGCTCCAGACTTGCTTGTTTGACAACTCTTTAAAGTATAAAAGGCACTGTTGCTTTGCAGTCCTTACAGAAACAGGCCATGGACTGGATTCACCCTGTGGACCATAGTTTGCTGAGTAGGATTGATGCATATACTTGTAGGATTAATGCACATATGTATATGTTAAAGCATAAGAAAATATAAAATGCATACATAGAAGATTCATAATAGTACTTTCCTCTGAGGAGCATACAGGAATGGAATGTAGAACAAGATTTATTCAGAATGTTCATGTTTTCCATTAAAGATCTGAAGCAAGTATTAAAAATATTCCATTTCAGATAATGGGTACATGGTAGTTTGTTTTTATTGTCCTTCATAATTTTCTGCTTTTTAAAAATATTACCCAAATAAAACAAAATGTAAGAAAAAAAAGCAATCAACCAAATCATTCATTCAACGCTGGAGCTACTACTTTGCTTGGACTGAAAATTTACTCAGAGAATTCACTCAGTTTTTATGGCCTTCAGCAAATATTTGCTGAGCATCTGCTCTAAGTCCAGAGCTGTGGCTGATGCTGTGAAACATCTCAGATTCACTAAGACATGCAGGCATGGACTTAGCCCTCGAGAGGCTTGAAATCAGGAAACAGAGATGACTCACACACAAACTGCATCACACATAATGAGGAATAGCATTAGCCAAAAGGGATTCTCATGTGTCATGAACACTCAGTGCCCAGGATGGTAATCCTGGCACCTAAAGACAATGGAAAGTCGCTGAAGATACATGAGCATAAACAGGGTGTGACCAGGGAGCTTTTCTTTCTTAATTTTTTAATGCAATTCTTTTTTTTTTTTTTGGTTCTTTTTAGTTATGTATAACATTAGGATTCAGTTTGACATAATTATAAAGCATGGTATATAATGTTCTCTAATTCAGTCCCCAGTATTTCCCCTTTCCCGCTCATCTTCCCTGCCCCTGTTCCTTCCCTCTACTCTACAGATCTTTCTGCTATTTATTTTTAGTGGGTTTTTTTTTTACCAGTTAGTGTCTTATGGCTATACCTGATGGTGAGATTCACTATGGTATATTCACATATGTACACAGGAAAGTTAGGTCAGATTCATTTTGCTGTTTAATATTATTGAAGCAGTATATTTGTGAGTAAGGAAGAACAGAGAATAGAAGCAGACACCAGCCAGCCATACAAGCTACATGGAAGGGTAATGCACTGGCTACCTTTGGGAAGCAGCAGACTGAACACTCACCCGCAAAGCCACTGTCCATTGATATACCTGCACTGGTGACCTGACCTGGGAGAAAGCCCATGGAGATAATAAGAGGCAGTGAGAAAGAGAGGATATGCAGCTGCTGTCTGCTGGGGGCCCAGGTGCGATGTGTGAGTGGTAGGAGGAAGGGGAGGGGTTCTGCACAATCTCTGGGACCAAGGCCACATGGTAGCCACCATCACAGCCTGGCTTGGACTATTGACGAAAAATTCATCTTTGGTGGAGAAATTCCAGGGGCCCAGAATGCACAGCCAGTAATTCATTGGCAATGCGACTTTGTGTCCAAAACCTTATTTGCATAGCTCCCTTGGCAAAGGATTCCACTCCGCACTTGAACTAAGAGGACCTCTCTCAGAAGCGAAGGCCACTTCACAGGGTCCTGCTGTATGACCAGCTTGCTTTCCTCTATGTTATGCTTTTGATGTCCCTGTTGATTTTATTTTTACATTTTGTTTTGCTTTTCTTCAACCTCCTTCACTAAAGATACCATGTGGCCTCTGTCAGTTGCTCTAATTTCTTCAACCAAGCCACAAAGGCGGAGATGCCAGGGGAAGACCCAGAAAATTGCCTAAATGGGGCATTTGTTCCTCACCTCTCCCTCACAGGGTTGCTGGCAGATGAGAAAACTGGCATGAAACACTTCATATACCATAAGGAAATATCCCAAAGGTACTACTCTAATTATTAAATTGGCATAAAGGCAAAACTGCAGCATCCCTAAACACTGAGCTTGAACCAAGTAAACTCAACATGTAGTCAAGATCAGACAGCTTCTGAAGTCCCATTCAACTGAATTGAGCCATCTTTAGGGCATAGACAAAAGGAACCCAATCTCAATAATCCAGTTAAATGTTCTCTTAACTACAAGAAAATCTAGTGAAAATCAAAAGAGTGAATGTATCTTTTTTAAACATGTTGCATTTTTCAACATTAAGTATCTTGAGTTCTTTAATATATTCTCGATATTAACCTCCTGCATGAGGAGCAGATGGCAAATCTCTCCCATTCTGTATGTTCTCTCCTCCTGCTCTTAATACTTCTTTTTGCTGTGGTGCAGAAGCTTTTTAATTTGATGCTGTCCTGCTTATTGGTTCTTGGTTTTATTTATTAAATTTTAGAAGTCTTATTAAGGGAATTGGTGCCTATGCCAATATGTTGGAGTGTTGGATCTACATTTTCTTCTAGCAGTTTCAGAGTTTCTAGTCTAATTCCTAGGTCTTTGTTGTAAATAGTTAATGCAAATGATAAGATAAAACTCCTTTATAAATCAAGCAATTATGTCTTACACTAATAAGAATAAAGGAAAAATAAATAATGTACTGATTTTTTTTAAAGCTTACCGAAATAAAATGGGTCTCATGCAAGGAGAAACTTGGGAGAGGGAAGACAATGAGTGTTTGACTCTTCCAACAAGGTGAAATCAAGTGCTGCATGTTACTAGAGGAAGCTCAGTCCTCGGGGCTGAAATCAAAGCTAGAAAAGTTGGCTAAAATTATATTTCAGAGACACAATCCTATAGAGAACCCCAGGTAGAGCTGAAATATCCAAAACTGGTTCAAAGACCAACAGCAAGCAAGATATGAATTAACTAAATTGGAAGTGAAATTGAAAGGTTCTAAAGGCAAGCAGACTTAATCAGTAGTGAGATGTCACAGGTAATTCAATATTGTCCCATCCTGACTTTCCTTGCCACCATCAGCACAGTGTAAATACAAGGTCACAAAGGACCAGCAGCAATAATTGAGAGTTTCCACCTATGTCCAAAAGAAGGGCCTTTTCACTAAAAGGTTAGCTATTCAGCCCCCTTAACATCTATCTCCCCATTTTAAAGAATCATATCCAGTGCATGTACTTTGATCTCAAGAGCAATTAAGATACCCTAGATGCATTAAAGACCCTCCAGAGTTGTTTGCTTCACTGCTTTAGCAAGAAACATTAACAACAGCACTCAAAAGAATCTTGTGCTGTCAGGACATTGGGTTTTTTTTCCCACTCTAAATTAATAAGCACATATCTCTCAGTGTTTGCATTGGTTCATGTGTGTGATGTTATAAATCAGCCAAATTTCCAAATGTGGAAACCCAAGAACGAAAAGCTGGAACAGGGACATATGAAACACAAGGGTACATCCACTTTGGAAGCCAGGTCCAGGCAACAGCTCTGTCAATACTTCCCTATAAGTCAATAAGAACAAGATTTGCCTTTAGGTAGAGCTATGTTAGGCCAGTGATGATTCAAACATCATGCAACAATAAAAACTAAAATCAAAGCATCATTGGGCTTGAACCTCAGTTAGCAATGTTTCATTTTGAAATCTAGAAAAACTACCAGGGAAGAGTGAAAGAAGTGTGCTTACCACTCCAATCAATATAGTTCTTGAAACTGTAGCCAGAGCAATCAGGCAAGAGAAGGAAATTAAAGGGTATAAACAGGAAAAGAATAAGTCATATTATATCTGTTTTCTGACATGATTCTGTATCTAGACAACCCAAAAATTTCACCAGGAGACTTCTAGAGCTGATAAACAAATTCAGCAAAGTAGCATGATATATGATCAACATTCATAAATCAATAGCTTTCCCATATTCCAATAATGAATCTGCTGAGAAAGAAATCAGGAAAACTATCTCACTCACAAGAACTTAAAAAAATAAAATAAAATACTTGTAAATGAATCTGGTCAAGGAGGTGAAAGACCCTACAATGAAAAAATAGAATACTGAAGAAAGAAATTGAAGAAAATCCTATAAGAGGGAAAGACCACACATCTTGGATAGGCAGAATTTATATTGTCAAAATGGCCACATGACCAAAAGCATATACAGATGTAATGCAATCCCCATCCAAATACCAATGATGTTATTCACAGAACTAGAAAAAACAATCCTAAAATTCGTATAGAAAACTGAAAGACCAGAATAGCCAAATCAATCTGAGCAAGAAGAACAATGCTAAAGGCATCACAATACCAGACCTACCTCAAATCATACTGTAGAGCTATAGTAACAGAAACAGCATGGTTTTGGCATCAAAACAGACAGGAATACCAATGAAATAGAAGACAAATCCATGTAGATATAGTCATCTGATACTTGACAAAGATGCCAAAGACATATGTTGGAGAAAAGATAGCCTAACAAATGGTGCTGGGAAAACTGGGCATCTCTACATAAAAGAACAAAACTAAACTCCAATCTCTCACCTGTACAAAAGTCAAATCAAAGAGCTATGAATTAGACTAGAAACTTTGCAACTGCTATTAAAAAAAAAAAACATAGGTTCAACTCGCCAATACATTGGCACAGGCACTGACTCTCTTAACATGACCCTCTAAAACTCAAGAAATAAAACCAAGAGTCAATAAGTAGGATAACTTCAATTTAAAAAGCTTCAGCACAGCAAAGGAAATAATTAAAAGCATAAATAGAGAGCCTACAGAATTGAGAAATCTTTTGTCAGCTACTCTTCTGACAGATTATTATCCAGAATACATAAAGAACTCAAAAAACTTAACACAAAAAATGAATAACTCAATCAATAAATGGGCAAAAAAAATGAAACAGACATGTCTCAAAAGTAATACAATATTGAATAAATGTAAGAAAAATATGTTCAACATCTCTACCAATCAGGGAAATGAAAATCAAAACTACATTGAGATTTCATCTTTCTCCAATTATAATAGCAACAAAGAAGAAGAGGAAGAAGAGGAAACAGAGGAGGAGCAAGGAGGAAGGAAGGGAAAGAGTGGAAGTAGTAGTAGTAATGGTGGTGGTGGTGCTAGAAAGGATGTTGGGGAAAGGGACACTTACACATTATTGGTGGGACTGAAAATTAGTACAACCACTTTGGAAAGTGGTATGGAATTTCCTCAAAAGACTAAGAATGTAACTATCATATGACTCAGTTATTCCACTTTTTGGTACATATCCAAAAGAACTAAAATCAGAACACTATAGGGATACAGGCTTACCCATGTTCACAGCTTTGTAATTCACAATAGTCATGTTACAGAAACAGCCCAGGAGCCCATCAACAGATGAATGGATAAAATATACACATAATGGAGTTTACTCCATCATAAAGAATAATGAAATTATAGCATTTGTTGGTAAATGGATGGATCTGAAGAACATCATGCTAAGTGAAATTAAACAGATTCAGAAAGTAAAGGGCCAAATGTTTTCTCTATATATGTGGGAAATACAGCAAAATAAGGGGGAAAATGCCATGAAAATGGAAGGGAGATCTGTATATTAAATAAGGGAATAAAGAGGGAGAGAGGAAGAATGGAAAAAAGGAGAAACTATAGATCAAGTTAATGAAATTATGCTATATTATCTATGCATAAACCACAGTGAACTCTACCTTTATGTACATCTATAAAACACCAATTTAAAAACAATAAATAAATGGAAGGAAGACCAGGATTGTAGAAAAAGGGGAATGAGGAAGGAAGAGGAGAGGGAAGGTGGAGATTGAAGTGGAGCAAATTAAGTTCCATGCATGTTTGAATATATCAAAATGAACCCCATTACTAAGTATAACTATAATGCTTTAATAAAAACATTCAAAACAGAAAGAAATGTGTGAGTTCAAAGGGGACAATAACTACGTCTCCCTCAAGAAGTCTATATAAACTATTTTGATATATATGTAAACTATTAACTTATCTTTTAAACATCCCCTACTATTATTTGGAAAGTCATAGGGTCTGTGGGTTAAAAAAAAAAAAAAAAGAAAGAATCTCCAAATTTATCATAACACAGTGAAAGTGAAAATGACATTAGAACCATTGTCTGGCTCTGGATTATCTGGTCATTAGGATAAAACAGAGGTCTAAAGTGGAGAGTTTTACTTCATGCATATGACCAGTCAACTTGAGGTCTATCTGGATAATGGCAGGCCAGTTCTCTTAAACTTTTTTTGCTATGGTATTTTTAAATGCAAGACTTGGTAACGATGCTATATTTCTTTATTGAGTGATCAAGAGATATCTTACAAGATTATAGACGTTTAAAATGTTCCAGTTTTCCTTGACTGAATCAAAGGATCACCTGTCAATTTGATATCCAAACTGCTAAACAGAAGCAAGATCTCATAAATGCCATTGACTGCCCAGCTAGCCATGGCTCAGAGTAGCATATCCTATTAAATATTTTAATGAAATCCATATGCAAATTTTGACATAATATAATGTAGCCAAACCCTTCTTTCCATTCCATGACATTAGCCAATATATCTTAGGGTGATTACAATACTCAATCTGCTAACTAATTAGGGACTAATTAGTCAACTTGTATATTTATGGATGTTTCCAGTTTCTTAATTGCAGGCCTGTGGAGTCCGGGGGAATATTTGTGCCTGTCAGCAGGTTGAAAAAATATCAGAACACTGGATTACAAAGCAGTGATATTAAATATTGGATAATAATAATCAGTCATGTCTTAATAGCATGCCAAAGCATACATATAGCCTTTCCATCTATATTAGCTTATTTGATTTTCACAGTATCTCATGAGATAAGCATATACTGGGGCATTTTTAAACCTAACATTACTGTCTGGCATGTGGTATGCCTTCAAGAAATGTTAAGTGAAAAATCAAATTAACAAATATTAAGTGTTTAATAAATGTTGGAAAGATGGACAGAGGGATGGATGGATACATGGATGCATGGATGTATGGATGCATATAATTTACTCAAGAGTAAAAGGAATATACTTTGATGATTTAGGACCATCTTATCTCCCCAACTTGATTTCTACCCTCCTATAGGGATTAGTTGAATATTAAACAATATATATGTCAAAATGCCTAACTTGGTGCCTTGCTCTCAATAATCTGCAAATATTGATGTTAGTGCATTTGTACACCCATTTCCAAAAGTAATATATATAGAAAGTTGTCATCTGGAATACTCCACGCATCCCTTCTCTAACACTTTTTGTGAGTATTGGAAATGCACAGCAGGAAATTTAATCCAAAATCACATGATTAACCTTAAACATGAAATAATACTAATATAATGACTGATATGTGAAGTTGGAAAGCCTATTTTTCTCCCTGTGCTACTAATTTCCTGAGTGGATTCTAGCTATTCTATGGTGGTTCAATGAGAGACTCTATTTCTTACTTATTTCCTACTTGCCTACATCCATCACGCTTCCTCTCTACGCCAGATGTCTCAGTGGCCTTTGGACTGTCTTCTTACTGTGAAGCTGACCAAGAGACAGAAGTCTATTTCTCTTTCTTCAGCTGTGGTAGCAGTCTTTTATTTTGCCTTTTCCTGGGAGGTTTCCCACTGAACCCTTTTCTGTCAAGTGGATGGTCTGTTTCAGTGACAGCTTTTATCTCTGAAGAATCCAGATTTTATTCCCTCTAACAACAGTTCTCGTAACTGGATTCACAACTGGTTTTACTTTACAAACCCCTAAAGAGCTTTTTAAGATACCAGTGCCTGGGATCTATGCCCCAGGATTCTAATTCAATTGCTTCTGAATGTAGCCTGGGGAACCATATTAAACTAAATAGACAGGACTTCCTCTGATGATTCTAATGAGCAGCCAGGGTTAAGAACCATTACTACTGCACAGAGCATTCTGTACTGAATAGTTGCAAGTATTTGAAAGGCTGTAGTAAGAACATCATTTTTCATTGTCTGATTGAGTGAGTCATAGGTATTACCCCCTATATTAGTCAGCATAATAGAAGCTATGAAACAATAACAAGTCCAACATTTCCGTGCCTTAAAACAGTAAAGGTTTATTTCTCACCCATGCTTCATGCCCTTAACAGTGGATTATCCCTCAGATCCTTATCTCCTTCATTTCAGAAAGGGCTAAAAGAGGATCCCTTACCTGGGACTTGGTCCAGGAGCAGAAAGTATAAGGAATTCACAGGACCTGAAATGGTTCTTAAAGATTCTGTTAAGAATGGGTCTCCATGATCCCTTACATTTCACTGGCCAAAGCAAAGCCAGATTCAGCCTAGGGACTGAGAAAGTGCAATATTCTCACAAGAACACTTGGAATACCAGAGTTCTGTCAGTGACTCAACACAGTAAAAGGAGTCAATGCAGGTTTGTCTTCAAGGGAAAATGACCTCTATTTTTTAAAGTAAAAGCAGAGCAAAGGTTGAGGAAAAAACTTTGCCACATCTATCACAGCTTCACAAAGATCACTCACTCAAGCTATACTTTATGATGAACTTTAAAGGAGATACCAAGGAAATGGAGGCAAGAGTACTATGTGAAGCCCAGGTAAAAGTGAACATTTGTTCTTTCCTTTCCTCAGCCTTTTAACAGGTTCAAAATACTCCATTTTAATTATTCAGCGTTGATGTATGCATCTCTCCATGGGTGCTGCTTAAATGGAGCTCAGAATTCTGACAATGGATAATATATAGTCAAAAATCAACACGAACAAGAAAGGTTCTTCTGAAGGGCTAAATTTTTGAAAGCTCTTCTTAAAGTTGAGAGGAACAAATGCATATGGCTCACATGCGCCCTTTGAGGGGAGGCAGCTGCCTCAGTCTCAGAATTCACAGGGTTCAGGAAACAGTGTAGTGGACAGGGCTCTCAGGTGACCACCTGTTCCCACATGGCCTTGTACAAGCCACATCACTACTTGAAGCATTGGTTTGTTCATCTAGAAAAGAGTTATTGGACTGGTAAAATAACCACAGTAAATGATACCAATGTGATTCTAAGACAGACTATGGTCTCAATAGTAGCAATTTATTGTTGTGATTGTGATTGTTGTTGTTGACCTTCATAATCCCTTAAGGCAGGCAGGGCAAATGTTAAATTATATGCATTTTACAAAAGAAGAAATTGAAATTTTAAGAAGAAAGTGACTTATTCAAGATCACATTTCTTGGCACTCAACAAAAGAAAATGACCCTTCATTATTATCTGCCTGTGAAGTTATTATATTTTGTTTTAAATTCTCCACTTTTTGCAAGAAGTGCTGATAATATAATCTTAAGTGGAACAAAGCAAAAAGCTGAATAAACATTACAATCTTAACACTTATACATGTAATATACTCATTTCTCTCTAATTATATCACTCTACTGAGTGTAAAAATTCACTTGAAGCACTTAATGCCATTTCTAGCACATTATAAGCACAAAACAAATCAGTTAGCATCCTCAACATTGTCAGTATTGCTATCTATGCGCACAAAGACTTAATATATCAACAAGTTAACAAAGGTTATTTCTCAATAAAGGAACTGCTAGTAATTATTTTTTATGCTTTTCAGCTTTTTCTGATGTTTTCATGATTCTATTCTTTAGAATAGAAACATGAATATGTATTCAATTATAACAAACATAATCTGCCAAATTTTTCATACAAAACACAGAGTGAACATAGATAAGAAGAAGGATATGTATTTCATTTCTTCTAGTGGGTCAAGTCCAGAGAGAAAAGGAATTGCTAAGAGGCCAATGAGTTACCCATTCTCTACAGGAGCCAACTGGAAGGGATTTATAAAAAGGAAACTGAGCTGAATAGACCAGGGACAGTATATCTATTAAAAAAAACAAATAAAAAAATACAAATTACATTTAAACGTCAGGTGGTTTGCACTTCAGAGCATGACCAGCTTCATAGTTTGCAGAGCTCAGAGCAAAAGAAAATGGGGCACATTGCTCAAAAAATATTTCAAGATGTACAGCAAATCCAAGGGGAGGACCTTCCTTCTGAGAGCAGGGACCTGTGACACTACACAAGTCACAGGTCCAAAAAGTTACTTTGCTTTGGCGGTTATATGAAAGTCTTATTTACTCAAGATGGTTTGTATAAACCAGTCACGGAGAAGGAAAACAGCAATTCAGGAGCACAAAGAACCTAAGACATCCTCACCATCAAAACCTCATGTCACAGAGTAAATCAAAGAAATTACATCCCTGAGGAGGACTTCAGGTTTAAAATGGGGAATAGGCTACATGCATTTATCCCTCATTCATCACAAAACCCATTCAAAATGAAAGTAAAGATGACAAGGAATGTAAGACAAATTGATCAAGAAAAGAAACAACAGCAAATTGGCGATTTCTGCTAAATTCTGGACAAGTGAAAGTAAGTAGGTAAGTTAGTATCTGACTCAGTAGATCAGAAAACATCTCAACCTAAATGTCTACAGATGCAATTACCATCCAGAAGGGAGCCAATTTGGCCTGCCGAATTCCTGAGTCTCAACATGTAGAAACAGCAGGGATGTTAAAAGGGCTGGTCATTTGAGTTTTGTTCTAAACACATAAAAACTGCTGTGAAGACTGAATATAGAGTACAGAACCCCTTCTCCATGCTAAAGAATACCAGAGGTTTATAACTAGACCAAAAAAGATCACCTTGGATTTAAGAGCATCAGACTTAGCTAGGGATAGGTAAAATTACTTTAAGCAGGGAATTAAATGACAGTCTCAATTCTGACCTATGTGACTGCAGACTGTAGTAGACTATCTGGAGAGAGATTATACTGTCTGCTTGAAACAAGAACAGCACGCCACTTAAAAGGAACACTCAGAAAACAATAAAAAGC
Source organism: Xerus rutilus (assembly GCA_028644305.1). Taxonomy (NCBI): domain Eukaryota; kingdom Metazoa; phylum Chordata; class Mammalia; order Rodentia; family Sciuridae; genus Xerus; species Xerus rutilus. Next base: position 171,594,436 of record CM053400.1, read on the forward strand.
TCTTAGAAATTAGTAACATTATAATCAAATAATTTAGTAGAAGAGTTGAAACCAATGAACTGAAACCAATTTACAGGACTGTAGAACAAAAGGATAAACAGCAGGAAGTAGTAAAATATTTCCAAAAACAGAGACTTTATGAGAAATGAAGAGTTCTGAAAGAAAAGAGAAAATGATAAGTAGGGAATTCTTTAAAATGTGATTTAAAAGAAAACTTTCTGAAACTGAAGGATATGAGAATCCAGGAAAAAAGGCAAATTTCTCAACAGTTATACTATTTAAAAAATGGCTTATAAGTGATTAAAATTCTAATTGTTAACAAATCTACAATGTTGTAGACATTCAAACTCCCAATCAACTGTGAGAGTGTGTAAAGATATGTTTCCATCTATAGTATCTCAAAAATTTTACTCTCTTATACATCTATTTCTAGAAAGCACTCGAGGATGTTATCTAGTTAACATGTGCAAGGCAGCAAGGAGAGGTATGTGGTCCACAGAACACAAGGTCCCATATGGGATAGGAATGAAGAGAATTCTTAGAAAGTAGCTGTGTAGCTGACCTAAAAATAAATCCAAATTCTACTGCAAAGACAGAGGACGTTAGGAGAGAATGTTTAGAACATCTTTAGTTGATATTTTTAGCTTATTAAGAGGGTTATTGCAGAGATGTTCTAGCCTTCAGGAAACAAAATACACTGGAATACCAACACAATGCAGGAGAATAGTATAATACCAAAGTTACTGACCAGAACAAAAGAAAAGTTTGTATGATGAAGGAGGCAAGACTAGAAAACACACATTAGCAGGATGCTGGAATGGTGGATGGTGGAAGAATTGGAAGAGTTGAGTCTTCAAACACCAAAGAGCAAATTGTGGAACAGGAGACTATGTTAAATATGTTTAATATTATTTGACATCTCTTACTTCTATGTATTACTTTGGTGAAAATTTCAATTGAGACATTAAAATATTTTTTTAAAACATAGATTCATTCTAATATTTGGAACGTGCTAACTTCTGTAACAATCCCCAAATTCTGGTGGCTTTAGCACAGTGAAGGTTTCTTTCTTAGTCACAATTCAACCAGTTCTCTCAACCCCCATTACCAAGGAACCTATGCTGTCCCACCTGTTGGCTCCTGGATCGTTAAAATATCCTTTCCAAGTTTATTGAAGAATGGAAAGGGAACAAGAGGGTCAACTTGGGGAGAGGGTAATGACCAGATTAGAAGTGGTGGACATCACTTCCACTCAAATCCCATCTGTCAGAATGCATTATATGCATTATATCCTAATGCACTCAGTGAGCCTAGGATCTGCAATATTTCTCCTTGCTCAGGCTTGTGAGTATTTGTATATTGTCTTTCCATTGGGTATTTACAAAAATATAAACTAAAATTCTGTCAGGATATGCTCTAAGGCAGGGATTCTCAAGCAGGAGGCAGTTTTTTGTTTGTTCATTTTTGTTTTTTTATTCCCAGGGACACTTGGCCAAGTCTGATGCAAGGACCTGGAAGTTGCTATGGGTGAACAGAGATAAGCGCTGATGCTGAATATTCCACTGTGCTTATGACACCACCCCTTGCTGAAACAAAGGATTATTTAGCCCCAAATAAGTGAGGTTGAGAAGCCCTGCTCCAAATCTCCTGTTCTCTGGGATGCCTGATAACTAGAGAATAGAATCTTTTTTATTGATTCTTTTCAGTTATACATGGCAGTAGAATTCATTTTGACAAAATTATAAAAGTATGGAATACAATTTGTTCTAATCAGTCTCCAGTATTTCCTCTTCCCCTCCCACCCTCCCACTCAGTTTCCTTCCCTCCACTCTATTCATCTTTCTGCTATTTACTTACATTTTTTCATTAGTGTCTTGTGGATGTACATGATGGTGAGACTCAGCATGGTGTAGACAATAGCATCTTAGAGTGCAGCAAGCTCTAGTCTAAGAGTCAGAAATTCCTGGTTCTCATTTAAGCTCTTCTGGGTGACTTTGTCCAAGTCATTCATGTTTTCTGATACTTATTCACAATATAGAGACAGCAAAACTTGTCTAGTTGTCCTGATGATTTCTGTAAGGATCAGCTATAGATGTTTAAAGGTTATTTACAAGGTTAAGAGTCCATTAATGATATAGTTTCAAGGGCCGTTTTGTTTTGTTTTGGTTTGTTCTTAGTACCAGGGATTGAGCCCAGGGTGCTTTCTCACCAACTACATCTGTAGCCCTTTTTTTTATTTTTAGACAGTCTTGCTAAGTTACCCAGGCTGGCCTCAAATTTGCAATCCTTCTGCCATTTGCTAAATTATAATTGTGCTCTATTGAACCTGGCTTAAGGATCATACTGAAAAAGAGTAATACATGTTTGATGAAAAGGTTATCAAAAATGATTATTTAATGATATTACCAAATATAGATTCACTGAAAATCAAAAGTAAATTAACAGGTTAAGAAATCCGATTTAGTTAATGAATAGGACTACTATAGCCACATTTCCCAGATCTTCCTAGACAAGTTCATGATATATGGTAATACTTTGTGTCATTCACATAGGATTTTGAAAATTACATAAATTCAATTTACAAACCAAATCTCCAAAGGGCCTTTTGTACCAAACACAGGCTAGATGTCTTTTGTCAGACCCTGAGTCTATTTTAGTTCTAGACAGGATCGATCACAAACACAAGAGTAATAAGCTTTCCTCATTTTTGTCATTGTAGTGGGGTTTTAAACTGAGTAACTGTTGCAGACTCTGTGTTTATGATCATTTGTGGCTGGATGGCTGCATGAATAGTAAACGAAACACACACACACCATATCACTGAATTCAGCCAAGCCGTGAGATGGCAGAAAATAACTCCCTGTCTTTTTCTTTGTGTATTCTCAATGAGTAGCCCATAAACAACTCAAAATTGCTGAAATAATTAATTATAATTACTAAACATTAATTTCTTGAGCAAAATTTTTGTGGGCTGTAACTTAAGTTTAGGAGTGTATTTTGGAGACAATTTCATGAGAAATAGCAGATATTCCAGACTTCTTTGAGCTAAAGTGCATGTTAGGTAATATTTATTTTTTTAATTTTTTTTAAATTTTTTTAAAATTATTTTTAGTTGTCAATGGATCTTTATTTTATTTATTTGTATGTGGCACTGAGAATTGAACCCAGTGCCTCACACATGCAAGGCAAGTGCTCTACCACTGAGCTACAACCCCAGCCCCTGTTAGGTAATATTTAAATACTTAAACATTGACAACATACAAGAAAGTATAAAATTTATCATAAGCATGTCAGTATTTAGATATGAGAAATAGTATTTCCTTCACAAATGGATTCATTCAATCAGAGCTGCGATCATCCAGAAAGTTCCCTGGAAGAGGTGGGACCTGAGCTCAGGCTTATAAGGTTTGAAGAGGCAGTGAATAGGCCAAGGCCACAAAGCCAAGCCTAAAGCCAGGCCTGTGCTGTGAGCAAGCACATCCAAATATCCCTGCATTATTATAAGCCTGCCATTCTCAAACAGACCTCAAAAATGACCTTCTATTTTTAATAAAACATAACAAAGAAAGCTTAAAGAAAAATAAATACTTTTATTCTTATAGCCAAGATGGAGTACATTTCAGTATTTTCCTATATTTGCTTCAGAATTATATTTTAAAGAGTTAAAACATTCCAAATGCATTTGAAAGGCATGTCTCTCCCATCACCGATCTGATGATCCTTTCTTACATTTCCACCCTAATATTTAGTAAGGTTAGTGTCTCCCTTCGAGTCTGTATTTGTATACTTTTTTTTTAAAATATTTTTTTAGTTGTAGATGGACACAATGTCTTTATTTCATTGCTTTGTATGTGGTGCTGAGGATCAAACCCAGGGCCTCACGCATGCGAGGCAAGCGCTCTACCGCTGAGCCCAGCCCTGTATTTGTGTACTTTTACAACATTTGCAATTATTCATTAAAAAATGTATAGAACTTTTTCAAGTTGAAAAACTAATGATATTGTACAGATTACATCTCTCTGCACTTTGCACTCATAGTTCAGCACTGTGCTTCCCCGTTTCCATGGTGGTGTGCATCATTCTAACCTATCTATCTTTAGAGCTCTGTGGCGTTCATCCCACAAATATACTACAATCACTTTATTCATTCTCCTGACAGTTAGCCTTAAGGTTGTTTCCAAGTTTTGTTAGTTCGTTTTACTTTATATATTCTTACCAGGAACATTCCTGTGTATGAGTAATAAATACGATATTAGTAGCAAATTCTTAAAAATATAATTTATAAAATATGCTTATCTTCAAACTTACAAAATATGAAGCTATTGCTATCCAAAATAGTGATGTTAATGAAGATTCCCATCATGGACTATTTATGTTGCTTCACATTTTTACCAACATCAATATATCAGATGTCTTAATTGTGCCAATGGAATGAGCTCAAAATCTCATTTTTTCCTGCTGAGATTAAATACCTGTTCTGTGTATATTAGCCATTCCAATTCTCCCTTCTTTGAATCAACAGACTTTATGCCTCCCATGTTTTTATTGGTTTTTCCTTTTCTTGTATTTCCTTATATTGGACACAAATCCTATATTATTTGTGTAATAAATAATTTCACAGAATTTGTTACCTATCTTATTTTTTTAAAGGGCCTTTTGTTTACTTAAGACTATTTTTAACTTTCTATTATTTTAGGGTAATTTTTACACAGGCAAAACAAATCTAGTACTCAGAAATAGTTTGCACAGCTGTCTCATGGTGACATCTTCCAAGCTCTCAGTCAGGTTGCCTAGACACAGCCTGAGACAGGTCCAGGAGTCCCAGGACAGGAAGGAGGAGGTCAGGTCCAGAGGTGAGCTTAGTGGAGCTATAGCCTCAGCCTACCTGATGGGAGACCTTGAAGTAGGAATGACACGCTTTCCTTAAAAAGGGAGGTTGGGCATTTTGAACTCCCAAAATAGTTAAGCATTAGCTATAGGCTACTGCAAATCTCCTCCAAACCCAGAAGGAGAGAATCACATCCCAGAAATTGTCAATCAAGGTGGTTCCCCTTAGCAGAGTGCAAAAATATGTGGCTGTGAACTGTTAGCAGCCAAAAATGACAGGGGCTGCAGATGGGCACCTGCCCACCGCATGAAGGGAGCTGGACACAACACCAAACAGCATCTATTACATGGCAGTTAAATCTATCTTCTGGCAACCTGGTGGCAGAGGTAATGTCATGTGCGTCTTAGATGCAAGCAGAGTCAGTGATGTTGTCAGGCACTCAGCAACCACAGGAAGTCCACACTCAAGCCTAGTTCTTTGGGATTCCAAAACTGTGCTCTATATAATTTGTCATGGTGGCTCCCCTATGAACGTCTCTGTTCCACATCTTCAACAGATAATTACAGACTGAGCAGGGGAATCTTATTTCCTGCCCCCACACTGGTGCCTTTGTGACCTTTTGTTACAGAGGACTCAAAGTGAAGAATTCACCTGAGCCAGGTGGGTGGGAAGTGTTCCCTCAGGCTCACCTCCTTGGACAGTAGCTCCCTGGAATAACTATCCCCCAAAACTGTTGAAGATCTCACCACACTGTAAGCAGTTTGTGCCCTGAGGAATTTCGGATCACTTTAAGGAATTACATTTTGAAGACATTAGTCGGTTTCACATCTTGATGTTGGGGAAATCCTCTGATTTCATATATGGCTCTTTTATCCTGGTATGAGAAAGATATGGCTGGACAGAAATGGCACCAGTCTTCCTTATAAATTAAAGGTCAATAGAGTTAAGGTTTTAACCCCATCACCTTACTACAGATCGAATCGTCACGGAACTTTGAGCACGTATTGTACTGGGAAGGTCTGCATGGTTCAGTGGCAAACCGTTCATCTTTGTGTTTAATGTTATAAAGACTCAAAGATGCCTCCATTCATCCTGCCGCTAACTCTGCTCACTGCTCTGCTGGGTTCTGTTCGCTACTCTCTTGTATGTTATCTCATTTAATACAGTGAGGCATCCAGGAGCCCTCGATGCTGTCAGTCGCTCTCTCCCATGACAATTTGCTCCTGGGCTCGCCTGCCATTTGTGAAAGCAGTAGACAAAAGACTTGCCAGATGGCTGGGGGATCTGAGAGAGCAGGAAATGTTTTCACACAATATGTTCTGTTGGGTTATTGACGACAGAGGCACTAAAGCAAGGTGACTGAGACAGGACTGCTAGCAGGGTTGTGATGCGTCCCATTTGTTCACTACAAACAATGTCCCCCAAACTTCAGTGAGGACCCTGAGAACCAGAGTCACTCTTCCTTTTCTCCATGACACTCTGCTCTCTGCATAGCAGAGGAGGATGCCATGGAGGCTGTGAAGCATTTTATAAAGGGGGCCGTTCCATTGTAAGCCCACATGCCACAGCGATCACTATTCAGAGCTCCAATTAAACAATGAGAAGTTAAGTGGTAGTAAAATTAAAATGGAGCTGCAGAATGGATAGGAATCTCAAACCAGGTGTAATCACGCTCGTTTTTATATCAGCCTCTTAAATTTTAATGCCTTTTATGGGCCCCTGAATAAATGAATTATACAAGATTCGTAACCACTGAGAAGGATTTCAGCTTTCTCCAAAATTCTCTAGTCTCACTGAGGTGGAGCAGAGGATAAAAAACTAGAAGAATGCACTTGAAAAGTGTATCAGTAGCTCCGGCACTGAAAAACCAAAAGGTAAAAATTGCTAGATATATAGAAGATCCATAAAAATCCAGGCCCAGAAGAGGATGAATGACATGTAACACGTCGATTACCAACAAGTCAGTTTTTATTTCTGACACCCCAGGAGCTTATAGGAATTCCCATCACTGGGTCACCCTGTTATTCACCCGAGGGCCACAGGTATTAGGTACCTACAACTGGTACTGTTCCAGGTGACCCATCCCCCTTCATTTTCTGATTTGACACCTGGTATCACAGAAGAAATGTTTCCTCTCTATGTGTTCCTTTATTCCTTCATTCTACCCTAAGACGAGAGTGTTGTCTGTTATACACTAACTCAAGTTACTCAGCTTCTCCACACTTCAATTCCTTTATCTATAAAAAGCAGTAATAATCTTAATTTTTCACTCGTAAGATTTTTATGAGGGTTAAAGATGACAGTCTAGGTGAATTCCATGAGCACAGTGCCTGCTATATAATGACCATGATATATGCCACCATTATTACTCATTTATTCAATGAACAGTTTTTGAGCATCTAACACCTATCAGGCACTACCCTAAGTGAAGTCATCGGGCAGGCTCAACTCGGTCCTTTTCCTGCCTCAGAACTGGCCAGGTAACAAGAAAGCAAGGGATAATATTTTTATGAGCAAATTTCATCTCAAAGACACAAAATAGAGTGTGTGTCTATTAACATTAGTAGTAGTCATAGTAATTATAATACTTTTGCTCTGAGTACTTAAAGACTGACATTTTTTAGTCTTTGCTTAAACTCTACTTATGCTTAGATCATGATAGTTACTTTTACTATCTTCATATTCTTACTCTTTGTTCAAATTAGAGAGCAAGGCTCCAGCATCACGTAACAGTTCTAGTTTCCTTATCCAACCTTGACACCACACCTGTGTTTTCAACAGGAGCAGATGGCAGTCAAGTCGAGACTGACATCATTTGGGAGAACCTGAAGCACTTCTCCTCTTTGTGGGAACCACAAGCTAATGTCCACTGGCCACGTGTGCAGAGAGCCAGCTGATCACATAACTGAATAACATTTATTTCCAGCGCTTTGCTATGAGTGCTGCACACATCACCTTTCATTCATTTGGCACCATGTTGCTTTTTTTGCCTCCACTGTTGTTATCATCAACCCACTGCAAGGAGGAAGAAGGAGCTTAGAGAAGTCTTGCCACCTTCTCAATGCCCCACAGCTGATGTGGCAGAGCCGTGATTTGAATGCTGTGCTCTAGCTGCAACATGGGTGCTTTTTTCTATTCCAAAATTTTCCCAGGATTTTAGGATGAATATTAAAACATAAACACATTTGTGTTGGGCACAGTAGGTGGCACATGCCTGTAATCCCAGTGCCTCGGGAGGCTGAGGCAAGAGGATTGCAAGTTTAAAGCCAGCCTCAGCAATTTAGTGAGGCCCTAGCAACTTAGCAAGACCTCATCTTAAAAAAAAAAAAAAAAAAAAAAAAACAGCTGGGGTCATGGTTAAGCACCTCTGGGTTCAATATCTGGTACAAAACCATTAAATAAAAATGAACGCATTTTAATCACACCCTCAGTGAGATAGCATAAGGACAAGGAAGAACACAGGTTTTAAGGATGTGACTTAGAGCCACAGAATCTTCAGATGGTTAATTATCCTCTCTGAACCTCATTTTATTCATCTCTAAGGTGGATAAATAATAACAAGGTGTTCATGTATGAAAGTCAGAAATAATATTCATAAAGTCCCTGGCCTGTAGTAGGTACCCAAACAATGGGAGCAACTGCAGCTCTGATATAAGATCTCCTCCACCTCCACCCCATATTGTGGAAAGTTACTGTACTTTTCATAGTGGATCTACGTAAAGATTTGAAGGAATGCGGAAATGTATGCAAAACATCCTGAAAGAGGAAAAAAGGAAGAGTGGGAAGACAAGGAAATGGACATTTATTAAACGCAAACTATGAGCTAAAAGATTATTTATCCCATTGAATTATTCCAGCAACTCAATATCAAAGATACTACATTTTTTTTCTCCAGAGAAAAATTAATTGGGCTTAGAGAAATGAATCTTCATCTATTTTTTTTTTCAAATTCACCATACAATAAATGACAGAACTAAGATTTAAATTCAGGTCCCCTGATCATAAACCTATTGCACTGACACATCTCATGTGCATCTCAGTTAAGCAGGAAATAGGCTCACAGATGCGTGAATGCATGTGCCATGTTTTTAAAATGTCATTAGAGACACTGGACAACTAGGTCTGCCCCTGTTTCTGCCATTAACTAGCTATGCAACCACTTTCTCTTGATTTCAATTCTCCCATTTCTGAAATGAAGCAGTGAGCCTATGTGATTTCTAAAGCCCTTTTCAGCTCTAACATTTTATGATGATTCTTCCCCCAAAGAACTCTGCTGGCAATGCAGAGCAAAGACATAGCACATATGTACAAAAGTTTCTCCGTTTATGTTAAATTCCACATTCCTGCAGGGATATGTAATGTCTGTTGCCCTTCAGTCGACTCCATAGTCCAATGTTGGTTTACAATCATTGGAGCATGAACAGCTATTTTTAAACCTGGCTTTTCAGTGTAAGAAGGTTAAAACTCAAACTGAATTTGATTTGTTGGAGAATTCAAATCCTCAGGATTATGGCAGGAAAAAAGAGAAATGTGAGTCACTTTAATTACCCTTTGACTCCTCTCTCCCTACTCCCACCCATAATTCCGCTAACAAGGATGCCATTGGCTAAGCCGACTGTATCCAGGGCAAAAAAGCCTTTACACTGACAACTGATGACCAAAGGTCTTGGGGTTGTTTACTTTATATTTTTGCACAAAACAACAGGAAGTAATGTTTTAGAAGGCAGCTGGCTTGGGAGGCAGCAAATCCAGGGATTTACACAGCTGGTTGAAGTGAAATATCTGATAGTCTTATTCAACTGAGTTTTTATCAGTCGTGTTCACTTTTAAAGAATACAGTCTTTGAAGTGAGACAGGTGCCAAGCCACCACTTCCTAGTGATGAGGCACATAGTAGGCATACAACTTTCTTGCTCCCTTCTGTCACTAACATGAGTTTGCTCTGTGTTTTAGTTAGTTTTTTGTCCCTGTGACCAAAATAACCAACAAGAGCAACTTCTAGGAGAGAAAATGTATTTGGGGCTCATGGTTTCAGAGGTCTCAGTCCATAGACAACCAACTTCATTGCACTAGACCCAAGATGAGGTGGAGCATCACAGGGGAAGGACCCAGCTGAGGAAAGCTGCTCAGCTCATAGTGAGTCAGGAAGCAAAGAGGGGAGGGAAGCCACAGGGAAGTTGTACCCTTTCGGGCACACCCCCAGGGACCCACAGCCACATCCCACCTGCCTACAGTTACCACCCAGTCAATGCATTCAAACTAGGAAGGACTGATTAGGTTACAGCTCCTGCGATCCATTTAACCCCAAAACGTTCCTGCCTGCGTTAATACAAGAGCTTTTAGGGAACATCTCATCTCTAAACCATAACATTCTGCTTTGTTCTTTAATTCAGGGCTCATCTGTAGACCCCAGTATAGAACATAAGCTCCCAGAGACCTGGGATTGCTTAATGGTCTTGCTCTGTTCTCTCTCTATTGCTAGAGCCTAGAAAAGTCTTTCACTCATAGTAGTTCCAATAAATATTTGATGACTTATTGAATGTTTCTATTGCAGGAACACCTTATAGAGGGATTTGAGAAGTATTTTACAAAGCTATTGCATAAAATAGAGGATGACTCCAAATAAGCATGGGAAATCTTTAAGAGGTTGATAAAAAGGTTCTAAAATTCATTATAATGATAGTTGCACAACTCTGTGAATATACTAAAAATCATTCAGTTGAGCACTTCAAGTAAGTGAATTGTATGGTATATGAATATCTCCATAAAGCTATTTTTTGAAGGATCTTCTTTACCTTTCTAAACTGCATACATTCATGAATGTTCACAGTCAGACTAGAAATTGGCATCAGTGATTTGACTAAATTGTGGAGCAGTTGTAACCAAATAAACTGCAAGAAATAGGCTAGGAATGGAGAGAAGCAATACTGAACCCCAGTCAAGAACAGCTGTCCACACCATTCTCTTCTAATTAAGTCACTCTCTTTCCCTCCCTGCACTCAGACTCCTCTCAAGACAATCTGACCATCAGAACAAGAGGGGATCAGCCAAGAGGTCAGAAGCCCAGGCCTTTCCCTCGTGGACTGACTCAGGCTATACAGTCCCCTGACTGGCTATCAGGTGAAAACTTCTTGGCCTCCAACATGGCTCCTGAATCCATGAGTTTGCAGGACTGCCAGAAATTCCTCAGTCCTGATTATCTGATTGAGTCTTTCATATCAAAACTCACATGCTTTTATAAGACACACTCTCTGCCGGCATATTTTAAAATAACTCATTCATATGCTTAACAAATATTTACTGTCTCATACTCACTTGACAGTGGACCAAGTGCAGGAGACTGAAAGATAAAGCTTAAGGATAAGAGTTAACTCTTCCTAAGCATGCCATGTTCTTTGTGGTATTGACCTACTTAATTATCCCAACAAGAATTTGAGGGAAAGGTAAACATCATCACCCTCATTTGACAGATGATAAAACTGAGGCACAGAAGGGTCAAGGTACTTGCTTATGGTCACACCACCAGGAAGTGAAGGATGTTATATTATGCCAAGTGTGCTGGCTCCTAAGCGTAGAGTATTTTACCTCAGCTCTGAATAGTGTGGATTCTCTATATATGAAATGTTAATCATTTGATATGTTACAGTTGGGTTCAGAGTTCCCTAAAGGCTGTAGGGTGGATAACATGGACTGTCTTCCTCCCAGGTCTTCCTGTCCACAAACACAAAACGTCATCTTCAAACTCTGCTTTATTTCTCGCTCTCTCTTTTTGTGGGCACACAGCTTTACAATGCCTTCTCTAGCACAGCCAGCTGCCATGGAGACATGAGAGCAGATGACCTGGCCAAGAGATCTTATCAAGTCATTTTTAATGAAGGTGTCTTTCCTGAATGCCAAGTACAAGAGGAGAGTCTGAAACAGGCATTTCCAAATGTTAAAAGAAGCCACAGACACCCTAAGGCACTTAGACTTCTCAGTACATCCCTCCTTTGTCCACACCACAGGTCACCCTGAGAAAGCACCAGTGGAGACTTTCCTTTTAAGACTTAGGGCCTTTTTCAGACATGTGTTTTCCTCATCTCCTCTCAAACAGTTCAGTGATCGTGTATTTCTCCATACATCATATACAACAATGGGGAACTTATATTGCCTTCAAAACCTTTGATCAATAATAACCTCATCATCTCTCTGATAAGTGGATGCTGATCCATAACGTGGGGAAGGACACGGGAAGAATGGAGGAGCTTTGGTCACAAGAATGGGAAGGGGGAGGGGGCATGGGGACAGTAAAGATGGTGGAATATGATGGACATCATAGCCCTAGCTTTATGTATGACTGTACGTATGTTATGATTCTATATCACATACAACCAGAGAAATGAAAAGTTGTGCTCCATCTGGGTACAATGAATCAAAATGCATTCTGCTATCATGTATACCTAAGTAGAATAAATAAATAAATAAAATTATGAAAAATAATAATGACCTCATCAAAATCTGCAATGAATTATTTATTTTGGGTTACTTCTGCTACTGTCAAACTCAGTGGATCCCTAGGTTGTCTGCACAAGAGAATCACTGCCTACATTCCAATCCAATAGTAGTTGAAATAATCTGGGGGTAGCCTGGGCTCTAGGATTTTTTAAAGACTCCTAGGTGATTTTAATGTGCAGACAAATTCAGGAACTCCAATACATATTGTTCTTATCATTAAACAATTCACCAACTCTAGAGAGAGAATAATCTAGCCTTCTCTACCCAAGCCAGGCTTGCTGCTTTCAGAGCTCTTCAAAGCTCAAGGCAGAAATGGTGGGAAAGGCAATAACCATTCGTGAACTGGCCCCATGTGGTAGAAGCACAACTGATCAGTCCATCTTTGGGGGCTATCCTAAGAGAGGCTGATGAACAGTTGCATCTTGGTGCAGTGTATGGTCAGAGGGAGGATTACAGGAGGTAAGGAGAGTTGGAGCATGAAACAGAGTGCTGCCAGGTGCAGCCATGTGAAGTTGGCAGGAGCCCATGACAGAGTGTTTGCTACAACTGTGACTCGATTGAAATTATTGATCAAATATCCTGAGACAAAGAAAACTGAGAGGATCTTAAGTGGATTGTCTAGAGGAACAGGTGAGATGGTTTGCACAATCTAACCAGTGAATGCCAAGTCATTGATTTGGTGTGCAACCACAGCCACATGAGGTTAACTGTTAAACTACAGCCCCCAAGGACTGCCTTTCCCTTAGGCTTCCTCCCTCAGACCTAGGACAGTGCTGGCCATGCATGGTTGGTTAGTTAGTCTCTCTTCCACTCATTGCACCTGGCAGGTGTGAATTTGGACTGAGGGATTTTCATGGGACCTGACCTTTTCCCTTTCTCTATAGACAAAAATAAATGTCCTATCCTTCCTGTTTGAATTCAGTATGTGAATGGTGGTATGCGTGAGCTAGTAGGAGAAAGAGGTTGATTCCACATCTGTTTTGATTTCTACAGCATCTACTACATTCCAAAGTTGACCAGAGGACCCTCTGCTGAGGGCAGACGAGCACTTATTCAATCTTACTGTTCAGTAAGATTTCAATTGCTATTTTTTTCCTTATGCAGAATCTTGTGGGTATAATGGTGATTGGTTGTCATGATTAGCACATAGTTGGGTCATTGACCATAATAGGACTGAAATCTCACCCTTAAACTGTCTTGCAAGAATGTGATAGCATCTACTATGTTTCCAGAAACTGTGCTGGCTGCCAATGATTTAATAAGAACCAGGCAAATTTTTTATCCTTAATGAAATTTAAAAGTAATGGAGAAGAAAGACACATAAATAGATAATCAAAATACAGAATTTGCTTGTTCTGTTAGAAAAGAGCATGAGGTTTTGTGGAAACAGAAAGGATTTCAGCTTTCCTAGGACAGTCAGATAGTATCAAAGATCCAACGTTTGGACTGAGTTATGAAAGATGAGTTCTAATAATAGCTGCATTTGTAGAACATTCTTAAAAAATCTAAAGATCTATCCTCTTAGATTGTATTTTCACTAAAGCAAGGACATATCCATCCTATCCACTACTTCATTCCCAAAATACCTCTGTAACATTGAATCGCTTGTCAATTTTGATTCTCCCAACCTCCCAAGCTTTAGAGAAAAAGAAGAAGGAATTATTATTCCAGAAAGAGCACACGAATGCACAGAGAAACAAATTCATAGTCCAAGATCCCATAGAATTTTGACCTGCAGACCACCCAGGAAAAAAATCTCAGTCATGATCTCTTCCATGGCTGTGCAGACCCACTAAGAGGGAGAGGCAATAGTCTGCCCTGCATATACCTTGTAATGTTGCTTTGAGTGCCTTAGTAAATTCATCATAGCTCAGGGCCTCATCCATGTCTTTATGGATTTATTCAAAAAGAAAAAAAATCTATCATTCAGGAATATATGTTAGCCAAGCTTGTGAAAATGCCAGAATAACATTTGATGAATTTATAATAAGAAATTGCCACTATACAAACTACAATATTCACTTTTCATGACCAGCCTGTTCTATCTTTGCCAATTTAGTAAATTACAGTTACAAATATTTGTCATGGTGACCAGAACATTCATGTTCCTATCCTAAGACTATTTTTCTCCCTGTATGAAAGCAGAAATACTAAGTAGGCATGGAATCAGTGTGAAAAAGTTAAAGGCTGAATGCTTAATGGAACTCAGTCAAAAATGCCTGGTACGTTCTTTCCACTGGTACTTGTACCAATGAGACCAAAGTATAATACCTTCTTTTGTCACCTTACCAATGGTCCCATAAAAGGAACAAAAAAATCAAAGGCCATTAACTAAGGCACTATCTCCTGGATGGTACTTCCTCTTTGTTTTCAATTTCTTTATTTTTTATGTTTCTATGGGTGCATTATAGTTTTACATAATTGTGGGGTTCATTTTGACATATTCATAGATGCATATGACATAATTAGCTTTATTTCAATCCCCAGTACTTCCTCTTTCCCTCCCTCTGTTCCCCTTCCTCTACTCTATTCTTCCTTCTATAGCTGTATTTCTTAATTGGTGCATTATAGTTATAGATAAAAGTGGAATTCATTATGATGTATCCATACATGCACATAGCATATTTTGGTTAATTTCATCCTACAGTTCCTCCCCTTTCTCATTCCTCTTCCCTCCCCTTCTGTCCCTTTCCTCTACTCCCTTCTATTTTCATGAAATCTCTTTTCTTTAATTCCTTATTTCTCTCTAGCTTCTGCATAGGAGAGAAAACAAACCCTACTTTGATTCAGGCTTATTTCACTTAGCAGGATGTTCTCCAGTTCCATCCATTTACTAACAAATGACATAATTTCATTGCTCTTTATAGCTGAGTAAAACTCATTGTGTATATATACCCCATTTTTTTAATCCATTCAACCTATTAAGGGACACCTGGACTGATTTCATAACTTGGTTATTGTGAATTGTGCTGCTATAAACATTAATGTTGCTGAATCACTATAGTGTGCTAATTTTAGTTCTTTTGAATAGATACCAAGGGATGGGATAGTTGGGTCATATGGTATTTCCATCCTAGTTTTATGAGTAATCTTTATACAGCTTTCAAAAGTGGTTGTACTAATTTGCAGTCCCATCAACAATGTCTAAGTGTACTTATTCCCCCATATCCTCACCAGCATTTACTATTATTTGTATTCTTGATTGCCATTCTAACCAGGGTAGTTTTGATTTAAATTTCCATGATTGCTAAGGTTACTAAACATTTTGCATACGTTGTTGGCCATTTGTATTTCTTCTTTTGAGAGATGTCTATTTAGTTCTTTTGCCCATTTATTGGTTGGTGTATTCATTGTTATTTTTGTTATTTTGGCATCTTTTTTGAGTTTTTATATATTCTGGATAATAATCCCATCAGAAGTATAGCTGACAAAAAAAATTTCTCCATGCTTTTAATTCATGCTTCTCTTTGTGCTTTTAATTATTTCCTTTGCCATGCAGAAGTTGTTTTTAACTTAAAGCCATTTACTTACTGATTCTTGGTTTTATTTCCTGAGTTTTATGAGTCTTATTGAGGAAGTCAACACCTGCACCAATATGTTGGAGTGTTGACTCTATGTTTTCTTCTAGCAGTTGCAAGGTTTCTGGTCTAATTCCTAGGTCTTTGATTTTTTATTTCTATTCAAACAAATTGCAATCACATTTTATACAACTGAAAGTCATTATATTCTTTCAAGCTGATCATCACAGTGTTCTTCAGAAGCCTACTGTGGGCTAAACATGTACATTGCCTCATTTAATCCTCACAATTATGTGAAGTTTAAGGGGATTGTTTGTGGAAGCATAGACTAAGTTTTAGAGATACAAAATGACTTGCTCAAGTGAATACAGTGTAAGATGATAAACTGAGGATTCTATCTGAGTCATTTAGAGTTTATCTGAGATATCTGTTGGAAGTTCGTTTTCAACACCATGCACTTGCGGGGAAAAACAAAACATGTAGACCTGACCAGATCACTAAAATTCCTTGTGAGGTGATGACTGAATGGGTCAGAAAGAACATGCTACATGGATTCTGACAAAAAGGACATCAATTATGCAATACGGTAGGCAGAAGATGGAAAGAGTGGTAATATTGAGTTGGGAAATATTTCCTTTCCTCAAATGTTAGAACACAGGCAAATTAGCAACTGTTGTATGAGCCACATTTGCCTCTTCATAAACCGTAGCACTGCTCTTATTCATTAAGCCCAGATACAACCTCAAGGTCATTCAAAACACAGCAATTCACAGATGTTAACGGTCAGTCACACTTAGTATACAAGATGGAATCTACATTCTCTATCCCTGGATTAGAAGCTGAATCTATAAGACACTAAAGTGGATCAATGAATTGGGCCCTTGGATAGAAAAAATAATGTTAAATTAAATGAATACAAGTAAAAGTATTGTCTGATGAAATTCATGAGGACCCCATTTGAACATTAAGTACACACCCTCTCATGCTCTCACTGTGGGTGTCTATTTCCTATATGCTACATGTTTACATATCTCTATCTATGTATACCCCCAAAAGAGAGTCAAGTATTTGCAAAATAGTTATATGATTATCTCCACAAACAGAAGGAGAAATATGTTTTCAGACCTACCATTCCCTGAGCTGATGCTTCTTTCCTGAAAATAGCTGACATTATTCCTTAAAGAGGACTAGTGTAATTCAAAAATGAGATCTTTAAGGACCTGTTTAAGATTCTTCAAAAGAACAATCCACGCTTGATTCAACCTTCAGAAGAACAAATAGCTCCTGAGAAAAATATAAAGAATATGTTTTTGCTAAGTCATGCGTTTACCACACGATCAATCCCACAAAGAAGAAAAGAAGTCCAACAGAGGAACCAAGGCAGTTCATTCTACCCATTCATTGCTTCAACTCTGAACCCAGAGAAGTAAGGTCTCAGCCTCATTAGTCCTTCTGTTTTGGGGGGTGACCAACCCAGTGGAGTCATGACTTGTCATTCATTCAGCTTCTGACAAAACTATATTTCTTTATCTATGCATATGTCCACTCACACATTTAGCAATTTGGTAATCAATTTATCAGGCATTTGCAAAGAGCCTATACTTTTTCCACATATCTTGCTATTAACTAGAGGTACAGAGAGGAAGTCCACTGAGAACTGGACTATTCTCAGTGTCCAGTTGAGCAAATGATGACCAAAAAAATGATTGACAACTGAATAAATGATTGCAGTTCAGGACAAAAAGTCTGATGACAAAATCATGTAAAAGGCATAGTCGAGGTCATGAAGAAAAGCACTCATAGCTCTTGCCAAAGGCATTCTGTGGGCAAAACATTTTTTAAGGCATCCAAGCTTTTCCAAACCATGATACAAATTATCTTCAGACCTTGGGGTCTTGGGAGAAACACCATGTCCTCCAGTTCTATGTGGAATCCAGCATTTGCATCACATCCACCCCACAGCTAAGCCAATGTGGTACCACCCCACCCACTGCTTAGCTCTGTTCTACCCCAATATCAAAGAACAGGACCAAAGAAAAAAAATTTAAACTCAAAGGAAGAGACAGGATTTGCATCATTTGTAAGTATTATATATCTGAGAAACCTAAAGTACTATACTATTAAAGTTAGTAGGAGAATATACTATGATCACTGAAGAGTTTCCTATGTACAAACAGCAATCCAAAACTACAATATAAAAGAATCTCATTTGTTAATTTAATAAATTAACAAGAAACAAAGATTTACATTATAAAACTTTTGATGGCCAAGATGTTAAATGATGCCCTGTAGACACTCTTAGTGAGAAAAATGTTCTTTAAGAATTATAAAGCCAGGCACGGTGGAGCATGCCTGTAATCCCAGCACTTTGAAAGGCTGAGGCAGGAGAATCACAAGTTTGAAGCCAGCCCCAGCAACAGCGAGGAGTTATGCAACTCAGTGAGATCCTGTCTCTACATAAAAAACACAAAACAGGGCTGGGGATGTGGCTCAGTGGTCCAGTACCCCTGAGTTCAATCCTCGGTAAAAAAAAAATTATAAGAATTACCCATCATTTTTTATATTAATTGGTTTCATTTTAATCAAAGACTTTAAATGTTAGAAACAGTAGTATGAAGTGCCCTTATCTGCTCAGACCTAAGGAAGAAAATTTTAAAGTAGCATTACACAGGGGATGATTATGTGTCTATTTCTCATTAGTTAAAAGGTGCTAAATACTCCTTGAAATTATTGTTTACAGATTAGTGACAAGGGCTGGTGGTAGCATCAGGTTGGACTGACTTCCAAATTGGTTTGGACTGACTTCCAGGTTGGTTTGACTTTCTCAAACATACAGTGCCTGTACTTCCAGACTCAAGTCCAGCCATAAGCTGTTATTCCAATGTGTTGGAGTGATCTGTATTTTTGTATGTAATTTCTACTTTTATAAATTTGTTTTAAAATAAACACATTTTATGGAAAAAAAAAAGAATTATAAGAACCTTGTTTCATAGAATTCAAGGTAGAAAAGACCAATCTCAAAGAATTATGTGGGAGTAGTCTTCATCTTAAATAAACAAAAAGCATTTTTATAGAATTGTCTCACCTGGGACTAGACAGGAATGAAATAGTTCCAACTGGAAACAAGCCTTTGGAACCTTCCATGGGGCCAAAATAAAACTACTTCACAGCAAACAGGTCAAGGGTTACACAATAGGAAGGATGATTTGTTACACAAAAGCCATACAAAACAGTGTGCAAATAAATATTTTCAAGGATGTTGACTAGAAATTGTGAGTGGTAACAAGAGACAAGAGGCAACTCATATTTCCATCAATAAGGCCATGGTTAAATAAATTGCAATAGAGAGATACAATGGAATCCCCTGTGGCTTCATATGACACACTTATGATCTGTTTATCCTAATGTGGGGAGATTTCTGGGATTGCATAGAGAGCACTATTAAAGTGTGGCTCTTTAAATTTCATGTTCAAATTTGTACTTGTTGCAGGTTGAAGTGTCTGGGAGCAGACACCCTGATGGTGAAGATAGTGTCTCCTTTCAACTGAGGCATCCTCGGCACTTAGAACAAGGCTTGGGACAAAGTGCACTGTAAGTATATCCTCAATGAATAAATTCATTGTAAACCCTTCATTATCATCTGGCATGTAGGAAGTTCTTATTGTTACCCATGGGTTTTTTTGTTTTTGTTTTTGTTTTTTGTTTTTTCATAGAAACATAGCCTGATGAAACTGGCCAAAGAGAAACTACCACATGAGCTGTTCTCACCAGCCAGAGGAAAGTTGCTTTCAAACTTGTGGTTGAAATGCTTCAGGGCATGGGTTCAGGGAACTTCCCTTCTCAAAAAGCTCTTTCCTGGAATATGGCTCTATTAACAGACTTTTCTACTCAGCACCATAGCGGACACTGCATTTCCTCTCTGCCCATTCTTGAGACCTGTTTTAGATTTCAAGCCTCACTCACTTCCCGTTCCTCATGCACTGGTCACTGTCCAATGTTCTTCCCCATCACAAGGAGTGAGGTAGACACTCACCCTGCTAGCTTCCTGCCCTTTCTGACAGCTTTGCAACAGAACGATCATGTGGTCTGCCCATCTGTGCCATGGTCAGACAGCTAGCTGGAACAAAACAAATTGCTCAGGAATTTCTTTGGAGTGTTTCTTTATTTTTAGGTAAATTGCAGGTGTACATGAGCCTGCTATTACACTACAAATGCCACATATTACTGCAATTATTCCTCACATCAATCCCATCAAGTGGGCACTGTGGGGAATATGTCCTACTTCTCAATGCAGAACTCCAGGCTTAGAGAGTTCCAGGGCAGGACAGGGCTGGAATCAGCCCACCTGACTCCAAATTTCATGCATTAAATTAGTACCCCCAGTTTACTCCATAACTGAAATTTTACTGCAAACCCTTCCCTAAGACTATTTATAACTCCCAGGGTTTCCTTCCTGGAGTGGAAAGGAAGAAGGAAGAAAAAAATGTAAGTAAGAGACAATAGGTAAAACTTGTGACATGTGACAAAGAAAAAGTAGCAGCCTGCATAGGACAGACTCCTTCAGGGAGGGGATGCATGTAAGATTCTGCTTCATCAGAATACTAGACTCTTCACTGTCATGATTGGGATGGATCCAGCCAGTCGACAAGGCACCAATATAGGCAGTTTCCTATATTGTTGTTAGAAATTTAAACCAATAGAAACTCCTTGGAAAGCAATTGTGCAGAATGTATTTTCATCCTTCTTTCGTCTGCACCTATTAACAGTGCTTCTAATCGCTATAGCCAAACGGCAGAGAACAGAAAATTTTCCATTACCTATCGATTTATCAGATATCAGTTGAGTACCTTCTACTGAGGCAGACATATTCAAGACAACTAGAGAAGCAAAGCTGAGCAAGAAAGACCAAGCCCAGCCCTCATGGAAATTAATTTCTAGGGAAGGAAACAGATGAGAAATGCATAATTAAATACTTACTACAGGTTGAGTACACCTGATCTGAACTACTTGGGACCAGAAGTATTTCAGAGTTAGGATTTTTCAGATTTTGGAATATTTATATGTATAGAATGATTTGGGGATGGGACCCAAATCTAAACACAAAATTCATTTGTTTCCTATAGGCCTTAGACACATAGTCTGAAGTAATTTCATACAATTTTTTTAATGTACCTGCATTTTTACTGCAACCTGTCACATGAGATCAGGTGTGGAATTTTCCACTTTTGAAGTCTTATCAGCACACAGAAAGTTTTATATTTTGTAACATTTCAATTTCATATTTTCAAATTAGGGATGGTCAACCTATAATATCAACCATTGACAAGCACTGGAAAAAAAATAAGTCAGCAAGAAGACGGAGAATATAACAGGAGCACAAGGCAGCCTTATGGAAGCAGGTGATACTGGACAAAGTGAATGCATGAGAGATAAGAATATGTGTTGCATGGGAGGAGATAGTTCCAGCCAAATGGATAAGTGTAGAGCCCCAGAGGCAGGAGCCAACCTTAATGTGTTTGAAAAACCACAAGTGGACATCATGGCAGGGAAGCAATAACCAAAGCAGATGTGAGTTAGTTCACTTATTTGTAGTAGGGTATAATTGTAGACTGATTAAATGTCCAGTAATAAAATCCTGGATAAGTAAATCACAACAAAGTAAAATCTACTTTGTAGACAAACAGTGGTCCAAAAGTTAGCCCCATGAAGGTTCAAATTCTGATTTTGCCATTTGCTACTTGTATGGCCTTAGAAATTTACTCAGTCTGTCCATTCTTCTGTGGTCTAAGCTAGTAAATAAGAACCCTAACCCTTCATGTTGTAGACTGACTTAAGTGAGACAACACAGCAAAATCTGTTTCACAGTTACTGGAGAGCTATGATGGTATGAAAGCTCATAAAAATGATGATAGTTGCAATGATCTTTCAATACTTAGGGAAATTTCAACCTACACTTTATGAAGCCAACAAAAGATTGTATCATTCATTCATTTTCTTTCTCAAGAAAATGTAGTATGTATATATACACAATGGAATTTTACCCAGCCATAAACAGGAATAAAATTATGGCATTTGTTGGTAAATGGATGAAACTAGAGAACATCACACTGAGTGAAACAAGCCAGACTCAGAAAGTCAAGGGTCAAATATTTTCTCTCATATGCAGAAACTAGAGTAAAATAAGGAACAAGGAGAGTTTTTTTCTATGAAAACAGAAGAGAGATCAGTGGAACAGAGGAAGGGAATAGAGTAGGAGGGAAGAGTGGTAGGAAAAGGAAGGAATGGTAGAATGAACTTGACCAAATTATGCTATGGGCATATATGAATATACCACAGTGAATTGAACCTGCATGTATATCTAAAGTGCACCAACTAAAAACAATAAATAAATATAAGGAAGACCAATACAGTAGAGGAAGGGGGACAGGAGGAAGGAGGAGGGAAGGGAAAGAGGAAGTACTGGGGACTGAAATGGAGCAAATTATATTCCATGCTTTATAATTATGTCAAAATGAACTTCACTATTACATATATCTATAATGCAGAATAAAAACATTTTTAAAAGAAAAGCCCCCCCCAAAATATTGTATTATGCTTGAATAAATCTTCACACAGAAATGAAGAACATACATTATTTACTATATTTTAGCCTAAACACACTTGTAAACAACACACTATAGGTTGTGTATGGGACATACTGATATTATTTCACTAATAGAGAACTGAGGTAAACATTTTGTAAGAATTTAAAAAATCTGTCTTTAGCCAAACATGGCACAGATTTTTTTTAAAGGTTGACTTTTTTATCATAATTTTATTTTTATTTATAAATTTGTATGTGGTGCTGAGGATCGAACCCAGTGCCTCACCTGCACTAGGTGAGTGCTCTACTGCTGAGCCACAACCTCAGCCCCAGACTTTTTCCCCTTAGTTTTTTGGACTCTGGACTTGATTTATCCCACAGGAGCTTAGGGCAAATATCACTGTTTTGCATTAAAATATTTATCCTTGTTTTCAGCCTAGTAAACTTATTTTACACTTTTAATATCCAGATATGTATGATAATACATTTGTAATGGTTTAAGCCACTAAATCAGTGATAATTTGTTATAGCAGCTACAGGAAACTAATACAGTTCCCTACACTCTCACACTTCCACCTCTGGGCACATTTATAATGGGATCCCAATATTGATCTCACTTCATACTAAGGCTCATGAACTGAATCAGAGGCTTTCACATTAATCCTGAAGTATTAACTCCTATAGCCCATAACAAATGTCTTGAGTATCAGCTTCATTTGTGCTATGAGTCAATTGTGATTGAGGTATATTCTTGGGAAGGGAAGGAATGAAACTATAAATAAGCACAAGGAATCTAGAGGAGTGTCATGCAATCAAATTATGATATTATAAGAACAGGTCTCTTATTCTCCTTCAGAAATATGACAACAAGGTCAATTAATGAAGTACTTGAGAATAAGTTAGATGGATTAGAGAAGGATGCACCTAACTAACACTTAACATGGAGAATGGAAAGAAAAGAGTCTAGCAAGGGCTTGGAAGAACATAATCACATTGAAAAATAAAATTTATTTCCTTATAATTACATTCCCCGTATTTTAAAGATTTTTAGATTTTTTTAAAAATCTAAACTATATTCTAAGGGAAAGGTTTTACATTAATAAAGTATTAATAGGCTCATGTATAAAAAGCAGGTAGAATCAATCAAGAAAAACACTAACTCCTAATAGTTGAATAAATAAATTTAAAATTCACAAATTTTTTGTATAAACTAATTCTAGCTATCCAATACTGTAAAACATATTCACTCTTTTGTAATGAGAGCAATACATGTTAAAATTAGAGTGAGATTACTTTTCTCTATTACATTAGCTAAAAAGTAGTGTAAAAGATACACACTGCTATCAGAGCAAAATGTTCATAAAATAGGTAGTAATTATTGAAAACTAATTATATCTTATCAGCCATTGTAAGTTCTTTGCAGGTGTTGTCTCATTTTGATCTCATATGAACTTTACGATAGAGCTATTACTTTGAACTTTAAGATGAAGAGAAACAATGCTTGAGGACAAGAATATTAAATAATTTACTTAGGATCTCACAGCTTAGAAGATATTCAACACTATTATAAATTTGCAAATATGTACCACAGGCTTTAAAATGTGTAACATTTGACCCATTGATGATTACTTATTATAAATATAAACTAGGAAAAATCACTTGTGCAAAAATAAGGAGAAATTTATAGAGGAAACGTTTAGAAATAAAATGTTCAAATGGTCAAGCAAATTATATATTATTTATTGGATGAAACTATTCAGTTCTCAAGAGACTGTTAGTGAAGAGTTTTTAATAACAGGAGAATATGTGTGTATTATAAATTTGGGAGAAAAACCTGATACATACTATCCTTATGTTATATTTAACATACATATCAACCACTCAATAATATATATGCATTATATAAAATGCATAGTATTTATGTGTCATGTCTATATATGTTTAATTTTCAACATATTGTATGAGATGATAAAGTAATTAGAACTAGAATAGTTTAAGAATGTTGTCAAGGGCTGGGATTGTGGCTCAGTGGTACAGCGCTTGCCTTGCACGTGTGAGTCACTGAGTTCGATCCTCAGCAGCACATAAAATAAATAAAGGTATTGTGCCCATCTACAACTACAAAATATATTTTTAAAAAAAAAGAATGTTGACAAATACTTGCAAAACAGTCAAAGTCAGCCTCAGTTAAACTCTATCTGACTTTAGAGACAAACTCTACTACGGAAAATTGTTTAGAAGTATAACTCATGAAATAAAATGGATAAGCATTGACCGAAACCCCAAAAGAGTTGTCCTTAAGTGAGACAGAGCACAAGGATGAGTGCAGATGAACAATAAGGATGGCTTTATTTTGTTCATTTTTAAGATATGAAATATTTGATTCTAGTATATTTGTTCCTTATATTTTAAAATTAAGTATAATTAGTGCCCTTGTATATTTTTCTTTCACTTAATATTGTACTTTTGATACTTATCCAAGCTGATAGCTACACCTGTTTCCTCCAACTGTTGCACAGTGAACCGTTTACATCCCAGCGTAGGTATCCATTCTTCCATTGATTAAGTTTCTTCTTTTTAATTTCATCTACATTTCATTCTCCAAATACATAAATACCTAGAATTTGTATATTGGGTATAGATCTAGAAATTGTGGGTTATAGGTAGAAATCTCCTTACTGGCACATTTGTCTTCAATTGCATAGTGAGGTATACTAATTACAGTGATAAACAACCCCAGAATCATGTGACTTAACACAAAACATGCTTCTCCAATCATCTTGTGCTACTTCTTAATGCTCAAAGATGACGACTGACAATCAGTTTCTGCTTTCAAGCAGCCAGAGGAGTCTGACTATTGTAACTCTGGAGGGAATGTAAGTTCCCCAAGAAGAGGATATGACAGGCCATCCATGTCAAGCAGCTATCACTGATCTAAGTGGCTAGGGCTGCAGAGGTGGGTTAGCAGTTCCTAAGAAGCTACCATAGACCACTTTTTACAGTGGGCTTGGAACTAGCAGCTCTCAGAGCATGGTAGCTGTGGATCTAAAGGGAGTCACCACTCAAGGGCACCAACAGAAATCCTCTCCATCCCCATCTCCACTGAAGATGGCCCAGCTCTCTCTTCTGTGGACTTTTCAGAGTTACAAATACAGAAATCCTTCTCCTAGAGGTTCTGCTTCTATGTTATTATAAGGAAGTATTTTTCTTGGTATCATGAATTGCAATAAAGATCATGAAGTTTCAAATCACAAGAGGAGAGAAAAAAAAATAAAGTTCAAGTGGAATAAGAGTAATACATCTGACCTCAAAACCTCGTTCCCAAGCCTAAGCAATTTTAGACAGATGGCCTTTCCAGGGTGATATACAACTTGAAAGACTTTATCTAGGAATAGAGGAAAATAGGAAGTTGTTGACATGTGGCCTTTTCTAAGCCTCGTGGCCTCTGCTCTAGTTCCAGCAGGCCATGTAACAATTATGGTACTTGTCATTTGCACTGCCAACCATTCGTGAACAGAAACCTCATTTTTCTGAGTATATTTCAAAATCTGACTCCCCCATTTAATTTGGGTGGGGGGTATGTGTACGTATGTATATTTGAAAATAAACACAGTAATCCACAACCTCAGCACCTAGGCTCAGCTTAGCCACAGACTGGCTATGTGACCTTAGACAAGTTAATTTGGGGTTTCTCTCTCTCTAGAATGTGACAGCTTTGATTGTGTTATTTGTAAAGCCCATGCAGCTTGAACATTCTATGAATATAGAAACTCATCAATATACACATGAAGCCAATGATAGTAACAATAATAATAACAATCTTTAATGATAACAAATAGTAGCACAGGTTGTGTGCTCATTTTGTGCCATGTAGTTATAGGCTTTTCATCCTATTGTCTCATTTCTTTTCCATCAGCAACCTCACCAGTTAGGTATGATGTTGTCTTCATTTAACAAATCAGAGAACTGAGGCACA
>CM053400.1:171621333-171676864 GCA_028644305.1 Xerus rutilus
GCCACTTCAATGTTTATAGCAGCACAATTCACAATTGCAAAGCTGTGGAAGCAACCCAGGTGCCCTTCAATAGATGAGTGGATAAAGAAACTGTGGTACATATACACAATGGAATATTATTCAGCAATAAAAGGGAATAAAATTATGGCATTTGCTGGCAAATGGATGGAATTGGAGAACATTATGCTAAGTGAAGTAAGCCAATCCCAAAAAACCAAATGCCGAATGTTCTCTCTGATTAGTGGGTGCTGATACATAAGGGGGGTGGGAAAGGGGAACATATGAGAAATGGAGGAACTCTGGATGCAGCAGGGGGAGGTGAGGGGTGGGAAAGGGGAATGGGTATAGTAAAGATGGTTGATTGAGATCGTCATCACTACCCTTCGTGCATGTATGAAGACAGAAATAGAAAAATTGAGCTCTATATATGTACTATGACTTGAAATGCATTTAAATAAATTAATAAAAAATTTTTTTAAAAAAAGAATACAAGCAACAATAAGTGCTGGTGAGGATGTGGGGAGAAAAGCACACTCATATATTGTTGGTGGGACTGCAAATTGGTGCAACCACTCTGGAAAGCAGTATGGAGAGTCCTTAGAAAACTTGGAATGGAACCACCATTTGACCCAGCTATTCCACTCCTTGGTCTATATCCTAAAGACTTAAAAACAGCATACTACAGTAATGCAGCCCTTCAATGTTTATAGCAGCACAATTCACAATTGCTAAACTGTTGAACCAACCTAGATGCCCTTCAATAGATGAATGGGTAAAGAAATTGTGGTATATATACACAATGGAATATTACTCAGCAATAAAAGAGAATAAAATTATGGCATTTGCATGTAAATGGATAGAGTTCGAGTGTTATACCCAGATCATGGAGTCCCCGAAGACCACCAGGGAGACCAAGGCACGTATGTAAAAGCAAAGAGCCTTTATTTGGGCTTAAGCTCGGTCTCTCAGACTTCACCTACGCAGCGCAGCGGTCCGTGCAGAAAGCCCAGAACAATGGCTGAGTGGGTTTTTATAGGGGGAGGGGACAGGTGGTGGTAGTGGACATGACGTATGCCTCCCATCATTACACAAGCACCAATTACAATCGTACAGCACCTATGGTGACAATAGTGACCATTCAGAGTTTGAGGGGTGTCTGTAACATTTGGTGAGACCCAATCATGGCTTTTGGGAATTTTTTTGAAAATGACCAACTATAAGGTGAGTTTAAGTGACCCACATGGGATTCAGGCAGACTCAGACCTCAGGAATGCCAGGTATGTGATTTTTAACCTCTTTGATTGTCTGCTCTGATGTGGTCCCAGAGTGGGTTCAGCCTTGAGCAATGTGTCTTTTCCCAGAACCAAAACTCAGGCCCACTAGTTTTTCTGGAGGGTCCAAAAACTATTATGGGGTTCATTTTAGCTCGGGTCTTTCAAGAGAACATCATGCTAAGTGAAATAAGCTAATCCCAAAGAACCAAAGGCCAAATGTTTTCTCTGATTAGTGGATGATGATCTATAATGGGGGTGGGGGTGGGGAGCATGGGGGAAACGGAGGAACTTTGGACAGGGCAAAGGGAAGGGAGGGGGCATGGGGGTAGGAAAGATGATGGAACGAGATGGACATCACTACCCTAGGTACATGTATAAAGACACAAATGGTGTGACTATCTTGTTTACAACCAGAGAAATGGAAAATTGTGCTCCATATGTGTACTTTGAAATGCATTTTTCTGTTTCAAAAACTAAAAATAAATAAAATTTTTAAAAAAGAAGGAAACCTAACTCTCCTCAGAGCACTTTGTCTCTCCTACAGTTTTCTCAACAGCCATTTTTTCCACACTTGTGAAGCAGATAAATATACTGTTCTCCATCCCCTCTAGCGCCTCCTGTTTCTTTTCTTTGACCCCTCTTATCTACTTTCTGTCTTCTATTGAACTTCTACCTACTACACCTCCTTCACCAAAGAATTTGACACAGAACATAGTGTTTTCCCTCAAATTCCAGTTCCTACCTTCCCCCGATGCCTCCATGGACAACATCTATGAGTTATCCAGGAACCTGGCTTTTCAACAGCTTGAATTTCTAGCTCAAGCTACCTCATGCTCTGCCCACCACTGCCATAAAAGCAAGGCTATTATCTGGCACCTTCCACTTAGGGCATCACAGAGACCACTCCACTCCCCAGTCATCACTTCTTCTCCATCTGGCTAGTCACTTCTTGACACAACTCCTATTTTTCAATATTGATATTTGCTATAAACTAAAACTATTGCCTGAAACCACAAGCCATTTTTCCACTCACTTCCCACTCTAAGTGGTTCATATGGTTCATCATTCCAATAATTTCAGAACAACAAAAAAATACAGATGCTTTTTTTCCCTTCCTCTTCTGTCTCTTTTTTCTATTTTACCATTAAAACCTTATTGTTGAACACCACAACTTTTTTCTCCTTCCCCTGATCTGCTGGTCCTTGACACTGACAAAACTTCTCAACGAGTTAGAGATAGTTGACACAGCTATACAGTCAGCTCCAAGTGGGTTAGGAGTAGGGTTTGAGGTGCAATTTGTCAATAACAGTGAGCATGTTGAATCATCCACAACTTTAAATTAATGATCCCCAACCCCACTGGAGCTTGCAAGTACTCATGTGTCTCTGGCTAACATTTTCTCCAACTGTTCACAATTATTTCAAAGTGTTCCTATTCTCTTCAGGAGTCCACTCCTCACCTTTTCCCTATTTCACTATTAGCAGGTGGCCTGGCATTGGGTTCCTCAGAGAAAACAGCCATGAGAACGTATTTAACTTCCCTGCTATGGATCTATAACAGCTATTCCAGCCATCCTCTTCAACTTTGCCCCATGATGGATGAACAGTTTCTCTCATCCAGGACCACATGCTCTTTGGACATTCTGGATCTCATTCCCTCCCTTCTCAGATGGCTCTATGCTATCAGCAATATTTTTCTCCCTACATAAAATATTCTGCCAGATCCTTTCCAATTTGGATATAGTTTGATTTATTCCATCTTTTAAAACATGTATCCTGGACAAACATGCTACCATGAAACCCATTATTGTATATAATTAAAATGTACTACTAAAAAATGTATCCCAATTCCACATATCTTTTGAGTAAGGATCCATTATCACTCCTCCCTTACATACCTGAGCTTTTCAAAACATGTTGTGTAAACTTTATATACACACAGGTCATGGGCACAAAGCCATGCCCTTGAGTTGGAGGAGTCCAGACAGGGCAGATCGTGAGGGGGAAAGGTAACTCTTTCCACCACCATGGCTTAGCATCTCAGAAGGGAAGGGTGACTTATGTAGACAGAGCATTCATAGTTTGATGAATACCTGAAGATTCCTTTTCCTTTGTACTTCTTGAGGTCATAACAAAGAAACAAGGATTCCACTGCTTTCACCATGATGTCCCTCAATAACCCACATTTTCAGTCAGCTAATCCAGGTCACTCTTATCTTCCTGCAGAATTTTTATATTGGACAGGTAGCAAATTGGTTCTAGCTCAGTATTTTCCTTTCACCTTACATTTTATGAAGACAAAATGTAAGGTTGTCCATTTCTAGTAGTGCAACTACAACACGACTAGTTAAGGTTGGCCAGGCCAGGGAGCTTTAGCTACCAGCCTGAGCCTCTACTTCCCTCTTATCATTCCCTATTCTGTCCCCCTGCCACAGCCCAGGCTCATAAACTCTTGATAGTCTTTCAAGAACCAGTTCAATTCTCACCTAACTTTAAAGAATTCCTCCAGATCTCCTAGAATTAGTGGCAAGTTCCCACAAGCTCCTGTTAAAGTTGATTCTACCATACCAATTATATACTAGAGATAATGGTAGCATAGATCATGTCCCAGCAACATCCCCATGGGTCACACACACAAATGTCTCCTTCATCTAGCGCCCTGCACATAGCACACAGGTGGAGAGATGCATGCTGAACATGAGCCAATGAGTTAATTCACTGATGCAGTACTTATTCATTATCCAATCCCTTTTTCCCCTACAAATCCTTAATAACATATTTTTGTGTCCTTGATTAACTTCTTTGAGCACCATCCAAGAATTCCCTTTGGATATATATTTCCCTTCTCTCTAAAATGTGTTAGATTAGAACACTTTAAGTTAAATGCCAGTATCCTATTGCAATAAAAATTGCATGGAGTATATAGTTATAGAGCCCAGTCCCTTTATGTTAAAGATGAAGACTAGAGATGAGCAGTGACTTGCTCAAGGTCACACTGCAAGTTTTAGGATTGAAATTAAATCTGATGACTACCAACTCACTAGCTAGAGTGTCCTCTTCCACAGCAAGTTACCACCTTCATTTGACCCACCCCAGTAGTTGTCAATGTGCTCACATTTTGAACATGTTCTCCACTCTCATAAATTATACTTAATAGCTTATATAAAATGGAAAAGGTAGTCAAGAAAATGGCCTAGGTACTATAAATCTGGCCACCTCTCATGTGCTAGGGGCAGAGGAGGCAGGTAGGGAGAGAAAAGAATCATTAAAGTTGAATTTTTAAAGGGCAGTGCCTGACTTCAAAAATCTTTAGGTCCTTTCTTTTGGTGTCCTCAGCTCTGCCATCATTTAAAATATTTGTCTAAGAATCTTCAATCTTATTAAAATATTTGGCTATATTAAAGTCACATGACATTAGCCCATGATAAATATTTCTACTCCCCTTTCTTGATTTATGAGAACCAGCTAGTAAATAGTCTCTGATTCAAACAGTGATTAACCATTATTCATGAAGCAAAATGAGCCTGACTTGTCACATCATAAATTTAATGTAGTCTTATCTTGCTCCATTTGTTTAACCAGTTTTACTCCAATTTCCATCTTCTCCCATCTCACTTCACACTCCAAAAGAGGTGTTCAAAGGAATTTAAGAATAGACATTTTCCATCAGTCCATCTCTTTGGAAAAATGATGAGGATGACCATCAGGGAAATGTAGGAACCCATGTTAACATCAGAACACCATTGGAAGTGGTTTCAGGGGAAAGCAAGAGATTTGCCATTGCTCCCCTGTCTTCAGTCAATTCAAATCAAAAGGCAAACCCCAGCAATCTTGGGGAATTTGACTGTCACAGGGGTTTGTGTCTGGGAGATTGATGGCAATTTGTAAAGCTTTCTAACGTGGTGATGGTAAATCCAGGAAGTGAATCATTCCTCAAGGTGATGGCTGTTAAGAGTCACAGAGTAAATTCTCTCCACCATGGATTTCCAGTCACTGAAGTCATCACATTGGCCTTAAGACCCCTCAAAATATTGTGTTGCAATTGTAAAGAGCCTCCTGTGGCTCACAGCAAAACCACATCTCATCTGCTTATTCAGCCTCCTTCCC
Organism: Xerus rutilus; assembly: GCA_028644305.1. NCBI lineage: Eukaryota > Metazoa > Chordata > Mammalia > Rodentia > Sciuridae > Xerus > Xerus rutilus. Next base: position 171,626,714 of record CM053400.1, read on the forward strand.
ACGATCCCCTGTCACTTTGTGTTTGAAGTTGCTATCACTCCAGTTTCTCTCACCTCTGCCTCATCTGCCAGGAAACCCAAGTCCTCTCCCCATGACCCTCATACTGCTTCCCAGAGAGAGTCTTGATCATCCCTCAAAATACGACTTAGGGGTCACCCTTTGTGGAAAGATATGCCTTATGATATCCTTCTCTGTGTCTTCTTAATGTTGCGTCAAATAAATCCCATGGGGATCTTGTTAATCTGCAGATCTGCATTCAGTATGACTGAGATGGGGGGTCTATATTTCCAGAAAATTTTCAGGTGCTATTGATGTGCTGTATATGGACCACAGTTTGGGTACTATTGGTAAGGGGTACCTCTACCAAGCCTTTGTAGTACCCTGGGCACAGATTCTCTCTAGAATTCTTTGATAATGCTTTGATTACATGCCTAACTCAACCCTTAGACAGGGCCCCCTGCAATTGATAAAAACCTGACATAAGAATGAGGGCAAAGAAGAGGGATGTTTTGGCTCAATGAACCAAAACAAAAAGTCTAGAAGTGTCTAGTTTCAGACACAGAAGAATCCACAGTGCTGTCAGTACAAGTTTCCATTCCTCTCTTGGCTCTGGTCTATTTGGTGCAAGCTCCATCATTAGGATGTAGAACTACTGAGCTCAGAAACCACGGGAGGAAGAAATGCCCTCTTTTCCAGGTGATTGTAGACTAACGAACAAGTTAAACCATTACTATTCAAAGATGTAAATCCAATAACACATTAACATTCAGTATGCAATGGTCACCTGAGATGATAAGAAACCTACATAATCCAAAGAATTCAGGGAGAGATGCATTATGGGTGAAGGAAGAAGACTCAAAGACGCCTTCCAGAGTAGGCATTGTCAGATCTGGGTTTTGAAGAATGACTGTTAGTTTGCTGAGGAAGCACATCCAGGCACAAGTCACCTTGTGTGACCCCTTAGAAAGCAACATCATTAATAATGCATACAAAAATTGGGAAAGTCAATTTGATATCCAGATAGCTGAACTTTGTAATACCAAAAATTGGGGTGTTTGTAGATAGCTAAATGATCTGAGATCATAAAATCTTAATGCTGGTAAATTTTCATCTAATTTAAATTTCTTATTTAACAGTGAGATGAGACCCAGAAATTTTAAATGATCAAACATTTATTGACTCTTCTGAAGACATTAATAATTCCTCTGCTTATTTCCAAATACCCAGGTGCAGCCAGTGATACAAATACAACCAGAATTTCAGAGATCAATAAAGTAACTGTTCCAAGGGAGACCAGTTTCCTTCTAATCAAGCTTTTTACAAGAAGAGGCAGCTTCTATGAAATATATCTGTGCACTTTTTCTAAAGACTGCAAAAAAATTGGTAATAGAAAAAGTGTCAGAAATGTATACCGCAAGTATCTCACACACATACACTATGAGACAGGCACAGGGCTAGACAAGTCAATAGGGTTTCAAAGATAAAGAAGAGATCGCCGCTGGCCTGCAAAGGAGTTGTTATCAAGGAATTTATTCAGAGAGCATAAAAACTACAAAACCTAGGCCTTTAAAAACAGAAAAACAAGAGGACTAAGAGTAAAGTTACATTATAAATACATTAAATTTGTTTAATTCAAAAATACCCAGAACAATCCAAACACACGTGTATACATACATAGGAAATTTCAAAGCTCAGTGGCTATGTTTATTAACTCCAAATCAGATATTTTGGATACAAACCTCAGCTCCACTGGGTGCTAACTGTATGACATGTGTCATACATTTAACCTCTTCTTTCTTAATCCTCATGTGTAAAATGTAGGGACAATTAAGTGACATGTATTTTAGAATTACTATGAAGATTAAATGAGATCATGTATGTAAACTGTTTGGAGCAAGTTCTGAAACAGTTAAGTACCCCTAAGTGTTTGCTCCAACCATGACAGATGTTCTGCCCTTCATTCTGCCCCAAGGTCATACTCTTTGAACAAGAGTAAAGTAGGCTATGGAAATCTGTAGTTCTCTAAGTCCTTCTCAGGTCCAGCTGTTTCCCAGTATAGGGAGGTAGAACCCTGGGAGTACAATCTTGTGGTCCAAAGATACATTGTGCCTGTGTTAGTCAGTTTGACATCACTGTGATCAAACTACCCCACAAGACCAACTTCGAGGAGGAAAAGTTTGTTTTGGCTCATGTCATCAGACATTCAGTCTATGGTCAGCCAATTCCATTACTCTGGGCTCAAGATAAGGTGGAAGGACACAGTGCAGGAGCACTGCTCTGCTCATGGCAACCAGCAAGCAGGGATTGAAAAGGGACTGGAGGAAAGATGAACCTTTCCAGGGCACACTCCCTTCTTTTCTACCCATGTCCCACCTCCTGCAGTCACTAAGCAGTTAGTCCATTCTAACTAAAATGGACAGTTTAGGTTACAGCTCTGAAAATCTAATCATTCACCTTTGAACATATCCACATGAACACCCCAGAGACAAACCATAACATTGCTTTTAAATGCGAATGCAGAGGAATCAAGGTCATTTGATTGTATGTGATTTTCCCCATGAGGGCTCACTTTAAAACCACACTGTCCTTAAGCTGTGACTCCACTGTCTGAGAAGTAGCATGACTACTGAGAAGGACGCCAGCCCAGGAGTCAGAGCTGTGTGTCTTGTTCCAACTCAGCCATGGCCACCTTCTATGATCTGAGGAAAATCACTCAGCTCTGGGTCTCATTTTCTTCTCTTACAAAAATGAGAATAATGTCAGCTGCAATTTCTCTGAGAGTTGTCACTGGGATCAAATTAATGTGGATGTGCTTTGAAAGTAAAGAAAGAAATTAGGGGCAAGGGAATGAAAGAAGAAAGAGAGGGAAGGAGAGGGAAGGAGGGAGGGAGGGAGGAAAGGAGGGAGGGAGGGAGGGAGGGAAGAAGGGAAGTGTGGTAAAATATTTTCCAAGGAAGGGTCACAAAAGTTGATGGTGCAGTGAGTCCTAATTGTCCATGAAATAAATTCCAAACATGATGTTTGTGATGTAAAGAGCAAAGATGTTGAAATAACATTGTAAGGGGACACTGCAAATCCTCATTTCTTGTCTTTTTTAACTAGAAGGGACATCTAAGGTAATAGTCCTGACCTTTTTCTATTCCTCATTCACTCTCTCCTCTTCTCCTTACCCCCCACCCAGCCTCCAAGAAGAGCAGTGAGTCAGGAGAAACAAGCCACATAACCAGCCTCTCTCACTTTTCTCCTCATGGAAGCATTCATGGCTTCTCTCTGCTTTCAAGGTCTTGGAGAAAAGGCCTCTCCTGGTAGGGGACTATGTGAGGAGGTCCCCTGGGACCTGTCACATTCCCCAGCCCCCTTACCTTTCTCTTTGGGGATAAATTGCCCACAGCTACCCTGCATTGTGCAGTGCTCCATCTGGAGCCATGGACACTGCCTGCAGAGGCCACTTGGGAATAGTGAGTGGTGAACTTTGCTCTCTTGTATAAGAATTAATGATTAATGTTTGTTAACATTCATAATTACATTATTAATTCTGGTCATTGTTTTTAATAGTAAGAATTGCCATTATGTCATATATCCTCTATAATTTAAATAATCACTGAAATAATATTTGATTTTAGTATATTACTTTATAAAATGGTTCTCATTCATTAACTTATTCAAATCTCAGCTTTGCTAGCTGGTCAGGAAGTTATGATCCTAGGTCAAGAGGAAATTGAGCTTCAAAGAGGTGATGTCATCTTTGAAGGCTGCTCAACTAAAATAAACTGTAAAGCAGGACTGAAGCCTGGCCTTCAGCCTCCTTTTTAAGTGTTCTCTCTTAAATAACAGACTCATCCCAATGCCTCCCCTGGATTGAACACACCCTACTCCACCATAAGTAAAAATGTAATATCTAGTAAGCACCCTTAGACTATATGAATCTAATCCACTGGGTTTTTGGAAGGATTAAGCCTATTTATAACTGAAAACTGCTGCACACATATAAGATAATTATCACCTCATTGTTCTTCACTCGGATGTCTTATATTCCTGAGATACACCACAAGTCTTCACAATGCTGGTGAAGTTTGAGTTAACTGATCCATTGTTTGTCTGTGGGTTTCACATGTGTTGAGTATGAGAGAAGCCAGGCTCCATGGAACAATTAAGCAATCACAAGCCAGGTCCTTCGAGAAGATGTTTTTCTAGAAGCATTTAGAGCTAGACACATCCAGCATTGTGTAAATTATCCCTGTGTCTGCTTCAGAGATTGTTATCTCCACTGTTGGTCTGTTCAACTTGACCCTAACCCTTTGGATCTGACCCTCCTTGGGCCAACAGAACCTCACTTCTGTCTTCTACAGTTTTGGACAATATTGCCATTCTTTGTCTATGTTAGGGAATCTGGTCATCTTGACCTGGGCCAAGCAATTTACTGAAGTTTATTTAAAGGTAGGTCATTTGTTCTCCTCAATAAAAAAGTCTAATTCATGGAAATCCTTCAACAATAAGAAGATTAGACTCTACTAAGTTTGGAAAGCTAAAACAAGAAGACTTAACCTTAAATTAGAAACTGCAAGAAAACATAGTATGGTGAAAAGGCATGGATTTCTGAACCAAGGAAATAGAGTTTCCAATCTCAGTTTTATACTTACGAACTTTGAGATGGAAGTATGTTGTATAAAGCCAATCTTTTACTGAATGCTGACTCTGTTCTGGGATCTATACTGCTATTTACCTAACTAATTTTACTATGCCTCCATTCAAATATCCATTCATTCAGTAAATATTGCCTGAGTAGCTACTATGTAGCAAGCACTGGAGCTATGTCCCTGAGCCTGGAACTTACATTTTGAAGAACATACTGACCAAGAAACCACAAGTGTGATGAGTGTCAGAAGGGAGAAGTTCAAGTACTGTGGGACTGTATTATGTGGATATCTAAGTCAGTTCAAAGTCATGGAATTATTCCTGATGACTGGACTTGAAGGTAAGACCCAAGAGATGAATAGAAGTTAGCCAGGTAAAGAGAAAAAAAAAAAAGCTAGAGGAGGAGCAGAACATTCCATGTGGAAGGCAAAGAAAGCATGAAGGTTAGGTGACAGGAAAAGAGTGAAGAGCCAATCTGACACTAAAAAAGCCCAGAACTGCAGAAACATAGAAAAGGAGCATGGCAGGAAACATGGCTAGAGATTTATGAGAACTTTGCAATTTATCCCCATAGTTCTAGAAAGCCATGAAAAGTCTAAATGGAGGAGTCATGGGGTTTTAAGACTTTCCCTTGGGGCTCATGTAAAGAATGGTTTTGAGGCAAGGTGGGCAGAATGGTGTAAGGAGACCAGAGATAAAAAGACAGATCATGACGGAAATGGTGGGGGCAGAGAGAAGTAAAAATATTTGGAGGTTTCTTGGGACAGCAGCAGCAGGACTTGGTTGATGGCAGGAAAAATAGGAAGCTCTGGAGAAAAGGCAGAGAAGACACCCGAGGAACAACTTGAGCAGCTGGATGACTGGGAGTTTCATTACTGATATGGGAAATAATACTCAAGTGACATGGTATTTATTGGAGGGAGAAGGGAGGACAGTGAGCATGAGGAAAGAAGACTGAAGCTAAGTGAAGGGTAAATTACCCAGGGTCGTACAGCTGATAAAGGGCAGAACAGAAGACTTTAATGTGGTTTGTAATTGGTTTATTATAATTATACATAATGGTGGTATTTGCTATGCCATACGTACGCATGCACATAACAGGATTTGATCGATCTTCTCTGTCCCTGTTCCTGTCCCTACACTCCTCCCCCAGAGCTGAGCTTTAATCAACTAGTGGAACTTTATAAAGTCCTAGCACTTTCCCATGATGTACTGTTTCTACTAATCTCTAAGCTGCAGCTGCCTCCTCTGTAGCCCAGAATAAAAGAGTGCCAACCTTGTAGTTGATTACGTATGTTAGCAACATAATTCACATATTGTCCTTAGGAGAGGATTTCCAATGACATGGTGTTTTAAAAACTTTGCAACTTAAAGACTTCCAATCATCAGCATAAAGAAGAATGCCCAAATCACAAGTGGTGTGAGAATAGAGAGCAATGTGTGTTATGTGCTCTCTGCCTCCTCTGGCCCTCCTTTAGCCTCTGTGGTGTTTTTAATGCTTTCTGTGTGTATTTCCCATAACTTTCCTCTGCAGTGATACAGGAAGACGAAGCACTAGTTGGCTTTGGTACTCCATCTGCAAGCACATGTTATAACTGGAGATAAAGACCCCATCGGCCTAGAAAGCCAACTTTCATAGTTCCATGGATTGTTTATGGATATTTTCAGGTAAAAGTGCTTGAGACAAATTGACTTCTGGTATTGCGGTCCACAATTCATGCCATGGAGCAAATAATTAAAGAAACAAAAAATATTTCATTGGCTCAACCATTGGATTTCATTTGAGATGTCTCACACAGCCTGGAATCCATCATCACAGTGTTAGAAAATTAACTTCAGGCCTCTTCTTCTAACCCTCGCCACTCCTGCTGCTCCAGGCCTATCACAGCCAGGTGTTCCCACCAGCACCTCTGACTTCACACAAGAGATTAGCGCCTCTCCTTTACTCCTGGGAAGGGCATTAGGAAGGAGTGATTTCTTAGGGTCAGGTCCTAGAGATGTTGACACTGGAACCACCTGTCTAATTGGTAGATGGCTGCTCTGTGCTCATGTTCTGCCCATTTCTGTGATCTCTAATGCCTTACTAGTTTCTTGATGGTCTTTTATCTTGCCCACGTGTCCTTTTTGCATCCTCTGTACCTTAGTCATGGACCCAAGAGTAGCTGAGCACCACACCCCCTCCCAGCCATTTCATTTCCCTTCTTCCACTACAGTGTCTGCTTCCTACCTGCTTCCACAGCCCTGCCTGGCCCTGGTCCTGCTCAACCTCCTCAGTGCATCACTGTTCCTAGGGCACTTTTATTTTTTTAAGAGTCCCACTATGTTGCCCAGGCTGGCCTCAAATTCATGATCCTTCCCTCTCAGCCTCCCCAGTAACTGGGATTATAGGTGTTAACACCACACTTGGCTCTAACATTACTTTAAAGCAATCCAAAGTTTCTCCTCCCCCAAAGTTTCAACTGATGGCAACTACCATTTCCAAGATCCAGAATTACCTTGTCTAGTGGTCTTCGCTCCAGGTGCCACCAGCCTAGGTGAGCATAGATGCCCAGGTCTATGGGCTTGAGAAGACCACTTCACAGGTCTGTCATCCTAACTAGGCTTTACAGTCCACCTCTACTCAAAGGCAGAAAGAAGCCTTTCTTCCCTCTGTGTGCCCAACACCCACAGGAGTTAGAAAATAGGAGACATCTGGCATGACTTTGTTGTCTAAACCATTCATCTCCGTAGAGTCCTCGCATCTTTTCAAACATCACAACCCATATTGTATCCCCCTATATTATATGGTATGGCATCATATCATATTGTACTATATTTTACAGAAGGCAGATAAGGCTGCATGCCAGTTAATGCTATGAATTGTTTGTCCTTCGTCTATTATTCAGATTTTTTTAAGTATACATCTATTCATTTGGACCTAAAGAATCTGATAAAAAAGCTGCTGGAGATACCAGACTCTCGAAGAAGAATGGATGGTTTTCAGAACCCAATTGCTATCTCTTCACTTCCTCCCAAGGACAACCATTTCCATGATGAGTCAACAGGACAAGAAGTTTATGTTTTCAAATAAAGAAATGGCTCTTCAATGTACCCAGTTCTAGGCTCAGGCTTCCTGCTCTCCTCTCAGGGCGAGAAGGAAAGGAGGCAAGTGATATGAGAAACCATTTCTACTTGGAACACAGTAGGTTCTTGGGAACTCAGTATTCAACTAATGAATCGTTAGATAATCTGAAAGGTTCTTTCAGCTTCAATGTCATTATGATTGGGAAATCTCATTAGACTCCTGGCCTGATGGATATCCACTGTGGTTGGGAGGCTCTGGGTTAGTGCATGGCATGTCCTGACTCACACCTTCTTCTGACGGCTAAAGAGCAGACACAACTTGACTCTTCTGCTTAGTTCTGATTCTTGACCATTTCTTCTTGAATTTCTACTTCTCTAATTTCCTTAAATACCAGCCTGTGAAAAGCCATTCAGATTTTTCGTTTTCATTCTAGATACCCACTTGGTTTAAATCTTCTTTTCTCATCTAGTGTTAAAGAAAGTTATGTAGTATAAAGAGGACTACATTTGGCCAGAGGATAAGGACTCTTTTTCCATCATGTGCAACTTAGGATAGGTTCACTAACTCCCTGCAGCTTCAGTTTCTTCAGGGATAATAAGAGTATAATGATGATATCCCTGTCTGCCCCATGATTATGCGGACAGTCATACGAGACCACATTTAGCTCCACAAATATTATTACTGCATATTTAAACACTCTGAGGTGCTGCGATGTTAATGTGTTCGAAATATTTACATATTGGGAGGAATAATAGAATAGATCAAAAGTCAGAAACTGGTGACTCAAGGGAACTACCTAGCCAGTAGATGTGTTTCACTTGGCCTGCACAATATTCTTCTGTAGTGGGTCCAGCATTTAAAAATAAAGACATTTTATATTTATAAAAAACAGAAAAGCAAAATAAAACCAGAATTCCAGTTTCGCTGGAACACTAGAGATCTGGCAACAGGAGGTTAGTTCTCCCAAGCAGCAGGATTTGGCTAGAGCCAAGTGGCACCTGCCCTTTTGGGTAAGTCCTGAGCTGTGCACTTTGCTGCAGTCCCCACACCTCACACAGATAAAAGTGCATTTACACATACCTATTTCGCTCATTGCAAATCCTTGGTCTAGATCCGACAGCCAATTTTCTTGTGACCCTCCAGGTGTAGCTGAAATAGGTGGAATGAGAAAATGCTATGTTGAAATTCAGGTTTTTCTATTTGATGCCTATTTAACCATGAACAGGTAATTAACCTGTCTGAGACTCTCCATCTTCTCACGTTTTTGATATGGACATAAAATTATCTAGCGGGAATATTTTTGTAAGAGTTACGTGTAGTGTTTAGATAGCATCAGATATGTATATATAATCATTAAAATATGTCATATTATTTGATTGAAATACATACTAGAAGAACAATTATGACAAATGGAGGGTCTATCTAATGGTGGAAATTTAGGAGAAAGACATTTTCAGGTAGAGCAATTAGAATACATATACCATAAACTTCAATGACGAATACAAATAAATAATAGTCTATAACAAGAGTCAGACTATCTTTGGCAACCCTTAGCTTTCAGCCAGTTTAGTACAGTGGTGTGTGTGTGTGTGTGTGTGTGTGCATATGTATGTTCTTTCTCAATATACTGGGTTTTTCTCAATCTGGCCAAGACCTATGCACCTTGGTCTTCAGGATCCAGTAGAGAAGTCCATTTTCTAAGACAAACAGCTCATTATTTATTAGTAGACTTGTTTCCCAGACACGCTCAGCCTAGACAACCTGCTTCCTCCTTTGTACCTCCCAGTACCTGGAATTTTCCTCTATCATGAACAATGATTGCATAGAGCAGTAAATTCTTTCACTTATGTATCTTCCTCAATATCATGAAGCCTTCAGGAGAAAAGATAATGTCTGTGAAGAATAATTTTATGTGTCAAATTGTTAAGGCCATGGCATCCAGATTTTTGGTCAATAATAACTCTAGATTTTTCTGTGAAGATATTTTTTAGGTAAGATTAACATTTAAATCAATACACTTTGAGTAAAGCAATAATGGGCCTCAGCCAATTAGTTGAAGGCCTTAATAGAAAAAGACTGATCTCCCTAAAGGAAAAAGGAACTCTGACTAATAAAATGGCCCACTGACTTTCCTCTCTCCTACAACTGTGATACAGCAGGCAATCGTGCAGGAATTATAGAACAAATAAGTACTTCGATGATGGAATGATAAATGAATGATGTTATGGAAAGAATTTCTAACTGCATAAAAGATTACAGATATCACTTTTAAATTTTCTTCCAAATTTAAAAAAAAACTTTGATTATATTTCCATTCATTCAAGGAAATCATCAAGAATTAGGCCACCTGTTATTCTGCTTTGTATTGTAGTTACATTTGTAATTCTCTAATCTCCCTCTGAAACTGAGAATTCATAAAGGAGAGAGAATTTAAATGCCACCCTCTCCTATGCTAGCACGGCGCCTGATAGTTAGTAGGTACACAGTAAATATTTCAATTAAATTGGATTACATTGAACTGAATCAATCCATAGTTTAGGTATTCCAAAAGGACCTCCCATACCTCTCTAGTCGACTAATAAATAATGAGCTGCTTTACTATTTATCATATTTTTCATAATTGTTTTAATGCATTGTATTGATTTTTGCATAATGTTTTTAATAAAAATCCCTTCTGAAGTCTCTCAGAGCCAACTGCCAGTAATGTTAAAATAGAAGTCTATTTGAGAGTTATTTTTCTTTTAATTAATTGAATAGTGACTGAATTACTGAAAAAAGTCAGACTGTCCAAATGGGAAAATACAAACTTTAAAAAAGATCACATGGGCTCCACTAGTTTCCATTTGCTTACTTAGTACATTACTGTTTATAAAACACTGCACTATTTCATGATGTTTAAACAACCTGAGCTGCATAAGACGTCACCGTGAATCTCATTTAATGATCCAGAGTTAATACTGGCACATATTCACATAGTATTTACTATGCCATGTAGTAGTCACCATTACGTGTTTTAAATATGTGAACCCAATATTCTTAATAAACCCAAGAGGTAGGTACCATTACTTCCACCCCTATGATGCTAGACAATGAAGCCTGCCCAAGGCCAGAAAGCCAACGTCACAGAGGTAGTCAGTCTAGAGCTAAAACTCAAACCAGATCTGTTAAGCCCAGAATATGTTGCCCCGCCTCTCTCCCTAGATCACCAGATTGATTATTGATTGTACACGAAACCCTTACGTGAAGAACTGGACTTGTGAACGGGCTTGATTGGCGTTTCCCCCTAGAGTATCAAGCTTGAAAGCCTCAGATCGACAATCCTCTTCACTATTAGGTCATCTTAAAATCGGTATAAATTCTTTCGTCTGCCATGCTTGTGTAGGAATTATTGTTTTGTCAGCCACAGGCAGAGTCTGAGCCAAAGTTAGCATGGCAAACTTGAAAACGCAGAAGAGCAGAAGGAGGCCAGGCCTGGCCTCTAACAAGAGGACATTGACCTGTGGCCTTCAGTAGTCCACGCACCCAGGGCCTCTGATCCCCTGGCATTCTAGCACTTAATTTCAAATGATTCAGCAATTTTAACTGAAAGGCATTTTAGTCTTTTTTTTTTTGTAAAAACACCAAAAAAAATTTTAGATTCAGTACTATTCTATCTTCATGAGACCACTGGAAGCCTAAAATATTTCCCAGCAAGATCCATTTGGTCAGCTATTAATATACTTTATTATTTTTCCACTATGGCAAGAACCTAGCTGTTCCCCTAGTTGATACTTCTCTTAGATGAAAAAAAAGAAATCATTATCACTTTAGGCATCAAAAGTCCTACTTTTCTTCAAATGAACAGAAAATGGAAGCAAAAGCAGGCTTTGCTATGTGAAATATCCAAACTGAATATGTAGGTTGCATCATGATTCTGTTGTCCCATCTATAAAACTGAATTAAAAGGCAGAAAAGACAAGTTACCCAACTGCCCATTCAACTGATCCTGAGTAACAGAGACGTATAAAGTTCTCAGGATAAATGACCTCTATTTTATTTTAGAGTTTCATTTTGACATTCAAATAAAGAGCACAAATCTTACATAATTAGAATCTTTAAAAACAATATCTTCCGAGCACTCGATACCTGAGATGTATTTTCCTATTGCCAGTCTCCCTCCGCTAGGACGCAGATTCCATGACTCCAGTGAAGTCACGGCTGGTTCCCTGGAGTCTAGAATCCTGGCACAGTAGACCCTTAAATAGGAAGGGAGGGAGAAGAGAGAGAGAAGGAAGGAAGGAAGGAAGGAAGGAAGGAAGGAAGGAAGGAAGGAAGGAAGGAAGGAAGGAAGGAAGGAAGGAAGGAAGGAAGGAAGGAAGGAAGGAAGGAAGGAAGGAAGGAAGAGAGGGAAAGGAAAGGAAGGGAGGGAGGAAAAGAAAATAAATGAGTGAATGAACAGATGACCTTTTCCATGAAGCCTTTTCTGCCCTCTTCCTCTCCTCGGATCCAAGATGTTTTCAGTAACAGAAGAGTGGTACTCATTATCTCAACTAGAAATTCACTTCCAAATACATGTGGCCTGATTTATGGTAAGCATCCATCTCTCCAACTCCTCATATTAGGCCAAGCGCTCAGGGGGTGTTGATTTTATCTTGATTTTTTTTCTTTCTAACCAAATTATTAGAGAATGAGGGAGATCACTGAGGATCTTGGGATGGAGTGGGGTGAGGGTTAAGATGGAGGGCAAGGCAGAGGAAAATACAGAGAAAGAAGGAGCGTACCAATCCCTTTGCCTCCAACCAGAGGCCTCAGCTGATCTCATTGTTGCCGCTTTGCTTGCCCAGAGGAGGGCAGTTTTGCTGCCTGGGACTGACTCCCACTCCTCAGAGCCCAACTGATGGACAACCACCCAGAGTGGACTGCAGCTCAGGGCCTGCTACTGTCCTCATTCCCTCAAAGAGGTCCTTGGAATAAGAGAAGCCACAGTGTAGTCAAAACCAATCAGAGGGAGCTTGTAAAACTCCCTTCCAAGCATCGCTTTCTGGAATCAATCATCCTTGCCCTGTCCCCCTGTCTCCATTTGCCCTTTGATCCCGGGGCCTTGGCTGGGTCTTCAGCTGGTTCATGTGTCAGGGCGGCCTGACCTAGCAGTCACTGTGGCATCCCAAGAATTCTGCCTGATCCCTCGGAGCTCCTGGGGCAACGGGCTTCTGAGTTGCTCTCTGTGGGCCAGAGGAGAAACCTAATCCACGAACAAAACTTCTGGACAATGAGACGGTGTGACCCACTCATACCAGGCCCCTGGGCCCCTGGAGATCCTCGGCTTTAATGGACACTTTCACTGTGGCTCCGGGGCAAACACACTTTCTAAGGCCAAGGACAAGGTTATTACTGCAAGTGCAGGTGGGCGTGGGGCTGGAAGTGGGTTGGAGATGAACCCAGAAACAAGGCAGAAGTGAAAGAAACTGGGGAAAGGAAAATAAGGCTTTTTTAAAAGAAAACAAAGCAAAACAGAAGAGAGGGATGAAAAGACACCCAGCAGCCTCCAAGTTCTACCAGCTGAGGCTACTTTCAGCTCTCCCTCCATCTCCGTCTCCATCTTTCTACAGTTGCCCTCCCAGAGCACTTGCATCCCCTCCCCCATGGCTCATCTCCTTCCACAGCCAGACTGCATCCCTCTGCCAGCACACCCCGTGAAGGTGACATCTCTTTACAGGACAGCTCCAAGCAGGTCCAGGTCTGGACCTTGGAGCTCTTGCCTACAATGAGACCTGCAAGCAGGCCAGGGCACATGCTCAATTAAGGGAAGGCTTTCGTTCGAAGAAGGCCACCCACCCTGGCAAAGTTCCAAGTGCTCCAAATCCTCCTCTTCTCACTCCCCCACCCCAATTTTGACGCTCTGATTATCCTGTTCTCAGATCAATAGCCCATCTGCTCCTTGGAGTAGTCTAAGCCATCCTGCGCTAAATTAAAACAGATAGGATCAATCTGCGGTTAATTTCTCTCAACCAAACAATTTATCTCTCTTTTGGATGCTCTTAGAGGGTGAATTATATAACCCTGACACACCATTAGGCCTCTCTCTCACCAAAGAAAGCCCTGCTACAATGACTGCCTGCTCTCTTTATTAGCAGCTAGCAGTGCGACAACGGCAGAGATTTATCTTGAGAGTGTTATACACATGCAGCTTGGACTGGGCAGAGGCTACCAGGGCCCCGTGAGGGAAAAAGACTCAGGACATCAGTGCATGTTAATTATCATGGAGGAGGAGTAAGCCCAAATTTGATACACTGAACATGAGCTCCTATTTCTGAAGAATCTATTGTCAGGATTGAGAATTCATTCTTTTCTCTTTCTAAGGTAAAAGCTAGGCCACCTGGTACCAAAATGTCAAAGAAAACCTAGGTAAATCCAAGCTGATATAAACCAGGGATAAGGATGGGAGGAGATATATTAATAACAATAGATGATATATATTAGGCACTTGACGTATGATAACCCATTTGATGCTGAATGCTGTGAAAACTAAAGCTTAAAAGAGATCACAAAATACAGAAGAAAACAGTCAAGACTAATCACCATAAGGTATGCAGAGGAAGAATCCCAGAAGACTTACTTTAATGTGAAAGAGCTGATGTCCCAAGCTTCTGAGGGATTCCACCATGCAAAAGCAGCAGACTCACATATCTTTAGCTCGCTAAACACTTTCTATGACACTATAAGTCAAGGGTGAACTCCTGGAACATCAGAGTATATAGTTGCTGCCTCCTGACCACGACCAATAGCTGTGACAGTTGTTAACTGTTTTATTACTTCTGGTAAGGCCAGGATTTATTCCAGGGGATTCCTAACTCCCAAACTCAGACTCAACCAGAATGCATTCATTCCTGAGAATAAAGAGCTTGATTTTCTCCAAACTGAGAAAATCTGGAGGCTGTCAAGGAAGAGAGGAGGATAGATCTGATCGAACATCCATATGATCAGTCTGTCCCACCAGCAGTTCAGCTCTAGGAAAATCCTTGCTGCAGTAGGTTGAGAAGAAAAAATGACCAATGCCAACTGACCATTCACCATATGTCTAGCACTGTTTGAGCACTTACAATTTCATTATAGCCTCATGGGAAATATATTATGGTGGGATCTGATGAAGACAGTGGGTGAAGAGAGAAATGCAGATGAAGAAAGGTACTATTAGCCAGATGCACAAAGAGGAATAACCTGCCCAAGTCACAAGGTTGATAGATGGGAGCCAGGATTCAAACCCAGGCATTCCAGCTTCAGAGCCCAGGCTAGTTCACCATAGTGTTTTCCAGGAAGAGGAAGGAAAGGGGAAAGAAAGAACCTCATGGAGTAAAAGAACAGGCAAGTGAGTCATCTCAAACAATCGCTCCTTGGGTCCAACATCAAGGTTGCTTGTCTTTGCCACAGGGACATGTGCAGCAGTAACCATCCTGGAGGGAGTAAAGCATCCCATCTCAACAGGCAAAATTCTTGAGGTTCCGGGATGATCCCCAGATTCTGCAGATAATTGTTCCAATACTGCCACAGGTATTTCCATGCCCAGAGTCTATTCCTCCTCATTCTGAAGATAACACCTTAAAGTCAAGTTGATGCACCAATCCTTCCACACCTCAGTAATAGGACCAAGGTCCACCCAATGAGAGTGTTTCTCTCCCTGCTTGGTTTAGGGTATGTAAATGGGATGTGAATTCCTGGAGGCATCATTTCAAATATCCTGGAATTATCAGTTAAGAAAGTCTCTTTCGCCAGTCATGGTGGTGCATAGCTGTAATCCCAGAGACTCGGGAGGCTGAGGCTAGATCATTACAAGTTCAAATCCAAGCTCAGTAACTTAGCAAGATCCTAAGCAACTTAGCAAGACCCTGTTTCAAAATAAAACAAATGTTAAAAGGCTGGGAATGAGTCTCAGTGGTTTAGTGCCCCTGGGTTCAATCTCTGGTGCAAAAAAAAAAAGTCTCTCTTTACATTAAGACACTGAGTTGGATTTTGTCACTTAAGCTAGAAATAGTCTTGTATGGTACAGCTATATAATTACAGAAAGAAAAGTTAAGAACAACCAAAAATTAAGATCTTCTGTGATCTAGAAACTAAGCTCAAAACTACGTGGGGACAAACACTGCTTAGGAGCCATCCCAATGAATCATGACTTGACTTTTGTTTATCTTCTGGCCAACTTACCAACCTGATCTAGGGCAAGAAACACCCTTTATAACCCTCAGAAATGATAAGATAGCCTTAAATTAGCAACTTTGAAAAAGATTCGGCAGCAAAAGTGACAGAGACCTTGTTATGGGTAGAAAGGAAGAGAGGGTAACAGAGACAGAGCTCATGAATTAGCACCAGATAGCAGCAGCATTCTGGGAGAAGTCAAAGATGCTTTCTAGGTGTGCAGTACTACCCTGACCAGTCAGATCACTAAGGAAAACAGAGCCGCGCTTGTTACATTGACAGAGAGAATATAATTTGGGAAATTGGTTAAAACCTTCTCAGAGAACTTGCAAATAAGAAATGGCAATGTTGAAATAATACAATGAAGACAGCTCTACACAGCTACTGTGGGTTGAGTAAAGGAGGTTGGGGTCCTCAGAAGAGAGAAGCCCTGCAAAGTGTCTCCAGGGAGCTGGGACCCAGACCCTCTGAGGAGAGGTAGCTGCCAAGTTTGCAAGAAAAGCCCAGTAGAACAGATTCCAGTCCTCTCAGGGAGGATGTTGCAGGCTCCCTCTGAGGAGCATAATCAAAGATATGGAAAGAAGCTGGAAACTGGAATTAACTGTGTTTTAGTCAATATTTTTGCTGCTGTGACTAAAAGACCCAACGAGAACAATCGTAAAGGAGGAAAAGTTTATTTGGCACTTACGGTTTCAGAGGTCTCGGTCCATAGACAGCCGGCTCTATTCCTCAAAGGCTCAAATGATGATCAGAGAGCAGAGAGAAGAGTCCACTTGCCGGATACAAATATATACCCCAAAGCCACACCCCTGATGCCCCACCTCCTCCAGCCACTCCCCACCTGCCTTCAGTTATCACTCAATCTCATCAGGTGACTAATTCACTAATGGGGCAATCATTTCTTCTCTGAACCTTCTTGCATTATCTCACACGAGAGCTGTTGGCAGACACCTCACATCCAAACCCTAAAAAACTGCTGCTACTGAGATGAAGCACATCCCTGAAGTGGTCCTGACGAAGGAGTCTCAGCTCCCTCTTGCCTTCTGGTTTCTCTCTAGTGCCCCTACAGAAAGAAAAGAACAGGGAGCCACTAGCAAAAAAGCAAGAGAACATGTGGAGTCTAACCCCATAGCACTGCAAAGCCAAATATTATACTATGGGTTTGGAGCTGAGAGACAATAGCATGAAAATCAACATATACCTTCCCATCCAAAGTAGTCTTCAAGGCCAGTTTGCATAATTGTTCTGAAAGTCATTCACCACATACTACTAGCAATAACTTACATTCATTGAGTACTTGATCTGTGTACTGTATACTTTATTAATCCTCACAATTCTAAGTATGGGTACCATCATTATTCTAATTTACAGGACAAAAATTGAGGTCAGTAATCTTTTCAAAGTCAGACAGACTTCAAGCCTTTTGAATCCTGTTCTCTATGCTTAACAATTACACAAAACTGGTCTAATTCACCTCTAAGAAAACTTTCCAAAATGCCATCACTTGCTGAATTTCTTTTGCCTCCGTGTTCCTCTATATTACCATTGTAGCTTACTTTCTGTCACATCAAATTTAAATATAGTTCTGTTTAAATATAGTTCTATACAGCATTTGATTGAAAATCCAGGTCCTCTGGCTCTCTCCTAAGTGACAGACTACATATTTGTATGCCCAAACTCTGCATAATAGTTTTAAAGGTTTTATTTTATAAAACCCCCTTGTTTGTCTTCATCCCTATTCACTACATCTTATTTAATTTAGACTTCAGATGGGTCACAGCCAGTGCACACAAATAATTGAGCTTGAAAATGTTGACACACCTCCTATATCCCTCCCACTTTGGACAACCACAAAGCCGGAGATAGCCTCGGATTCTCTAACTCATTATGTCTAACTAGGTTATTCTCAGATAGACTGCATGGTATACTCAATCATCTCAACCCTAACGCAAAGGACATATGTCATCTCTACCTGAACCCTAAGAGGAAAAAGCTTTTTAATCTACCCTGCTATTTCTTTAATTTGCATGTCCTAAATAATAAATTTCCTAAGATCAAAACTAGGGGGATTGAGAGGTACGCAAGGCCAATCTCAGGTCTGGCAGAGGTGTGGGCATGGGTTATAACATTTACCAAACACGCTGCCAGAGACTCACCTCAGCTGCAGAAGCCTGGGGTTTGGTTATTCCAGACATATCTGCTTTGCAAGGTGAACTGATCTCATGATAAGCCATTAAATGAACACAAAGAAACTGGATCAATGATTTCCCCAATCCACAACCAATTCATTCAGGTCACAGGGGCCAATACAGCATCAAGATAAGCCATATGATCTCTGTGAACCTCAGTCAGACCCTCTCCAACACAATGCCACTGCTATTGATTATTGTTATGCAGGAAACTGAGAGAATCTTGGACTGAGGATCAGAAACCCTGGGTTCCAGGCTTGTACCCAAATCTACTCCATAATGTGGGAAAAGCCACTTATCAGCTATGAACTTTCCCATAAAAATGAAGTCCTTAGACCAGTTCTAATTATTTCTGTTTCTTCAATTCCCTAACCATAGGGGATGCAAGTGTGATCATCCATCCCTTAACAACAAAACAAGCCCATTGTCTTTGACAAGTTACTTTCATGGAACTGACAGTGGTGAAACCATGGAGTCACTCTCACTTACAGAGTGAGGCAATCTAGGTTCCTCTAATAGAAGTGTTCAACCCAAAGTCCCACCATGGAATACTCAGGACTTCAGGGAAACTCTCCAGCTGACTATCTATGCTATTTATGCCATACACCACTGCTTCTTGGTGCTCATCAGAGTCCAAAGATAATGCATTATCATTCACCAGTACCTTTCTTTAAAAATATCTGGAACTATAGGGCAACAGAAAAGCAATATTCACTCATTCAATGAATATTTATGAAGCGCCTACCTGAGTTTACTTTTAATACCCTCAGTAAAAAATATAACCAGTCTTAATCAAAGCTTGGCTGTCTTTGGTTGTCCGATCATTTATTTGCACCAGCAAACAAGCACAAGGGATATGGGATTTTCACTGGCACCAAGCTGATGGCCTTGGTGCTACTGGAAAAGTGACTATCTCCTTCCACCTTCCTTTAATCCCCATCAGAACTCAACTCCAAATATTCTCCAGAAACTCAAGCTAAGTAACGATGTCAAGTGCCTAAAACTGACAGATAAAAGCAGAGATAGGCTAGTCACTTGATCAAACCCTACAGCTGGGAGGACAGAGTGACCTAAAGGAGGCATTGATGAGGAAAGAGCAGCCCCCCATTTAGCTGGTACCAGAAAAATCTGAGACCCTACCTCATAGGAGAAATGCCTTGACTTAATGTACTCCCTTCTCCTTGGGCCAGTTTCCTCTGCTCTCTTTTGCTAATTCACAGTTCAAAGTCAATCACTTATTTATTCATGCAGCAATTCTTTGAATGTCTATTCTAGATTCTAGGAACACTGCATTGAACCGAGACCAGTTCCCATCTCCATAGATCTAATGTTCTTATAGTATCCCTATGAAGCCTTAGGATGCCTCACCTCACAGTAGAAAGCTCGGGTCTCCTGTGGTACCAGGTTACTAACCTCAGACATCTCTTTTCATGCTGTATTTCCACCAGGTGTGCTGAGAGCTCCTCCAGGACAGATAGCAAGAGGAGTTTTCTCCATAGCCTTTGTGCTTAACATAAAATCTGTCACACAATAAGCATGCAATCCTTGCCTGAGGTGTTTGTTTATTAATCTGATTTCAACTCTCCCTGCTATGATTAGACTGACCTAAACCTTTTCCATCATCCCATGTTGCTTTACAGTCAGGAACATGCCCTTGAAGCAGACAAGGAAATTATAATTTCAAAAATTAAGAAGCATACCATGCTTCACAGTTTATATGACCAATTCATGTGTATTATTTCATGCCGTCTTCTTGGAGTGTACAAAGGACAATTAAAGACAAACATTTAAGACTCAGCAGGAACAAGAAGCTACCCTTTGACTGCAGCTGAAGCAACATTTAAAAAGAGAGATACCACAGAGGGTTATAAACAATTAAAAAGCCATTTCTACTCCCTCTAGTCGACTTATATGGTAGCTTGTTTGCTTGCATGGAATCAGCTCCATGTGGTCTGTCCTGTCCCAGAAGGTGACAATTAAAATGATCATGGCTACTAGGCATATAAGCCAGCTGGGAATGGAGATGACTTTTGGCAGAAGCAAAGATGATGACTGATCATGTCAAATATCTCTCACAGGAGGAAAATGGGAGTTACACCTACATGTAATGCCCATTTCAGGCTCACATTCCTACGTGAGAGAGATGTCAGTGGTTAAGCTGAGAAGATTGTCGACAGGTTATCCAAGGGGTTTCAGCATCCAAATGTAATTAACATTTAAATTAGTGAATATATGACTTATGTAGAATTCTTGAGAAATTCCTGGGTATGACCATAAGGTATATATTTTGTCCCCTATTTTAGAAAATTCCAGTAGGACAAAGGTGTTAGTCAGCTTTCCATGCACTGTGACAAAACACCTGAGATAAACAACTTACAAGGAGAAAAGGTTTCTTTTGGCTCACAGTGTCACAGGTTTTAGTCCACGGTCAATTGGTTCCGTTGTTTGGGGGTCTGAAGCAAGGCAGTACATCATGGTAAGAGCACATAATATAGAAGGCTGCTCACTTTCCGAGTGCCAGGAAGTAAAGAGAAAGAAAGGGGCTAGGGTCTCAATGCTTCCTTCAAGTGCCTGCTCCCAGTGACTTAACTTCCTCCAGCTGGACCCTGCCTCTTTTTTTTTTTTTTTTTTAAATTTTTTTTTAGTTGTAGATGGACACAATGTCTTTATTTTATTACTTTGTATGTGGTGCTGAGGATCGAACCCAGGGCCTCACGCATGTGAGGCAAGCACTCTACCGCTGAGCCACAGCCCCAGCCCCTGGACCCTGCCTCTTAAAGGTTCTACCACCTCCCAATAGCACCATGGATTGATGACCAATTCTTTAATATATGGGCCTTTAGGGAACATTTCAGACATTAGCAACTGATAAAGAGCTATTATGTCCCCAGAGAATAGTCCACGAACTGTATAACTTGGGATTGGTGAGCAATAGCAAAGACAGAAGTGCTAAATGCATAACAATTCTATAAAGTAGGTGTTAATGATCCCAATATAAAAGTGAAAAATAATAATAAAACTTGAAGATGCTAGAATCTTGCCGAAGAGTATGCAGCTTATAACAGATAAAGCCAGCAGATTGACTAAGGAGGAGTAAATCCCCATCTCATGCCCTTCCCTACCACACCCCAAGGCACTCCCATCAACTCTGTGTTCAACAAACACCCATTAAGACATGGCTTTGCGCTTGAGCAGTGTAGAAGGAAAAGCAAAGCCAGGTGTACCTGCCCTCCTAATCAGTTAATACATGCAAAGCATTAACTTACACCTCCCTAATAGATTAAACTCCCCAGGCACAGACGTTCACAGACAGGGAAAGATTGATACGATACATCCAAAAAAAATAAAAAAGGCTTCAATTGGCTGTCAGAACTTTAATTAAAACACTTACAGATCAACTGCACTGCAGCAAATTGTCTGTGCCACTATTACTATAGCAAGATGGATGTTCCCTGGGAAAACACACGGAGAACTCTCCCCTGGACTAATGTGTAATTTCATAGCCATTGATTTTTTACTTTAAAAATTCTTCCCTGTCTCTTGGGAATTGGAACTTGTTCTGGGTGACCTGGCAGCACTGCTACTTTTTTTTTCTTTTATGAAAGTGGAAGACCGTTTCTAAAGCCCATTCATATTTTATCTTCTTTGTCCTGACTCAAAACCAAACTGAAGTTGTGTGGGATTATTGAGAGCCGCCGACAGCAGCTACTAAGGGCGATGGATAGAGAGGTGTATTGTATAGGGAAAAGAGAAGAATCCAGTGAAAAGGAATGGTTAGAGTGAGGAAATGAGTTAGAAATGAGCAACAGAACCAAGAAAGAGAGATCAAATCTTTTTTATAAAGTTATTGCTAAAATCTGAAAATAGTCTCATTTAAATTATAATTCCAAAAAAAATTATTATTACAATTTTATTGGGATCGTTCCCAATATTTTTAAAGTTAATTATTTAACTCAATGAACAAAATGTCATTGAATGCCTCTGATGTGCCAGATATCAAGTTCACAGTATAAACTAGAAGGTGAATTTTATCCATAAATCCACGGTACAGGAAAAAACTAATCTTAAAAATTTTGTATAGGTCCTTTAATTATACATATACCTATACAGTCAGCTGTATCTGGACAAAAATTAAAACTGTATCTCCCTATCTATAGTTAGATAATTATGATATAAATGTAATTATAAATATAACATAAAGAGAAATTTAGGATCAAATATGAAATTCGAGAAAAAGGAGATAGAATCTTTCTTTTCTATTGTTCATAAGACAGTTGCTCTCCACTGTTTCCCTAAATGATTTCTCCTGGTACAACTCAAATCATGATACTATATTTCATCATATCTGAGATACCATCAATTTTTCAGATGCTTTCCAATTTAAGAAATGTAACATGTGAAAAAGAATGGCAAAGACAAGTGCAGTAGGTTTACCATTATAAAAGTGACAGAATGAGAAAAAATACATAGCTTAGAATTAATGGTATACAATAATAATCCTTGCCATTTTCTGAGTATGTTTCAGTACTGTACTATGTGTTTTGTGTGTGGCATTGACACATCGCAGATCCTCTACCTGGCAAGTAACATTGTGGTTATACCTGTTTTATAGATGAGAAAACTGAGGCCCTTAACCATCTAGCCCAAGATCACAGGGCTAGTACAAGGCAGGGCTCGGCTTCAAAGCAGGTCCTCTGGCTGTAGAACCAAGTCCTTGACCTCTGCTGCCTCCCCTGGGAAAGCTACTTAGCTTCCGTGGGTCCCTACCATCACCAAGTTACAGTGCCCCCTTCAGGAGCAGGGAGATGTTTGCCCCAGCCTCTCTGGGTCAAGGTCCTGCATGCCTCACTACGCTCTGGTGAATACAGTTCCTTCAGTTTTGACTCCCAGCCCTCTCAACACGAGTCCTTACCAGCTGCAAAGTTGCTGAGACAACCTGGGGAGTATTTTGCAAGCATTCACAATCCCTGTTTCAATCATTCATTCATATCATCTGAGAGAGAGTGAGAGATGGAGGATAAGGAAATAGTAAGGAATTGGCTCATGCAACTAGGGAAGCTCAGAAGTCCTAATATCTGCAGCTGGCAAACTAGAGACCCAGGAGAGCCCACATGCAGTTCCAGTCCAACAGCCAGCAGGTTAAAGACCTAAGAGCCAATGTTTCAGTCCAAATCCAAAGGCTGGAAAAGAGCAATGTCCCATCTGGCAGTCAGCAGGAGTCCTCTCTGATTTAGCCCTTTTTTTTTTTTAATTCAGGTATCTAGCTGATTGGATAAGGCCCACTCACATAATTAGGGAGGGGAATCTGCTTTACTCAGTCTAAAATTCAAATGCTAATCTCATCCAGAATCACCCCAACAGACACAGTGTTTGGTCAAATGTCTGAGCACCACAGCATAGTCAAGTTGACCCATAAAATGAACAATGACATCATGGAAATCTGGTACCCCCCACTCAGCACCCATGCCACACTCAGTAGGCTGGTGTCACACATCCCTACAGGTCTTGGTCTCAGGACCAGGTGTGTCTCAAGATTCAGCATTCCTCCAGATGTTAGAAAGGTAGGATGACACATATGCATATTACCTCCCATCCCCAGTGCATGGTGCTCTGGGAAGCTGCATAAATATTTTGATAATGAAACATGAATATTTAGCATAATAGAAATATCCAAACCACAATTAGCCTCACATCAGTTCAGGTCAGTTTTTGCTGCAAATGAATTTGGCCAGTTTTACTGCCACACTGAAGAAAACAAAACAGTCTATTGGTTTTCAAAGACATTTTAGAATTGAAATTGTATGCAATGGATTACATGTCCATATATTGACAGTGATCAAACTGTTGGGACCCAGCTATGTTTCCCATGGTACACTATACACAGGCAGAATATGCCCAATCCTAGTCCCCAGAACACGTGACTAGGTTAGGTTAAATGGCGCAGGGGAAGGAAGGTGACAGGTAGAATTAAGCTTGCTAATTAGCTGACCTTAAAATGGGGAGATTATCCTGGATAATCCAGATAGGCCCAATGTCTACTCAAGAGTCTTTAACAGTGGAAGAGGAGGGGACATGAGACCAACCCCTGCTAATGGTTTAGAAGATGGAGGAAGGGGTACATCAGGCAAGGGATGTGGAGACCTCTAGAAGGTGGAAAAGAAAGAAATCTCTCCCCTAAGCCTGCAGAAGGGACACAATCCTACCAACAGCAAGGATTTCATAACAGACTTCTGATCTCCAGAACTAGATGCTCAATAAACACTGTTAATATTACTATAATTATCAAATGTGTAGAAAATATTGGATATAAAAATTCTATCAATGTTGCTTCAAGGTAATGGTATAAGTGATTTGCTTATTATAATTTCAAATTTTTCTAAATTGAGGATTTTTTAAAATATAAACTCAGCAATACAGAGTTGTTTAATTTGGAGGAAACTGCTCAAATCCAACCACTTTCTACCCCTTCAAAACCAACATCCTACTCTGGTGATTCTCAGCTGTGAGTGATTTTGCACCTAGGTAATATTTAACTGTGTCTAGAGACATCTGGATTATCACCCTGCGGGGAAAGGATACTCCTGGCATCTGGCAGCGAGAGGCCAGGTTGCTGTTAAGCATTCTACCGCACACAGGGCATCCCCACAGAGAATGATCCTTATACTGCCCAAAATGGTAATCAATAATGCTGAGTTTGAGAAACTCTGCTTTTGACCTAGCAGCTGTCACCTCTCACCTGGCTTTCTGCTGTAGCCTTCTGATTCTCTAACTTTTTCCTTTAGTCTGTTCTCTCCACAGCAGTTGGAAGGAGGGCAAATCTTGTCACTGCTTGGTTCAGATCTCTTCTGTGGTTTCCAATTACACTTAGAATTAAAACCAAAGTAATTTAGCGAAGCCATGTTTCTGACCTCGTCGTCATCACTGGTCACTGGCTGCACTGTCCAAACTGCCTTGGCCACACTGGTCACCTCTTTCTGTTTCTTGAATGGGCCAAGCACATGCACACTCGGGAGTTTGTGTTCAAATATTCTGGCTATCCAGAAAAGCTTTTACCTGATTTCCTCAAGGCCTGTTCTTTCATTCAGGAATTTGCTCAAAGGCCACTCCATTCAAAGACTTTCAGGGTTGCCCTTTCTGAAGTTGACTCCCTCTCATTCTCTTTTTCTCCTTATTTATCTTCATATCCTTTTGGAATCACATATATGCACACAAAAACAGGTATGATACATACGCATGTGTGTGTACATATACATGCATGCATTAATCGGTGTTCTCTGGAGCAACACGTACGAGACAGACAGGCAGAAACTGGTTTATTTCAAGGAACTGGCTCACCAGTTATGGGGACAGGCAAACCCAAGGTCTGTTGAACAGGTGGGAAGACTGGAGACCCAGGGAAGTTCTAATGGAGGCAAAATTCCTTCTCTCTTGGAGGCACCTCCGTCCTTTCTCTTCAGGCCTCAACTCCTGGGCGAGGCCCTCACACACATTGTGGAGGGCATTCTGCAGCACTGAAAGTCTATTGATTTAAACTGTACTCCCATCTAAAGAAATACCTTCATAATAACATCTAGACTGGTATTTGACTAAAATCTGGATACCGTGGCCTAGCCCAGTTGACACATAATTAACCATCACAGGGCATTTTATATATTTCTCCATCAGAAGGTAAGCTCCATAGGAATAGGAGCTTATCTGTCTTGTTAACTGCTACTTCCTCATAACAACAACAATGTGTACATAAAAATCAGTGCTCACTAATTGTGTTGAATACTTAGAAATAAACTGTTTGTACTCAGAAAGCTAGATTGCCTGGTTTAGTCCAGACGTGTGACAGAATCAATTAGTTGGAGCTTCAACTATGCCAGTGGAAGGGAGCCACCTCAGACTTGGCAACCCGTGAGACACACCTTAAATCCCACCTTCCCCACTCCAGTGCTCCCCAGAGCCATGGTGACAGCCACACAGTTCTAGGCATCAGGAGGAGGACAGAAGGCAACAGTAGGTCCCTGGATGCTGGAAGAAGAAGAATCAAGTGCTGAAGTTGCAGCGGCAATACTTTGGAGCGGGAAATGCGAAGGCTGAAGGGGAAGAAGAGCTGGTTGCTTCTGAGGCAGGAAGCACCGAGGACAGAATGCAGAGCAAGTCCACCCAAACCATCTGAAATCCTGCCACTCACCAGGGACAACCCGAAGCAGCTCCAGGACACGTGCTCCATGGGGAGCAGCCATTGCTGCATCAGCCACGCATGTTCACAAATATAAACACAGCAAACACAAAGTGGAGTAAGAGGCCATCCCCACCCCCTCCCCCCCAATACATCAGTGAAACCACCAGCCTCACAGAGTCTGGCCCTCTACTCTCCCTAACTCTGGCAAACCATCATCAAACCAGGGCTTTGAGTGGGTGCTGCTGAGCGGGAAACTGGGCTTTGCGCATCACCTGCACCCTGTGTCCCTGTGACTTCCTCTCTCTGCCTTCCAGATACTTAACTGAGGATTAGGTATTTGACTTCTCGGAGCCTCAGTTTCCTTGTCTGTAAACTGGGAGCTATAATTCCTACCTTGCAGTGCTGTCCTAAGGTTGAAAGCAAATATTATCCATGGAAGTACTTAACCTAGTTGGCTCTAAGTGTAGGCAGCTCCGATTTGCCTATTTCCTCTCCTCTCTAGGGCCCAGATGGGACTGGGCAATAACACCTCATATTTTACTCTATGACCTTCCTTGCTTACATCATCTTTCAGCTCCATTCAAAATCCCACCAGTCATGACTAAGACCCAGCAGCCACCTTACACTGCTCTTTTTTTTTGGTGGCAGGGGGCAGTAGAGATACCCAGGATTGAACTCAGGGACACTTGACCACTGAGCCACATCTCCATCCCTGTTTTGTATTTTATTTAGAGACAGGGTCTCACTGAGTTGTTTAGAACCTGGCTTTTGCTGAGACTGGCTTTGAATTCATGATCCTCCTGCCTCAGCCTCCAGAGCTGCTGGGGTTACAGGCGTGTGCCACTGCGCCCCGCCTCACACTGCTCTTGAAGAAATCTACCTCCACTGCACAGGATACCTCTGTCTCCACACAGCTCTCAAGGCTGCAGAAGGACATGACAATGGCTTCCTAAGTTAGAGATGAGGAAACTGAGGCACAGTCAAGTACCACAGCCAAGGTCATATGGCTAGAAATAGCAGATAGGCACAAACACTGACCTGAAAGCTTATATTATCTTTAGAGAGAAGGGAGGAGTCCAGAGAGAAAATTTAGAGTTTCTGTGTTCTTGGATGGGAAATAATTACATCTTCATTTTCATTCACCTCTAACTGAAACTGCGCCTTTCCTTCAAGAATGAAGCAACAAACCAAAGTACTCTTAACAGTAACTGTAACCATCATCAATACAAGCCACAGTGCATTAGGCCATTCTCATGACTATATTTGAATATCTGAGGTTGGGTAATTTTAAAAAAAGAAGGTTTGATTTAACTTACAGTTCCAACAGCATGGCGCCAACTCTGGCAAGGGCCCCCCTAGATGCATCACCTTGTGGCAGATAGCTTCGTGGTGTAGGGAAAGATCACATGACAAGATAAGGCCAAGCAAAGAGGCCAGGGTAGAGCCAGGTTTGTTCTTTTATAACAACCCTGTAGCAAGAACTAACTTAGGGGCCCAAAAGAGTCACCTTAATCCCTCCAAGGGCAGCACTCTTAAGGACCTAAGCACCTTCTACCAGACTCTACCTCCTCTCAAATGGTCACACCAGGCAAGAATCAAGTGTCCAGCCCATGAACCTTTGTGAGACAGACACATCCAAACCATAGCACACCAGTGTTTTCATATCTACCATTATTATAAATACTGCAAGTGTCATTTATACTCATAACCACTTCAAAATTATAGTAATTATTAAACATGCTGAAAGATGCATTAATAAAGAAGCTCACATATTACTACCACATAAATTCTTCTTAAATATTTGCATAACCATTTAAATATTAATCAGTTTACTTTCAACTTTATAGTGCATATTTAATGTGATACATATCATAATACATACAATTTTATTCTTATTATAATAGTCATTATTTGATGCATTTAAATTCCTTGTTTTTAAAAAGGGATTCAGAGGCTTTACCTGATCACCAAAATGTCCCAGAGAACAGGTGGTTTGGAACCTCTGCAGCAAGAGTTCATTTCAATTGTCAACACCAATCCTGCACACTCATTCACATAAACCCAGCACAAAGTCATAGTGAAACAGACACAAAGCAGCCGACCAAGAGTCAGGGAGCAGGGACACCAGCCTAACAGGAAGGGCACTGGGAGAAGCTCAAGAGAGTTGGGTGATATAGCCAGAGGAGTGCATCTATATGTAGGCAGCAGTCTCTGTGGGCTAGGCCTATTCACTGTCCACACATTCTTGAATAAAATTCTGGTGTAAACATAATACAAATGTTTTCTTGTAGGTCCTAGCTGAGACTGAGAACTATCCAATATGCAGTCCACAATCTGCACTGTTGCTTAGAGTGCTAAAAAGACCATTGACAAATTCTCCTCTTTTAGCCCAGTTTAGCCTCTAGGTGAAAGTCAGGCTTTCTGTTGCCTCCTGTGTCTCTGGCCACCCCAGCAAAATTACCAGCCTTTTTATTCAATAGATCTGAGTTAAGATGTCCATACTTCATAATTGCAGGATGTTTTAACTTTCTCCAAAACCACTGGTATCTTACTGAGGCTTTCTTGTACCTTAAAGCAGGAGTCCAAGGCTCAAGTACCTTCCTAAGCTAAGCATGCCAGGGATAGGACCCAGAGCCTCACACATGCTTGGGAAGAGGTCTACCACTGAGCTACACTCCCAGCCCAAGAGCAGGTTATTTTGATGATAGTTTCCACAATTCTTCTTGGGTACAGCATCTGGACATCATTTGATAAGGTTCTTTCACATTCATGATCCTATTTGCCCTTAAATAGATAAGGTGGGTGTAAGGGGCTCCATTCGACAAATTAGAAACTGAGGCTCAACAACCTAGTATCACAGAGTGTTGCTGAGCTAGGATACATTTCAGGTCTTGGATGGTCTCACGCTTTGCCTCTGCACCTCACTGCAGAGGCCAAACTAGGTGGTCAGTTAAGAGCCAGCCCTGGCTTGAGCTGGCAGTCCCTGGCTTCCAACTGCCTCACTTTAAATAGCTTGAAAACAGAAGCTTAGCAACATACAATTGCTAAGTCTAACTGCTTTGACTGCCTCTAGTGTTTTATGTTCTAATGTATTGGTTTCATGCTTTTTAAATGTTTATCTATATTCTGGTGTGTACTGATCTGAAGAGTATCATGGAACAACTTTGATTCCTCCATTTGCTTGAAGATTTTAACAGGTTGATCACATCAGCAATAAACCGAGGGTCCCTCCCCCTTTTGCTCTCCCACAGAAATATTACCACGACACGCTGGTTCTTCTGGAAATAGCCATTTGCCATAGCGATAAATCTTAGGTTCACCATATAACCCCTGATGCATTTCACATTTTCCCACCAAATTCCACTGTCCAAATTTGGAGTCTCAACTTGACCACAAGCAGATATGATTTCACTTTGTGAGATTTTCCCAGCTTCTCCCTGCAACATGGTTGCAAAGCCGGTACAGCAGCTGTGTGTGAGCCAGCCCTCCAAAACAGGCCATTGTGCCCTGACAGGATGGCGTAGCCAGGGAGACTGCCAGCTCTGCTCCTGTACACCCTTTTCAGGATTCTGGGGCAGCTTCTAGACCTTCCTCTCCACTCACTAGTTAATGATGTAGGCCCCCCTGAAGAGCTCACAGTCTTTTAAAAGGCCTAAGGGAAAGGGTGGGGAGATAATGTCCTCCCTTCCTTGCTCACTCCCTAGGACTCCGTTTTTATTTTCTTTATCACCAAGACCCTATCACTCTCTCCTTCATTGAATCAATAAACACTTAAAAATGAGCTCTTGTGTCTCAGGCATTTATGTTAGAGGTTGTAGAGAATAAGCTAAGCAAGACAGGAACTCTTTCTGCAAGATCTCCTAAAACGACAGGGAAACAGACGAGAGATAATAATACCAGCCCATACTTCCTTATCCAAAATCCTCAACGCCAGAGAAGCTTTGGAATACAGGTTTTCAGACCAAAGACACAGACATTAATATATATATATATTTTACAGAACCCCTAAATCAGGTCTAACTTGTATAAGATTTACAAAGAGTTTCCTTCACATCAGTTCCAGTAAGATTTTGCTCCAAAATTTTATTTTGGCAGGAGATTCTCAATTTCAGAAGCTCCTTGGTTTTAGAATTATAGATATGGATTTCTGGGACTCTGATAATTTTAGTTTATTGAATATCTACTTTGTCCTGGGAAATTGATAGGCTTAACCTCTTTTACCTTCCAAAGAGCCCTCCAAAGCCCTTCTAACTCTTATTTTGAGTGATACTGAACACACTACCCAGTAATTTTTTTTCACATAAACCTCCTTAAATGAGCCTCATAACATTGCCGCAGGATGCTGTTCTATTTTAAGGAAAGGAAGCTGAGGCTCATGGAGGCTAAGTATCTCTCACAAGGTTGTGGGCAAAGTCAATGGTAGGGCTGGGCCACCTCTGTTAGCAGGAGAGGCTGTGATTTCCATGATGTGACACTACTGCCTTTCTTGGGAACCACTTGGATCCCATGAATGCCCTTCCTGCCTGCTCCTCTATCAATCCCAAAGCCCTCCTGTTTCCCTGAGAAGCTCCACATGAAAATGATAAGTCCCACCTCATAGATTTATATGGATGGTCCTTGGGTTTTTCCGTGTCTTGTTGCTCAGAGTTTCAAACTTGTCTGCGATTAAATTTTATTCCTGACCAGAGTATGAGCTTGAGAAAGTCACTTGATTTCTCCAAGAGCTTTTTTCCCTACATAAAATGTTGGGGGAGGGGGATACACAATTATTGGAGTTTTTCTTAAATAACTGATGGATAAAATGAGCTAACTCAAGTGCAGTGCTTCGTAGAATCCCTAGCAAATCCTAAGTGCTGGACAAAGGGGAGGAACCACCATGGTCACTGGTATCACTTGTGCTATCATCACTGCTATAAGGTGCTGTTGGTGTGCTTCCTGTCCTCAGCAGTAAACCAAGGGAGGCCATGCAGTATGTAGGAAACCTGCACGCTGAACACCTGGCAAGCCCCGTCTTTTCCAAAGAAGTCAGTCCCAGGACCCACAACACTGTCAACATAGCTGAGCGACCCAAGAATGGGAACTTCACCAATGAACTATCACCTCCGATGACTTCTGGCTTCCAAGTTCTCCTGGCGCCAAGACTTGGGCCAAAAGGTATGATCATGACTTACCAAATTCATCAGAAATTCTTTTCAAAGGGAGTTTGGATGTGAAATTTCTAAAAGAGAAGCCAGAGATTGGAAGCCCAGGTACACAGGGACCGGAAGCTGACCTACAGGGCAGCAACACCAGAACCTATAAGAGAGAAGAGAACACATACAAGGGGCCTGGAAGGAGGAAGAGGAAGAAGGGGGCGGGGAGAAGCAGGAAGAAGGGAGAAGGGGACAGAGGGGAGAATGTCTGCAGCATACAAAGCAATAGTTGCAGAGAGAAGAAAGAACTGCAGCCGAATCACCAAAATGCCAGAGCAAAGACATGAGCCAGGACCCCTTGAACTCCAGTCTGTGCTCTTGACCGCCACACTGAGAGCCACAGATCTCCTTCCCTCCTGGGAGCAATCAAGTCATGGAAATGAGAATTGCGTGCCTACAGAGGCCTATGTCAAAGTGGAGAGCACAGAGCTTTTCAAAAGTGGGCAGCTGCTAATGCATTTTAGACAAATGGCACTGTGCGGGGACATGAGCCAAAGATGTCAGGTCTTCTGACTACTCAAGAGAAGTCAAAAACCCAGAAATCCATGGGAAAACCCTAATGCTTCAATGTTGAAAACGAATCCAGGTTTTTAAGTCATTGTACAGGCAAACATACACACACACACACACACACACACACACACAACCTCATCCTTGGGTCAGCATTAGTCTCCAGACTCCCAGTTGGAGAATACCGCCTTACACTGTCTGTTGAAAGAAGAAGGGATATTTTTAGTGCCATGTCCAACCTCATTTCTCTAACAGATGGAGACAGGAAAGCAGAAAGGGGTGCCATCAGCCCAGTGAAAAAGCATTTGGAGACTACTGTTTAAAGGCAATTTCTAGGAGTACAGTCCAAAGGAAATATCTTATCAAATGGTTCAAACCACTTTGTAAGTCCAAAGAGAGAGGAGATGTATGTTCGTTCCTACCTGGAACAATTATAAAACAGACACATACCTAGGTTTCACGCGTGGGAAGGGAGTGGGTATATGCAAAACATTTGGGGGACATTGAACACCAGGTAATACAAGACAGATATCTGTGAGAAGTGGCCAATAACCGAGGCAAGCCCTACCATTGCCCCCCTTACAGACTGGGTTTTTAGGCCTTGACCCAGGAAGGAGAATCCCAGCAGAGCCTGTCAGCTGACATGATGGGCCACGGTAGGGAGGGTGGAGCACCGCAGCAGAGAACTGCGGCCTGCATAGAGAATTCCAGAAATGCTCCTGGGGAGGAAAAGGAGGGTGGAGGACCAACGATGATTAGAGAAAACATTCCCTGCCACTGACACAGGCCCAGGAATAATTCCTTTTCCCAGTAGCCTGAGTGGAAAACTTCATATTTCATGGAGTCATGGATAATACATTCAGAATAGCTTTGCCTCAGTAATGGGGAAAAGTAACCCTAGATGAATTGTCATTCTGTCTTGCTTCAAAAATACTTAAAAGCAAAACTCATAAGGACCAACCAATTCGTTGGCAATTGTATACACCTGATGTATAGGACATCACCCCAAAAGTTTCCTCTTACAATTACTTCCCGCCCCAATTCTGCACTGTGTCCTGCCCCTCCTCCTATCGCAAGGAAAATAATCTGGTTTCTCCTCATTATAGATTAATTTGCATTTTTCACAACTTTGTAGAAATAGAATCAAACAGCATATGTTCTTGCTTTTAAAATCTGCTTTCAGTAGAATGATTTTAAGATTTACCTATGTTGTGTTACTCACCCCTGTTTTCTAACGTTCCCCTGGGGCAAGGCGAGAGGTGAAAGGCATTCTCCTGGCACAGCAGGTTTACCCCTGAGGTTGCAGGTGCGTAAGAACAGCAGCCACTCAAAGGCACTGGATGTTTTACTTACTCAGAGCTGCACGTGAGCATGGTGTGCTGAAAGTCAGGAGGCTGTGAGCTGAAGGTGCACAGCCAGTCAAGGCCATCCAGATGCAAAGGTGCAGGACCAGGGCAGCCCTCTAAGGAAGCAGGAGGGAAGGATTTGGAACAAATGTCGACAGGCTATTGTGTGTTGGGACTGATCCAGAAACACTGTTTTCTTCCTCAATCTGGGCCCCAGTTACAAGAAAATTTCATCCACAGTCTCTGATTGTTACAGGATAATAGCTGGAGAACTGGATTGAGAATGGTCTTGTGGGCCCATACAGATTGATAGCAACCTCCATTGCATAGAGATTTTTTTACTTTTTTTTTTTTGGCTCTTTTTAAAATTTATTTATTTTTGGGTGGGATTGTAGCTCAGTGGTAGAGCGCTTGCCTCGCATGCGTGAGGCTCTGGGTTCGATCCTCAGCACCACATACAAAGCAATAAAAATAAAGACAGTGTGTCCATCAACAACTAAAAAATATTTTGAAAAAAATTTATTTATTTTTATTTTTTAAGACAGTAGAATGCATTTCAAGATACAGTACACATATGGAGCACAATTTCCATTTCTCTGGTTGTAAACAAGGTAGAGTCACACCATTCATGTCTTCAATTATACACCTAGGGCACTGGTGTCCATCTCATTCCACCATCTTTCCCCCATGCCCTCTCTCTTCCCCTCCCTCCCCTTTGCCCTATCCAAAGTTCCTCCATTTCTCCCATGCTCCCCACCCCCACTCCCATTATGGATCAGCATCCACTAATCAGAGAAAATATTCGGCTTTTGGTTCTTTGGGATCGGCTTACTTCACTTAGCATGACTTCAATGTTTATAGCAGCACAATTCATAATTGCTAAACTGTGGAAGCAACCTCGATTGCACAGAGTTTTAGCCGTGGCCATCACAGGTGTGAGAAGAGGGAATGGCAGGCACACAGGCTTCCTTCTCACCACTCCTTCCAAAGGTATTCTCCACCTGGAGGCCTGAGGGAAACCAAGCCTATCGATTCTGGACCCATCACTTCCATTTAGGAACAGGCCTCTTGGCTGTTACTTCCCACAGTCTCTCCACCATCCCAGGAGATGCAGTGCTGGTTCTAACCAGTGACAGGCAAGGCGGGAGGCCCTCTGCCTGCCTGTCACTCCACCTAGCTGGGCCTGTTTCTTTGTCTGTTCCATGTGCCATATTAAACTAGATGATCCTATAATGATAATAAAATTAATAAATCCCTACTATATTAAAATAACATAGGTGAGTATTATGGTCTAGCATGATGTTTCCCTATAGCAGACTTCTTATGGGACTTTTTTTTAAATCAAGGATGTAATAAATTCACATTTCGGAATGACCAGTCATTTTCCATGTTCACTTACATATGTTCTATTCTGTACAGAATGATTAAGCATTTTGCAAGGATAAAAAAATTGCTTTTGACCTTTGGGAAATGAAATTCAGGGTTATTGTTTGGAAAGCCCCAGGTAAATAATGATTACACAGTAATAAATTATGTAACTGCATTTAATCTGTGCCTGGAGGCCAGGAAACACTGAAAATCAGTACCTTCCAAATAATACTCTTGGATTCTGGGAGGCAGCAGGATCCAGCCAGTGTCTCCACACCTGCCTCTGCAGCCAGCACTTCTCCAGAGTTCAAAGAAGCACAGAGGCTTTGGGTTTGGTCCCGGTTTCAATCACTGCCATTCAAGTGAGGAAGGACCAGAGAAACTACTTGGATGCTAGAAGAGAAGACCGATTGATTTTGAATCATAACCAAAACAAGGATAAGGGCCAGCTTTCAGAATGTGTTCCGATCCAGCCATCCAGATAGGCTGAAAAGAGCCACCGAATGAAAAGAATGAGTTGATTATTGAGGTTCTATTTTATGACTTCCAGTTACAAGTGTAACTTGAAGGAGGCAAAGCCTCTTCCTGGGAAGGGTCAGGAAGACAGGGTCAGATCACTTGAGGTTGGATCCCAGCCCTGACACGTCCTCCGCCTCTGGCCTTGAGTTCTTCAACCTTCAATGTCTTCGTCTATAGTGTGGGGCCAGTTATATCACATTCCTCATGGGGTGTGTGAAATTAAAGAGGGGGATACGTAGGAAGTGCTATGTTGGCATTGATTATAACACTATATTTGTACCAGAAATGATGTCTTCAGCATAATTGTGTTCTTCAGAAAACTGAAACCTAATTTTTTTGTCTTAGAAATAATTTTATAAAACACACTGTACACTTCCTCACACTCTGAGGCTGGATGTAAAACAAGAACAGAACATTTGTAATAAACAAATATGGGGTTTTTGTCTGACGTTGCCATGCAGTAGCTGGGGGATCCTGAGCAAAATACAGGGTGTCTCTGAGCAGCAGATAACTGTCATTTTAAATTACACATATACTTCCCAAAGCTGACAGAGGAGATACGTGTGGAAAATGCTTTGCAAATCTATTCATTAAACAAAAAAACATTCCATTTTTTTTCATGATGATTTGACACTATTATTATGAACATAGGTTGGTGCACCATACCATGATAAAGTCTACCACAGACGGTGAGTGTAAAAGAAAACTCCAACGTTCACTTCAAGAGACTGCCATCCTCTTGGGAAACCAGATATCTAAGGCAACTACTAACAGTGCTTTCCTGATACTCACTGACCCAGAAATATCTGTTCAATGAATTAATCATGCTTTCTTAGAACAGCAACTTTAGTCTTTTATTTTGAAAAGTGCTGACTATGAAAAATTCACTTAATAATCACATACATAAAGATATTTTTGGAAAAACCATCCAGTATCATATCACCCAAAAATAAACATTGCAAGCACTTCATAAAAAGTCAGTCACCACCTTTATTATGCTTATAAATAGATAGATTTTTTAAAAGGGAATGAAGAAGATGAATGGATTACCAATACATAGGTATGTTGATAGAATGTACTTCAGATACCACAAGTACTATTTTGAACAAAAGTTCTACATTTAAATTTACCTAAATTTAATACCAAAACAAGAACCTAAGGAAAAATGGAAACAAACTATTCAAACTGCATTGTCTGACTTGAAAGATTTGTTAATTTGTCAGAGATTTCTCTAATGCTTGAGCAGTAAAGGAAATCTAAGATCATACACCGTACTTTAAGAAGCCCTTTAGAAGCACACATTCAGCATCATCCTGTGCCTTTGGTTCCACGGAGGATTAGCCTAATCCCTTTCCAACTCCTGTCCCTCTTCTCCCACATTTATTAGCTATATTACTATTTTTAATTTGTCAGGGTTGAGAGAGTTTGCATCTTATTCTGAAACCATAATTATAACCATATGCGATTTTAATTACACATTAAAATGTATATGACCAACATCAGGTGAGCACCCTGTGTGCTGAGGGCTAGTCCACATGTTGGTGAACAGAGTAGAACCAAGTCCCAGCTCTCACAGAACTCCTGCCACAGTGAGGGACAGAAAACAATCTATACATGCATTTATGTGTAAGTGGCATAGAACAAATGCCAGGAATAAAAGCAGATGGTGAAGGAGGCTTAGAGGAGGGTATCAGAGGGACATGGTGTTTCAGCCAGGGTGGTCTGTGAACTTGAGCATGTTCTAGGACATAGGAAGAGTGAGTGCAAAAGCAGGTTTTCACAGTGGTTCTTTGCTTCCTGAAACCTTTTGTTTGTTTGGATTTTCCTCCAGGAAAGAACTCTTGAATGAGTTTTTTCAAGAAATACTCACTGGGGGGCTAAGGCTGTGGCTCAGTGGTAGAGCGCTTGCCTAGCATGCGTGAGGCAGTGGGTTCGATTCTCAGCACTTCATATAAATAAATAAAATAAAGATCCATTGACAACTAAAAAATATTTTAAAAAAAGAAAGAAAGAAAGAGTCTGTGGTATTGCATTCCAAAAGTTTCCAAATGCCTGAAGACATCTGCCTTACTACTAAACAGACAAACTAGCTAGATACAAGCTCCTTGGCTCAGTTCTTCTCAGAATTTTATTTTCTTTGTCCTGCTGTCTTCTGGCACTGACTGCTGCTGGGGCAATGTCTCAGATGAACAGGGAGGATAAGACGAAAGTGCTGGAGTCAGGGCAGTCGGTGAAAAACTACGGCACTGTCCCTAGTAAGAGACTGAAGGTGGAAGGCAGGCTGCGAAGGGCAACTGGGGAAGGACAAGGAAGCACCATGTTCCCAGGTTGCTATCAACATGGTGTTGGACAACGACCACACAGAGTTGGATCTCAGCCTTCAGAATGTGAAAAATCCAGGTTCCAATCCAGTATCTAACCCTTAGTACCATGACATAGTCACTTTGCCTCTCTAAACTTGTTTCCTCATCTGCAACGAGGAAATCATCATTACCTTAGAAGGATCTGAAAGGATCAGAGGCAATACACATGAAGTTCTTGGGTTACTCTGAGCCAGTCAAGTTGCAAATGCTAAATCATGAAAGCTACTGTTTCTATTGTTGCAACTTTGGCTATGCAACAAAGCTGTTGAGGAAAAAATAATAAATGGAAATATAAGGCGATACACATACACATATGTACATGTTAGAAATATGTATATATAGCCGGGCGCGGTGGCACAAGCCTGTAATCCCAGCACTTAGGGAGGCTGAGACAGGAGAATTGCAAGTTCAAAGCCAGCCTCAGCAATGGCGAGGTGCTAAGCAACTCAGTGAGACTCTGTCTCTATATAAAACACAAAATAGGGCTGGGGATGCGGTTCAGTGGTCAAATGCCCCTGAGTTCAATCTCCAGTACCAAAAAAAAAAGAAATATGTATATATGTGCAAATATATGCACAAAATAAAATATACTCATTAAAAAAAAAAAAAGACACCAGGATACTTACAAAGATTCCTGACAAACCCTGCACTGAATGCTGACGTGACATCTACGGGTGACAGATAAGTGACATTGTATGTGTACATGTGTGAGTGGCAGAGCTTTTCTCTTCAATGTTAACTTAACCCACATTTAAGCTCCAATACAGAGCTTTAATATTATTTTTTACTGCTATAAAAAAATTGCTTGCAAATTTCTTCCTGAGATCTAATATGGACTAGGTTAATTCAAGTGAAGGAGTTGGTTGACCAAACTGATGAAAATAGCAGTTAACCAACTTGGTGATCCATCAACACACCCATCTTTCCTCTATCAGTCACTACAGATGTTTCTTCCTGGTCTGTTTAGGTGTTATTGTTTCTGTAATAAACCAAGGGTGAATTATGAGCAAACACGGCGACTGGGCAGTCTAATAAGTTTATATCAAACTGATAAGTCTTTTGGATCCCAATATCTACCTCTATTGTAATTTCTTCTGCCTTACAACTTTCATTTTATTTTATTTTGTTTTTCATTTTATTCATTTTTCTGTGAGAAGATTCTAGTTTCCTTAAAGCACACTTGAATATTCTTGACATCAGAACGGTATACCTAAAAAACTGCCTTCAACAGAAGTTGGCTGGCTCATACCCATCTAGTATTCTTAGAAACCTTAGCCTTGCAAAATTAACCAGGTTGGCTTGCCAGTTAACAGATTAATAATAACTGCCACCTCAGGGAAATTCTCATTTTTCAGGGGACTTGTATGTTCAAGTTCAGGGCAGCAGAACATACAACGAGAACTTAGGTCATCTACTTTAAGTAAATAGTATTGGTGTGGGAGAAATGGCTGTGAGGTCCCCAGAGCAATAGAACATAGATGTATATACACTTTTGAACTGAAGGAGCCTGGAGGAATCAAGACTGAGCAATAGTCCTCCAACTTTAGAAGACATCAGAATCACTTGGAAGCCTTGCAAAGCACAGGTTGCTGGCCCCACCTCAAAGTTTCTGACTCCGTAGATCTGGGGAGGCAAGATATTTTGCATTTATGACAAGTTCACAAAGTACTGCTGATGCTGCTGGTTGGGGGATCACACTGGGAAAGTCATTGGTCTGGAGTGATGGTTGTCAATAGTTGCTGTGTATTAGAACTGTCTAGAGAAGTTTCACAAATGTCAATGCCTGAGTCACACCTAAGAACAATCAAATCAGAATTTCCAAGGATGGGTGCAGTGATTTTTAAGGTTTCCCTGATGATTCCAATATGCAGCCAATTTTGACAACCAACATATTTTCCAGGTGAGGAAACCAAGGCGGCCTTCTGATGGCAGTACAATGTCTAGGTCGTGAGTCTTCTGTCTCCCACTGAGGGCTCTTTCTACTTCACTCATTAACACTGACTCTCAGACAAAGTTAAAGTGCATAGCAGACTGGGCTAGGTGACAGGTTTTAACAAGAAACCCCTGTATTTGCCCATTATAAACATTGCAATATCCACGTGCCTGTGATCAATTGCTGCACAATAAATTATCCCCAATCATAGTGGCTTCAAAGAACAGTTATTACCTGACATTTGTGGTAGGTCAGAAGTCATGCCCAGGCTGCAGTCATCCCAAGGTTTCACTGGAGAAGGTGCCACTGCCAAGCTCATTCTCATGACTGTTAGCTAGCTACTGATCCTCCCTGGCTGTCAGCCAAAGATACCAGTTCCTTGTCATGTGGACCTCTTTGCAAGGCAGCTCACATGGCATCTAATATCCTGCAGAAGGAGGCTCTGAGCAAGACAGAGGACACAAGCAAGAGGGAAGCTACAGTCTTTTGGTAACTTAGTCTTAGGTGTGGCACCCTATCTCCTTTGCTGGTTAGAAACAAGTCCTCTCCCTGGACTTGGGCTGGACACCAGCATGAATACCAAAAAGCAAGAAGTCTAGGTACAGTCTTGGAGACATAAAACCTCCAGGAATTTAAAATAAACCCTGATAATAAACCAAAGTACTGTAAGCATAAAATAAAAATAAGAGCTGAACGTCCGTTCAAGGCTTCTGAGAGGTGAGTCCCTTGAAAATGTATGTCAGGAAGGAGACACAGGAAGAAAGGAGAGAGAAATGCAAAAGAAGGAATCAGGAATGCAGTTTTTCCTCCAAATTTCCCAGCATTATAAGGGAAAAGAACTTATAAAAACCATTACAAAAGCGAGGAAGGTGGAACATGAAGCTTTAGAGGAAACAGAAGAAACTAGAGAGTATCTGTTAAACAAAGGGCAACTGTGTTAACCTTATTAAAGACTTTAGGGGAAATATGTAAATATTTAATTTCATCCAGATGCCCCAGGCTAACTGAAAAAATGGAATAAATATAAATTAAATCTTAAATCTTGATGAAATTATATTCTACCTCAAGATTAAAATAATAGGCTGTAGAGGAACAAAGAGACCATTTTCACATAAGTAAGTTATTCAGTAGGCCTATGGCAAATTCACAACTAGGACTTGGCTGTCCTGGCTCTCCGCCCAACACTTTCCCTACATAACTTTACCCATGACCCATTTGATTTTACAGTAGATCACCAACATTCCAATCAATGGACTGCCTCTGTTTTAACCAGATCTCATGGTAGTACAGCTGCTTGCAAGGGTGAGCGTATTTATGACACAAGTAACTTATTTTACTGCCAGTTTGTCTACCCAGGCAGAAGGAAAGATTCCAACAGATATAAAGGACAAACATCAGAATACACCCAGCTCATTTATATTTGATTTCTTTTCTCAACAAGTGTTAACTGAGGGTCAGGTATGAGCCAGACACTGCACTAGGTATAGAGGTTCTAAAGCCAGAAGGGATATAGCACCTGCTCCTAAGGAGCTGCTGGAAGATGGAAGAGACAAAGGTGAGTCCACAGCTGCAGAAGGATGGAGGGGGTGCCTCTCTGGAAACAAAGATTCATGGAATTTAAGTCAGATCAGAGCGAGTTATCATTGAAGACAAAGTGAAGTTTATTTTGACAGAAGTAAGGACAGCCTGCAAGGGAAGTAACTTTATAAACCAAGGAAAGAAGGCTGGAAAGAGCACATGTGTTCATAAATTAGAGGAGAAATTCAGTATGGCAGTATCGATGGATTTATGGAGGAAAGAGGCAAAACCTAAGAGCAAAAATGACTGTACTCATTTCCTGTCACCACTATTAAAAATTGCCACAAATGTAGAGGCTGAAACAAACAAAAAGGTCTTTTCTTACATTTCTGGAGGTCACAAGTCCAAAATGAGTCTTATAGAGCTAAAATCAAGGTGTGGGCAGAGCTGGCTCCTTCTGGAAGATTCAGGGTAGAGACCCTTTTTCCTTTCTTCCAAGTATCAAAGCTGCTAATGTTTCTTGGGCACACAACTTCAACCCCTGTCTTTCCTCACCACTTTGCCTTTTCCTCTGCAGTCAAACCTTACCCTGCCTCCCTGTGATAGGACCACCTGAGATCACACTTAGGGCCCACTTGTACAATCCAGGATAATCTTCCCACTTTAAGATTCTAACTTCAATCATATGGGCAGAGTCCCCTTTGCCCATATAAGGTAAAATTCACAGGCTTCAAGGACCAGGATGTGTATATTTTTATATTCAGGGGTCTTTACTCCACCTACCACCAGAACTATGAGATAAAATGAGAATTTTCACTTTAAAGTCTATGAATGTCACAGTGAAGTTTTTTGCAGGCAAGTGATGTAACAGATTTAAGGATGCTCACCCTGACAGCCACCTTGTGGAGGCTGATC
This sequence comes from Xerus rutilus, assembly GCA_028644305.1. NCBI lineage: Eukaryota > Metazoa > Chordata > Mammalia > Rodentia > Sciuridae > Xerus > Xerus rutilus. The sequence goes on from CM053400.1 coordinate 171,668,605, forward strand.
TGGGGGCCAAGAAGGGAAGTGGGCAATAAAGGGTTTAATCATCTGAGTAATTTAGGAAAAGGATTGGAAACAGAGGAGGAATTGATAGGACAGATTTTATGTCTAAATCAAGAAGACCTGAACACTGTTAGAAGCTAGGGAATTAAGGGAAGTAGACCTCTGAGAAGACTCAGAGTTCTGCTGGGCTAATATTGATGATTTTCACATTGACTTGACGTACAAGAGATCAGCAGGTTTGTGGCTAGTTATTGGAGCTTTGGAGCAGGAAGGGAGCTGGGGATGATGAGTTCTCCTAAGGACCAGCTGGGTCCTGGATGCCTAGAGGATATCTTGTGGAGATAAGCAGCTGTGCAACGGGAAGTTGGTGATTTAATTCTGAAGCTTAGCGAGGGTGTCTGTCCAGAGAACTTGATCTAAATGACATCAGCCTGTCAGAGAGTACCGGAACCATGTGAAAGGCTATGATTACTACAATCATTCTGAAAGATTAATACAGGATAAGAAGGCAGGGCTGTAAATGAAGCCCTAGAAATTCTTACAGCAAAGGAAAGGAGCCCACCAAAGATAAAAGTGGGAAAAGGCTTCAAGAGAGAGAAAGAACCAACGAAGAAAATCAGAAGAGAATGAGCTTCAGAAGACAAGGAAGAGGAGATACCCAAGGAACAATTTACTATTGTGGGAAGAAAGTAGTATTTGTGAATCATGTAACAGACAAGTATAGATTTCCCTGAAGATCTTCTGAGTGAATGAGAAAAAGATTAAAAACTTAGACAAATATGTAAAATATACAAATATTCAACAGGAAAAATGCAATTCTCACTTAAACACATGAAAAAAATGGTTCACCTCCCTCATAAAATACATGCAAATTAAAATACACTGAGCTGGAATGTTTAACTGATTATATAAGTAAATTTTCAAAATTTGATAACATGGCATTAGCAGCAGTGAGATAGGCATTCCTAAATGGCTGGTTGGTCGCACTATAAACTGGGCAACTTCCTTAAAATGCTTCTCGAAGATCTATGAAAATATTAGTGTATATACTCTCACCATGTGTACAGTGCTAAGTTAACAATTGTTTATTTCTGTTTTTAAAAAGTCAGGGTGATGTGTGCAAACATGTGAATGAGTATGTGTGTTTGCTCATGCAGGAGAAAACGACTCATGAAACTGATAACACTGGTGGTCTTCAGAATGGGAAGCCAATGGCCAGAGGACAGGAGTGAAAATGAGAATTTTCCACTGTCTTCCCTTACAGCATTTTGAGAACTTTTAGCTATGTGAATATATTACCTCTTCATAAGTTAATTCAGTCAGTGAAGCATGTATAACACTTCCATTATAGAAATGTAAAGAAAATTTAAACACAAAAAAAGCATTATTTGGGGAATAATATTAAGATCACTGGTGTCCTTTAAAAAAGGAAGGTTGAAGCAGGGCACGGTGGCACACACCTGTAATCCCAGCAATTTGGGAGGCTGAGACAGGAGAATCGTGAGTTCAAAGCCAGCCTCCGCAATGGCAAGGCGCTAAGCAACTCAGTGAGACCCTGTCTCTACATAAAACACAAAATAGGTCTGGGGATGTGGCTCAGTGATCAAGTACCCCGGAATTCAATCCCTGGTACCAAAAAAAAAAAAAAAAAAAAGGCGGGTTCAGTGATAAGGCAAAGACAAGGACCAAATTATAGTTGGTAAGTTGAGAGAAGGAGAAAGGACAGGAAGGAGGGAGAGGAAGAAGAGGAAGAAGGTCAGAGGGTGAGAGGAAAGGGAGAGGTGGGGGACCTTGAATGTCGACTGATTTTTCAAGAAAATTGACAGAAAGGTCAAAGTAAGGTGAGAAAGTGAAGATTTGGTTTGTTGGGTGGCTGATTTTCTTTTAATATTTGCATGTTTCTATTCTGAAGACAGAGACCATAAAATACTAACAAAAAGGAACATTTGGTAAAGTATGAGGTTCCTGTGGAAGCAGGAGGGCACAAAATCTGAAATACATTGTAACAAAACTACCTGAATCAGAGGGAGTTACATCACATTCCCTGAGATAGAAAAAAAGAGAAGTGAGGGGCTAGGGTTATGGTGCAGTGGTAGCGTGCTCGCCTCGCACGCGTGGGGCACTGGGTTCAATCCTCAGCACCGCATAAAAATAAAGATATTCTGTCCACCTGCAGCTAAAAAAAAAAAATTTTAAAAAAAAAAAAAAAGAGAAGTGAATGAGGAAGCAAGCAAAGATGAATTCTCACGTTAGAGATTAAATTCAATGTGCATACACAATGGAGTATTATTCGACCATTAAAAAGAATGACTTCATGACATTTGCCAGTAAATGGACACCTCTGGAGACTATTAGGCTAAGTGAAATAAGCCACTCCCAAAAGCCAAAGGTCAAATTTTTTTTCTGATATGTGGAAGCTAATCCACAATAAGAGGCAAGGGGCAGGGAGAATAGATATTCAGTAGATTAGTAAAAAGGGAATGAAGGGAAGGGACAGGGACAGGAAAAAGACAGTGGAATGAATCCAACATAATTTTCCTATGTACATATGTGAATACATCACAGAGAATCCCACCATCATGTAGTATGAGGTCCTAATTAGAATAAGATACATTCCATGCTTGTATGGCTATATCAAAATAAATTCTGCTGTCATTTAAAACTAAAAAGAACCAATAAAATTTTTAAAAGAGATGAAAACCAATACAATATCTCACCTTTAGCCTTTTTTTTTTCTCAGTAAAATTGAATGTGCAGGCAACAAAGAATGAGGAGAGTGGTGAGAAGCTGGAGGTTTGGGTAAAAACATGAAAATTAGAGAGAGCTGCTGAGGAAAATAAAGAGGCTGCTCTCACCATGGAGAGGTAGAGAACGGGCCTCAACCACCAGTGACTCTGAGTGTGTAACAATCCCAATGCCCATTGCAGCTTGATTTCTGTCAGAATGCAGATGTGCAGAGGCCAAGCTGGGGCAAGCTGAGTTTTAACACAAGGACAAGGGGGTGATGGAAGCCCATGAATGGAACGTGGACAGAACACAGGCCCACAATAACAAGACTGAGTTAAGCTGGATAGCCAGCCATGTGAAGCTAGAACCAGGACAAAACTGGAAGAAGACAGAAAAGCCCAGGGTCTGGAGGTCTAAAAGATGGAAAGCGGGAGGAAAAGGGAAAGAACTGAAAGTAAGGAATACACAATGACACTTGGAGTTCCAGATTGAAGAAGATCTGGGCCATGATAATGACCAAGAAAGAATGTAGACAATGGGGAACTGAGATGGGGACCATGACCAGAAGTAAGTCAAATCACTGCTCATGCTTCTTTTGACCTGGGCTCCATTGTTGGTAGCCACTGGGTCTCCACGAGGAACTGGGCTGTGCAGTGTGCCACTTATAAGAAGACTTGAAGGAAACTTCTGTCTCTAAGCATGTTCCAGAAATGCAGGAACAGTAACATGAAGTGCATTCCTCTGATGGATTTTTAACATATGGTCTTTCTGGACCCTGATGTCTCAGCCCTTTCAATTTGCAGGATTTACTACAGAGAACTTTGTCTTGGGAGCAGGTCCAGGGACAGCAATGCACTTTACCCTGGTCTGACCCTCTGCAATTGTCTATATTTGGTTGCTGCTGAAATGTACTGGTGTCACATCGGCACTGAGTTAGAGAATGTTTTTCATGTTTCTAAATGTCAAAGACCTTATAAAATAAGTGGAAGCATCTACATACTAGGAGAGAGAACTGGTAAATAATTTTCCATTAAACCACTGTGTTTTTCAAAGTCTCCTGAGAGTTGTTTATGAAATGTGGGAGAACTTCTGCAACCCTGGCAGAAAAGAAGTGCCTCTACTCACTCTGGCCAGATCTATTATGACTATCAGACCTCTAGAAGTGAAGAGATCAGAACATTAAGGTGACTCATTCATACATTCAAAACATTTATTCCCTGCTTTTCTAGCACTTATTAACAAATCGGGGGGTCTTAGACGAAAGTCATTAAAACTCACTGAGACCAGGGATCCTTGCTGATCAGGTAAGCCTATGAAACTTGACATCATAACATACTGAATAATAAAACTGCAAAACATTAGTCACCCCCAAAGAAACCTAAATTCCTAAGCCTAGAAATCCAAGTTCTCCATATTAACTCAAACTTCTTGCCTTTGTTCATGTCACACAAAACATGGCTCCACTTTATGCACATATCTGTGGGAACTTAGTCATCATTTAATCATCACCACATCTTTCTCCTGTCTTAACTCCTCCCTTTCTACCTCCTGCTCTCTGTCAGCTTGCCCATAGCCAAGCATGACTAAGGTAACCAATGCATGGAAGAAATAGGATGCAACATGATATGAAATGTGCAGTCTTTTCCCTTAGCACCTTCAAATAATCTCTGGGTTCATGATGATGATGAAATCTAGGAATTGACCCCCAAATTGTATCATAATTCTTAGACAATAAAAATATTTGGGGATGGTATGAGTCGAGGCCTAGTTAGGACTCAGAGCTCTCACCCCTGCCCAGAAATAATGAGGAGCTTACCCTCCACAGTTAAGTGGGGCACCTGGTCTTCTACTCCCACCTGACACTCACGAAGTGACCAGAGCAGTGTAAAAGGTATCCAGGTGTTACAGCCTGAAAGTTGCATCCTTCTCAGAACTTGTATGTTGGACCTTCCCCAGTAATGTTATCACATTATAACATTATTTATAAGGTGAGGGGTTTTTTTGGTTTTTGTTCGTTTGTTTGTTTTTGGTACCAGGGATTGAACTCAGGGGCTCTCGACCACTGAGCCACATCACCAGCCCTATTTTGTGTTTTATGTAGAGACAGGATCTCACTGAGTTGCTTAGCGCCTCGCCCTTGCTGAGGCTGGCTTTGAACTTGCAATTCTCCTGTCTCAGCCTCCCTAAGTGCTAGGATTACAGGCTTGCACCCGGCTATAAGGTGAGATCTTTGAGAAATAATTCCGATTGGATGAGGTGATGCAAGCAGCATCCTCATGAGTGATTAGTGCCCTTATGTGACTTTGCTTCTTCTTCTACTGTGTAAGGATACAACAAGAAAATGGCCACATATGAACCAGGAAGGGGTCCTCACTAGATACCAAGTCTGCCAGAGTTTTTTGTTTGGGGTTTTCTTGTTGTAGTGGTTTTGTTTGTTTTTGTTTGGGGATTTTTGTTTGTTTGTTTTTAGGTTTTTTGGTTGGCTGGTTTGGTGATACTAGAGATTGAACCCAGGTGTACTTTACCACTATATATAGCTATATATCTCCATTCTTTGTTATTTTTATTTTTGAAACAGGGTCTTGCTAAGTTTCTTAGGGCCTAAGTTGCTGAAGTTTGCCTTAAACTTGCAGTCCTCCTGCCTCAGCCTCCCAAGTTTCTAGAATTACAAGAATGTGCCACTGTGCTCAGCTGCCAGAGCTTTGATATAGGTCTCCCCAGCTCCACAACTTTCAGAAATAAATTTATATGCATTTTTGTTATAACAGCATAAGCTAAGATACCAGATAAAATAAGGGTGAAATAATACCCAGAGTCATAACCCCAAACATAGTTGGTTTTAACTTTTAAAAAAGATTCACACCAAGAAGTGGGAAGATCTCAAGCTGAATTTTATAAAGGCAATTGACAGATGTAAACATTGACAATATAGAGAAATTTTTAAAAATTTAAAGAAAATCATTATGAAAATGATTCAAATAGAATTTACTTATGGCATTTGTAGGCAAATGGATGGAATTGGAGAACACTATGCTTAGTGAAGTAAGCCAATCCCAAAAAACTAAATGCCGAATGTTCTCTCTGATTAGTGGATAAGAATACATAAGGGGGGGTGGGAACGGGAAACATAGGAGAAATGCAGGAACTCTAAACATGGTTGGAGGAGGGGGGAGGAAGCTAAGGGAAATGGGCATAGTAATGATGGTCATTTGAGATGGTCTTTACTACCCCTGGCACATCTATGAAGACTCTAATGGGGTGACTTTATTTGGTTTGCAATCAGAGAAATGGAAAAACAGAGATCTGGTTATGTACTATGACTTGAAATGCATTTAAATAAAAAAATAAAATAAAATAAAAATAAAAATAAAAGAATTTACAAACATGTTCAAATAATGAAAAAAATAGAAAATCTAAGCAAAAAATAAAAATAAGAGGCATACAAAAGAACCAAATAGAAATTCTGGAACTGAAAAACACAATAACCAAAATTAACTACATAATGGATAGACTCAACAAATGAATAGTGAAGACAGAAAAGAGAAGCAATAAACATAAAGATAAAAGAACAGAAATTTCCCAATCTGAACAATAGAAAAAAATTTATATATACATTAAGTTTAGAACTGAGGCACTTGTAGGACTATTTAGAAAAGAGTTACTGTCCATGTTATTGGACCCCTGGAAGAAAAGGTGGAGAAAGTTATGTCTAAAAGATAGTTTTAAAAGATAGCTAAAACATATATAATGGCTGAACACATCCCAAATTTGGTACAATGCATAAATCCATAGATTCAAGAAGCTGAGTGAATCACAATCAAAATGAATACACAATAAAAACAATTAGTCAAGATTCTGAAAATGAAAAATAAGAAAAACAATCTTAAAATTGAGGTTGAGAGAAATGACATCTTACCTATGGAAAAAAAACAATTTGAGTGACAGATTTCTTATCAGAAACTCTGGGGATCAGAAGGAAATGTAACAGTATCTGTCAAATGGAAGAACAGAACTGTGAAACCAAACCACATATCCAGCAAAAGTACACTTCAGAAATGAAGACAAACTCAGGATATTCTCAGAAGTATAAAAATTAAGAATTTGTCACCAATGAGCATAGCACAAACAAGGGAGAATAGATGTAGAAAGTTCTCTAAATGGGAAATGTAACAATGAATCCTGAAAATCAAGAAAGATATAGAACACAGAAAAACAAAGTCAAATACAATGAACTGTTGCTCCATTCTGTAGTTTCCTAAATTATGTTTAATAGTGAGAAAAAAAACTGTTAATGTGGGGCTGAAATGTATGTTAAGGAAATATTTTAAATAGATTTTAAACAAGGGAGATTAAAGGAAAATGATATTTATATGCTTGAGTGAAACTGGAATATGACAACTAATGTAGACTGTGATAAGTTACATACATACGATACCATTGACAACTGCTCCCCCCAAAATGAAATAATTAAGGTGTAAATCTAACAAAAAATGCACAGGACCTGTATGCTGACAATTGTAAAAATCTGATGAAGAAAGCAAAGGAGATACAAATAAATGGCGAGACATGCTGAGTTCATGGACTAAAATTCTGAATATACTAATGGTTTTAATTCTTCCCAGATTCATACACAAGCCAAACATAATCCTATCAACATCTTAACAAGACTTTCTTAAATATGGACAAGATTATTCTAAAATTTATATAAAGAGGCCCCAGCCCAAGAATAGCTAAACAATCTTGACAAATAACAAAGTGGGAGGAATTACCTTCTCTTCCATGGTAAGGCTTACTGTGTAGCTACGGGAGTCAAGATAGTGTGGAATTGGCACAGCCTGCGACACACAGGAAAATGTCACAGAATGGAGAACCCTGAGAGAGAACCACACAAACACGCCTCATTGACTTTTAACAAAGTTGAAAATCTGAAACAAGGACATGGACGCCAGTAGTCGATCCATGAAGTCAAACTGAGGGTGTAGCAATAGGAAAAGCCAGGAGCAGTGGCACACTCCTGTAATCCTGTGGCTCTAGAGGCTGAGGCAGGAGGATCATGAGTTCAATACAAGCCTCAGCAAAAGTGAGGCACTAAGCAACTCAGTGAGACTGTGTCACTGGGGATGTAGCTCAGTGGTCGAGTGCACCTGAGTTCAATCTCCAGTAATCCCCCCCCCAAAAAAAAATAAAAGAAACAGAAAGGAAGAGAAGTTGATATTGAGTTATTACACTATCTTCCACCCAGGGCCACTGGGGCTGAATCTCTCCAGAGGCCCTTGCAGAGTCCAGAATGAGTCTCTGAATTGTCTCTCCAGGACACAGAAGATAGTGCTATTTGAGCACTGCCCTCAGCTGAGTTATATCCACCTGCACTCAGGGCTGAACCTGAGAGTTAACTGACCTCCTGAGGCTTAAAAGAAGCCATAAGGCAAAAAAACGGGAGATGTTGCTGGCAGTGAGATGGAAAGTCATGAGTGTGTCCCATGTGGTTAACCTCGGCTTAACGTCAGTAGAGTGCCAGCAAGAGCACTTGACTATA
>CM053400.1:171677364-171721441 GCA_028644305.1 Xerus rutilus
AAGAGCACTTGACTATAGGAATGAGACATCAGCAAACACAGCAGCTTTCATCATGAATATAGTTTCCCCACGTGCCTTGCCTTACCCTTTTGCTTTTTGCCCAGTTATTTCAAGACTTGAATGTGAAAGGACATATCAGCCATTGCTGATTCTAGGGCAAATGACATTAACCCTTAGCCCTCACCTTGACCTGCTCACTATTACCCTCATCCATACATTCACACTAACCCTAATCCTAACACCAATGCTGCTCCTAATCTCAACACAACCACATGCCTTAACCCTAATCCTAACCCTCACCTTAATTCTATTGATTGCTTGATTAAAGATTATGAATCACATTGTGTGGCTTTCTTGAATGTCAGATTAAATACTAGACATGGCAAATGATATAGCTGGCAGTTACTTAGGCTGGGTTCAAATTCCCAGTCATCTTCCCTGCAGATTGTAAACCCTAAAATCTCTATTCAGAACTTTAACTCCCAGCTATAGCTCTTCACTAGTCATTCTGGTATCCCACTGTTATGGTTTAGATTAATAGGTTTCCCCAAAAGCTCATGTGTAAGACAGTGCAAGAAGGTTTACAGATGAAAAGATTGCATTAGGAGAGCCCTAATCTAATCAATGAATTAATCCCCTAATAGGGATTAACCAGTGGTAACTAGGCAGGTAGGGTATGGCTGAAGGAGGTGGGTCCCTGGGGGTGTGCCTGCTTTGGGGTTAATATTTTGTCCTTGTTGAGCAGAGCCCTCCCCCATCCTCTGCTTCTTGATGGCCATGTCCTGGCCTGCTTTCCTCTGCCACGTTATTCTGCTATAATGTTCTGTCTCACCCCAAGGAATAGAGCTGGCTGTCTATGGACTGAGAACTCTAAAATGGTAAGCCTCCAAATAAACCTGGGGGCTCACAGCAATGGAAAAGCTGATGGAAACACTCACCCACAAATGTGGGGTCCAGCAGTCTACTATGGATTAGGAAAGATTATATGCACAGAGTTCAGGACTTGATCCTTCTGGTTCCGCTTCCCTTCCAGGGTTTCTCCATTTCCTTTTTGGCTCTTCTACCTGCTATGAATTCTCCTCCTCCTCTAGTGCTGTGTGTGTGTGTGTACGTGTGCACACTTTGGCCTATATTTTATCATCTTTATTTATTAGAAGTTTAGTTTGGCCAAACAACTTCATCATTACTCAGGATTGAAGTTTAACTGATCATAGGAATCGTTCCTTGAACCAGGAGTTTGGGAAGGGGAGCAAAATCACAGAAGGTACATACAATTGTCTCTCAACTACCTATGTACACCCTCTTCTTGTCCTTCTTGACTTCCTCCAGCCCAGTGTCAGGTCTGCCATTTCTTTTAATGAGGGAGCCCTATTCATCCCTACATCCAAACTTAAGTCTCAGTAGATCAGATAGCATCTTTCATGATGGGCAGCTCATGTTTGGGACCAGGCCTCAGAAACAAGTCAAGGGTTTGTTTCAAAGCAAAATGATCATTAGTAAATGTGAGTCTTCTTTGAGGCTTTCCAGAGGCTCCATATAGTATCCTTATTCTCCAGGCTCTTATTACAATTGGATTTGATGAAGGCATCCTAAAGTCACCAGAGTAAGCCACTCCTCCTTTCCCAGGGAGGAGTGAATGAGGGATGGAGGAAATCCAGGAATATCATGTTAGTGAAATTCCCTGGACATGATAAGAAATTATTAGGAATGGGAAGAGTGGGCTCCCTGGGAACCAATGAATGCACAGATGAATTAATAAATCACCATTATAATTATAGCAAATTTAGTATCGATCCTGTGCAGATATTATATAATAAGTCACTTACTCAATTCTCATACATTTTAGGCAATATAGAATTCCACCAGTAAAGATATGTGAAAGTATCAGCATTCACTTGGCACTTGTAAAATGCCAAGATATATGTATTTATTATTTGTTCATTTATTCACATTTTGTGAAAGACATCACGCTAAATTCTAAGGAGATAAATGTGAATGATATTATCCTTGATCTCAAGAAACCAATCTAATAGAATATTCTAGGCCCATCTGACCAACTCTCAGAAGGACTGAGCTCCAACCTCTGCCTGGCCTCTCTGCAGCTCTCTCCTTAACTCAGGAGAACTCTTCTTTCCCCAAGGCTGTCTTGAGTCACTGACCTTGTCACTAGCTCACCACGATAGTCTGAAACCCAGAAGAAGGAAAACAAATGAGGAATACTGTGCCCATCAGAAAAAAATAAATAAGTGTTTTTCAGATAGCTCTTAGAGCCATAAATAATGTGAATGCCAAGTGGAAGAATCATGGGTGAGCAGAGCATGGAAAATATGATTTAGCCACATTTTTCACAGATTCAGAGATAACTCTTCATGCCCCTTACAATAGTAAATAAAGTTGTACATGAGCAATAGAAAAGTTTGGTTAGACAATTCCCAATTTCAAGTTAAATGTAAATAAATCTTGGTGTTTATTCAAGTCCTTGAATATTTTATTCCTTCTCTTTAAGGTGAGAAAATAAAGAGGGAAAGAGGAAGAGAGGAAGAAAGAGAATGAGAAAGAGTAAAATTGATCACGATTTAAAGGATAGAGCAGATTTTATCACGTTTTTTCCTCCTTAGCAGATGCTTTTTCCTGATATTGCAAGCTTAGCAACTGCTCTTGGAGAGACAATGACATCAAGCAATTTCCGTTCCCAGGATGACCTCAACTGTGTCTGATGAGTCTTCTCTAATGCTGATCATCATGGATCAGCAAATTCACATCATTCATAGCATCCATGTCAAAAGCAGCTTTACACTTAGAATGCTTTTTTAACTTATACTACAAAAACATTAGAAAACAAAAGTTGATTGACATTTTTGTCCCATTTTATAATTATCAAATGCTAATTATGCAATTTTGGAAATATTCAAAAGAAGAAAGTATAACCAACCAGTCTCACACCAAGAAATAATCAGCTACCTTTTCTGTGTAAGTAATTGCAAATTTCATATGATTTTTTTTTGGTTTTGATTCTTAGCATTCATTGTTTTTTTGCATTGCTATAATATTCTGTATGTAATGTTTTTTGCATTGCTATAATATTCTGTATGTAATGTTTTGCCCTTTCGCAGCCTATTATTCCCATGAGCATTTTCCTATAAGGACTGTGTGTATTTATATCAGTTGAGTGTTTATAGCCATTCACTAGATATCATTCTCACATTCCAACTACAGGAAATATGCTTTCACCTTGGTTCATAAACTATTCCTCTCTAACTTCAGGAGGAACTGTTTTGAAGCTAGCGACATGAAATCACACATAGACTACTTGTACATTGACTGCACTGAGTCTTGAGGGCAAGAATTGTTTTCCACCTCTGTTCCTCCAGTCCTAAGCATATTCATAGTAAGCAAGCAATAAATGCTCCTAGAAAGAATAGAATACCAATGGCTCCGGCTCTGGTACCAACACAGTCTCCTGTAGAACTAAGTAGAAATCTAAAAACAGTGCTTACACTAAGGACTAAGAGCAAATGCCAGGAGTGTGAGGACACCAGATGGCTGACAGCAGCTCTTAGCTCTGACCCACAGAAACACCTATTCACCAGTCCTTGGCAATGTGTTAGTGCCTATTTCTAAGTACATGGCCTATTATAGGAATTTCTTTTCAGAATACAGTCAGGTACAACTGAGGCTCTTAATGGTATTTCTGACACAATTTCCATGAACCAGTAAAAAGGACTTGCTAAAATGCCCACGAATCCTCTTGGTTTACCTATAGACCTAGAGACCTATTTGCATACCTGTATCCTTGCCTCCACTCACATATCCAACCCCAGTGTGAGCTCTTTGAAGACAGAAATCAAATCTTAGCTTGATTTCCCCAGCACTTAGTATGGTGTCTGGAATAGAATACCTGAAGTTAACTTGAACTCAACCTACATTATTCAAAATCCTGGGACTTTGATTTATTCAATAACTTTCTTTTGAGAATCTGCTATGTACATGGCTATATGCTCCCTGCTGAGGATACAGAGGTGTAAATAAAACCTTGGCTTAATCCAAGTGATTAGATAAATGGCCTAAAGATAATGCTGAAATCAAAATCAAACTTAGACTCCATTTGGCTGAGAAATTAAAGTGTCATTCTCCTCAAGAAAATGTCCAGAATATACATTTCACTTCTCTGATATCATTAAAGGGTCTGAATACTTGGTGGCGTTCAGAACATAGGATCCATTCCTTTCTCTCACCTGAAGAAATTTAGAGATGTAGCATCTGCAAACAGCTGTGGTTGTGAACTGTTCTGTGGAACTCTGGGAAGTTTCCCCCCAGTTTACCGGCAATGTGATTAATTGGAGGAGATCCCCTCAGGCTTGTACTGCTATCTTTTAGGGTGACTTCCCCTGCAAATGAGTCACATTTGAATAAGTGGCTTAAATTCCCTTTGACACTGAGAATTCCCTGAAACAGGAGAAAGGGTCAATCTTGACCCAGAAAGGGGCAAATCCTCTAAGTGAACAGCAACACCCACGATCTGGTTTTAATCCACCACATTGGAAGAAACAAAAATTATTACAGCCAAATATGCTACCTAGAGCACTAGTTCTTCCGGGGGCCACCTCTTCCTCTTCATCTACATGATTCTTCAATGTTTTATGCTTGTCCTACTTTTTCGCATTCTTTACAGCTAAGAGCCTAGCTCCAGGGGCTGTGAATGTCTATTCTGACCTAGGCTTTGGTACATATGTGTCACATGATTTTGAACCTCAGTTCAGGCATCTAAATAACAGACTGTAAAATGCCAATGTATCAGTTTCCTAGGGCTGCCATAACTAAGTGCCACAAACTGAGTACCTTATACAATGAAAGTTATCCACCAGTTCTAGAGGCCAGAAGTCCACTGGACGTGCCAGTAGGGTGGGCTGCTTCTGAGGGTAGTGAGAGAGAATCTCCTACATGCCTTCCTCCTAACTTCTGAGAGTCTCAGCAACCTGAGGCTTATGGATTCACATTGTCTTCTGTCTGTGAACATTCATCTCTAAGCTTCCCCTTTTTTAGATATCTGTCATTTTAGATTCAAGACCTCCCTAATAAGACCATTTTAACTTGACTACTTCTACAAAGACCCTATTTCTGAATAAGGTCACATTTTGAGGTGCTGGAGGTTAGAACTTCAATATAACTTTTTGATGTGACGAGATTCAACCCGTAACAGTCAACTCCATCATATTCTCATAAAGATTAAATATTCCAAAATGTATCAAATGGCAAGTGTTAAGTCCGGCGCGGTGGCGCACGCCTGTAATCCCAGCACTTAGGGAGGCTGAGACAGGAAAATCGCGAGTTCAAAGCCAGCCTCAGCAATGGCGAGGTGCTAAGCAACTCAGTGAGACCCTGTCTCTACATAAAACACAGAATAGGTCTGGGGATGTGGCTCAGTGGTCAAGTGGCCCTGAGGTCAATCTCGATACCAAAAAAAAAAAAAATGGCAAGTGTCTTCTAGGTGCTCAAAAACAGCTGGATTCCCATTTCTTTCCTTTTCCTTTTTAGCTTTGACTTTCAACCTCACTCTAAAACTTTGTTCTCCCTATCTACCAGTAAGCTCTTCCCCATAATGCATTATTTGTTCAAAACTAGACTTTATGAGAATATCAAGGTCTAACATTAGTGTTAGTCACTTATTGGGTGCTAAATAAACATTTCATAGAGAAAGAATTTCACATTTTAAGTACCCTGCTACTTATATCTTTCAAGAACATGTTTATTAATAGAATGAGTGAGAATGTAATAGCATGATGTTTATGAATCAACTTAAAAACACATTCAGTTTTAAATGTATGTATTTGGAGGCATAAAACATGCTGGTGTTTAGGTAAACAATATGTTAAAAGGTAGATGCATTCTTTTCATTGTTTTGAGAGAATAAGGTGAGACCATTATGTAGAGGTTTTAACACTTAGTAGGCACTCAGAAAGTAGAATTTATATCTATTATTCCTGTTGCTGAGTCCTGAACCTGACCCTCTACAAGCTCTGGTCAGTGGCTTGCCTTGCACTACAGTATAAAAGGGCATGGGGTACCATGGAGACACTGAGGATGGAGGGATCCCTCTGGGTCTAGGAACATCTCCAGAAGTTGGAGGCTTCATCACCCCTTTAAGAGGAGGAAAGGAGCATTAACAGCATGTGTAAAGGCAGAAAGATAGGAAATACTGCTTGCTCTGAGCATGGTCAGTATGGTTAAAAAGTTCCCACTACCTAAGTATGAGCAATCAGTTGGAGAGTTAAGCAGCCCTGATCAGTCACAGGGCGCTGCATAAACTGCTATAGATGTACAGATTTGTCCTGAAGGTGTTGAGAGCATCATTAAAGAAATGTAAGTGGGAAATAGTTCCATTCATCCATTCATTCAAGCACTCACTCAAATAGCGAGTCCCTCTATTTGTTGTATTAAATGTTTTTTTAATTAGAGTGAAAAATATGAAAAAGACATAACTTTTATATTGCATACATTTAGAATGACATTTTTGTATAGGCTTTTCAACTATTTCAAGTGAATTATTCCTCTCTAGGCTTCAGGTCTTACCTTTGTAAAATTGCAGCATTAGATAAAATTATTAAGGTTCTTTCCTGGGAACATTTTACAAATTAAGGAGAAAAATGATAAGTATGCTTAACAAGGGAGGATGTATTATAAAGCAAGGGCTGTGAAGTCAGGGACTATTGTTCCAAGTCAAGCTTTACTACTAATTATTTATCACTCATTATCTTTCACCAAGTTACTTAATTTTTCTAAACTTCAGTAACCTCCTCTATAAAGCAGGATTATCAAAATCTACCTTGAGGGGATGTCATAAGTATTTAACATGAAACTAGTGTGAACTGTCAACAGTAAAGCTTAACATGTACAAGTACTCAAAGCATTGGAATTTCTTATCTGTGCCATTTATGAATATAAGTATATATGTATCATATGTGTGTATACTGTATACATATAGTTCAATCACATATATATGAACACTGGTATATATAAACCCATGCTCAGGTTAGCCTATTAGCATTTTTTAAGAGCAATGCACGTCTTAATAATTGCATCTTCTAGCATTTCTAGTATGTATCATGAGGCCAAAACCACTTTCAGAGCATATAATTTGTTTTCCTCAAAGGGTACCTTTGGCATATCTGGCTATATATAAATGAATGGCTTGTAATAATTTATAAATGTCTGATTACTCAACAAACACATGGCAAATATCCCACAGTTGGGAATTGGATTTGCTAGATGTATGCTTAAATTGATACTTTAATATAATTTAATGTAAATGCTAATCTAATAAATACTAATCCAAGTCAAACATCAACTAATTTATGGCACTTGACTTGTTAGAAAGAAGCAAAGATTTGTAATTTCTTAGTACATATGAAATATTTATGTATTGTGCTACCTGAAGAAATGAAAGCATTCTGTGCTTCTGAGCTATCCTTTCAACTAAAGATGTACTAAGAACATTCTGTGTGTTGAAAAGAGTAGGAAGAAGAGGGATTATCTCTCTTTTACCCCTTGACTACCTGGCCTCAGATCTCCCATTAGCCAATGTGAGACCTGACCTCAAATCATATCTGCAGCTCCTTGATATTTGTTCCACATCTACCTTGTCCTGTTGCAGGAAGTCAGAATAGCCAGATCTTTCTTAAAATCTTAACATATCCAAGAAGAGAATTCCTGTACCTGCAATCAATAAAATAGATTGTACTTTACAGCATAATTGCATGCATATCTATTATAAGAATGGGTGTCCTGCAGCAAAATCTCATTCATTAGGCAACATTCAAAATTCAGGGCAAGGCACTATAGAAAAAAGGTAAAATAAAAATGATACAATAACTTAGGCAAATTGATTCAACTGCCTTTCCTGAAGGTAACAGGAGCACACAGTGGAGAAGTTTTTGATAGACTAAAGCCTTAACTCATGTGTGTAAGAGGTAAAATCTGAAGACCTGAAGTTCAGCAGAAGATGAAAATGCACTTGGAACATGATTGGATATCAAACTCTAGTGTAGTGACGGCTCGGGGACCACTAGCATAGTCCCAGACCAGTGGTCCAGATTCACGTGAGATCCCCCAATGAGAGGATTCCTTCCACAGGAGGAGCATGGTACTGATGTTTGCCTCATCCATGAGCTTTTCTATTTAAGTGAATGAGATGACGAATGAGTTGCAAAAAAAAAAAAAAAAAAAAAAGTAAAAGGGGTTTGTTTGCAGGTTGTAAGGGAGGAAAGAACAGAGTCACTGGGGAAAACATTGAAAAAGAGAAGAGAATTCTCCAGCACAAATTTTGACATTTTGCTGCACCATATAATACCTTCAAAATCTTCAATAAACTTACTTATGATGCTTCTTTTTGTAGTCATTAGTCTTATAGCTGATTTATAATCCTCTTTCTTTCCAGGCACACTGAAGACTGATTTTTTTTTAATTTTTTTAATTGTCTTTTTTGTAATTGGTTCTTTTTAGTTACATATGAGAGCAGAATCCATTTTGATATATTATACAAGCATGGAATATATCTTATTCTAGTTAGAGTCCCATTCTTATGGATGCACATGGTGGTAGGATTCACTGTGTTGTTTTCATATATATACATGGGAAAACTATGTCAAATTGATTCCACTGTCTTCCCTTTTCCTATTCCCCCTCTTCCCTCCATTCCTCATTTTCTAATCTACTGCACTTCTGTTCTCCCCCTCACCCCCGGCCCCTATTGTGGATTAGTTTCCACCTATCAGAGAAAACATTCCACCTTTGGTTTGTGGGCACTGGCTTACTTCACTTAGCATAATAGTCTTCAGATCTGTTCATTTGCTGGCAAATGTCATAAAGTGAAGACTGAATTTCCGGACCTCTTTTTATATGAGCTTTCTAAGACTGCTATAACAAATTTCCACAACTGCAGAGCTTGAAACAATGGAAGTTTTCAGTCTCACAGTTCCAGTGTCTGCAGGCCATGCTCCCTCTAAAACATTTACAGAAGAGCCTCTTCTTGCTTCTTCCAAGCTGTTGGTAGTTTGACTGGCATTGGATTGCCTTTCAATGGCACTGGAATGTAAGGAATCCGTGGCGTGCAGCTGCAGCACCTGCAGTGTGAGCCTCCTCCTCACAGGGCCTCTTCCCTCAGTGTCTGGGCCTGTATTTTCCTTGATTCTAAGAACCCCATTCACCCTGGATTAGGGCCCACTGTAATGGAGTATGACCTCATCATAACTTGATTACATCTCAAAGATCCTATTCCTAACCAGATTGAATTCTTAGGCACTGAAGTTTAGGACAACAACACATTTTTCTAGGGGATGAAATTCAGCTTACAAAAAAACTACACAAATAAAGGTGAGCATAAATAACATGTGTCTTTGCCAGCCTATAGTACGTAATTACTGCTGTAAGAGTGGTTACAGTCTTCCACTCTGAATTTTTCCTTCCAGTGGTGGCTGTTTTGTCTGCTTGGGTCCTTTAGTGTAAACAACATGGAGCCAGTTGCTAGTAGATACGCAGGATGGATGAATGAATAATATAGTTTCATCATCTTAAGCTATTACAATATGGAAGCTATTT
Organism: Xerus rutilus; assembly: GCA_028644305.1. Taxonomy (NCBI): domain Eukaryota; kingdom Metazoa; phylum Chordata; class Mammalia; order Rodentia; family Sciuridae; genus Xerus; species Xerus rutilus. The sequence goes on from CM053400.1 coordinate 171,686,959, forward strand.
GTTACTACAGCACACCTTAGCCTACTCTGACTGATATATTTCTAGTGTAGGAGTCTTGGCTCCAGAAGGGAAAGAATTGAGAGCAAAACCTGGCCAAAAAAGCTCAGAGAGACTTGGGTTAATCTAATTAAAAAGCACTAAATTTTAAAAGGGGAAATGTAAGCAGTAGTGTCTCTGGGGAAATTTCAAGTTAAAGATCTCAGCAGAATAAATAAAGGAGTCAGTTCAGTGTGAAATTTAGTTTTGGGGACTTTTTAAGCACCCTTGTATTGAGTTTATGAAGTGATCTGGACTCATTGACTCGTCACAACAGCCCCATGAAGCAAGTGCTTTTCATAGGTACAATTCTTCCACCTTGATCACGACAGACATAGCCCCTCATCATAGCAACTTCTTAAGAGCAGACATATGGCCAGGAAATTCCAACAGCAGGAAGACTATGAAAGAACTAAGAAGGGGACAGGAAGAACCACAGGAGAACAAAGACCAAGGAGAGTAATCCCAGCAGGGAAGGCGGTAGGGAACCTGGGACATGATCCAAAAGAGACTCGATGTATGAAGAAGCTTTAAGCATAAATAGGACTTTCACAATGGTGGAGAAAACATGCCAAAGGCATCCAAGAAGGAAGTGATGGCAGAGCAAAACCTGGTAGTGAGAAAACACAGAGAATATTCCAGAACCAAGGAATATCTGGGTTTTATTGACTATTATTATAAAGCTTTTATCAGATATCAGGATAAGTTAAAGAAGATCAATTGACAGTGGAGAAACTAATTAGGTTTGTTTGTTTGTTTATTTATTTATTTATTTATTTATTTATTGGTACTGGGGTTTGAACTCAGGGGCACTCGACCACTGAGACACATCCTCAGCCCTATTTTGTGTTTTATTTAGAGACAGAATCTCACTGAGTTGCTTAGCACCTTACCTCATCGTTGCTGAGACTGGCTTTGAACTCATGATTCTCCTGTCTCAGCCTCCCAAAGTGCTGAGATTATAGGTGTGCACCACCGTGCCTGGATTAGGCTTTTAATTATTAAGAAATGTTTTGAATAGCTCCTTGGGAGACAAATCTGCATTAGCCAGTTTTCCATTACTATCATACCTGAAATAATTAAGTATTATAATCAGATATTAATTTATTAAAGAAAGGTTGTTTTTTGGCCTAGAGTTTAGAGGTTCCAGCCCACCATCGACTGATCTGTTGTTTGGGGCTTATGGCAGCATAACATGGCAGAAGCAGGTAGCAGAGCAAAACCATTCATCCCTTGGCCAGAAAATGAAAGAGAAGAGAAAAGACCAGGTCTCAACAATTCCCTTTGAGGGTACATCCCCATTGACCCCAAGAACTTTCACTAGGCCCCACCTCTTGAAGTTTCCATCACCTTCCAAGAATGCCAAACTAAGGACTGAGTTTCACCACATGGACTTCGGGGGACTCTCAAGATCCAAACTATAGCAACTGGGATGCATAATACAGCTACAATTGGTCATAGATACATGGAGGAACTGTGAGATTCCTCATCCACAGACATGGTATGACAATCTTTGACTGTTTTAGGCTGCTAGATTTAGGGATAATTTCTTGTGTATCCATACAAAAGTAATGAATCAAATATTCCATGCTAACCTGGTACCTTGGTCAAATTACCTAAGATTTCTAGGCTCCAAATTCCACCTCTATAAAATGTCTTTAATTATAATATCTAACTCATAAGGTTATTGTGAATTACAAATGAGAAGATACATTCAAATCCCTAGAAAAGTACTGAGAACATAGTTCGTCTTCAATACGTGTAAGCTATTGTTTTATTAAAAATCTAATGGCAGGGGCTGGGGTTATGACACAGTGGTAGCGTGCTTGCCTAGCATGCGTGAGGCACTGGGTTCAATCCTCAGCACCACATAAAAATAAAATAAAGATATTCTGTCCACCTACAACTAAAAAAATAAATAAATATAAAAAAAAATCTAATGGCAGACAGCACATGGTAGATAAAGTCAAAAGTAAATTTCAACATGCACATGTAAAAAAAATGTTTCTCAAACTGCCTTAATGAATAAAGCAAATTGACAGGTCTAAAGAGACGGGGCTTGTGTACAATTTCTAAAGTTTATAAGTTCTGTTGTCTGAAATTTTCCAGGCTCCTCCTCTCATCTCTTAGCTTCTTCCTTTAGTTGGCTTCCAACGTGAGAGCCAAACAGCCATGGCAATCTCGGGCTATATGCATTTATAACACACATCCAGAAGAAGACAGAGCTAATCTTCCAACCAATTAGTGAATGCAGGGTTTCACAATGAATGGCCAAATTAGCTTATATAACCATACAGAGACCTATATACATATAAATATCTGCCTCTAATTCACTTTTCCCAGCATAGAAACTGTAGGTTCGGGGAAAGCCCATCACTACCTCAGTTAAATACCCTTATTTCAACTAAGCATGATGGGAAAATATTAGTGGTATGACATTAGCCCATGAGGGATCTTTGTTGGAGACGTGAATGTGGCCAATCCATTACACCATATGATTACCACTAATGGAGGAAAGACAAAATTAGATACTAGGAAGACAATATTAGTGTCAACTACAGGAGGCTGTTACTATAGTCCAAATGCCATCTCAGAGGACCTGAACTACAGAAATCATTAGCTATCAATATGATTGGTTGAAATCAAAAGAATCAATATGGGTAATGTTATTGGGAAAGTTATAGAAACACAATAGGATTTGGTACCCAAGTGGATGGGGTACCTGAGGGAAAAGGAGAAGCTGAAGAGTTTTAAGACTAGGCCAACAAGAAGAAATCACATTTTTATAGCTAAAAATCTCAGAAGAAACTAAAAATCTAAAAAAATCTCAGAACACACAACTTAAGAATAGTTTAAGAGTAAAGTCAGCAAGATGAGATAAGAATTCTCTGGCTTCACCCACCCATACACAAACAGAAACCCAATCAGCAACTATCCATATGCAAGAATACCATTATGAATATCCCACAGCTTGGGAGTGAGACTTACATATCCTCTGGGAACACAGGAGCAAAAAAGTCCATGATTAAACTTTAATAAGAATGGATCCCTGAGTATTTTCCTGGACCTACAGTTTCTATGCTGGGAAAAATGAATTTGAGGCAGATTTTTAGCTTCCCCACCATTCTGGCATCTCTCACAGAAGACTCCCTCCTGTCTCATTCCACAGTAAATATTTGGTTTACAGGCAGGGACAGACCACTTGGGGGTCTGATAGAAATGAAAACAAAGATGAGTTTCACAGCAACCATAACACAGAATCTTTTTAATTGCTCTGATATGGCCAGTGGAGTTGCCACACCTGAGAAACTGATCAAAACTATAACAATACAAAGGAACATAAGAAACTGCCATAAATAATCTATTCCAATAAATTGGATAACCTAGAAGTGAATAAATTTCTAGAATATACAACCTGCCAGACTGATTAATGAAGAAATAAAATATATGAATGGACCAATAATGATTAAGGATACTAAATCAATAATAAAAATTCTCCCATCAAAGAAATGCCCAGGACTTTGAAAACTTCACTGCTGAATGCTATTCAATCCTTAAAGAAGAATTAATATCAACGTTTCTCAAACTCTTTCCAAAAAATCAAATAGAATACTTCCAAAGTTATTTACAAGGTGTTATGATTTGGAAATGAGGTGTCACCTGAAAGTTCATATGTTAGGCAATTCAGGAATGTTCAGAGGTGGAATTATTAGATTAATCTACTTGATGGAGTTATAATGTGAATCAACTACTGGGTGGTAACTATTGGCATAAGGGGCATGGTTGGAGGAAGTAGGTCATTGGAGGCATGCCCTTGTACTATATCCTTTTCGTGTGTCTGTCTGTCTGTCTCTCTCTCGCTCTCTCTCTTCCTTCTGGGCTGCCATGAGCTGAGCATCTTTCCTCCAGCAGGCCTTTCTGCCATGTTGTTCTGCCTCATCTCAGGCCCAGTGTGATAGAGTCAGCCAAACATAGACAGGACTTCTGAAACCATGAGCCCAAAATGAATTTCTCCTCCATTGTGGAGAGAAATTTAAGTTGTTGTTCTTATCAGTCACAGCAATGAAAAGCTGACTAACATACAGCTGGAAGTACCCTGATATCAAATCCAGAGAAGGACACTAGAAGAAAACAAAATTAGAGAAAAATCCCTGATAAACATAGATGCAAAACACTTCAACAAAATATTAGGAAGGCAATTTTAAGAACACATTAAAAGTCATCTACTATAATCAAATGCTTGTGATACAGGGATGGCTCACCACAGGTAAGTGAATAAATGTGATACACCAAATTAACTAAATGAGGGATGAAAATCACCTGATATCTCAGAAAATGCAGAAAAATCATTTAACAGAATTCAACACATTTTCATGATAAAATTCTCAACAGAGTAAGTATAGAAGAAATATGACCCAACACAATAAGGGCCTCATGTGGCAATCCCATACCTGTCATCATTCTCCATGCTGAAAAAATGACATGTTTTTAAGGTCAAAGACAAGATAAAGATGGTCATTCTCATCACTTCTTTTTCAGCAGAGTATTGGAAGTCCTAGCCAGTGCAGCTAGGCAATAAATAAATAAATGAAAAGACATTCTAATAGGAAAAGAAGAAGTAAAATTGTTTCTGTTTGCCAATGACATGATTTTATATCTTCCACAAAAATTCTATTATAACCAATAAAAAATCAGTGATATTGCACAATATTAAATAACTATACAAAAATCAGTAGTGTTACTACATACAAATGACAAACTACCTCAAAATATATTAAGAAAATAACCCCATTTACAATAGCAATACAAAAGATTAGTATTTGAGTACTAACTTTTAAGCAAGGAAGTAAAAGACCTATACTAAAAACTACTAACTAGTGATAAAAAAAAAAAAAAGAAGAAAACACAAAAGATGGAATGATATCTTACATTTATGGATTGGAAAAATTAATATTGTAAAAATGTCTGTACTACCTAAAGCAATCTATAGATTCAGTGCAATCCATGTCCAAAAACCAATGTTATTTTTCACAGAGAGAGAAAAACAAATCTTCAAATGTATGTAGGACCACAAAAGACTCCAAAAAGCCAGAACAATCTTAAGGGGTGGGGAACAAAATGAAAAACATCACATTTCCTTTTTTCAGAACTAATTATTAAAAAAATGTAATCAAAACAACATAGAACTGGCATATAAACAGACCCAATAACCAATGGGAAAGAACAGAGAACCCAGAAGGAGACTCATGAATTTCTACTCAGTTTATATTTGACAAAAATGCCCAGAACACACAAAGAAAAAAAAAATCAGTCCTTTCAACAAATGGTAGTGGGAAAACTGAACATCTACATGCAGAAGAATGAAATTAGACCTTTATCTTACACCATATTGAAAATTCATTCAAAATCCTTTCAAGACTTAAATGTAAGACCTGGAACTGTTAAACAGCTAGGAGAAAACACAGAGGAAACCTCCACAACATGGATCTAGGCGATAATTTTTTGGAATGGATTCAAAAAGCATGCAACAAAAGCAGCAATAAACAAACGAGAAGGGATAAAACTCAGAACATCTGCACAGCAAAAGATACAATTGTCAAAGTAAGAAGACAGGTCACAGGATGGGATAAGATATTTGCAAATCATATATCAGAAAAGGATTAATATCCAAACTATGTAAAACAAGTCAAAAGTGAGAAAAGAGCCCACCTGGAAAATGGGCAAAGGACTCAAACAGACATTTCTAAAAAGACATACAGATGGACCATAGGTACAAGAAGAAATGCTCAGCATCCCGAATCATCGTGAAAACGCAAATTGAAACCACAATGAGATATCACCTCATACCTGTTAGAATAGCTTTCATCAAAAACATGAGAGGTGAATGTTGGGGAGAAAGCAGAGAAAACGGAACTCATATATGCTTGCTGAGGATGTAAATTAGTATCGAGAACTTCACAGAATTTCCTCAAGAAACTAAAAATAGAATAACTATACAGCCCATTAATCCTTTTTCTGGGTACCTAGCCAAAGAACTGAAATAAATATTTTAAAAGGACATCTGCAACACGTTCACTGAAACACAATTCATGATAGCTGACATGGAATTCCATCATGCCTATTAATGTCCATCAGAGAACAACTAGATTAAAAAAAAAAGTATGGTAAATATCCATAGTAGAATATTACTCTGACTTTAAGAGGGTAGAATCCTACTATTTGAAAAAACTTGGGTGAACGTGGAGAAACCATAGAAATTGAAATAAGCCAGGCACCAACAGAGAAATACTGTGTGATCTCATTTACATGTAGAATCTAATAAAATTTAACTCATGGAAGTAAAGAGTAGAAAAATAATTGCCAGAAGTGAGGCAGGGGATAGAGAAGGAGAGAATGGGGAGTTTTTGATCAAAGGTTCCAAGTTTTAGACAGACAGGAAGAAAGGGTTTGGAGATCCATTGCACACCAGGGAGGCTATGGTCGATAAGAATGTATAATATATTTCAAAATAACCAAGAAAGTAAATTACAAATGTCTCAGAAATGATAGATGAGAGGTAATGGATATGTCAGTTTGATTTAATCATGCCACATTATACACATACATCAAAACATTTCTTTGTATCCCATGAATGTATATAATTATGATTTGTAAATTAGAAATATGAAAAATACATTTTTAAATAAATTAAGAAAAATTTTAAAATGGTAGATTAAGTGTCTACTGAGCTTATACTAATGCCAGATCTCAGGTCATCATTTCCCAATCTCCTGCTACACTGCGTTGCTTGCTATTAGTTATTAGTACTTGATGGTCATCCAGGTCTTAAGATTGTGTGGCTCCTATTCCCTTTGTCTTGGATATTTTTTCATAGTGCTTTGATGATTCTTTCTGCTGCCACTCTATCTAAAGTAAAGCATCCCCAAAGTCATCTATAGTAATTAGAAAGTAATATTAGAAAATGTGTTCTTTTCTGGATCATTTTGTACCTCCAATGTTAAAATCTGTTAAAGCAGGGTAATTTCATGGTATGTTGGACAGTCCCAGTGTAGAGCCAGGACACAAAAATATTTTTGAATGATTGGGTGAACCAGTGATCTGATGGGGTTTCCATCAATCAACACGGTAAACCCCAGTCCCCTCCCTTCCATAGGTTCCAACATTCACAGAACAAAATAAACTATAAGGTCCACAGGATAAACACTTGGCAACCAGCTACTCGGTGAATTTAGTTCCATACAAAAATACTTCCATGCAACAAATTTCCACCAAGTTTTCCCTGTTAAAATAAAACAGCAAAGCCTATGAATAGATTTTCTAGAATCTGGAACCACAGTCTGAACAATCTAGAACCTCCTATATTTGCACTTCCTTTTGAGAACACTTTCTCTTCAACTTCTGGTTTGTTTCCTTCTGAATTCTGATCTTATTTTGATTCCAACCATCTCCATCTGACCAGGAAGGGTCATCTTCTGCAGAGAGGAAACAGGACTTAGTAGAAGAGGTGCAATGGTGATGTTCTCGCGCTCACCTCTGAATGCACAACAGATTCCTGTGCATAGGGACAGTAAAGAGTCTTTTATGCATTTATTGTTCCGCCCTAATCTAGAGCAGGATTTGAAACACTACTTATCTGTGAGGCGTTTTCACGTGGCAAGGACATAGACAAAAAGTACAAAGTGGGTCTAGCTGGAATGCAAAAGATCTGGATTGTCTCACAAAAATAAAGAAAAATCATCTTCTGAAATCGACATAATCATCCACATGAGACAGAGGGGATACTGGCACTCAAGTGTACATGGCTAACCACTGCCACATTCACACAGGCAGTGACTGCTGGAACCCTGTTCCCAGCACTGGTCTTCCCGATCCCAAGTCCATGTTCTCCCTGTTAATCCTTCCAGTACAGGAATAACACCTATGCTTATTCACCTCTTCCTTTACTTACTTGAAAATAACCACAGAAGTTCTACCAACCTCAGATACAATTGTGGATCCTCATACCTGCCAGATTAGAAAAATACACGAGATTCTATTCATTCACTACATCGCACTAACACACAAAGAGTACGTTATCCAAAAGGGCAGCTCTTTTGAAATTACATCAGAGCAGGCAGAGAACCAAATCTCAGCCTGCCACAACCTGCATGACCTCTTCTCCTTCTATAGTGTAACACTGGTCACCATGGCACTGGTACTCCTTGCTCAGAGCACCGCTGTTCCTCAAGTAGAACAATCCCACAGGATTAGCCAAAGGGAGTCAGGACAGCACTGGATGGAGGTGGCTCTATTTGGAAGACATTCCCACAACATACAGTTAGAGGAAATCACCATCAGCTTATACCTTCCCATCCTTAAGGAGAATTTTATTTCAAGAGTATCGTTGCCTTTTCCTGCACCTGGACCTTCAGGAGTCCCACTCAGCTTCACTCCAATCATTCTCTCTTTATGAGAGCCTCAGGTAGAAAGGAGAGGCCTATTGACCCTTCTCTTTTAAAAAGCCATGGGATCCTCATGCAAATTTATCCCCCACATTTTCTTCAGAGATGGGGGCTGCATACCATTGATCTAGAGAGTCACACTCTGGATAAAGTTATAAAAGTGTGCTATATATTTTCTCAATACAATGGCTATGATGCTCTCACTGTGCATGTTGCACAATTAGGTGTCCCAGTCAAACAAGACTTCACAAGAAAGCCAGCTACCTTCAATTAAAATTTAGGAAACAAAAGCAAAACTCTACTTTGGTACAGACCAGTAAACATTTAAACAACATCTGTGACACATTTACTCAGTATCAGATATTTGAATATAATAGCCTGGACTCTTGCCTTTCAGAACTCAAAATTCAGTAAGTGGGTAAAAAACTAGACTTCATTGTAAGAAAGCATAGTAAATGCTCTAACAAAATAGTACATGAAATACTGCAGGAACACATAAGGGAAAGCAATTAACTTTATATACAGAAGAGAAGATAGCAGCAGTGGAGTGACTTAGCCAAGAACTGAGGACGTTACATCAAGCAGAGGTAGCAGAACAAATTATCTGTCATGGGCAAAGGCAGGACGAGTTTGTTGATTATCTGTTTTATGTATCAATTTGTCTACCTACAGTCCCCAGTTATTTAGTAAAACACTAATATAGGTGTTCTGTGAAACTATTTTGTAGATATGATTAGACTCCATAATCAGTTGACATTTAGTAAGGAAGATTAGCCTGGAGAATCTGGATGGGCATAATTGGATTGGTTGAATGAAAATCAGTACTCAGGTTTCCTTGAGGGAAGGAAAATCCCAACTGTGGACAGAAGCTCCAGGCTGTGTCTAAAAGTTCTATCTTCTTTTTCTGATGACCATTTGATTTTGGACTTGCCTAGCCAACCCTTACAATCACATAAGTCAATTCATGGCAATAAATTTCTGAATATTTATTTTCTATTGCTCCTGCTTCTCAGGTTGACCTCTCACTGAAGTCAATTTTGATACCTAGAAGAGAGTGTGGGTTTATCAAATATTTAAAATGTAGAAATGGCTTTGGAATCAGGTAATGGGTAGAGGTTGTAGCAATTTCAAGGAGAATGTCAGAAAAGGCTTACATTGCCTTCAGCCAACTGTTAGTAGATAGATGGATGTTAAAGACCCTACTAGCAAGAATTCATAAGGAAATGAAAAGCACTGTAGAAAAATCATTGCTAAAGAGAGCAGGAAGCTAAGTATACAAGTAAGCAAGACATTGCAAAGAAGAGCAGAGTTTTTTGCCAATTCCAAGATGTTAAAGGGTCCAAAATTGAATCACAAGATCTGCTTTAAGGAAAGCCTCTCTGGCTCAGAGCTAGAACCCCAGGAGAGCAACATCTAGGAGTGGGGGCAGATACAAATTCAGATTTGAATGGGCTCCATTCTTGATTGAATTATGACTCTGCCTCATCCTAGAGGCTCACTAGAGAGAACATCCATGGAAGAAGATAGCATCATCCAGAGCTTCTGTAATATTTCACATAAAATAACATGTTTTCAATATAAAAATATGGTGTAACAAAAAAACAAGATGAATAAGAAAACATAGAAGTAGATGGACAAATGGGTCATATTAATTTTCCAATAAAACAAATTACCACAAATTCAAAGACTGATTGTATCTCACTTATTATCCCACAGCTTCTAAAGGTTACAAGGACCATATATCAATATAACTAGATTCTCTATTCAGGATATCACAAGACTATAATTATGAGACTGCCTTCTTCTTTTTTTTTTTTTCAGTACCAGGGATTGAACTCAGGGGCACTCAACCACTGAGCCACATCCCCAGCCCTATTTTGTGTTTTATGCAGAGACAGAGTCTCACTGAGTTGCTTAGTGCCTCACTGTTGCTGAAGCTGGCTTTGAACTCATGATTCTCCTGTCTCAGCCTCCCAAATTGCTGGGATTACAGGCATGCGCCACCACACTTGGCAAGACTGCCTTCTTATCTAGAGTTTGGGTCCTCTTCTAAGTTCATTCCAGATGTTAGAAAAAGTCAGTTCTTTGTTGTTGCAGATTTCAGGCCTTATTTTCTTGCTGGCTGCTTAGGTCCTCACCATGTCATCTTCTCACTAATTGGTGGTTTACTTCTTCAAAGCCAGCAAGAGAATTTCTCTTCAGTCTGCTATGAAGGAGTTTTATCACAGAAGTAACAATCCATGGCCTTTCTTAAATAACGTAACCTAATCATCAGGTCTTAGCCCATGATATTCACAGGTAGCACGCACATTGAGGAAAGATGGTTTGTTTCATACATGGATAGGAGAGTGGAGGAAAGATCTTGGAAGACCATATTACAATCCTGCCTACCAACTGATCCAAATATTGGTTTTATCTATGATTGATGTATAAAATAAAATGTATAGCAAATAAAAAATTACACCAAAGAAATTAAACCAATAAAATTTGGATTGAAATATTATAGCTAAAAAATGCAGTAAGTGAAATTAAGAACCTATGATAGTTGAGTGTCCAGAAAATTCAATGCAACAAAAGAAAGAATTAGTCTAATGGAATATTGATCAATAGAAAATATAGACTGAAACAATTATGAAAAATAGAGGGTAAGATACATTTTTTTCAAATATAGATGTAACTGAAATCCTAGAATATTTTAAAGAGATAATGAAACAATAAGTATTTGAAGAAAAGAAATATATTAAGTAACCCAGCAAGATAAATATGAAGGAAGTCAAGCATATCATAGTCAAATGGCAAAAAGACGAAAGAAAAAAAATTAAGATAAGGAAAAAAAGCATTAATTAATTTTAAAGAAACAAGATAAAATATTAAGCCAAAGAACAATGGAAGAATGTCTTTAAAAGTCTGAGAAAAGAAAAAATAAACACAAATATAGAACTTTATACCCAGCAAAGAAACTCTTCAAAGTGAAGGAAAGAGAAAGAAACTTCCAGACAAGAAAAATACTAAGATATTCTTATCTAGCAGATCTGCACAAAAAGAAAATTTCAGAGAAATTTGCAGGCAGAAGAAAAATGATCCCAGATGGAAACACAGAAGTGGAGGCAGAGTGAAGAAGTATAGAAATGGTAAAAATGTTAATAAATGAATACAGACTGTACCAAAAATTTAAGCTTTATGGGTTAAATGTATGTAAAATTGGGTGCAGTGACTCATGCCAGCAATCCCAGCAACTTAGGAGACTGAGGCAGAAGGATCAAAGCCCTGTCTCAAAATAAAAAATAAAAAGGATGGAAAATATAGCTCAGGGGTAAAGTACCCCTGGGTTCAATCTTCAGTGCCCAAGTATATATATAATATTATATTATAATATTATAATAAAAATTATAAATTTTGTCATGCTGCAGATTGAACCCAGGTCCTCACACACGCAACACAAGCACTCTATCATTAGGATACACCACAGCCTGACCCTAAGAAGAATATCTTAAAAATTAATTAAGGGCAAACGAATTTGAAGAGTTTAAAGTTTTAACATTGTTGGGAAGCTGGCAAAAATACTAGTTTGTGTTTAATTGTATAAATTTAGAATCAATCTTCTATTATCTAGGGTAATTGAAGTATATTAAAAGAATGTATGACTAAAATTCTAATGAAGAAAAAATGAGATTTAAAAATATTTGCATATTTTTAATTAAAGCAAGAAATAAAAATAATTAAACATTAAAGTGTGTCAAACATAAAATAAATAATTTTAAGATTACAAATTTTAGCTAGGTATGGTGATGCAGGCCTGTAATCCCAGCAGCTCAGGAGGCTGAGGGAAGAAGATCACAGGTTCAAAGCTAGCCTCAGCAATTTAGCAAGGGCCTAAGCAACTTAGCCAGATTCTGTCTCAAATAAAATATAAAAAGTGGTGGAGATGTCGCTCAGTGATTAAGCACCCCTGAGTTCAATCTTCATTCCAGAAAAATAAAAATTAAATAATTTGAAAAATAAAATAAAATTATGAATTTTGGCATGAGTTTATCCTTAATTATATTTAAGGCTAATGGACTAAATATCTGATTAAAAGACACATCATCAGACTAGAAAAACCTATATGTTGCTTACATGTCCTTAAATAAAAGGACAGAAAGGTTAAAAGTGAAAAAAATTAAAAATGATGAGCTACGCAAAAATTCAGCAACAGGACTCTGGTGTGGCTATCTTGGAAACATCCAATATAGACTTTAACGTAAGAAGTATCATTGGAGTTAGAGTACTTCATGGTACACAGATCAATTCACCAGATATAGTATTGAACATTTGCACGAATCATATAATCAAACTAGGACACAAATATGGCAGAGAAAGCCCTTCCAAGTGAGACTATTCTTTCTTCCCTGACTCCAACCCCCTAACTCCTCTATATCCTGGTAGAATTCCATGGCTCATTGTTTCCCATCTGTGCATTTGCTTTTTAGCCCTTTAGGCTTTTATTGTGTTGTTTCTTTCTGTCTCCTACAATTGATTACTGAAAGCCCTTATCCTTATCCTATGTAACCTCCACGACTCAGCTCAAGTATCACCTCCTCCAAGAAGCTTTCCGAGTCCTGTATTTAAGAATATATAATTTCTCCCACCTCAAAATTCAAAAATTCATCCAAGTTTCTTGACATTTTCAACCACAAATTCTAATTATTCTGCACATGTATTGAAATCTTCTTTTATTAAGGCAGGCCTTCCATATACTTCAACTTTGCATAGATTATGCCTGACAGAGCAGGGTCCAAACCATAATGGGAACTCAATAAATGATGAATTATTAAATAAATGATGAATTTTTCCCAGTTACCTTTTTCCCAAAAGGGCCAGCCAAATCTAAAATATGTGTGAGAGAGAGAAGTAGAAATCTGTTTTTGGAGAAAATGAGCCTTATTTCAGACAACAGTTTCCCAAGCCAGAAAGTCTATAACTTCTATAGTGAACTGTGTCTTGCAAAATGGGATCCTTGGACACAGCAACGGAATTCCACTGACACATAAAACCCCACCCTGCCAAGACCTTGAAGCACTAGAGCTGACTACTCTCACTGTCTTACCACACATCCAATGAATTAATTAAACCTCTCAGACCTTTGCTTCCCTCACCCTTGATTTTTGTCCTCTTCTTGCCCGAGTGAAACAGGGAGAAGAGGTAAATTGGCTGAGACATTGGAGTTACGAGAGTGTGGCTTGGCAGCCCAGCTTTGCCAAAATAGCTGACTGACTTTGATCAGAAGCATTGATGTCACTTATGTTGGGGAAATGATAACACTGCTTATTTTGTAGGTTGTGATGAGAACTAAATGAGAATATCCATATGAGGCCACTCAACGATGCCCTTCTCCACCCTCCCCATCCGTCACAAGACCATCTGATCCAATTCTCTTGTTCAAAAAATGCTTTGGCAGGGAGACTGGAGATGACAAGTCCACACCCTTGATCTCCCTGGAAAAGAAGAGATTTGTCCTGGCGGCCTGGCACTTCCACAGCCTGCAGCCATTCCGAGGATTCCGTGTGCACTGGATGAAACTGGATTTCCAATAAATCACTCCATGCCAGGGCATCGCCCAGCCAGAGGTGCTGACTCTTGCCCAAAACTGAGCCGAGTTTGCCATCTAGAGGACACCAGCAGACAGGCAGGCACACACCCAAGCTTCATCAATGACACTCTGGGCACGGGAACAGAGATGAAACTTCATTCCTTCGCAGACAAACATTTGGTGAGGATCGGCTGTGACTCAGGCCCTTCAAGGACAGGGCAGAATGCAGCCTCTGACTTCACAGAGCTCACAATCTAGTGTCCAAAGTGAGATCTGGTTTCCAGGAGGAACAGTGCCCCTCAAACAGTACAGAATGCATTTGCCCACAGGTAAATCACACAGCCAGTAAGTAGAGTGGCTGGGCTGAGGTTTACACTCAAGGATTGGATTCTAATTTTCTGGGCATTCAAGCTGAGTTGGACATTACACAGCCAAAGGCAGGGAAAGCCAGCAGACCAGGCCCACACACCAGTAAGTAGCAGAGATTGACTGGCAAGCCACTCTCGCAATGCCTGCATTCCTTCTAGGACACCAAGGGATTGACCTATGCCTAAAGCAGCCAGATCCCAGAGCACAGGGAACAGAAAGGTTTGAGTGTGCCGAGTTTTCTGGACTGCACGTGTTGCAAAGGCAGGCTTGCAGAAGTCAGTAGTTAATATCTTGTCGAGGCCCTCACTTGCCAACGATGAAATAAGTGAGGAACTTTGGCTTCTGGCCTAGATTCACATAGCTCTTCTCACCCTATAAATTTGGTCCATTTGGAGAAAGTTCCTGATTTTCATGGGTGTTCCTTCAGTTGCCGGGAATGTCTGTACATTTGGAATTGTGCTTACAGTCTAAGAATTCTGTAGCTTTTGAAAGGTGGCAACGTGGCTACATACATTCAAGACATTTAAACTGGAAAGGAAATCTCATTTCCAGAAGCAGGAATGTACTCTGGGATACTAAACATTGCACAAACACTATGCTCTATGTCATAGCTCATTATTGCATTTGTGGCCAGTGTTAACTCAATCTCACAGTTGGTAAATGAGCATGCATTCTGGACTTACTGCATGCCCACTGATGTGCTAAGAAAAGCTCTGAGGATACAGTAATGAACAAGGCATAGCCAGCCAGTGCCCTCATGCAGCTTGCCTGACATCCGATTATCATGTCAAGATATGACGGAAAGGCAAAGGATGGCCTCACTGAGTAGGAACCTAGGAGTGATCAACTGCAGGGTGAAACTGAACTTGTCAGAAGATTTCCTGCTTACCACAGCATCCTGTGTACAATTTTCTTTAAGTTTTACTCAATATTCTTTGGCATCGTTTTTCAATTTTGGCCTTAATTTTGTTTGCCTTTTCTGACAGTTAACACTTATCTGTACACTCAGAAGACTTTCAGCCTCTTGAGGTCAGGGAAAAATTCTTATTTATGTCCAGATCTCCCATTTCTGCTACTGGCTGAACTTCTAATTATTACATGAAAGAACAGGATTTATTCAATCAATTTCAAATAAGGTGAATAGAACCACATCCATAAAGCAAAATTTTTAATGCTTGAAACTCTAGACACAGCTATTAATGAGCAAAGAAAATTTTCAAGTTAC
The DNA here is from genome assembly GCA_028644305.1 of Xerus rutilus. Lineage (NCBI taxonomy): Eukaryota > Metazoa > Chordata > Mammalia > Rodentia > Sciuridae > Xerus > Xerus rutilus. The sequence continues at coordinate 171,702,599 of CM053400.1, forward strand.
ACGCTTCCATCTGAGCATACCATTGCAAGTCATTTTTCATTTATTACACAAGCAATCTGTCAGAAATGATGCTGGATACTGTCCAGAGCAGGAGATTAGGATTTACATAAATGACTATACTATGCTTGAGGGGTCTCAACAAGGAGTATGCCACTATGTAAAACCATAAAGCTCTAATAATAAATTATATACATATAAATTATATATACCTATATAATTGGGCTAATCTTTGCTAAAACTAAAATCTGACTGTAACTATTGAAAAGAGCTCCCTCAGTGGAGCCCTCTGTTCCAGGACTGGGGACAATGTCCAAAAACTTGTCTTAGATGAACAGAAACTTGCCAGACTGTATTCATTTTACACACACACACACACACACACACATAATATTGGGTAATGATCTACTTTACTCTCCATGTTGGTCTCACATGCAGCCAATTTTAGATGGAAAGCCATGGTGTCATCAGATTTCAGCATACCCCTTTGATCCTAGAGACCTAGATAGAACTCTTTTTTCTCTACGACTTTGTCAAATTACACCTTGACTGTGACAGCACCCATCCACCCTTGCCATGTCAGCCTGTCCCAACCAGTGCATGGCCCATGCTTCTAGTCATTAAGATTTTACAGGAAAGACCAGCTCTTGAAAGAAAAAGCTATGATTTCATGAGCATACCACCTGGCACATATTAGAAGATCAATGTTTGACGAGGAATTATGTTGTCCTGGACTTCACTGAGACTAGAACCCTGAGATGGGTCACTGCGGCCACACTTGAAGACAATCTCTCTAGCACATTGGTGAGTACAGCTATGTGCCCAGTACTGAACAAAGTACTTTCTCACAATGATCTCTCACTTATTGTAAAAACATGACACATTAGGTGCTATTAACTCCCATTACAACATAAGGAAAATGATTATTAGGAAAGCTAGGTCACTCACTTAGGGAAATCCAGATGATGAGCAGTGGAAATGGGATGTTAACCCAGGCCCATCTCCTCCAAATTCCACTTCCTTGCTTCTTTACCAGCACATCTTAGGATACTGTATGTGAATTACAGATGTCCTTTGCTCTGGTTTGCATATTTCCATGCTTGGTCTTCAACTAATGGCAAATGATACTGTTTCTCATATTATGATGGAGATATAAAAGTTCATTTAAAGAAATGATTTTTTATGAGAGTTTTAGAGAAATCTGTTATGGAAGTAATAGAATAATTGCTATGGGGATATACCAAAACCATGCATGTGACACACAGCTGACTGCATCTGGGATGCAGGGCTTGCCCTGGGAGCTCTTCCCAGCTTCCTGCACCTCTCATTCCTTCTTGGTTTTACTTTCAGACCACAGCCTCTCAACCGTGGGTGTACACCAGTAGCTTCCAAGAATGCTGATGCCCAGACCCCATTTTAACCCAATTGAAAACAAAAATTGGAGAACTGAGGCCTAAAGATTGATACTTTTTCAAAGTTTCTAGATAATTCTAGTAGCAGTCAAGTTAAGAAGTGCTGTTATAAACTATGAACTCCTTTGGGTATGCCCAGAACACAGCGCGCTGCCTGGTAAATAGTAGCAGGTCAATAACGTTTGCTAAGGAATTATGTTATCCTGAAATTCTCTGAGACGAGAACCTGAGATGGGTCAGTGGGGTCAGACTTTAAATCCCATCTCTCTAGCACCTTGGTGAGTACATAATGTGAGGCTTCATAGACAATCTGTTGCTGAGTTGGACTCCAAACCAGCATTGAATAATTCCCAATTCCTCACTCTCATCATTCTGTAGCCTTTGCTGTTCTTCTGTTTGCTGAAGGACTTGAGACAACCTGACCTATCCAAAAGCACCCATGATGTGCGGGACCCAGCCCTGGACCTGCAGGTGGTCTCAAGGGCCACTTCCTCACTAATGCCCTGTGCCCTTCAACTCCTCAAAGCCTCACTCCCGATGAAGGATCCATGCGTTAGAATAAAAACAGAATGGAATTTAAAGATAAACAGACCCAATTAAATTAAACATTCATCAATTCAGATAAAAGGTCCTTTATGAACACCCACTTCCTCATATTAAAATGAAAATTATAACATGTATTTTGTAGGACTTATTAAGGATTAGACATGCTTCATGGAAAGCTCTCCAAGAGTTCTTGGCACAAAGTAGGCACTCCATAGAGATGATTATTCAACTCCTCCAAGGCTGGAGGAAGGAAGGAATGAGAAGGTATATAAGGCTATACAGGATTATTAGAACTATCAGAGACAGCCAGGCATGGTGGAGTATGCCTATAACCCTGGTAACCTGGGAGGCTGAAGTAGGAGGATGGCAAGTTCAAGGCTAGCCTCAGCAACTTAGCAAGACCCTATCTCAAAATAATTACTAAAAGCACTGGGGACATAACTCAGCAATGGAGTAATCTTTGGTTTAATCTCCCAACCACAAAATAGATGGTAGATAGATAGATAGATAGATAGATAGATAGATAGATAGACAGATAGATAAATAGATAGATAGATACATACATACATACATACATACATATATAATAGATATAATTATGTGTATAATAGAGGTATATATTTCCCCTTCTCACCTTTGAAAGCCCTCTTATTTGAGAGAATACAGCATTTCTCATACCTTAAACAGTTTATATAATCAATTTGTCTGGTTATAATAAATTATGGAAATAAAATATTAAAAAAACAACAGTTATGTGATCACTATGGGATTGTCCCAGAGTGAATTCAAATGGAGAAAGAAGAGAAGGGTAAAAAACATTTCAGCTAAGGAAACATCAAGAATCAAAGCATAGTCTTGAGAGAAATCCAGTCCAGAGTGTTCAGCAAAGGGAATCCATATGGTATACCTTAACAGACAGCAAGAGAAGAGAGAATAAATTATTCCTCCCCTCAAAACCTCTAGAGCATGGAAATAAAATGGCGACATAGTCCAGGCTTCAAGGAACTTACAGTCTAATGGCTTAAACCAAAAAAGGAAAAGGTACTTAAAATACTACATGATATGGTAGGCATGAGTCCAAGGTGCTGCACAGGGGAGGAGCTTTTAATCCAGGCATAGAGAGCTTTCTTAGAAAAAAAATGGGAACTAAGCAGGATCCTGAAGGTTAAGTAACACTGATGGAAAGTCAAGACAGAAGCATTCGCAACAAAAGAAGAATCCTATTGAAGACAGCTAGAGAGAGTGTGGTGTGTCTTGGCTTGAAGAGTTAATGGTGTATTTTGACATATATATGTCTAAAAACAACAAATTTTAATAAAAAAGAGTTAATGTTTAATGGCAGACTGGGGTAAAAGGCAAAGTCTTGGTTGTGCTGGACCATACAGGCTGTGCTTTTTATTTGGGGCATTATCCTAAGGGCAAAAGGTAGCACAGAGGATGCTTATGGAACTGAATGACATAAGTACACTCTGGATAGTTCCCTATGGGTGCCGACTGGTGGATGGAATGAAAAAGGGTAACTGTAATCAGGGAGACTAGCCAGATGGCTATGGCAATATTCTAGAAGGAGAATAAGAAGGACATGAGCTACAAGCTTGGGAGAGGTGGGTGCAATCAATTGGGATCAGCGTGTCTTGGGATTGATCCAAATGGACAAGGAGGAAGTCAAGACTAACTGCCAACTTTCCAACATGGGTCATTGGTGACATAATAGGGTGCTAACAACACAAGACTTTCTCTCTGTACAGTGTAAGCCCCTGAGAACACAAAGGCCTGGAGTTCAGAGCAGTGTCTTTGCTGAATCATTTCTAAAAGGAAAATAATGCTTTTGAGATTTCTACCACATGAGATACCTGAACCTAATAACTAGAAGAGATTTTTGCATTGGTCATTTCAGAGTGGGAGAAATAGCTCTTGCTAAGTTTGTATGGTGTTATGTGATTTGGCTTCCAATTCCTAAATAGAAACCAACATAGCAGATTCAAATACTGTTTGATATTGACCAAGTATGTGACAAGACAGAGAGCAGGAAAGGAGAACATTCACAGCATTTCAGCAGGAGCCATTAGATATCTTGGACACCTTACACAAAATACGGTCCTGGGGCGTGAATCATGAATTAATACACCCTGAGAGCAAGGACTTCCCCTACCACAGTGTCAAGTCAGTTTAAACTTCATGCAGAACGTGTCTGGCTACAAGAGTTCTGGTTTTTGCCAAACCTCATAGAATGTATTTCAGCCATTTTACAGACCTCTGCATTCCTATAAGTCTCCCCACCCTAAGGTCTGTCCCCTCTAATGCTGTGTTTCTCTGGGGATGATAGTTCTTGGGGCCTCAGTTTGACTCAATTCATGCCAGGACTTGGAGACATTTAAAACAAGTTAGAATTCATGTGTTATCTTCAATTAAAGACTTTGTAAGGCAAAGACACATCAGTTTAGCCACCAAATATTTGGGTCTGGGGATGCTTCTTTAGCCTTTCTGACAGGCCAAGTGTGATGTGGTAAGCCTGGCTCCTGTCAAAAGCAATGAGGGAGGTTGCAGTGGACATTGGAAAGTTAGGCTTGGCACCAACTTAAGCCACTGAATATTCAAATGCATGGCGTGCGAAGTGTGGTTTGAACATCATGGTTTGGGAAGGAATAAGAATTCTGAGTAGGATTTGGGTAAATGTAAGAAATGGTTGAAAAGATCAATCTCAAAGTGAAAATGCATGATGGGTGAAATATCAGTGGTCAGAGAGGGTAGGGATGAGCAAAGACTACACCAGGGCTTTGTAGACTCATTATTGACTTGCTCACCAAACTTATTCATTCAGTGAGTATTTATCCAGGCCAAACTCTATGCATATGTGCAAGTACTAAGCAAGCTACAAAAGCCTGGCATGATGAGAGATTAGATCAAGAGAGTACACCAAAGATTCTAATACTAGTGAACAGCTGTAGATTTTCTGAAAATATTTATTTCCAAGGTCATTACTGGGTAAGAAATATGGGATATGGGAGTTACAGGATATCTGACCTTTTTTTTTTGGCTCTGCTATTAACACAATATGTGACCTTGGAGATTATTATAAAGACTAGCAGGCAGTGCCTAGCACATTAAAGATACTTAGTAAATACTAGAAGGATGAACAAGTAAATGCTTACTATGGGCCACACAATGTGCTGCACTCTGTGAGGTGGGTACTACTATGGTCCTATTTTACAAATAAGAAAAATGGGGTTTAGAGTTGGGATTGTAACTCAGTGGTGGAGCGCTTGCCTCGCATGTGTGAGGCACTGGGTTCGATCCTCAGCACCACATAAAAATAAATTAATAAATAAAGATATTGTGTCCATATACAACTAAAACATATATATATAAAAGAAAAATTGGTTTTAGAGAATTTATATAACTTGCATAAGGGCACACAGCTAGTGAGCAGGGAAGTCAAAACTTAAATCCAATCTGTCGCATTCCAAAAATAGAATCTCAAACCTCTGTCTTAGAATAAACTATTCTCATATAGGATAGGGATAGGGAAAAAATAATCCCACTAGAAAATCAGGGGGGAAACATCCTGATAGGAGGGAGGAAAATCAAGAGGAGGCCAAGTAAAAGAATATGAAGTCTTCCATATTGGAATGAGACCCAAAAGGGGACTCTGCCCAGAGAGTGAGACAGGGCCTACTCAGGAAGCAGCAGATAATTCTCAAGGCAAACAAAGGAGGAGACATAGGCCCCCATGAGTTGAGTAAGAGGGCTACAGCCACCAATTTCCATGGTGTTTGTTGTCTACCTACCAAGAGGATGGAGATGACCATGTGAAGGCTAGTGAAGCTACTGGATGAATATACTGTCTTCCTAGGGTAGGTGTAGGTAGCTACCATATGAAGAAACAAAAGTTGGCCAAGAACACTCTAGAAACACAGAGGTTGGTAAACTATGACCTCTAAGCCAATTCTAACTCACTACCTGTTTTGCAAATAGTTTTATTAAAACACAGCCATGTTCATTGACTTATGTATTGTCCAGGGATGCTTTCATACTACAAAGGCAGAGTTCAGTAGAAGTGATAGAGATTACATGGCCCCCAAAGACTAAAATATTAACCATCCTTATAGGCCCTTTACAGATGTTGGACAAATCCTGCAGTTAGGTTGAGGAACCCTGACAAATGTGGAAACACCCGGCCAGTGTCTGGCATATAGTAAGTGGAGGGACAAGTAAGTTCTCCCTGAATTAGCCCAAAAGCCTCTAACACCTGAGGTAGTCCACACGACGTAGCCAGTCACACAGACCCTCAGAGTTGACTTAATGGTGAAGAAAAAGAGGTCCTTGGTGCTCAGTAGGACTTGGAACCAGGACCTAAATCAGGAGCTTTTGGCCCTGTTTTCACACAGAACCCTGCCACAGCTCACGAAAGCAGGCTTCGGTGCTACCATTTTACCAGAGCACTAGAGGCAGAGTTTGAGCCCTAGCCTGTCTAGATTCCATCAGGATCCAAGTCCCATCAAGCCCCAGGGAAGGAATTAGAAGACTTGCTGGCCCACATAACACTTTCCTCTATTCTTCTGCCTGAAGGTCATGGCCTTTCAGAAAAAGAATGTTTGGGAGTGTGGACCTGCTATCAAACTACCATGCACTCAGCCTTTGACGTGTGGATCCAACTCATCCCGTCAGAACAATCATCTCATCATCAAAAAAGGACAGCAGCCTCATGGCAGTGGGGCAGGAAAACCAACACAGAAGAAAGCTTCAGAGGAAGGGAGACACATGATCCAACACGGCTGAAAAGTGGAAAAAGTGGAAGCACCGAAGACTGGAAACAGGAGAAGAATCAAGAAGAGAAATGCCAGCCGGTGTGGTGGCACATGTCTATAATCCCAATGGCTTGGGAGGCTGAAGCAGGAGGATCGTGAGTTCAAAGCCAGCCTCAGCAAAAGCAAGGTGCTGAGCAACTCAGTGAGACTCTGTCTCTAAATTTAAATATATATATATACATATATATACAAAAAAGGAAGAGAAATGCTGCAGACAATCTTAAGGCCTCCCAGTGCCCCTACACCAACCACCAAACTGGCTAGAAATATAGAACCAAGGTCAAAACAACAGCGTCCATCAGGTTTACTACTACAATAGGAGGAGAGGCCAAAGAAAGAAGCCACCATACAGACACAGTCAGGAAATAGCAGTGAATCTGAATTAGACTCACATTCACAGCCCATCTTCTACTTCAAGGTGGGGGATTTAGGCAAGAGACTTAACCTCATTGAGCCCCAGGGGCCTCGAATGTTAAAGAAGGTTAATAATAATGCCTCACTGGGTCACTGCGATGACTGATTTATTTTAAATGTAAATTGCTCAACACTTAATAAAATGCCCAATAAATATTAGATGTATTATATTACTATTGAGAACATCAAAAAAGATATCTCCTGGAAGAAGATGATGATTTCACGGTTAAAACAGAGCGAGCTGAGTGGAGAACAACAGTGGCAGGGAAATAGTGAAGCTGAGAAGATAGGCTGATCCCTGCCTCCAGATTGCCCAGCCCAGTTCATTCTTCAGTCTATCCCTATGCACAAACCCAGCTCCACTACTACCTCTGTTCAGAACCTAGGGACAACTTTATTTGGATTCAGAGTAACATGCAAACTCCCTAGCAGATAGCATACAATTAATGTGTTCATTCCACGTATATTTATTTACCACCAATATATGTCAAGGACTATTCTTATCCAGAATAATGCATAGGCCTTGACTCTGAAAAGTTCATAGACCAGTAGACAGAAAGATGAAGGTCAGTGAGGTTCCATAAGTACATTGTGATCAGAGTTATGGCAGGTGTGTGCCTATAGCCCTACAGGAGAAGAAAAGGCTGACACCTCCTTCTGATTGGCAAGCTCATGAAAAGCCGTACAGCAGAGATAAGGCTGGGCTGAGTTTTGAAAACGAAACAGGAAAAGATCTAGAAGAAAAGACAGGGACAAGCATACTGAAAAGGATGGGAGGCTGGCATTTCATTGGTATCTTCATGAGCTGGAGCTTAGCAAGGTGTGGGGCTACAGGAGATGAGAGGGACCAGTGAGCCTATCTTGGATGCTATGCTAAGGAGCTTGCACTTTTCTTTCAAATAAGAGAACCATAGAATGGTCATGGTCATTGCTACCTAAGATGGTCTGGACAGGGGCCAGAAGAGAGGAAGGGAGACCACCGAGGGGGTTCCTGCAATAGCCTGGGCTATCCATAAGGAATGAATGAGCATATAGATGAGTAGTCCTGATAATTTCTGCTGGGGTTTCTACTCACATAAGAAAGGGAAGTGGCTTTCACATCCTTTTCAACTGCTCTCCCCACCCCCATGGCCAGCATTCATGAATGGTTTCTCTCTTGCACGCATGTATGTTTCTTCCTCAAATACTGGGATCTTAGAGCTGTAGCCTAAGTATCTTCTATGGTACTGGTTATATTTAAACATCTCACTGTGTGAGGCAAGTGTCCAAACCAATTAAATCAGAATCCCCAAGAATCCCAAGCAGAGAATAAACATCAACAAATTACAGTTTGGGCAAAAATAGTCATTAATCAGAGCTATTCTAGGATTCTTCTGATCATAGAAGAGTAAAAATGAGGGTGCTATAGACAAGCAAAGGCCTAAGCATGGATATAAAGGTTAAACTTTTAAGAGGTTAGCAGTGTTCTCAGATATAACACAGTAATTCAGAGGCCAAAGCTAGACTAGCTCATCTTGTTTGAAGTATCTATCGACCTCTACATAATCCTACTGGGTCTACTAAAAGCTGGTGGGCGAGGGACAATCATAGTATTTACTACACATCAAATACCTTTCCTCATGTAACTTTCACAACTCAGTTGGGTAGCTAGAAGTTATGCACCTCCATTTTACAGTTGAGTTCTACAACTCAGAGAGTCCAAGGTCACTTAGCCAGATAAGTGTCAGAGCTATGTCTCCCATGACACTCAGATCCTAGAAAGGCAGACACTTGCAGAGATGAGACTGAGAAGAGTTCAGTGTCTGCAGCCAACCAGCTCTGGATGAAGTTACAACAGCTCTCCCTGGTCTCAGGTGAACTTCCCTTGAATCTTGATCAAATACATCTGTCTCTGACTCCCAAGCATGAGAGACAACATCCACAGGCCTTGCTGTGTTCAAAGTGGTATTTCTGGAACTTTGTTATTAATGATAAATCACAAGAACAAGTCTCATGAAACAGAAACAGAATTTGTGAGAACAATAATCAATAATTTTTCTTAATTTTCTACATCACTAAGAAAAAAGAAATAAACTACATGAGATTTGGGACAGTTAAAACTGAGAAAAATGTCCTGTTTCTCAATATCAGCCACTTTTGGACCACGATGGGGAGGTTTTGTGCCTTTTTTTAAACTTCCAGATTTTACACTTTCTGTTCAGCTTTTCAACTTCCCAAGAGTACAGTTTAAAAAAAAAAAAAAAAGAGAGAGAGGAAAATAGAACCTCAGCTCTCCCGTATCACTTTCAAGAAGGTGACTCTTGCAGAAGGAAATTTGGGCAATAAAAAGTTCTTGCAGGCTTACTTTAGCTCTTCCTTTCAAGATCTTTTTTTTTTTTTCTGGTAAGTGAGTAGTCTTCGGATGATCAGTGTTGCATATCTTTGGGAAAAACTCATGCCAGAGTGGTCAAATCTCAACGGCTGCTATCATTAGCTTGCAATGGTTTCCAAGTGACTCCCCAACAAAGAAACCACACACACAGAGACAGAGGCCCCCTCTAATTTTAACATTGGAAATATCCATTTGAAGGTTTTTAGATGGAAAATAAACATAAATAATCACTAAACAGCATCAGATCACCTCAAATTTGTAATGAAATCCAGACTACACAGTGTGAAGTGCTCATTGGCTACTTCTGTCCTCTTCTTAGCACACACAGAAATAAACCCTGGGTGGATTCATGGCACACTATTAATGGTGCTCTGTCTTCCAGAAACATCTGTGGTAGCTGTGGTCATTCATTATGAATCTCACAAGCAAAAGGACTTTCCTGTGCCATTTACCTGGAACCAGGAAAGTTCCCTCTCCCTGTTTTGTCACTGACTACCTGAGAGAGGTTGTGTAAATCCATACATTGGAGCAATGTTCCTTTAACATCCACCTGAAAATATTTCCAACACACATTATCCAACATTGCTTTATGTTTTGAACAAAGGATGTTGAACACGGTCTTTTTCAGAAAATGTTTTATCTGCAGTATGCCTTCACAATTTTCTGAGGAAGTCAAGGCATGATGGGACACAGGTTAGGACACCAGTGTGGGAGCTGTGCTCAGCAGCTCTGCCTGGCTTCCCTTCTTTGCTCACATCTTGAGATAAGCTTGTTTGCTATCAACAGTTCTGACTCCTGAAAGTGGAATCACAAGGCAGTGTGGTATAGACAGAAACATGCCCCAATCCTGACCCTTCGGAGAAGCAGGAGCAGCTTCACCTGTTCTCCTGGGACTCTGACTCGTTCTCTGTAATGAAGACAGTTCCAATCCACCTCAGAAGATTGTTGTGCAAGTTCAATGAGGAAATGCCTAAGACAAGCTTAGCAGAGCCTTAGGCATTTGATTGATACTCAGTTGATGCTGGCTTCCTGGCCCATCCTTTGCATCTGTGATAATATTAAGTCAACAGCTCAATCTTTCTGAATCTCAATTTGCCCCTTAGGGATGATAACACTTCCCTAAGAGAACAAGATGGCATATGGGAACTATCAAACAGTATCCAGCACAGGAGCTCTAGCACGGTAGACACTCAAACACTGCTATTTTCCTTCACCCCACAGAACTGAGTCTACAAATCCTGGTTCACTGGCAATTTTATTCATCGAGGAGTGTGAGTATGCATGCACGCACGCGCACACACACATCTGAACTTCATTTGCCAGAAAGCCACTGGATATTTCAAAGCATAAGAAAAGACTTTTGTAGCCGAAATGCCCCCTGAAATTATTTCCCACGTCATAAGGTTTGAGGCCCACTTGGCTATGCTCATTTTGAGGGACTGAATATCCAGGCCAGAGTTGAGAATCTGCAAAATGCTAAGCAGTCAGAGTCACCCACTGGGAAGGAGGCTATGCAGCCCCGAGTCATGTGGGAGATGTGCAAATTCTGACCGGCAAAAATAGCAGCATCAGATAATGCCCAAAGGCCAGCTCTACAATGGAGCTCATTATCATTCATGTGAATGAAATGGGAAAAATGCTGTCATCGCTTCCTGCGGGTAACTGAGTTTTCATTGACAAAAAATAAGAACACTTTTGTTTGCCAACACACTGCCCTTTGCCAGCCTGCTACGGCCAGCCCTGTGAAGTTGCACTTTATTTCTCAATGGAGCAAATCTCCCCAATGAGAGAAAAGGTTACTTCCTCCATCATACTCCCCTGACCACTACCTCTGCCAGATCCTGTCATGTGCTAGACAAAGCAAAAAAAAAGAGCAGCCAGCAGAAAAACCACTTCTCACTCACACCAACTTCTGAATCCAGAGTCCACTGGTGCTATCAGGCTTTGTGGTCAAGACCCTAGTTCTGGTTATGATTCACAAATAGGATCAGCGTGGGAAGTTTTCTACACAAGGTCATGAAATAGCCCTCTTGGAGGTAGTGCTCAATGGCATTATCTCAAAGCCTGTTCTGCAGTCTTTTATCAGACAACAGAGAAGCAGTACAATTACAGCTCTCCTTAATTACAGTCCCATTCTCAGCTCACCCTCTGATCATCTCAATTGAATTTGGACCCCCATTTAAACAACTTCCTCCAAATGAGAAAATTGATGTCCTCAGGGGTCAGTGATACATCTGCCCAGAGTCACCCAGTTAAGAAATGCTGGAGCAATAACTGCAACCAAGAGGAGACTAAGGCTTGCCTGGAAATAGAAAATTGAAAACATGGATGAACTGAGATGCACAAGTGCCAAGCCCAGAACATGGCTTAGACGAGGCACTCAAAAATCATTTCCCTTCCTCTCATAGAGAAGGAAAACACTCTGGCTAATTGGTGGTTTTGCCATCCTGCAGGCTCTTTCATCAGCAAAATCTTTATCCCCACAGAAGACGATGACAACCATAATAACAACAATAATAATACTTGCCACTCTGTTGGACTGTCATTATCAGACCAGAAATCATTCTCAAAGCCTTTAAGTACATTGACATCCCAATTGACCAAAGAGGTAGAGAAGTATCACAAAAAGGCACATCTCTCCACCCAGACTGACAAACGGAAACACAAAGAATGAGTTTCTCTCAGGCTGCGGGCAGAGCCCTCGTGTTACCACATAATTTATCATCCAAGCCAGGACAGATTTCAGAATGAAAGAGATTACTGTGAATAATTATTCCAGGATCCTATAGATACGTCAGGACTGTGATGTGCAAACCAGGACACAGTTCAGCAATTCAGATCCAGAGTTCCAAGAAACCGGTGCAATATTTTTTCAAGTAGTGAGCCTGAGGGAAGAAAAAGGCTACCTCCTTGGTGAGATCCTTTCAGCACCTGGAAGTGAGTCTGTGACCCCTGTGCTCCAGAGGATACTGAGATTTAAATCTCCCTCCAGCCCACAGGGACTCCTGTCCGCTTGCTCATTTACACAACAGCCAATATGTCCCTCTCACTGTGGGGTCTTTGCTATTTTCCTTTCCTGAAATTCTCTCTTTAACTCTGAATATTTTGTCATCAGGTTAATTCCTATTTATTATTAAGCACCTAATTAAAACATCACTATTTTTCAGAAAAGAATTTTCTCTGACCACTTTCACACAACCCCAGTCTAAACAGAGTCTGTCAAGGTACCTCTTATGGTATCTCTCAGAGCACTTATAAAATAGCTCATCTATGTATTTGAATGGCTTCTTTTAGTTTATCTGCCTCTGCAGTATGTTTCATGAACAAGTAAAGCAGAAAGTACATTTCTTCTGTTCATTGCTATGCACCCAGGATGCGTGGTATAGTGCTTGTTAAACAGAATTCTTAATAGAAAGAAGTAATCCATTGGAAAGGTAAAGAATTTGAACTTAATAAACACCTATTATGGGTCACTTAATCCTTATAGCAAATCTGGGAAATAAACATAGCTTCCAAATTACAGATAAGAAAACTGAGACCTGTCAAAATATTTAGCCTGTGCAAGGTGCATCTAGTCCAAGGGTAGTGATGTTTGTGGTAAACAAATCCCCTTCCAAAGATGCAGTCCACAGAGCATCGGCTGGATTTTCCATTAGCCTGGTGGGCTTTATTGCAGCTGAAAGGGGTTGGCCTGTGGTCACTGTCAGCCCACCCTCTTGGGTTTTAAGGACATGAGCAATCACCTCAGGGACTTAGAGGGACTGATATAGAGTTATAACAAAACATTGATATAGAACCTACTCTAGTGAAAAACAGACCCATCATAGAGTCCTGGTTCCTCCAAATACTTCTTGTGACTTTGGGTAAGTCATGAAACTTCTGAGCTTCAGTTCCCTCTTCTGTATAATGGGGATTATACCAATTTTAAGGGACATGTGGGGAAGTTTTGAACAAATGTATGTCAAGTGCATAGGGTCTTATTCACCATGCACAAAAAAAAAAGTAGACATTTTTATAGTTGTTGACACTGTTATCAATACCCACTGGTAAACCTGACATCATAAATAAATTTAGAATGAGGGATACATATTTCCAGTGACTGTATTACTTGAGTCAGCTCTCTAAAGGGTCCCTCCCACCTGAGTGGAAATTCCTGGGTTACCAAATTATGAATTAAAAAATAGCGTGATGCAGAATTCATCACAACAATGAATGGTCTTCGTAGTTCTGAATGATGTTTATCCCAACTGAAGAATTCATTCTGTCCTTACCACAATAAAATACACATCTCTAGGGCCTATAGAATGTCTTCGCCTCCTCTATTCTGGGTCCCTCCTGCATGGGATGACATAAGCCTTGCTTATCTCTGAGGCCTTCATTCCTTTTCCCTAATGCAGATATGTCCATTCTGCTGCTGTGCTAAGCACACAGAATTTAACACGTTCTCTCCTTAAGCTTATAGCAATTCTATGAGGCAGACACCATGAGTATCCCCATTTTACAAATGAGTAAATCAAAGTTCAGAGAAGTTACTTAATTGGAGCTCAGGGTTATATAACAACTAACAAAAGCTAAGAATTGACCTCTTGGGTCTGCCTGGCTTTCCATCCCCAGGCTCTTAACCCTTATTTTAAAATTGCTAAGTCACAGCCTTTCATGATTATGGCCCGGGCCTGACTATGAGGGCTGGTCGTTTGCAGTTTTCTGATGCTAATGTCTTCCCTTTTCATGACATCCTTTACAGACAAGCGAAGATCATCCAGAGAGATGCCATCACTTGCCTGAAGGACTCAAGCCCATGAAAACTGGACATGATTCTATAATGCAGCTCTTTTAACATAGAAGTCTGGAACCCAGAGGTCCCACTGAGAGTCTCTACCCTTTTCCATTGGTTGTTCCTATCTATTATAAAATGAGAGTAGTCTCCCAGCAAGAGGGAGACCTTTCCCTGACCTCTTATCTCAATCTATCCCAATCTGAGGGGCACAGAGCTCTGTTGACTGAAATAGCCATCCTTGAATAAAGAACTGACCTTGACTTCATAGCAAGTCTAGAACGTTTCCTGCCCATTTCCTGCACATCTATCATACAGGCCTCTGAACACCTCCACTGAATTTCCCCTTACTTTCTTTGTACGAGACTTCTTTCTACTGGTTAATTTCTTCCCAGGTGTGTTCCTCTTGGGAGGTAGGGGAAGAAGCTCACCACCTATCCCTGGGGACTGGCAGGCCGGAAAAGCCTTCCCAGTGGGTGCCTCTCAGAGGAAGGAAGAACAGATGTGTGACCTGAAATGACTGGGTTTGGCGCGACAGCCTCAGGTGTTTCTGGCACCAGTTGCTGGCAGGCAGTACATACCAGCTGCTGTGGCTCTAGGAACAGACGTGACAAGAAAGACCAGATCACTAAATGCTAGTGGACTGGTCATCTTAGAAGACACCTTCTGAATTATCTCACCTGAGAGAAGTGGTTAAGACCCTGAGATCTCCAGAAACTAAAGATAGTGATCCATAAGTTAAGTTCCACATTTCTGAAAGCTAAACTTTTTTTTTTTTAATTTTCTCTTGGTGACATTTTTTTTTATTTTTCAAGTGTTTCTTTAATCATTATGTATTACTTTCCTGATGATATTTGTTTATAATTATTAATCAAAATAAAACGATAATTTTACTCCTAACAAAACATGAGACGCTAACTAAAATGTCAGGCTTAATAATAGTAAAGTGAGGAGAAAATGAGAAAAGAACACTCACTGAAAAATGTATATAAATCCATTCCCAAATACAAATCAGATCATAACATTTTACTGTATAGAACTGCAATACAATCTCATAGTATATAGAAGAAAATCCTAGCTCCTCACCACAGCCTTAATGGCCCCATATAACCTGGCCCCACCTGTCCTTTCAGTCATGTCTGTGGTCATTCTCCTTACTCACTGCAATTGGTACCTTGACATGACAGTCTTTTGCCATCTCACAGCCTTTGACAGCTGTCCCCCCCGACCTGGAACCCCCTCTGCACGTGGGCATTTCCTTTGTCCACTCAAGTCTCAGCTCAAATGCCACCTCCTTCATGAAGCCTTCCGACTACCCCATCCAAATCAGCACCCTCAGTTGCTGACTTCTGCAAGGTGTTTATTACTATCTGAAATTATTTTGTTCTTTGATTGTTTCCAATGTACTCTTTTTTTTAATATTTATTTTTTAGTTGTAGGTGGACAGAATATCTTTATTTTTTATTTTTATGTGGTGCTGAGGATCAAACCCAGTGCTTCATGCGTGCTAGGCGAGCACGCTACCACTGCGCCATAACCCCAGCCCCTCCAATGTACTCTTTTTTTTTTTAAATATTTATTTTTTAGTTGTAGGTGAACACAATATCTTTATTTTATTTTTATGTGGTGCTGAGGATCGAACCCAGTGCCTCTCGCGCGCTAGGCGAGCACGCTACCACTGCACCACAACCCCAGCCCTCCAATGTACTCTTAAGAGGTACCTTTTAAAAGAAGATATAACATGACTCTTATACATATGAACATATATGAAATATTTTATCTAATTCAATGAGGTAGCCAATGAGAGCTTACAACCAGCTACACACAGATATTCAGATAAGAAATGCAGAAATGAATTTACAAATTTTAGCAAAACTGACAAAAACGCTCAATATCCACTGGGTGATAATCAATTATGTCCACCAGACATTTCTAAGGACATGAATTAATTCTATTACCATTGGTTTTATATAAATTAAATTCTATTTCACAGAGTTATAAAATGAGCTAGTTAAAGATAAACAAAGACCCACACCTCCTAATGTCAAATTACCTCCAGAGGCTCCAAATGCATTGAAGGATGTCCAGCAATCTCTCTTGCCCACTCCAGAAT
Organism: Xerus rutilus; assembly: GCA_028644305.1. Taxonomy (NCBI): domain Eukaryota; kingdom Metazoa; phylum Chordata; class Mammalia; order Rodentia; family Sciuridae; genus Xerus; species Xerus rutilus. The sequence continues at coordinate 171,719,034 of CM053400.1, forward strand.
CATCCACAATAGTTGGCTTACTATTTATTTCTATCTGAAAGTACCTTGCTTCTTTATTTGTTCCTATTTGGAATCTCTCTGCCCTGAAACATAAGCTTTAAGAAAGCAGAAACTCTGCCTGCCTTATTCACCAAGGGCCCAAAGCCCAGACTATGATTCATACTAAGTACTTTGGGAGATTTGTTGAATGAATAGGTAACTAATAAGAATATGAAAGAAAAAAAAAGTCACACAATCGAAACATGTGAATTTAAAAAAGACAAATACATCTTCACTTTCCAAGTGGCAAAGAGTCATAACAGGATCCATCGAGTTCTGTTGGGAACTGAAAGAATAGGCCCAGGCTGCCAGTGATCAGCTCAGCTCTGCTGCCTCCCCTCCTAAGGCTGGCACTGCAAGGCCTACAGTTCTCTCCCTGTAGGTTTCAGTCAGAGTTTCCCAATGAAAAGAACTCAAAGGAGATTTAAAAGCACAAGGAAAGCTGAAGCCAGAATTCTCTAGGCCAAAAGGCATGGTATGTTAAACCTTTCCAGGAGTTACAACTTGGAAATCAGGGGTCCCACTGTGACCGCTTTGGGACATCTCTATGAGCTCCACCTACTTCTCCAGAGACAGCGCCTCAGACTGGAGCTGCTAGTGATGGTTTTTCTAGTATCCCGGCTGCAGCTTCCACTCCCTACTCTCCCACCCTCTCTCAAGCCCTAATTCCTGTCCTGAACTCATTTCCCTAAAACCCTGGCAGTGGTTCTGTTTTCTTGACCAAAGCAAGGCTGGAGAAGGGCTTTCTTACACTGCTAAGATAGATTCTCTTTCATTCAACATTCATTAAATGGTTCCCTGTCTTGGAGAACTGTTGAGCAACAGTCAGGGAAGAGCACTCCATTTGTGACCAGTCACCTCACTTCTGAGAATGGGTCTGTCCCAAGGAAGCAGTCACCAATGCAGACCCAGACCCAGGTCTATGCAAAAGGGTGTGAATGAGAACAAAGGCAAGATCCCTCCAAGCAGATGGGGACCCAGAAGCTCAACAACAGGGACATGCATTAAAATCAAGGTGCATCCATGAAATACATCATATAGCTTATTCACATCATATTTTCTTTAAAATTACTTCATGACATGGAAAAATTATCACAATTAAAGTTAAGTAAAAACACAAGATGGGGCTGGGGTTATGGCGCAGTGGTAGCGTGCTCGCCTAGCACACATGAGGCACTGGGTTCGATCCTCAGCACCACATAAAAATAAAATAAAGATATTCTGTCCACCTACAACTAAAAAATAAATTTTTTAAAAAAAAATTTAAAAAAACACAAGATGCCAAATCATATACTAAATGTTATAATTTGCTAAAATGAAAACTGTAAAGATGTATATCACTTTGAATATGTCAGTTAACTTTGAACACAGGTTTCCACAGCTATCAAAGGAAGATCATAATACTTGCCATGCCTTTGCTAAAGAGTCAGATGAGATATATTCTTTATCTGCAGCCCCAGACCAGTACAAAGAACCTTCTAACCATTCCCATAAACAGCATTGTGTATCCTAGAGACTAGAAGCAAACCCTCTCTGGAGCTGTTTGCCAGGGTCCAAATCCTGGCTTTGCCACTTATTAACAGTGCCATGTTACCTTCCCTGTGTCTCAGTTTCTCCCTTTGAAAAATAGACATAAAGCTAATTTTATTTCATATTATTGGTGTTACTATGAGAAGTGAATTAGAAAATGAATGTGCCATGTATAGGATAGTACTTAGTATTTGTTAAGAGTTAAATAAATGGTATATCTTCCTCTATACCTCAGCATATTCACTGTATAAATATTTATGGAGGATTTTTTATGTGTTTTAGACCAAGGGGTTTCATACACTTTTAACAAGAGATCCCTTGTTCTGAAAGAAACTTACAGAAAAGAGGGAGAAGGGATATCCACATAATCCTAAAAACACAATAAGAACATTAACTCCCATACCATAGAAGCTGCTACTAAGATTAAAGGGGGAAAATATATGTAAAGTACGTGATAGTTATTAGGAAAGAAAGATGCACCTCTGATGACTCTGCGTCTAATTGAGGAGAAAGTAGGTCCAAAACTTCATCACGTGGGATTAGGCCCCGAATTCCTTAACAAGACACCTATAGCACGAGAAATAAAAGCAAGAATCAATAAATGTGATGGACTTAAACTAAAAAGCTTCTTCTCAGCAAAAGAAACTATCAATGAAGTGAACAGAGAGCCTACATTCTGGGAGCAAATTTTTGCCACACGCACATCAGACAGAGCACTGATCTCCAGGATATATAAAGAGCTCAAAAAACTTAACACCAAAAAAACAAATAATCCAATCAATAAATGGGCTAAGGAGCTGAATAGAAACCTCTCAGAAGATGATGTACAATCAATAAAC
>CM053400.1:171721941-171740966 GCA_028644305.1 Xerus rutilus
TGCATTTACATACTATAGGACATTTCCTGGAAGCCCAGGACTCTAAATTGGTTGAGAGGGGATTGTTCTGAAAAGTTATGACACAGTCTCATCCACCTCACCTCAAAGCTCATGGGTGTTCTAGAAAAGTTTCTTTCAGCATGATCATCTCCAGAGAATCCTCAACTAGTTTCTCAGGAGAATAGTATTAAGAGCACAGAGAGATAATAGCCAAGTGGGAAAAGACTAGCCAAGAAGCAATGAGGAAATTCTCAATAAAACATGAGAAAATCAGAAACTGCATCAGATGAAAAGGATTAAATCTTAACTAAGTGGGATTTACCAAAGGAACACAGGGTTTTTTTGACATTGACAATTTTAGAAACACATAATCATCTCAAAAGACACCAAAAAAGCATTTGACAAAACCCAGTATGCATGCATAATAATAACACAAACTTGGAATAGAAGGAAACTTTCTCATCATGATAAAGAGCATCCACAAGAAAAACACAGCTGAAGTCACACTTAATGGTAAAAGACTAGGTACCTCCCCATCAGATCCAGAACAAAATCAGGTTTGCTCTCATCTATTTTACTCTACATTACATTCTAGCCACTGTAGTCAGGCAAGAAAATGAAATAAAAGACTCCAGTTTGGAAGCAATTTTTTTTATTCACGGATAACATAATCCCATGTGTGCCCAGTCCAAGGTATCTTAAAAATAGTAAAGTTCAGCAAAGTTGCATAATAGAAAACCAGCATACAAAATCACTTGTATTTGTACAAGCAAAGAACAATCTGAAAATGAAATTAACAGTGCAATTCAGTGTTAAAATAATTAAATACTTATGAAAAATATTTAAAATGTGCAAGATTTATACATGTAAAATTATAAAACATTGGGAAAAGAAGTTAAAGATCTAAATATACAAAAAGATATCCCATGTATGGAAAGACTCAATATTGTTAAGATGAAAATTCTACTCAGATTTCTCTATACATTCAAATTCCCAGTGGGCTATTTTCAAAAGTTGACAAATTAATCTTAAAATTCATATGGAAATGCAAGGGAACCAGAACGCTGAAACAGTATTGGAAAATAAAGACTTGGAGATCATACACCACTCAATTTGAAATTTTCCTACAAAGCTAAATTAATCAACACAACATAGTACTGGGTAAGGATAAGCATAAAACAATGGAATTGAGGTCCCAAATTCAGCAAATGTGTCAAGAAAATTCAATGGGGAAGTAGTATTCTTTTCACCAAATCTTGCTGGGGTGATTGAATATTTTCATGAAAAAAGACTAAGATACCAACCTCATGGAAGGCAGGCAGGGATCTCAAGAAAATCAGAGAGATCAGTAGAGAAAAGCTACCATAAAACTTCTGTGCTTCAAAAGACACCATGGAGAGAGTGAAAAGACAACCACAGAATGGAAAAAAATATATTTGCAGATCACATATCTGATAAGGGAATTGCATATAGAATATATTAAGAGCTCTTACAATTCAATAATAAATAGACAAATGACTCAACTTAAAAATGGGCAAAGTATTTGAATAGATATTTCTCCAAAGAAGATATCCCAGGGGCCAATAAACACATGAAAATGTGCTCAATCTCATTAGTCATTAGGAAATACAAAATAACAAAATACCACTTCACACTCATTAGGATGGTTAGAATCTAAAAGTCAGAAATAAAATGTTGACAAGGATGTTAAAAAATTGGAACCCTCATACATTGGTGAAAATGGAAAATGGCGCAGCATGTCAGAAAGCAGTTTCATGGTTTAGTTAAAAGATAAACATTGACTTACTGTATGACCCAACATTTTGGTTCCAAGCTATCTGACCAAGAGAAATGAAAACATGTGTCTATAAAGGAAAACAAAAAAAAATGCACATAAATGTTTAGAGCAGCATTATTCATAATTGTCAAGAAGTGGATAAAAATCAAATATCACTGCACAGTCTTTATATGGATTTGTTGATCTTGCCAATTTGAACGTCAGTTTCTTCTGCATTTTACATTTGTGAACACTTGAAATATTCAGCAATATAGCAAAAACTTAAAATTTTCTCTCACTGACTTTGCTATCTTTGCAGACTTCTGCCCTGATCTGTCCCTGCCTCTGCCCAACCTTTTCCTCTGCTATAGTCCTTAAGCAAATTTCACCCACCTTGACAGGAAGCCATAACAGCAAAGTGTCCTAGGTCTCATTTGAAATATTTGCTTGACAGTTTTCATGGAATTAGACCAACTAATCTTTAGCCAAATTATTTTCACTGAACATGTTTTCAGAGAATTGGTGTTTTGGTGAATTGCTTTTTGGCAAATGGATTTTTAGTAAATTGACTAAGTGCCATTGAACAACTTCCTAATCCTCCTGGACATCCTGCTCCTTGCAGCTTCATTCTCTGTCCTCATAAATGGGTCCATTGACGGTCACACATCTCCATCACTGGAGCCTCTCAGGAGTTTCCAAGCTTTGAGAGCTTAAATTTGTCAGTTCATATTTGTTGATCTGACAGGGTCATAACAAAGGTAAAGGGTGTAAGCAAGATCATATGAGATACTCTGTAGACTACTTGTGTCCCTGTTGCTTCTCAACAGTCATGAAACCCTGTCTTCAAAATGATCCACTTCTAATGTATACAGAAGACATAATAAGATAAGTTCTTGTTGACATGGGAATCACTGAGCCCTCCCATTCCTAGACCTCCTCATGAGCATACCTGTCCTAATGTCCTGAGAGGGCCTCTGGTCAACAAGCCTTCCACATATGACAAGTTAAAAATTTCTTTTCACAGATTAGAAAACTAAAGTAAGAGAATCCCAGTAACTTTAATTGAATTCCAATGAAATAATTTTAAAATTACAGGGTATTATCTCCCCCACATTGTAAAAACATATCTAGTTGAATCCCCTTATTTTGGCACAGAAATCTCTGTCTCTAGTATCCAAATGGCTCTTCCCAAATTGACAATGGAAGAACGTGGATTTCTACTCAAAACAGCAAACATTAGATCAGATTCCACTTCTACTTCTTCCTATGTAAATTTGGGCTGCCTCTTAACCTATCTGAACATCTATGTTCTCATCAGTAATGAATGGATAAAAACAACCACATTCCCAGATGTAGTGAGATTAATCAAGCTAATATGCCTAAAGTGCTTCAACATGAACATGGAAGAAGAGACACAATGTGTTCCTTCCTTTCCCTCCTCCTTGCCTCTTGCCTTCCATGCTGCTATGCATAGGACCTGAGGGTTTGGGTGTCTTATCTGTCTTTCAAATGCAATCCCTCCCAAAAGAGCCACCAACACTTGAAATCATCTGTGACCACAAATCCAAATAAAGTTCACATTGATCAGTCAATGAAAACCCACAAAGCAAACAAATCCCATTGGGAGTAGCACATAAAGCTGAAAATAGTTATAACCCATATAAATTTGCATCAGAAATATCACTTCCCTTTGACATCTCTCAAACGTCTATAAACCTCCTTGTTGCCAAAAGTCCATGGAAAATGTCCTTTGTGCTTATGAGAGTAGAATGAACCAGTAACTTTTCTAGACATTTCTATTCTCACTCCCATGCAGGGTCCCAGGGGAAATAATAGTGATGGTCTACCCAGTGAGTACCTTCTCCAATTCCCAAATCAAGGTAAAATTATATGTATTTATGACATACAAAATGGGTAAACCTGGAGGACATTGGTCTTCCATGCTAAACAAACTAAGTCAGGCACAGATAGATAACGTATGACCTTGTTCATATGTGGAATCCAAAAATGTTGATATCATGGAAGTAGAGGGTAGAACAGTAGATACCAGAGATGGATGGCTGAGGTGGAGAGATGTTGGTTAAAGGTACAAAATTTCAGTTAGATTATAGGAATGTGGTCAAGAGATCCATTCCGCAGCATGGTGACTGTATTCTTGGAAAGTGCTCAGAATGGATGCAAAATATTCTCACCATGAAAATAATAACTATGTAAAGTAATCCATGTTAATTAGCTAGATTGAGTCATTCCATATTTCAAAACACTCATACACAGTTCATCATTTCTTCTAGACTATTAGCCAACTGCTCACCATAATAAAAAAGCCTGATGTGATTTGGTCCCTACTTATGTTTTTTGCCAGTTCCTCCTCTAATATTGCATGCTTTAGACACGCTCAATATTATGCTTTCTCTCCCTCTCTCATTTCCCTCTCCCGTCTTTCACTTTAACTAAAATAACTTCACATTTTCAGATCTGAGCTTCAGCTTCAACTTTCTTGGGAAATCAAGGCTGAATTTGACCATCCCATAGGCACTGTGCTTTCCTGATTATGGGCAAAGCATTGTAGCAGAATATTTTACCTACTCTGTCTCTCATCCAACTCTCAGCACCCTGAAGGCAGAGGGGGTACCTGTTTTGTTCAATATTTACTATATCTCAGAATGTATCAAAAAAGAAAAGTGGGCAAACTAAAACACAGGGTAATCTGGAAGAAAGGAATCAGAAAGGAAAGGAGGAGGGCAAAAATTATGAATAAGGTGAGATCTCTTTGCATCAGCAGCTTCCATTTCTAACTCCTTTATTGAAGTTTTCAACCCTAAAATCCCAGTGTATGGCAATAAGCAAATTGCCCATGAGCTGGTGGGAAGAACATGGAAATGGCAGCTGCAATTCTAGCGCTGCCACCAACTTGTTGGGCAGCCTTAATTGGAAGACATGTATTCCTCCTGTATCTTAGTTCCCTGCTCTGTAAAATTAGAACTAAGACTAATTCAAGCCTAAGTTCACCTCTGTCTCTTGCAATATCAGATTCTTGCATGAAGCATGGATCAGATTCGCTGCAAACAGAATTTAAGGAAAATATCAAACACTGACACTCAACTCCTTCTCATGGATCATTGAACCAGTGTCTCATAGATTACTGGAGTTAGAAAACATGCCCACTTTCTCAGCGTATTTCCTAGGAAAGGAAGCCCTCAAAACACATAAACTGAAGTGTTAGAGGCAGCCTATGAGTTCCAGCCCCTTTTTCAGTGACTTCAACAAAGCAATGTATGAGGTGGTCATAATAATCACTGTAACCCAAGTCATCAGTCCAGTTCTGCCCTCAAGAGGAGCATTTGGGCCTGACTTTCTGCCCTTACTTCCTCCTCGCCCCACCACCACCACCCACCCACACACACACACACACACACACACACACGCACACGCACACGCACACGCACACGCACACACTCTCCTTTCCTCCATCACATCACTTCATTTATTGCATGGGAAAGTTGCTGATGAAATATTTCTCACCAAGTCATGCATAATTGGTTTAATGTCTCAGCCTCCCAAGAGCATTTGCATTTTAATAGGGGACAATATTTTATTAGCATTAATGTTAATTATTAAGTATAATAGCTTTCATTTTTATGGCACTTTAGAGTTTACAAGGCACATTTACATACAGCATCAAATTTATACTCACAAAGGTGAGGAGAGGCGCATGTTTTTATGAAAAGGGAAAAGTTACCTCGAATTGCATTTTTTCCTTTGGTGCAACTCTTCCCATCACTTGGAGGAGGGGAGATATTTGAATTAAGATATTACATGCAAACACAGAACCATTCCAAACTCTATATGATCTATGCTATGAGGAGAGACATTTCTACATTTTGTTAGGAAACTTTTAGTTTGTCATTACTAACAAATCATGCTCATCATAACAAATTTTATTAATGAAATTTTACCTTAAATGAGAATTCCCAATATGAATTTTTATTGGAAAACTAATCAGAAATAACAAGTAAAAGGACTGGCCCCATTCATGATTGCATGGAAAAAAGCAAAGCTGGACACGAGGACTGTGTCTACTTTCTAATTTTGTTCCTTTATTTCCCCCCTCATACATGGAAATTCATCGGGAAGGAAAATATGGTGGTTCATTCCTTGCTAGATCTTAGGGCTCTGAATTCAGTCATCAAATGCTTTGAACAGAAGGAATGAAGTTCCCAGAAGGGAGTTCCGTAAATCTTAATCTAATAGATGTGGCAAAATTGCAATCAATTGAAAGACTGAAGGTAGGAAATATGGGCCAGGAATCCAGCTAACATATAATTAGGCTCTAATCAAGAGTAGCAAGCAGTGAAGATGGAAAAAAAGTGGAGCGTGTGCAGGTAAAATAAATTCACCTCTCTTTATCTCCAGTGTTGAGTGAAATGTTACCTTCCTTCCATGATACAATATTCCCAAGCCCATTATTAATTTTGCCAAGCAGCTCAAGCAGAAGAAAAAACACAAACTCACTATGCAGTTGGAACCTGTGCTCCTTTTTTTTATATACAAACTGCTTGGCCTTCATACAATAATTACTAGGAAGAATAAGAAACAGGAACAAGAAAAAAAAGAACTGATATTAGAAACAAATACGCATGACCCGCTATTGGATTTAATAGACATAGAACTCATTGTGTTAATGAGTTCAAGAATATAAGGTGACAGGATGTAGAACATTATCAGAAAACTGACACTCATGAGAATCAAATAGAAATTCTAAAACTGAAAACATAATTGCTACAGGTGACAACACATAGGTACTGTAGATTCAATACAGCTCATGAAAGAATTAGTGACCTGGAAGATCTATCAGTAAACACATAGCCATACTGAAGTCTACAGTGGGGGAAAACATACTGAACATCCAACAAAGGGATTGGGGGGGAGGGGGAAAGGCCACCATGATTAATTAACTACATGTAGATGCTGTAGCCATCCTAAATTAGTCCAAGTATTCCTTCAGGCAAGAAGCAGTCTTGGAAGAAATAAAGTGATAATCTGTAAGGATTAGAAAATCAATCTATCAGAAAAATATGATCATTCTACATGTGTACACACCTAAAAGATCATTTTATTTTATATAAAGCAAACACCAATAGAACTATAAAGAGAAATATGCAAAATTTCAATCATCATAGAAATTTAAAACACCTTTCTCCATAATTGATGGAAAAAGTAGGCAAAATATCATCAAAGATATTAAAGACCAAAAGAATACCATGACCTAATTGCCATTTATAGAACTCTGTAAGCAACAATAGCATTCTTTCAAGAACCAGAAGATTTACCAAAATTAATGTTATACCATGCCATAAAACAAGCTTCAGCACATTCTGAAGGACTTAAATCACTTGAAATGTTTCATAATGACATTGTTTATAAATAAAAAATTAATAATAGATGACTAGAAAATCCTCAAATGTTTGAAAATTAAGCAATACCCTACTAAATAACACATAGATCAGTGATAAATTCCATGATTTATATGTTGAGTGATGCTGGAAATATGACATTTTAAAACTTGTGGCATTCAGCTAAATCTGTGCATTTATTAGAAAGAAGGAAAAGCTGAAAAATCAGCAGTTTATTCATCCAAGAAGTATAAATTTTAAAAGAACATCAACTAAACAAAACAAAAGGAAAAGTAGTAGTATAACCACCAAAATTAATAAAATAAAATCCAAACTGGAATAGAGAAATCAATAAGTTCAAAAGTTGATTCTTTGAAAAAATTAATAATCAATGAATGCACAGCAAGATTAATCAAGCGACAAAGATACAAAGTAAATTGTCAAGATAAGGAATAAAAGTATAGTTATCACTTTATATATGATATTAAAATATAATAAAATTCAAATACAAATATATACTGTCTGTCTGTAGGACCTAATTGGTCACTTCTGAGTTCTCTTTCAGACACTTCAAGAAGAAAGAACACCAGTTTTACATAAACTCTTATAGAAAATAAAAAGACAGAGAACTATTCCCAACATACTTTATGAAGCCAATGTACTTTAAGTCCCAAACCTAAGATGATATTAAGCCAAATAATATTATGGGGAAATTATCTCTCAGAAGAAAAAATCCTAATGAAATCAATTGGTATTTCAAACTCAAAGGTGTATTAAATGTATAATAAATCACAACCAAAATTCTTATTCCAGAGATGTAATCTTTGTTGGAATCAACAAAGCTAGTCACTTTGACAAAATAAAAGGGAAAAATCTTATATCTGTAGAGATGGAAAAAATGATAAAATCTCATAGTGAGCTAGAAATGTGTAAGAGTGTCTATGAAAATCCACAAGTAGCTTTACCACTTTGGTCTGAAAAACATATATATTCATGGTAATCTCCTAAGCTCAAAGAAAGATAACCTCCTAAGCTCAAAGCTGAGACAAAAATATCCACTCTCAGTATTTTTATTCTACACTGTACTTGGAGCCAAAGCCAGTGTACTAAAGCAAGAAAACAGAATGGATGGCATAAGATTCTAAGAAAGAAAGAATACAATTATTCATGGACAATGTGATTAAGTATATTTAATTTTAAAAACCATATAAACTATCAGAAGTAACAGATTTTGTTAAATGATGAGACAGTCTTTAAAACACCATTAACAAAAAAGTAATTATACATGGGGTAAACTTGATGATAGGTGTGACAGACTTCAAAGTTGAAAACAACACAATGTTATTTAGACCAAGTTTGAAAGACCTCAGTAGAGGGAAAGACCATAGTTATAGGCCACAACACTCAATATGTAAAGATATCAAATTTTTCAAATTGACACATATTCTCTGTAGTTCCTATCAAAACTCCAGATTTGTTCATAAATATTAACCAGCTGATTCTAAATTTATAAGGAATTAAACAGACTTAGAAGAGCCAAGACAATCACAAAGAACAGTTAGAGGAAATACATTACAGATATTAGAATTGATGATATAGTTACAGTTAATTAAGTCAATACTAACAAACACACCCATAAAACCAAAAATAGCACACAGAAACAGACTTTGTATGTAGTCCCTTAATTCATTTCAAAGTTGATACTACAGTTCAATGGACTGTGCCTTTATAATCTGACTCCCTATTTTTAAAAAGATATGAAATTCCTGGATGTGTTGTAGATCTAAATGAAAATGGTAAAAACACCAGTTTCTACAAGATAACCTAGAAGAACATGTTGACACCTTCACTGGACAAAAATTTCTACAGCCAGACATACATTCAAAAACTAACCACAGAGAAAAGATTGATGAATTAAATTTTTAAATCTGTTAAAAATTTATCTACTTTTATTAATTAACATGTTATTAATTAACAAATCAATGGATTCACTGTGATATTTACATACAGCATGCATTGATCATATCCATCCAACCTTCCTCTACCCTTCTCAGCCAGTCCCCACCCTTTCCAAGTCCCTAGTAACCACTCTTGTACTTTCTTGTTGATTTTTTTATATTTTGGGTTTCTACTTTTGAGAAAGAACATGTAAAACTGTCTGTGTCTTTCTTATTTTACTTACCATGATGTCCTCCAGTTTCATCCCTTTTGCTGCAAGTGACATTTTATACTTCTTTATGGCTGAATACTCCAGTGTGTGTATGTGTGAGAGACAGAGAGAGAGTGAGAGAGATCATAGGTTGACAGGCACCTGAGCTGGCTCCCTATCTTAGCTATTATGAATAGTGTCATAATTAATGGTGCATGCTGGTCTCTTCTGTATGCTGATTTCATTTCCTTTGGACATATAACCCAAGAGTGGGATAGCTGGGCATATAGTGGTTCTATTTTTATTTTTTTGAGGAACCTCCATGCTATTTTCCTACTGGCTATCCTAATTTACATTACCACCAACAGTGTATAAAAGTTACTTTTCTCCAAATACTCACCAGTGTTTGTTATTTTGTGGGGTTTTTTTTTATTTTTTTTAGTTGTAGATGGACACAATCTCTTTATTTTATTTATTTATTTATTTTTTATTCTTTATGTGGTGCTGAGGATTGAACCCAGTGCCTCACTCATGCAAGGCAAGCACTCTACCACCGAGCCATAATCCCAGCCCTCTGGGGTTTTTTTAATAATAGCTAATCTAATTGGTGAGCTGGTATCTCCTTGTAGTTTTGATGAAAATGCAAATGCCTACATCAAAATAACAGAAAGTTGTCAAATAAACAACCTAATGATGCTTCATAGGAATTTAGAAAAGCAAGAACAAAAAACCCTCATATAAAAGAAAAAAAAGGAACAATAAAGATTAGAGCAGAAATAAATGAAATACAGTCTAAAAAACAGTGCAATGAATCCATGAAACAAAGAGTTGGTTCTTTGAAAAGATGAAGAAAATGACAAAATTTTAGGTAAATTAGAGAGAAAGAGAAAACACAAAATTAAAGATGAAAAGGAGACATTATAACCAACACCACAGAAAGGCAAAGAATCACTAGGGATTAATTTGAAAAACAATATGCTAAGAAATTGGAAAATTAGAAGAAATGGACAGACTTGTAGCACATGTGACCTTCTCAAATCTAACCAAAAGGATGTAGAGGGCTGGGACTGTTGCTCAGTGGTAGAGCGCTTGCTTCACACGTGAGGCACTGGGTTCAATCCTCAGCACCACATAAAAATAAATAAACAAAATAAAGATATTGTGTCCATCTTTTTAAAAATCTTCAAAAAAAAAAAAAGGATGTAGAAAACCTGCATAGACTAATATAGATTGAAGTAGTAATAAAGTCTCCCAGCAAAGCAAAGCCCAGGACTGAATGGCCTCTGTGCTGAATTTTACCGAACTTTTAAAGAACTAACACCAATGCTGCTGAAACTATTCCATGGAATTGAAAGGAAGGGAACTCTTCTCATCTCATCCTATAAGATCAGCATTACCCTGTTACCCAAACCTGACAAAGACATAACAAAAAAAATAAAACTATATACCAACGTTCCTGATGAACATGAATGCAAAATTCCTTAGCAAAATACCAGCAAAGTGAATTCAACAGCACATCAAAAAGATCATGAACCATGATGAAGGTAGTTTTATTACAGGGAAGCAAGGATAGTTCAACATATGCAAAGCAACAAAATTTAAAATCTTTCCATCAAACAAAGCCATAGAGTGTGAGGACCCAAACCACAGTCTGTAAAAAGATATTTGCAATTCATGTGTCTGACAAAGGACTCAACTCCAGACTCTGTAAAGAACTCCCTGGGGGCGGGGGTGCTGGGGTTGTGGCTCAGTGGTAGAGTGCTTGCCTAGCACATGTGAGGCACTGGGTTCAATTCTCAGTGCCACATAAACAAACAAATAAAGATATCATGTCCATCTACAACTAAAAAAAATGTTTAAAAAAATGAACTTCCTCGGTTAATAAGAAAAAGACAAGCAATAGAAAAATGAGTAAAATATTAAACAGATACTCCACAGAAAAAGATCCCCAAGTGGAAAATCAATAAGAAAATGTACTGAGATTCACTAATCAGCAGGAAAATGTGAATTAAAGCTTTAATGTGATACCACTACACACACACTAGATTGTTTAACATTAAAATACCACCAATGCTACCCAACATTAATGAGAACAAGGAGCCAGAAGAACATACCCTGAAAGGCTGGCAGGATTTAAGTTGGTACAACTTTAGAAAATCGTTCGGCGCCATCTTGCAAAGCTGAACACACATGAACTCTCTGATGCAGAATTTTCAGTCCTAGGTGGTCATCAAACTATATACCAAACAGGAATGAGTACATGAGTGTCCTAAAGAATGTGAACAACAGTGTCCTTAAGAGTAATTCTGAAAAACTGGAAACAACTTGAATGTCTTCAACAATAGGACAAATGAATAAAATGTCCTCTATTCATATAATGAAATCATATATAGTAAGAGGGATGCACAATCCATTCCTGCATACAATCGTAGTGTTAAATATCATCAACATAAAGTCAAGCAAAGGAAGTCAGACACAAAAGAATATGTGTTCTAGGATTTCATTTATGTGAAGTTCAAAAACAAGCCAAATGAAAAGCCAGGGGAGTGTTTCTCTCTCTTGGAAGATATAGCAATGGAGTTTTGGCCACAGGCTTTTTATTAATCTAGGTACTGTGCAGTGTTTAGTTTTGAAAATTCATCTAACTGTGCTCTTATAGTTTGTGTCACTTTCTAGTATTGTCTTATAAAAGACCTGTTTTAGCAAATGGTTTACAAATTTGTGTAGCATTGAAAAATCTCACCAAAACTACTCTCCAGCCCTGGGACTACTCAATGTTTAATCCATTTTTTAATTTTGTTTATTCAAGACACCCCTCCCTAACTAAATCCACGGTGTGGTATTACTGCGCTATTAAGTAGGAAAAAGGATTTCATAACTATTTTTTAAAGAATGAAACTATGTCCACCTAGAATAAATCAAATTTAATATCTCAAATACCATTATATTTAAAAGATTGCAACAAGGAGGGTAATATTTTTTTTAAAAGCTAAGATTTCATAAAAGGACAACAACAAATGGTAAAAATGTTAGGAAATTAAGAACAATATGCAGAGCTGGTGTTGTAGCTCAGTGGTAGAGTGCTTGCCTAGCATGCGTGAGGCACTTGTTAGATCGTCAGCATCACATAAAAATAAATAAAATAAAGGTATTGTGTCCATCTGTAACTTAAAAAAATAAAGTATAAAAAAGAACAATATGCAGAAAATTTTAAGGTTGAAGGAATGTTTTTTCTGAATTATATGCTGAGACCCATGGCTTCAACTCTCCTGATGGAATTCAGGACCTAGTTGAAAATTTTAAAAGAAGAAAAAGGTTTTAAAGACAGAATATTGTCTCATCTGCTCCTTAAGTAGTGAATCCTCAGCTGCAAACTGCTTGGTTCCTGCACAGGGGCCGCAGGCTGGCAGACTAGCAGTCACGCACCAGCAGCAGCTACAGTCTACACCTAAGCACGATGAGCCCCAAATTCTCCTCTTATTCAAAGCCCTGTCACACCCTCTACCCATTGGGAAGCCCAAACACAGCTTTTGATGTGCCCAAGGAAGCTTAGCAGGGATGCAATTCCAAATGTCTATCTGGCCTGCCCTGGATTCCTGGCCCCCAAGACTACGCTCTTGCAACAGAAGCTGGTCTAGAAGCAGGACAACTCTTTTTTTCTAGTGAAGGTTGAGGAGAGTGAAAGAGTGCTGGAAAGGAGAAGGAGAGCTAGGGGATGGGAAACCAACACCATGTGGTTCATTTTCAGGAAGTTGCAAGGCTGGATCTTTGAGAGCAGCTCATGTTTTTTCAAGTTGCATTTTCTTTGAGGTTCCCCCACTCCGGATACCCCAGTGCCCTCTGCTCAGCCCTGGCCCTTGCACCACCACCAGCAAGGGAAGGAGCCGCAGCATGGCAGTGGTCACCGTTCTCTTGGATAAGCTTTACCATAATCTTCATAAACCTCAATGCTCAAGGTGCAGAGGGAGATTGGAGGAAACTTGTTTTTCCGTTGGTTTCTCTCTGAGCGCTGTGGTGGACCATTCCTAGAAGAGGAAGCTGGAGAAATTTAGGAGGGAGACGTTCTTCCGACCATTCAGGTTTCTTCACCCTTCTAGGGTACAACTGATTAGGAAAAGCTTCAGGGTTACATAACCTCCTTCCTTTGGGGTGGTTTCCCATGAAAAGGTGAATGGGCTGCTCGCCCCTGGGAGGCAGAGCAGGATCCTTCGGTTGGCTCTGTTGGCTATATTATTGCAACAGCCCCTGGACTAGCAGGGCAGGAAATGGCAGCCATTCATTCATTCAACAAGCGTTTACTGAGGGTCCTCCCTTGTCGCATTCGGAAACTGTCATGAAACAAAAGAAAGAACTCATTTGGAGACTGTCATGAAACAAAAGAAAGAACTCTACCCGGGTGAACTCTCGCTCTGGTGCTGGCAGACAGGGAACCATAATAAATAAGTCCTGTCGTGTGTTAGAAGGTGATAAGTGAAATTAAGAAAGGCCAATGGGCAGAGTGAGAGGCGGTTAAGGGGGAGGGGAGGGTTGGTTGCAATTTTAAACAGAGAACCAGGAGCGCTCCCTGGAAAGAGACATCTGAGCGGAGGACAAGAGGATGGCAGCTGTGTGACTAGGTGGTGGGGCAGCACAGGCCTCAGGCAGCAGTGTCCCCAGTGTGTCAGGGTGGAAGGGCAGACACAGAGAATGAGGCAGAGAGTAGTGGGAGATGATGGGTGTTATGGGGGAGGGCAGGTGGAGCTTTGCAAGTAACTGTGAAGACTTTGCTTTTAGAATAAATAAAGTGATAGTCATTGCTGTTCTGAGCAGAGTAACAGAATCAGATAACTCAGCCGAAAGCTTGCTGTGGGGTGAGAGCAAACAGAAAGATCCTCTAAATATTATTAACAGCTGTCCACTTTGGAGGCCCCTCTAAAGCTTCTGGGTCAAGCCAGATGACCCACGCACAGAGTCCACCCTCATTGGCCTGCAAGCGGGTGTCGGGGGAGAGAGGGCAACAGGCCATGCTTTTAACAAGAAGACTTAAATCATTCAACCAACCCGTCAAGAGTTCAGAAAGCAATTCTGAGTGTGCAAAAGCAACAGCTTTACCTTAAGTCACTCCCTTCTCCTGACCAAAGAGTCGGATTCCCAAGACTACTAGCATGATGCAATCTCCACACACAAAACAACAAAACTAAATGGCTCCTCAGGACCCTGGGGACTCTAACTCATGCTCCAGCTCTCTGACCTGGCCACCCATGCTGCTTTATGGGATGCATTCTCTTTTTTAAATTAAGGACACGGTTAGGGCACTGTTATTTCAGAGGAATTCTTTTAAAGCTATCAGTTCATTCTGAGAGGACCGATCAGCCTCTGAAAGGAGAAGTTCACTGCTCCCCAGAGCATGCGACCAGGGGGAGCAGACATAGTGAACAGAACTACCACAACGGCTGCTTCTCTCACCCCAAGTTCCAACAGATGATAGCAAGAGAGTGAGGTTGCAGGTGATGCAAGGAAATCAGTCCAATAAAAATCATTGGCCTGTGTACTTCAGAGTGAGAAAGTTATTCAGAGATTGGCCAATCCAGACATTAATCCATGTTCCCCAGGTTCAAATACAGCTGGCAGGTATGTTTTATTTCAACTGTACAGCATTTTTTAAAATATTCACATAGCTTCCAACACTTATGTATCAAGATATTTTACATTTAAAAAACTATATTTCTTGCTTCTTTTTAAAAACAAGGATATCTGGCAATACTGTCTGTATTCCAGTGTGGCTAGAGATAAACACAACCGTCCCTGTAGACTGGGCAAAGGGGATCCTTTTCACCTCAATGCCTGCCACTCAGAAATACATCCTGACTCCCTTTTTAACGCTCTGAAGCAGTCAAGTTCTCATCTAATCCAACACTCTATTTAATGCTCAAAGCCAAGGCCTAGTCAAAAAGAGGCAGTTGAGTCTTTAATCACAAGATCAGTCACTCCCAGAAATGTGTGAGCCACAAATAAAAACCTCACAGGGATTAAATTTACATAGCCCAGTCTTTCCTCCTAATACATCTTGGTAGCCAAGGCTCCAGTGTACCCTGGGGCCAGGCTCTTAGTAAAGTTTCAGAAGGACTTTTAAGTTAACTTTTATTCTGTTCACTGGGTTGTTCACTCCATGTCCCACATGGAGCTGCACTGGGGTCAAGTTTACACAAGCAGAGTTAGGGCCCAAGCCTCACTAGAGCTCCAATTGAAACCATAAGGCCACCAGGGTCCAGAGCAGTTCAGCTGGAAGGTGATGGAAAACTGCCAGCCTGGTCAGTGGCACTGGATGGACCAGAGCAAACATGATGAGTGGGCCTGCTGCCTTCCCCAAGCAGGACAGTTGGAAAGATCAGTCTGTGGGGCCTGGAAGTACCATTCTCTGTGAGCTTTCCCCTTGCATGATGTCACTGTCCCCTTCATGGATACACAAAGACCCAAGCTCTTCTGGATTTTGTCCATGCCCACCCTCTTCAGCAAGCTCTAGATCTTAGTGCTTATCTGCTTGGTGCCTTTCCCAGGGGGAGTTCCAGCATCAGCCTTTGCTACCACAGGAAGGAAAGAGCTCCCTGGATCAACAGGAGGCAAGGGAACAATTTATGGAGTCAGAATGCTTTTCCACTCATTTATTTATTTATTCATAGAACAAACCAATACTCAGCACCTACTCAGCTGGGTGTTTAGAAGATCTAAAAGCAACTAACCCAGCTGTGTGCTCTCATGGAGTTCACAGAATCAAATCTTGACCGTATACAAGAAACACAAGAGATGGAGCGCCTGTCTTGAGCCTCAGTTTCCTCATCAGATGAAGGAATCCACTAACTTCCACACAGTCTGGCTATGTAGCACGAATGAGAAAATGGATGTTGACGTTCTTTACAACCTACAAAGCACAGTTTTAGCCCCTGATTACCATCTCATATTACCTGTGCTGGAGGAGTTTGGACTTTGTGGAGAGAACTTTCAATTAAATAAATGTGGAAAAAGGAAAATCTCTTCCTTATAGCAAAAAGGTAATAAATGTGGAAAGAAGGACAAAAATAGAAAACAACCATTTGGCAACCATGATGATAGTAATCAATTCAGATAAGAATCATCAATGTATGGTACAGCTCGTGGCTTAACTGTGGGGAGTAACAGAAGTTTACATAATAAAGCATCTTCTAACAAGACGCTTATTGATTACAAAGGGAAAAACAGTAACTTTACAGCATAGAAAGCTGGCAGACGCTACCTTAATCAAATAAAGTCAACATCACTGTAATGAGGAAAGCTGGCCTCATGCACCTCCTGCTAAAATGCAGGGAAAATGAGATAACGTCCCTTCTACCATATTCCAACTGAAAACATGTGAGCCGAATTTAATCATGGAGAGACCCTGGAGAGACTCAGATTCAGGCAGTCTGCAAACTATCCATACTTTTCTAAAATACCACTGTCATGAAAGACAGAAAATTGTTCCAGATTAAAGGTAAGGCTAAAGAGACACAAAGTCAATGCCTGATTTTGTATTTTCTTTTGCCATATGGCATGCGATTGGGATAATTGGTGAAATCCAAATGAGGCCTATAGATTAGGGAACAGCTTTTCTGTGAATGTTCAATTCCTACTTTTGATGATGAATATTAGTTGGTTAGAGAAGAAAATGTCTCAATGTTTTTGTAAGCCTAAAATTTGGTCTCAACAAAAATTTAAAACAATAACAAAAGAGGGGTGCAATACTCATAAACTTATCCAGCCAAGAACCAGCATAAAGCATAATTCAGAGGTCTGGCTGAGCTCTCTGGAAACCTCAAATGTCTAACGTGTCCCATCCATCTTTCACACATCTTCAAGCCTTCCAATATTTGTGATAGCATGTGAGATGATGCTAAATGGGTCCATTCCCTCATTGATGGTTTCCCATAACTACCCATCCTCACAACAGCAATGTCGTTAGAACCAGCTATCATTGCCCAGCCAGCCAGTGTCTTAAAAATTTATCTCCTGGAACCCACAGTCCACATCATCTCTTGCATTACAGATGAAAGGCAGCAGAACACCATCTCTACCGCAGTGCATCATGCCACCCATAGATGATGCAAAAATCAGGTGGCCATTTGGTCCCTAGTGCTGTTTGTACCATATAATGGTCATTTGTTGCGCTGGGCTCTTCATATGCCAATGGGGCCACATGGTTAGCTCCTATCTGTCCTGGAAAAAATGTGGATAAAATCAACCTTGATCAGGACCTTTTGCATTTCCTGGACTTATGAAATGGCCAATCCCAGGGAATGGACACAATGTAACTCACCACCTCCACAATGACTCAAAAACCAAAATTGGACAATGTAGACAAAAATTTGTCCCCTCCCTTTGTCTCATTAAGACAATCTAGAGAAAGTGCAAGAGTGCCCCCTTCTGCCCAGAGCTGGGATGGTCCTGTTGGTCCTTCCCACATTTTAGCCTCAAGATGGTTTGAAATCAAGCACAGAGCACACATGTGCTTCCAAAGCACATATTCTTAAACACTCTGCCACAGTTACTTCTCAAGCAAGCACTAATTATTTCGCCTTTTATTACCTCAATTCATCCCGTCAACCATCTCAAGCATTACCCCCTTTAACATGATTTGAAACAGGTGAGTCTACAGTAAAGCTGCTTATTCAAGGTTAGGCAGGCTCTCTTTAAAGTGTCCCTATCTTTGAAATTCAGTGACTGAAAAGGATTGCTTCTAAATCCTCCTGCACCCCTAACATTATAGGTGAGATGCGCGATTCTGAGCAGTCCTGAGGCGAGGACTCAGGAAGAATGGGAAATAGTCATAGGAACTATCCACAATGACATCTTCAGAAGTCAAAAGTACAAACTTCACTCTTTTTCCTATTGGACTACCACCTGCCCAGAGCTGTCTTTTTGGTTTCCCATGATTCTTTGCTCTTCTTTCCCTTCCCTCAATGACAGCTACAGGATGGAAATGACTATGAAATCTGAAGAGCAAACATCCTAGACCTGGGCCATGCAGGGCATAGATCCAGGACCCCAGCAGTCAAGGCCCTCAGCTCACTCTAGGAACATTTCCAAAGAGAATAGAGGCGGGGAGACAGGTGCCACTTCAGGGACCAGTAAGTCTTCTATCCCTAGAGTTGCAAGCAAAAGCAAGCCTTAGGAATTCCATCTCTGCATGTGCACCCTGGAGAAACACAGGTACATTTGTTTGCACAAGGAGCTACATACAAGATTATTTTTAGTGGGATAAAAAAAGATGACATAAATATTCATCATAATGAAATAAATGATAGCATCCCCATTAATAAACACTTAGGATCTACTTAAAAGAATGTAGTAGATCTAGATGTAATTTCAAAGAGCAGTCTCAGTGACATAAAAGATACAATGATTTGATTTATGTTAAAACATTTACATACTGAGGAACCCAAACATGTATATAGAGACCCAAATTAAGCCCTAGAAGAAAACACAGGAAAATATTAACAGTGGTTTCCTCAGAGAAATGTCTAAAAGGGACTTCAGCCTGACCTTTTACTATATTTCCATATAAGAATGATTTTATCTATTAAATATGTAACCAAACATTAATTTTTTCTTAAAATTCACTACCTTTCTATTGGACACTTTGAATGTCAACTGGAGCACACCACCAGCTTCTGTTTTTCCAGGACCAGCCACCATTAAAAACTACCAAAATGGG
>CM053400.1:171741466-171879656 GCA_028644305.1 Xerus rutilus
AATGTCTAAAAGGGACTTCAGCCTGACCTTTTACTATATTTCCATATAAGAATGATTTTATCTATTAAATATGTAACCAAACATTAATTTTTTCTTAAAATTCACTACCTTTCTATTGGACACTTTGAATGTCAACTGGAGCACACCACCAGCTTCTGTTTTTCCAGGACCAGCCACCATTAAAAACTACCAAAATGGGACGCTTTGTGGACTCAAACAGTTGATGGGATTTTAGAAATATGGACCCAAATATCAGTTAGTATGTTGAACCAGAAAATGACCCTGAAGTCCCGACCACTCCAAAGACCTAACAGTGCTGAGTGTTTATCCTTACACCACGTGACACCAAGGCTTGATGGAACTAACAGAAGCACTGGCACAGACTTTCACGTCGTGGTGGAACAGGCTTCCGTGGCTAACTGGATAAGCAGCCTTCATCCATGGTGAGTTTTGGCTGCTTTCTCCATTATCCAGAGACCCAAAGACATTCAGAGACAGTCATCCACTTACCTGAGCTGATGATGGCTAGACTTGCCATTTCTGTGCTGGAACGTCAAGAGATTATAATTTCAAGAGGTAAATGCTGAGGGAAAAGAAAGAAAAAAAACCAAACCAGGACATTTAGGAGGTGGCCCTCCAGTGGAGGAAGAGGATGGGTGCCCCCAGCCTCATCCCTACTCGAATCGAGACTGTTACTATCCAACTGTACTTATCGGTCATGAAGGAAGTTTGCCTAGACTTAATGTTCTACAATAGCCATGCTCGACATGAAAAGTCAATTCCGTTGTGGTGGCTGTTGTCATTCTGAAGGGTTAGAATCAACAGACTCTAGAGGCTCTGTTCCTAACAGATAATAATTTCCTAACAAAGCAATTTTTGGCAGAAGAGCTTAGAGGGAGAATTAATTAATTAGTCTTAAAAATTGAGTCGGGAAGGAATGGGAAAAGTACTATTCTTAGAATTGGAAGGTCAGGGTTCAACACTGGGTTCTGCTGCTTACTAATAGTGTGAACTTCTGAGAGTCACAGTGGTCATCTATAAAATGCAGACAATGGTAATATGCAAATACTCATCAAGTTGTCATACCGTACTAATAAAATAGTTTTCATTAGCCTGATTTTATAAATGAGGAAACAGATTCAATGGCTTAAATGAATTTCTGAAGGACATACAGTAAGTGGCAGAGACCAATTCCAAATCCAGGTACAGGTGGCTGCACTGTCTCAGGTCCTTCCATGCTGCCTGTCTTCACTGATGTGTTGGGTTTAATATCAGTTATTTGAGCTACACGCATCCCTTGCTCCCATCCTCCAATGCCTAGCATGGAGTTCAGCACACAATAGGTGTTCATTACACATTAGTTGAATGAACTGACCCAGTGAATGAGTGAGCTAAAATTGATTCATTTGCAAATACTATCTAGCAACATGATAGTTCCTAAAATCAAACATATATTTCTCCAAATTTGATGCGGTTGTTACAAATATTAATGTGCATGTGCACCCATAATTGTAATGCATGCATGCACATCCAAAAGACCATGAGACTAAAACAAAGACAAAAGCAATCACCATTATGTTAGCAGCCCCCTCTGTTTAGATGAATGCCAGGCACCCATCTTTGAGACCTGGGAACTCTGGAAGCTTCCTGGGCAGTAGCCCCCCACACACACACGCCTCAGCTGACAGCCCTCACTTCGAATTGCATTAAAGAATGTCTTTGAGAAGCAATTCTAGCTCATTCCTCCATCAGCATTTGGTGCATAGAAAAGGTCAGGCTTGCAATTGGATCTATTTTCTGCATTTCCAAGGTTCTGGCTTAAAGTAAAACATCAGAGAGCTTTGTGATCAAATAACTGACGTGATCAGATAACATTTCATTACACAATAAAGGCCACTGCGCCTGCCTCCCCCTTGCCATGCTGGAGAAGGGGGTCTGTGGAATGCTGAAAGGCTCAGACTGGCTCAGAAATGCAGCTCAGGCCTCTGAATGACACCCAGCTGCCTTTTCCACTTGCAGTTTGTTTTAAAATTCCTCCATTCTCTCATTTCCTCTCAGCGATGGTTTTCAGTCTGGACTGGAAAGTTTAGCGACTTCATAAGCTCAAGGAGTTAGGACTCCTAAGTCTCATTCTTATTCCACCACATTTAGCTATGTTATTTGGCAGAGGGCTCTCTGAGATTCTCCATTCTCCTCTGTATAATGGGAATAATGATATTTACCAGCTCAAATGTAGGCTTACTCGTGTGCAAATGCAGGATGCTAATCACCTGAAAGGGTTTATGCCGGCATAGTTAAAAGATAAGTACAATTTCTGATGAAAGGAAAGATTAGGTTTCAAAGGAAATATGTGGCCATGTGATTATATGTTTAAGCATCATCTCCTTGGGAAACTCCTGAACTCCATCAGGCATAGCCTAGCAGACCCCTGTGGCTCTTCCTGCTGAACATGCACTCCCTTAATACATGGAGCACACCCATTTGCAACCATCTACCTACCTGTCTACAATCCCCCAAATGGATTGTGATTAGCCCAAAGCAAGGGCCATATCTAAGGAACTTTCCATCTCCACCAGCCAGCAGAGATCATTCAGTAAATGCTAACTGAAGTCACTGACGTGAAATGGTACTAAACGTGACTGCTTAGTCACTAAACATTAGTGCCAGGAAGGATTTATGATATCCCTTTTAAAAATGACATTGAGAATTAGGAAGGAGTGATGGCTCTCCTAAGAAGAGAGAACTGGCACCAGAGCCCAGAATGAGCCAGAGGTTTCCTGACCCAAGGCCAGCCCTGCTTCCATGGATACAAGATACCAAGGATCTTCTCCAGAGAGGTTATCTGGTTAAATTTGAATTTCAAATAAACCACAAATAATTATGTGGCAAAAATATGTCCTGTGCAATCATTAGGATAGACACATACTGGAAATAGATGCATTTTCTTAATCTGAAATTTCACTGAAGTCCTATATTTTTTTCTGAATGTGGCAATTCTATTCCCAGATCCCAACATAGACTTAGTTCAGCCCAGCTCACTTGGCTGACCTTGGCCCTCAGCAGGAGGCACTTTTCATAAAAGCCAGAGGGACAGAGGAAGAAGAGAATGGAGCTAGGTAGGAAGTGTGGATCACTGAGGCCACAGAAGAGTTGCTTCAGGTACCCAGGAAAAGCATCCAGAAAGGCATGGAGAGAAGCAGCCTGGGTGGGAAGAAGGGACAGCACTTTAGAGTCAGAGCCAGAATCCCACCAGGACACTGCCTCTTCCATCCTGGGACTGACATCACCGACCTCATGAGGTCACTGCAATGATCAAATGAGATAATGCAGGTGTTGTGCCAGGGTCTGGTATTTAGCAAACTCTCCAAAGTAGCTTTTGTTATTATTCTTTTTTCCAAGAGAATGAAAAGTAGCATACATTGCATGTATTACACACCCCCAACCCCAAAATGAGCTCACATGAGCCTCGTACCAATCCTTTGGCATGGTTACTATCATTAACCGCAGCTTTCTAGAGTCCAGAAAGGTTGACACCTACCCAAGTCCTCAGGTATTGAGTGGTGGAGACAAGATCTGAAGCCCTCTCTGCCGGTGCTGAAAGTCTATCTTTCTGCACTATGTCTACCTGTTTGAAAGGATCCTTTGGGCATCTTCACCTTTGATGACCCATTTGCTGCTGACACCATAAGGAAACGGATTGGAAGCCACTTCTGAATGGCTTTACCCCACTCCTTTTTGAAATAGCCTCTTGACTCCTGTCTGAGGGAGGGTATTGAGAGCTGGAAAGGACTGTCTACAGTTGCCCCTGAGTGATTAGGTACAGGAGAGTCCAGACTGAAATGGGGTATCAAGACAGGGTCCTCCCCTCTCCCAGGTCCCCTGAGTGACCGGCCCCTATAAGTATGCTGCGTTTGGGGCTTGTGACTTCCTATTTGCTCTCTGGGGCCCACTCTGCTCCATCTCTCTTGGCGCAGAGCCAGGGGTGGACTGTGGAAAGACAAAAATGTGGACAAGTCTGAATGGAGCCCCCCCTCCAATGGTCACACCCCCCAGCTCCAATTCAGTTAAAGATTGCAGGAAGTGGTTTGTCCGTTTAGAAGTCATCTCAGCCCTGGGGCCCTTCTGAGAAATGAACTTGCAGTTCTCTAAAGATAGATTGCGCAAAACAGGAGGGGGCAGCCCCCAAGGACCCTCCAACAGCAATTCTCCTGAGGACTTCCAGTGAGCTCCTCCAGGGCCCTCCCGCCCTCCCCACCCCGCTCTGAGCAGCTGCCACCCCTGGATGGGCCAAATCAACACCCAGCTCTTGTGCAAGGTTCAGGTTTCATGTCCCCAGCGAACAAATTTTGTTAGGGGGCGGGGGCGGGACATGAAAAAACAGGGGGAGGGGAGTTAAAGGGGTGGGGGTGGGGTTTTCAGCTGTTTGTGTCATTTATTTTCCATGGGATTTCAACTGTAATTTTAAACTGCATCTGGGTTTTCTGAAGCCATGTGATTTGACATGAGGGTCACAGAGAGTTTAGGCCTTTCTCCAAAATTTAGTTCTTTCACGCCCAGAAGAAACAGGTGGCAAGATCTGGGAGGACAAAGTGATATGAAGAAGGAGAGGACGTGGTGCCCTGGAGTGGGGACAAGTAAATAAGTATATTGGCCATTGGTTTGGCCAGGCGGGAGGATAGGAACATGGAGGCAATTCCACTCAGAAACTGAAATTTCCTAGCAATCGGACAGGCTGGCCCTGGGAAAAACACACCGCACCACGGTTTTTCACTTTGGACAATGACTTTTTAAGCAACTATTTTTAAGAAAGGAGGCAGCTCCACCAAGAAGGCCTCAAATGGGCTGGAGGCTCATATGCAGCCAAATGTAGTACCGCTGGGTACCACTTGGCAGAGAACTTAAGCAGCCCTCAGTGCTGATGTCACTTTGTGGATCTTCTCCGCCAAGTACTGGGGACACAGGAGACTAAGACACAACAAGCTTAGGGTCGAATGAGATAGGGGAAAGTAGACCCTGGAATTCTGCATAATGGCTGGAGTATTGCATAGGGTAGATTTGCAGAAGACAAAACAATCACCTCTCCAGAGGGCGGAGGGCAGCTGAGCTGGGTTTAGAAAGGAGAATTCACTAGGCAGACAAGGTGGGACAGGCTGTTCTGGCAGGAGCAGAGAGCATGAGCCACGGCAAGGAGACATAACATAGCCCAGAGAAGGTCTGTAACTATTCAGAAGGGAAAAATGTGGCCACAGTAAGATTAAGGCCCCCTGTACATGTGGCCATGGGATCCAATGGACAAGGGTCTTTCCTGGGCTCCATCCAACCCAGAGTGTGGGTGAACCATCCTGGAATCCTATGAAAGCACCACAGGGTTTGGCATCCTACCATCAAAATAAGCCTCATCACTTTACTCCCCTGGGGCCCATGCTAGACTGGCCTGCTGGACATCCTCATCCTGCCCATCCTGTCTCCAACCTGAGGATGTACTGACAGTCAGCCACCTCTTGTCCCTGTCTGCTTGCTACCTCCCAAGGTGAGCCCTTTCAGTCCTGTCTTCTCCTGTTCTCCTGCCCCCTACCAGTTCACACCACCAATATGTCCTCTCCTCCAACTCTCTGATCTCCCCCTCACAATTCCCACTTCCCCAGAAACATATTTCTTCTTCCATTTGCTTCCAAGATCTTTCCTATTTCATCCTCAGCATTCTAGAACATGACCTGGCTTCTTAAAACAAAATGTTAGGTACACGCTACTTAAATGCTTGCCTACCCTTCTCTCAAAATTCATTACTCCTGTATCTACTTCCTCTCCTCTTCTCATATTGAAATGATATATTAATTTCCTATTGCTGCTATGAAAACTAATTCAGTGGCTTAGTATGACAGAAATTGGGCTAGGGATGTGGCCCAGTAGTAGTGCATTCGCCTAGGTCACATGAGATCCTGGGTTCGATCCTCAGCACACCCACCCCCCAAAAAGTAAAAATGACACAAATGTATCCAAATGAGTCATAGGGAACTAGAAATTAGTGTCAAGGAAGCTGATTCCTTCAAAAGGCCCTTTCTATTCTCCTTTTCTCCTAGAATATTCTGGAAAGAGTGCTCTTCACTTGTCTCCATTTCTCACTTGCCATTCACTAGCTGAACCACTACACTCTCCCTTTCCTCCCACTCCTCCATGGTGACCCTGATAGTGGCAACAGAGTAAACATCTCTGGGTCCTGTTCTAGCTAGACTCTGCTACACTGGACTGTGTGGACTTGCTGAGTTTTTTGAACCTCTCTTTCCCTTGCTCAATCTACCTCACATACTGCTAATCATTGCTTTCCATTATTATTCATGGGCCCCTTCTCCTGTTTCCAATTGTTGAACACTTCAAGAATTAGGTTCTTGGCTTTCTTCTGTCCACTGATGCTCTGCTCAGGTCAAATAATCTGCTCTCATTATTTTTAAACCACCTATATGCTGGTTTCTCCCAAGTCCACATTTCCAGCTCCAATCTCTTCCCTAAGTCCTACATTCAATGACACACCGGACACCCCCAGCTTGATCTCGCACAGGACCCTCTGGATCACACCTGCCCCTCTTCCTATCTTCTTATCCTCCATCCAAGCCATCAGCTCACCTACTTCTTCTCAATCACCACACCTCAACAATTTCACTTACTTGTTCTCTTTTCTTGACTAACCAACCTAGTGACCCACTTTAGGGTCCCATGAAAGCCCATAACTAGTCTTCCATCATCCCTGCTGGCCTCCGCAGATCCATCCTCCACAGCCTTCCAAGCTGTTTGTCTACTTTATCTCTCCACTTGAGACATTTCGGTTGCCCCATATTATGTTCATATTAAAACCAGGAGGCATGATTCTTTATTACTGGAATTCAAGCTTATTCTGACCTTGCCCCTCTCTGCACCTCACAGTTGTTCTTTTTAGTCTGTTAACACCAAGCTTCTTTTAATTCCCACAAATGTCATGGTGTTTCCTACTTTGCAGTATTGCTCAGGGTATTCTTTCACACTTATTTGATGGCAAACTCCTACTCAACCTTGAAAACTGAACTCAGATATCACCTCTTCTAGGAAATAATGTGTAAATCCCCAGGCCTTCCTCTGAACTCAGGTAGCACCCTGTACATTCCTCTAATAACACTGAGCACACTACTGAACTGAGAAAGTAGAAGTATTTAGATGAGAAAATTCACATAGTCCCTTCTCCCTCCAGCTTGTGTTCCTTCTTTCTCTACAGCAATGTGCAGAAGAGGAACCTATCTGACCTCAGTGTTTTCAACTCTTCTTGTCTGCTTTCTGTTGCTGTAACACAATACTGCAGATGGGGTGAGTTATAAAGAAGTGAGATTTATCTGGGCTTATGGTTCTGGTCCAAGGTCAAGAAATCTCTGATGATGTCCTTCTTGCTGGCAGAATTCCAGGACAGTTCAGGGCATTACATGGCAAGAGACAATGAGTGTCAGAGGGGATAGATCATATCCAAACCATAGCCATACTTAATCAAGTGATGCTCTTCACTGCTTTCACAATAAATCCTGGAAAATACTCCCTACCCCGTAATAGACAGCTTCTAAGTCAAATCAACTCCCTGGGTTTCCTTCTACCTCACTAGTTATCACTACTGTCTCTTTTCTGGGTCTTCCCCATCATCACAAATTTATCTTTGTATAACAATTGTATGGAGACAAAATTCACAAAATTGTGCAATTCAATGATGTTTAGTATATGCCCAGGTATACCACCATCACCACAGTAAATTTTAGAATATTTTCATCAGTTCAAAAGGAAACCCCATACCCTTTAGTTCTCACCCTCCTACCTCCTCATTTCCTCCACTAACCTGCTCTCTGCCTCTGTAAATTGCCTGCTCTGAACATGTCATTTAAATGGAATTGTAGCATGTATGACTTCCATAGCACAAGGTTTTCAAGATTCATCATGTTGTAGCAAGCATCAGTTCTTCACTGGTTATGTGGCAAATAACATCCCATTATATGGATCCTTCATGTTTTTTATCCATTTCCTAGCTGATGTCTTTAGGACTATTTCCTCCTCTTGAATATTATAAATACTGCTGCTACTAATCTGGAAAGCAGTATGGAGATTCCTTAGAAAACTTGAAATGGAACCACCATTTGACCCAACTATCCCACTCCTCGGGCTCTGCCCTAAAGACTTAAAAACAGCATGGTACAGTAATGCAGCCACTGCAATGTTTATAGCAGCACAATTCACAATTGCAAAAACTGCGGAACCAACCTAGATTCCCTTCAATAGATGAATGGATAAATAAACTCGAATGGATAAAGAAAATGGAATATTAGCATTAAAAGAGAATAAAAATCATGGCATTTGCAGGTAAATGGATGGAGTTGGAGAATACTATGCCAAGTGAAGTAAGCCAATCCCAAAAAACCAAAGGCAAAATGTTTTCTCTGATTTGTGGATGCTGATCCATAATGAGGGTGGGGGTGAGGAGCATGGGAGAAATGGAGGAACTTTGGATAGGATGAAAGGGAGGGAGGGGATGGGAGGAAGCACAGGAGTAGGAAAGATGGTGGAATGAGATGGACATCACTATCCTCGGTACATGTATGAAGACCTGAATGATGTGACTCTACCTTGTGTACAACCAGAGAAATGAAACATTGTGCTCCATATGTGTACTGTGAATTGAAATGCATTCTGCTGTTTAAAAAAAATTAAAACTTTTAAAAAATAAATAAATACTGCTGCCAGAAAGATTTATGTATAGGTCTTATATAAACACGTGTTTGTCTGCATTTCTCCTGGGTACGAAGCTGCTGGGAGTGAACTTGCCGGGTCCTACAGTGGCTCTGCGTGTAACCATCTGAGGAGCCGCTAGATCAATTGCACCATTTCACATTCCCACCAGCAGTATGTAAAGTTCCAATTTCTCCGTATTCTCCCCAATGCTTGTAGTTATCTAACTTTTTAAAGTTCCCTCCTCCTAGCAGTTGTGAGGAATTATCATTGTGGCTTTGATTCGCATATCCCCGATGATGTCAAGCATCTTTTCATGTGCTTATAGGCTATTTGTATATTGTATTTGGAGAAATGCCTATTCAGATCCTGTTCTCATTTTTACATGGATCATCTTTTTATTATTGAGTTGAAGGAGTTCTTTATATATAGGATACATGTGAATTTTTATCAAATTTATAATGTACAAATTTTTCTTCTCATCCTATGGCTTGTCTTCATAATTTCATCATAGTGTCCTTTGAAGCATGGAAGTTTATAATTTTGAAGACCAATCTATCTAATGTTTCTTTTGCTGCTTATTAAAGCAGAAGTCATGCAGGTTTCTTCCTACATTTTCTTCAAAGAGTTTTATAGTTTTAGCTCCTATCTTTAGATCTTTGATCCACTTTGAGTTAAGTTTTCAGTGCCTTTTGGCTTGAGCTTCTCAGCATATTGTTGTGAATGAAGTAGACAGTCACCCACTTACAAAGATTCAACTAACATTTTTTTTTACTTTACAATGATGCAGAAGTGATATGTTTGCATTCAGTATGATCATACTTTGAAATCTTGAATTTTGACTTTTCCCGTGCTAGCAACACATGGTACGACACTCTTGTGATAATGGGTGGTGGCAGCAGGTTGTAGCACCCAGTTAGCCACACAATTGTGAGGTGAACAGCCAATGCTGCAGAGCACACTGAGCTGCTGAGCTATGATGCTCAGTGGGGTAGGTGTACTAAATGCTTTGTCAACTAACTGTATTTTCAACTTACACAGGGTTTATCAGGTTGGAACACCTACCTAAGTTAAGGAACATCTACGAGTTCCTTCAGGCAGGGATTAGGACTCTGTCCTATGTTCTGTTTCTCCCCTGTGCAAAATTTCTAAGCCAATTTCTGGTCCTAGCTTGGGAACAATGGTGTGATTCTCTCTGAGTGACATCCCCATTTTCAGAGCTGAGTGTTTGGTGAGTGGGAGATGGGCAAGACACTCCAGGACTCTGGCTTGTCTCTGTCGGCATGGAATGCTCACCCCACAGGCTGAGACAAGGCAATACTATGACTCGAATTTTCTCAGCAGTGCCACTCCCAAGGCAAAGCCACCATTGCACAGTCGGGGCTGAGTGGAAGAAAGGAGCCCCCAGATCTCAGCTGTTCTTGTCCTGAACTTTGCCACAGCTAGGACCAGGATGAGAAAGACTGGGGTGCTACTCTCATCCTTAGGAACATAGTCTTCCACCTTGGGGCTACGAGGAAAGGGGACCCTGGGTTCTTCACTGTTCCAGCTTGCTGAGCCGGGATGGGGGAGAAAGCGTGGGTCACAGCACAACCAGCACAGACTCCACAGTTCTTAATGAGTTTTAGTATGCTTTCTTGAATAAGTGTTTCTTCACTTGATGTATGCTCTTAGAGCTGTTGCCAGAGATTTCCAATGGTTATGTAATTTTTACCACTTTCACTGGGGACCTGGTCTATGGAGCTACTCACACCAGTGTGGAGGAAGCTGAGCACAATTCTAAATAAAGAAGTATCCTGAAGATGCTCATTCTCTGCATCTCCTCTTTTTTTCTTTCTAGACTAAACACCTTGGTGATCTCATCCAGTCATGTGGCTTGATTTATCACCTACATGGATATAAATCTCAAGCTTGATGGTCTCTCCTGAATTACAGTCTCTAATGCCAACTGCCTCTTCACTTGAATGTAAATAAGCATCTCAAAAAACTTAACAAATCTAAATTTAAACTCCTGCTCTCACTCCTAAAACTGTATTTTCCTCAGTCTTCCTTATTCTATTAAATGAGTTGCTCAGGCTAAAATCTGTGAAGCCATCTTAGGAAAGGCATTTCACATCCTATAGAAGAAACACATGTTGCTCCACCTTCAAAATACATCGAAAAATTGCCCACTTGTGACCATCTCAATTATTATCACCCTTGTTAAAACCATTATCACCTTTCCACTGGGTTATTTCAATAACCTTCTATTTGACAGCACTGTCTCTGTCTCCACTCATGTTTACCTCCAATTCATTCCCAAAAAGCAGCCAGAGGACTTGTGCTATAATAATAATTTAATTCACTCCTTTGCACAAAAACTTCCAACAGTTTCTTCTCTCATTTAATGTAACAGCCAAGCTATTTAATAGTTAACAAGGCTTCGCACAGTCTGATGTCCAACCCAGCCCCTCTCTGATCTTTCCTGCCTCTATTCCCAGCCTCTGCCCCAATTCTGCTGACCTCCTTACTATTGCTGGAGTACGGCA
The DNA here is from genome assembly GCA_028644305.1 of Xerus rutilus. Taxonomy (NCBI): domain Eukaryota; kingdom Metazoa; phylum Chordata; class Mammalia; order Rodentia; family Sciuridae; genus Xerus; species Xerus rutilus. The sequence goes on from CM053400.1 coordinate 171,752,725, forward strand.
TCCATCCTTGCCACACCAAGATTCACACTGGATGTTTCCTCTGCCTGAAGTGCTCCTTACCTCTTATTCCTTATCTTCTTTGTGTCTTTCAATAAATATTACCCACCCATTATGGTTTACCTGGATATCTTATTCAAAATTGCAACCCAAAGAGAAATCCCAGGAAGTCAATAATGAAAAAGAAATCTGCCCCTGAGTATTGGGCATGTAAGCCTTGAAAGCCTCGAGAAGTGTCAGAATTTCGTCTTTGCCCCCATGGCCAGCCATGTGGATTTCATGCACATGTAGGGATAGAACATACAGTTTTGCACACATGTGAGAGAGGGACCCACTGGAAATTGAGTTCTATGCATGAAGTCAGGATAGTGAAAGGAAGAGTAGACTCACCAGTCCACAGTCTCAGAAAGATGCTTTTAGACCTGACTCTGTTATTTACCACTTACATGATCTTTTACCCTTTCAGTTTACTTATTGCAACATAAAAAGTTCCCTGCCATGTTGTTCTCACAACTATATGGTTTTGTGGCAAAATGTCAAGCCCCCATGTAGAGTAGAAATACTATAAAAAGTATAATGAACATGACCCTTGGAAGCTCTGAGACTTAAATAACTAAACTCAATTCCCCAACCACTCCCAAATAAAAATATATTTGAATCTAGACCCTTCCTTGTGATTTCCCCCAAATTTCTCTTCCCAGTTCTCTACCTACTGTATCAGTTACGCTTCCTGTCAATTTCTGGGATCAAAACAATCCACAGGCTATAATTGGACTATGGTTTCAGTACGTTCCCTAAAGTTTCATGTGCTGGAAGTTTGATCCCCAATGTAACTATATTGAGGTGGTGAAACATTTAAGAGACAATTAGATCATGGGGCACCACGTCCAGAAGGGATTAATATAGTTCTCCCAGAACCAGGTTAGTTTTCCCTAGAGTGGGTCATTGTAAAAGAGTGCCTGGACCACTAGAACAGAAACCCTGCACCTAAAAGAAGAAAAAGTAGGCCCAAATCTTCATTATGTTGGCTTAGGATCTAACTTGCTTAACAAGACTCTAAAGCACAAGAAGTAAAATTAAGAATCAATAAATTGGATGGATTCAAACTAAAAGTTTCTTCTCAGCAAAGGAAACAATCAGTAATGTGAAGAGAACGCCTACAGAAGGGGAAAAAATCTCTAACACATGCATTTCAGATAGAGCACTAATCTCCAGGATATATAAAGAACCCAAAAAACTTAACACCAAAAAAAATAAATAACCCAATCAATAAATGAACAGAGAAACTGAACAGACACTTCACAGAAGAATACAACTGATCAACAAACATATAAAAAAAGTTCATCTCTAACAATTAGAGAAATACAAATCAAAACTATTCTAAGACTTCATCTCACTCCAGTCAGAATGGCAATTAAGAAGAATATAAGCAATAATAAGTGTTGTCGAGGATGTGCTGGGAAAAGTACACTCACTCATACATTGCTGGTGGCCCTGAAAATTGGTGCAACCACTATGGAAAGCAGTATGGAGATTCCTTAGAAAACTCGGAATGGAACCACCATTTGACCCTGCTATCCCACTTCTCGGTTTATACCCAAAGGACTTAAAATCAGCATACTACAGTGACACAGCCACATCAATGTTTATAGCAGCTCAATTCACAATAGCTTTGGGCTAGGGATATAGCTCAGTTGGTAGAGTGCTTGCTTAGCATGCACAAGGCCCGGGGTTCAATCCCCAGCACCACAAAAAAAAATTCACAATAGCTAAACTATGGAACCAACCCAGATGCCCTTCAACAGATGAATAGATAAAGAAAATGTGGCACACATACACAATGGAATATTACTCAGCCTTAAAGAAGAATGAAATTATGGCATTTGCAGGTAAATGGATAGAACTAGAGAATATCATGCTAAGTGAAATAAGCCAATCCCAAAAAAACAAAGGTCAAATGTTTTCTCTGATAAGTAGATGCTGATCCATGGTTGGGGGGTGGGTAGGGAAGAATAAAAGAAGTTTGAATTGTGGAAAGTGAAGGGAAGTGAAGGAAGGGAAATTGAGGGAAGTGAAGGAAGGGTGGGCTGTGGGGATGGGAAGGATGGTAGAATGAGACAGACATTGTTACCCTATATACATGTATGGTTACACTACCGGTGTGACTGCACCGTGTACAGCCAGAGGAATGCGAAGTTGCGCTCCATTTGTGTACAATGTGTCAAAATGCATTCTGCTGTCATGTGTAACTAGTTAGAACAAATTAAAAATTAAAAAAAATAGGTGGGGTAGGGAATGGGAGGGGATTGAGGGTTCACGGGATTGGACAGGGTGAAGTAGGAGAAGGGCAGGGGATGGGAATGCAAAAGACAGTACAATAAATTGGACATGACTTTCCTGTGTTCATATATGAATACACAGTGTAACTCCACATCATGTGCAACCATAAGAATAGGAAGTTATAGTCCAAGTATATATGATATGTCAAAATACATTCTACTGTCACGTATAACGAAAAAGAATTTTAAAAGTTTTAAAAAGAGAGAGAGAGAGTGCCTGACCTGCTCTCTTGATTGCTCTCATGGTGTGATGCCTCCTCCCTCTCCACGTGCATCCTCACCATGTGATGCTAATCTGCCATGAGGACCTCACCTGAAGCTGATGGCAGCACCATACTCTTAAGCCTCCAGACTTAAGACCTAAATAAAGTCCCCAGTTTCGGGCATTTTGTTGTAGCCTCACAAAATAGATGAAGACACTACTGAAGCCATACAGCTGATGATTTTAGAAACTAAAGCATAAGAATCTTATTGTCCATGTCACAGACTCTGCCATCTTGTCAGGTTGTACCTCACAATGTCTTTTTCCAAATCCTGTGTTTTCAATACATGGCTTCCATTGCCGTGCATAACCTTCTCAAAAGTGCCTCTAGTTAGCCCAGGCCTGCTGCTTCTCTCCTGGGTTACCAGAATGCCACATTTTCTTCCATTCCATCACATCCATAAAAATCACATTTCCACAAATGACCAAAGAGAAAGAAAAGAGAGAAAGGAAGGGGGGAAAAAGCACAGATGTAAAAGTACAAATCTCACCAGAGTTCAGAGCAGGTTGGTAAAGTAAAGGAAAATACATACACCTTTCATTCTTTTCTAATAATGTGGCTTTAAGAAATACTACACCATACCTAAAAAGTGCCAGGAAACTGTATGGGGTCAACTGAGGCACAGGTGCATGACCTGTAATCAGGATTTCTGTCCCAAGTAACATTTAGCCACAAATTGTTGCATTCATATAAATCACTCATTCTATGTTATGGGTCTATGTGTTATAATAAACCTTGAACAAACTTTTTAACAAATGCTTTAAAAAGCAACCTCAAGTAAGAGCACCAGAAGATTTATAAAACATAAATGAGTGTTGATGTTTTCATGGTATTTTGTGCATAACAGAACTTGCCTAATTTGCCGCTAATAAACAGTAACATTCTTATGGTGCAGGTGACATCACACCTAACTCAGCCACATCATTCCTGATTACTGCTGCTGCTAACTTGGATCATCAGTATCTTGTACCCAACTAAAAGCCTTTTTATTGCCTAATTTAATCTTCACGGCCTCTGTGTCTCAATGGTAATATTTGCATTTTATAGTTGAGCAAACTGAAGTTTAGCACTGTGATGTCACTTGCCCACATTCTCCCAGATGGTAAGTGGCAGGTCCAATAGTTGAATCCAGAGTGTTTCTCACTCCAGAATCCATATTCTAAACAGGCAGTCTTGGTTTCCAATATATTAGTATATATTTCAGGAGGCATTAAAAATAGCTAAAATTAAAAGATGAAATATGTTTTTGCTTCATCTTATCTTGGTTGCTTTTGATAAAATACAACTGTTTCTCTGGTTTTATCTATTATTAGGCTAGAAATGTCTATGATTTCTCAATTGCTTATAGCCATGAATGTATAAGACCACTGTTTGTAACCTATCTGAACTTGTGAGCATTATAATCCATATCTTAGTCCAGTTGGGCAAAGAGGCTTACCATGATCAAAGCTGGTTTCTGGCCCCTGCTGCATGTCCAAAGGAGTCTGTGGGGCACTATGGTCTTTGAAGCTGCTCAAGACTACCAGTTGATTGTGGCCTGATAAGGGCACTGAGGCAGAGGAAGGTGATGTGGTAGCCCTTAAGGCATTTATCTGGAAGGGCCACACATCACCTCTATCACATTTCATTGGCTGAAACAAGTCACATGACCATCACTGACCTCAAAGGTGGGTGGGAAGTGAATCCTACCATGATGGGGGAAGGGGATGGTACAGAACATGTGTATGCCACCTTGATGGCTCACACACCCCATGAAGGCTGCCACAGCCAATGAAGTTCCCTTCCCTCGTAAAGTTTCAGAAAATTGGACCCAATTTAATACCACAACTTCTCACCCCTCACTGATAATTCTAAATCCCCTCAGTCTTTACAGGTTACATTTTGTGACTTGTAAATCAGTATAATTTACTTCTCCTACTCCTTCCTCATCTCACTAGAATGAGGCTTTAGCAGGGCTTTATGTCAGTTTTGTTCATTGATATATCCTGAGTGCTCAGAGCAGTGTCTGGCACATCAAGGCACTCTATACCTTTTGATTGAGTTCATGATCAAATAATTTCTAAGAATCTTAAAGTTTCCCCTCAACCAGGAATTGAACTCAGGAGTGCTTAACCACTGAGCAACATCCCCATCCCTTTTATATATTTTACTTAGAGACAGGATCTCTCCAAGTTGCTTAGAGCCTCGCTAAGTTGCTGAGGCAGGCCTTGAACCTGTGATCCTCCTGCCTCAGCCTCCCAAACTACTGGGATTACAGGTGTGTGCCACCACACCCAGATTCCTTCAACTTTCAATAGCCTATCTTTCTTAATGTTTCCCACTTTCATCTCACCCCCAAGCTGGAAATTAAAAAGTCACATGATCTGCAATGTTCGTGGAGCCACAGATTCTACCTCTCAAGAAAATGGTCTGTGGGCATGAGGAGCCCTGAAAAGATGGTGTTCTTTTCCATTATTATTATTGTGGTTTTTTTTTTTTAGTTATATATACCATTAGGATTTATTTTGACATAAAAGCATGGGATATAATTTGCTCTAATTCAGTCCCCAGTACTCCCCCTTTCCCTCCTCTCCTCCTTCCTCCTGTTCTTTTCACTCTACTGATCTTTTTGCTATTTACTTATATATTTTAAATTAATGTCCCATGGATGTCCATGATGGTGAGATTCTCTGAAAATTTTATATGTACATAGGAAAGTTAGGTCAGAATCATTCCATATGAACCTATCTCATCCCTCCCCCCTCCTTCCCTCTCAATCCCTTTCATCTAGTCCATTGATCTTTCTTCCATTTTGACAGATTACGACTGACTCAGATAGCTTTGACCCATCTTATGGGACTCTATTAGGAGCCCCTGGCACATCTCCAAAATGCATTGCTGGAACCTGGACTTTAGCATCCAGAAGTAATAAGCTAACAGAATATGAGCTTCTCCATCTCCCTCCACTCCTCACAGACACATTGAGAAAGACAGTCTTATTGTTCTCTAAGCAGACAGCAGCTACCTGGGCTAGGCATCCACTACTGCAATATCAGCTTGTTTTAAACCCTCTGAGGGAACCACCCCTACTAGGAAGGATCCCCACTCCTGGACCACTTGACATCCATTCCTCACAGTCCCTGAATCCATTATCTGTACAAATCTACAGACAAGTACAGAATGGTTGACAGAGTGACATGCTGAGGATAGCACAGAGGGCTCTGGGGATGATGGGAAAGAGCCATAAAGTAGATACTCACCCTGTTGTAAGTAATTTCATCTCTACTGCCTGAGATAGCCCACCTGTAAGCAAGAAAGTATACTCACTTTGGCTGGGACAAAGGAGCTGTCATTTTTAATTCCTCACTTGTTCTAAGAGAGCTGTTACGTGACCAAGGGTGGTCAGGATACACATTGGAGATGAAATTACAGGAAGAGTTGGAACCAATGACCCTGGAGAGACAGAAGAGAGATCTAGAATATATGCAGCCAGGGGAAGGCATGTTATGAAAGAAATCGTGGACAAGGAGGAACTCTCACCAAGTATTTTGGGTGAGCATGTGTAACATAGATTATCCTTCCCTTCCATCTCCACTATGAAACACTTTCTAAAAATTTAATCCTTGCTAACAAACAGCTGACTTAGGAGAGGAAAGAGGTGGAGTACAGAGAGGTATGGGGCCCTGCTTAGGGATGCAGGCACAAGAACATGGGGAGGGATGACACTAGAAGTAGCACTTCAAGAGACACAGTCACAGCCAGGCAACGAGGAGGAGGAAGGAGGTAAGGGTTTGTCACCTTGTCTTCCAGCACTCTGGTTAGTTAGATCAATCCTCAATAGGAAGACAGCTGAGGATCCTCCGTCAGGAGAGTCAGCCCAAAGTTCCAAATAAGGGACACAGAAAAGCACCAAGTGAGGAGAAAAGATTGAGCAATGAGCAGCCTGTGATCTCTCCGGGGGTGGGCTGTGTTGCCTTCCTCTCTAACTCTACGCTGAACAAGTGTCTGATGCATCGCCTGGCCTCAGTGAGCTTTTGGTGAATGAATGAATGAGTTATTTAGTCATTTAAATAAAAATGTCCATCCTATCCTTGGTAACTGGAGATGGAGAAAAACTCAGGCATCTGAGAGCAGCAGCTAGTGGGTGCCTCACCTCTTTGGTTTTGGAAATCTTGCCCTTGTTTGCTCTCCAGTTTGATTTTGCATTCCCCGTACACACAAGGGGAGGAAGTGTATAAACACACTGATGAACTAAGGTAAGCACCTCTGTCCAGAGGCTCAGATACACAAGCAAGAGGACCCTAGACAGTTTCCAAGGATAAGATGATGTCCCATTTGTTGACACTTCCTTAACTGCTGCCATGCATGCCACTGGCCACTGGACATGAGACCTTGGGTAGGTCACTTCTCACCATCCCTGTTTTCTGATGCTGGGTCCAACATGGCTCTGCTGGTTCATGATTCTCTGGGTCTTTATTGGGCTCTTTCTGCTGTACGGAAATTGAACCTTGATCTGAAGACTTCAGTCTGAGGCACAACCATGCCATTTTTTGAGACTTAAAACCATTCCACTCCCATAAAATGGCTTTCTATTCCAATATTCTAAAGAATAAGCTTCTGTTTGGAAAAGTCAATTTGTTGCCAACCACAAATTTGGAAAACAGATAAGATAATTTGCATTCACTAGGGTTACTTTGACAGAAGTACTACCAGGAAGGATACATGTGACTTCATGTAATTCCTTCCAACAGTCCTGCAGTGTGGCCCTGATTGTTTCTATTTCATAAATTGGAGAAACTGAGGCTAGCAGCAGGTAAGAAGCTCCCCTGGAGTCATGCAGGTAAAAGTGATAGAGTCAGCTTTGAGCCAAGTCCACTTGACGCAAAGATGGCATTTTTGCCACTTAAGCAAGAAAAAATAGTTTTTCAGAATGTCATTAGCCATTTGATAAACATCATCCTGTGGGAACCCAGGATATTTCCAGTTGTCACTCACTCTTGCCCAGATCTTTAAAAGGACAATCAGCCACTTGTAGCTTGACCACAGAAATAGGAAAGCCAACATTTCCTAATATTTGTGTTAGGGGCTGATGATAAGTTATTATGCAACCAATAACACATAACTCTCACCTCACATGTCTTAAGTTATCTCATAGTTAGGTTAAAATAAATTATGACTCAAACATTTCAAAAAAAACATCCATTAGTAACCCCTCATATTCCCATTAAAAATTTTAAAAAGTCTTTTAAGAACTTAATTTAGGACCAAATAAATGCCGTTTCTTTTCCCGCTATTTTCCAAGAATTGCTAAATTAAATCTCTTTCTTACAGGAAAGCCATTGGCAGTTCCCAAAAACATTTTTATTTGGCTTGAAAAATAAAAGTCAATAAAGGGAAAATCTTCAGAGGTAGAAATCCCTGACATGGGTACAATATTCCACAGTTTAGAGTCCTGTCAGAATTATTATCTCACTTGAGTTTCTCCAAACAATCTGTGAAGTTAAAAGTGCAGGAAATATGGATCCCAGGTACAGCTTCACTCAGCCAGCAATATCGGCATACAGAGAGCCTGCTGTATGTCAGGTTCTCTGGTAAGGGCTGTGGGCACAGAGGGAGCTCAACACTGGTGGTTCTGCCCCCGTAGAGCTCCTGGTCTTGTCATGGCACAAACATTGTGATTACAAAGGAACGAGAGATAATACATTCTGAATTTTATCCAGCAGCAAAAGCTAGCACCCACCAGGAAGCAAATCCTCAGTCCTCTATCTTCAAGATTTCCAATCCTACTTAGAGCATCACTTAACCTCAGGGTCTTGATTTCCTCATTGTAAACTGGGATGATGGTGGCCCCTACCTTATCTGGCCATGGGGAGGAGAAAGGAGCTAATAGATATCAACACGCCAAGAGCAAGTGCTCAAGAAGTGTCTGCTCCTTCCACGCCAGGCTGCTCTCCCAGGAGAAGACCACCAGCCTGCTCCAGTCTTTACCCACTAGAACCCCTTCTCTCCAAATTACAGATGATCTTGCTGTCTATCTTACCCCTTGAAACACTAAAAAGTCATGTATTTTTATTGTTTCCTTATTGGTCTTACAAAAGCAATACATATTCATTTCAGAAAAATGCATGATTTAACATAGGTAAGGTGAAAAAGAAAAAAAGGCAGAAAAATGAAATGATCACCTCCAACTCAAAGTTAACCACTTATTTGTATTTTACGCATGCATACATGTGTGTGATATCTTTCTCTGCATATTTGCATGAAAATTTTTCTTAACCATTTTATAATGCATTTTCCCACTAAATATAATGAATACCTTTCTGTTAAATAAATATACTTTTGCATTGTTTATATTATTCCACTGCACGGATGAGGGCTAGCATTTTCATGATCAGTCTTCACAGTTGCACTTGGGGTTGTGCGCCACCAGAGTCACAATGACTGTTCATCCAAATAGCTAGTTTTTATTTGCACACTCTGATTTTTTTAATATCCACTTAGGCCTTTTAGCATAATACCTATCCCTATCATAAGTTTCATTAGGTTGGACTCCATCTATATCTTATTCTACTTAAATCTTTCTGATGCCCAGAGCGATCCCTTAGAAACTGAAATCTCTCACTGAGTTTAGACTAATGAGCCCATTGACCCCGGAGCCTCCTCTTTGCCAGGCTAGACAGGTGTGGGTGCTGTCAAGTGTGGCTGCCATTTGCCATGTCACTGACTACTTCGATTTCTGAAAAATGAAATTGAGTAAAATGAAAAAAAATCCAATCCCTTGTTCCTACTTTGTAAAGGCACATTGGTCATAAAAATTCTTCCTTGAATTAACTGTGGGCAAACTACTTACAAAATATCAGAGGAAAAATATCAAAGGAAAAGGATGTTAAAAGTTAGATGTCTGAAATCAAGTTGTGTTGAAAATATCTCCCAGCTCCTGATCCACTTTAAAGAAACTAGAACTAGAAACGTGGATGGTGCACTCTGGGTACATATATCGTTTTTGTCATTGATTGGTTGATTTGCTAGAATGATGAAATCCACTATTGAAATAACCTTGGTCTTGTATCACAAGGTGGATAAATGGAGATACAGACATAAGTTGTAAGTTCTAAAATACCCTTGTCTTTGTGTATGTTTGCTAAATGAATCTCTTTTTTACAACTCATTTGGACTGACCTGTCGGATGGAGGTCCCACACGTTGGAAAGCCAGGACTTCTAATGCAGATGCTAAACAATGAAGTGAACGAATGAGTGAGATGGCAAAGTGAATGATGAAATTAATGGCTAAATAAATTGACCAGGTCTCTTATTAAATGGCCTGTTTCATATCCCACAGTGCTAATCAAGGAGAAAATTTTTTTACTCTTTTGTTACTGGTATGATGTTTGTTAGATCTTTTCATAAACAAATGTAGGGACAGATTCTTCTGGTTTTCTCTTTCTTTTCAAGCTCTAACGCTTTTTTTTCCCCCTCTGCCACCATTTTCCCATTTTCTTCACCTGCTTGTGTAGATGAAAGAATCTTAGTGAAATAAAAAGTTCAATGAGGTGAAAATACACCCCATAAAAACTCCCATTGAGAAGTTCACGGCAGGGGCTTGCACGCTGCTGGCTGAGATGGCCATATTTATTCCTCCCCAGGAAAGTGGACACCCTTAATCCAAAAAGAATGCAATGAGAATCAAAGAGGAAGAGGCGGAATCAGGTTGCAGCCCTTTATTTTTCAAAGTGTTCAGGGGAAAGAATGGGAAGAAACGTATAAGTGGCTGTTCTAGAGTCCCGTGAATGCAAAAGTGAAATCATTCTAATTTCTGCCTCAAGTACTCAACCTCAACCTGAAGAATGAAGTAAGATTCTGTGCTGAAAGGGGGGCTGTGGAACACTGAAAACCAAGGGCTGGAGTATAAACAGTGAATTGAGGATACAGCCTTATAAATAACAAGTAAATATGTTGCACTAATGGAATTTTCTGTTGGCTGAAGCAACATAGGGTAGGGAATTAAACAGAATGAGGCTCAGACTCTGGCAGAGATAGTCAGTGTTCTGGGGTCCTGGGCAAGTTAATTAGTCTCTTTGAGACTCAGTTTCCTCCTCTGTTAAAATCCACTTGAAGAAGAATTAAATAAAATTAATTTCTATTTTTGAAAAACCCGTTTGGAAAAGTTGATATTATATAAAAGATCATATAAAATGTTGAATATAAAAATGTACAGTACAGCACCAGTCTCAAAATAGATTGTTTCTTGAGAAGTGAGCATTCCTTGATTTAAAATATGTTCATTTCAGCCTTGATCCAAAATCTCACCTTTTATATCTGAGAGTATTGTTAACTTTAAGGAGGTAGTCTTCACCCTTTCAAGATGCATTTGATCTGTTCTTTAATGGGTATATATGAAATGTGTTAAGCACTTGCTTATTAATCCCCACAACAACAACATTTTGAGGAACATGAGATTCAGGAAGGCTAATTAACTTGCTTAAGGTCACACAGCCAATTGCAGAATAAGGGATTGAATACAGATCTGTTTTATTTCCCAGCACTTTTCTGGATTCCCCAAAACTATAAGAGATTATAATTACTAATATAAACAAAACAACCTAATTCTTCTGTTTAAAATCTTTCTAGTCTTTGCAGTCATACTGCCAGTGGGGCTGCAGCCCTCAGAAGACTTAACTGGGGCTAGACTTAATTTTATTTAATTCTCTTCCAAGGCCCACTCACATGGCAGGTGCCTGTGCTGGTGGTTAGCTCAGGTACCTGAGCACCTGGAGACTCTTATGTTCCAGGGCCAACCTCTGCACATGACTTCTCCTTCAGGATATCCTGGACTCCTTTACGTGGCAGCTGGGTTTTGATAGGGAAAAAGTTAGAGGGCATGCCAGAAAGTCAGAATGAGCATCCAAGACAAAATCACAGTCCTTTTATAACCCAACATCAGCAATGAGAGCAAATCACTTTTGTGCTGCTGAATTCCTTGCAAGTAAGTCACTAAGTCCATCCTATACGCAAGAGGAGTAAATTACACAAGATGGTAAATATCAGGAAGATCAGAAACCAAGGACCATTGTGAATCTGCCTGTCAGAATCATATGGCTAAAAATCAATAAAAACCAGATATAAAATCTCGTATTTTAAGAAATTTATACTAAAACAATATAATGTCAGTTTTCACTTATCATAGCAGCCAAAATTTTAAAATCTGGGCTGAGGGTGTCGCTCAGTAGTAAAGCACATGCATAGCAAGCATAGAGCCCTGGGTTTGATCCCCCAGCACCAAAACAAAAACAAAATTAAAAAGTCAGATAATACCCTGTATTGACGAGAATGTGGGCAAACAACTATTCACAGTGAGAGGCCCCCTCCTTGGAAAACAATTTGGCAATATCTCTCAAATATGGCAATGCACAACCCATATAGCCAAGAAAGACCACTTCTTGAAATATTCTATACAGATACATTTGCAAAGAAATATGCATAATGATATTCACTGACGCAAATTTTAATGGACTATCACTGAAAACAAAAGAAGATTAACTATATTACAGAAAGCTATGCAGCTGTTTAATAGAATGAGGCAGATTTCTATGTGCTGATAAGAAAGAGCTCTCTGTTACTTTATTAAATGAAGCACAAGGGACAGAGGAGTATTTATAATATGACTTATTTGAAAAGAAGAAAAAACATATGCACGTTAATACATACATAAAACTGCCTAAAGGATATCTAGGAAGATGCAATAGCACTTCATTCTGGGAAAAAAGGATAACAGGTTTTGCACTGGTTAATTTTTTTAGCCAAACATATTCAATGATGCTATAATTGTAAATGCTAGTTTGAAAAATCAAAGCCTTAACTACAGTCTGTATACCAAAGAAACATAGGCTGGTGATGAGTCAGACTGACAGGGAAGTGTCAGACAGAGTTTGGGAAAAAGAAAAGAAGGGAAAAGAGCTCTGTGTGAATGTTCTCTTACCACCTCCACCAGGCTCTTACTACACAAAATGACCTGCTGCTGCCTGACCCCCACTGCAGAATTCTCTTCCCTGCACTGGTGGAACCTTGACCTGGACTGTTCTTCCTCACCTTCTGCCCACTGAAGTCAAAGAAGATGTTGTAAATGTTATATCCTGAGATTGTAATGTTGGTTGTATCCTTGTTTAGAAAAAAAAAACAATTAAGGGATTTCAAAAAATGTTTGGGCCAGGCACTTGGTGCACACCTGTAATCCTACCAGCTCAGGAGGCTGAAGCAGGAGATCTGGAGTTCAAAGCCAGCCTCAGCAAACAGCAAGGTGCTAAGCAACTCATTGAGACCTTGTCTCTAAATAAAATACAAAAAAGGGCTGAGGATGTGGCTTGGTGAGTGCCCCTGAGTTCAATCCCTGGTACCCCTCTCAAAAAAAAATTTTGGATTCCAAATCAAGCTAGAAGAATCCCTGCTTAGCCACCTCTGCTCCCAAAGCATACTCTGAGCACCGTGGCCCTCCATGGACAGGAAACAGAACACTTACAAGTTCAGATGGCCTCTACCAGGGCCAAGATCTTGCTTACCTGTCTGCAGATCCTCCCCCAGTTGACAGTGATGGACACACAGAATGTCTTCAGTTAGATGCTGGCTGTACTGGGTACACCTGTGGCCCCAGCTACACAAGAGGCTGAGGCAGGAGGATGGCCTGAGCCCAGTCTGGTCAACTAATAAGACTCCCATCTCGAAGGAAGGAAGGAAGGAAAGAAAGAAGGAAGGAAGGAAGGAAGGAAGGAAGGAAGGAAGGAAGGAAGGAAGGAAGGAAGGAAGGAAGGAAGGAATTAGTTTAGTTAGTTAGTTTTAAATGCTTGCTGAAAAACAGCAAACTCAATTGGTTTGCATAACATCTCTTCTGCACAGATTCCATTCAAATCAGTATCATCAGCCTTAAAGAAACACAGGAGGATCCATTATGGGACAGGATTATCATTGCCAATGAATTTTTGAGAAGGAGCCATTCCTTTCTTTCTCTGCCAATCTCCTCAGTCACCCTCTCCCCAGTTCTTTGGATGATCACAGGGTGGTGAGCACACGATAGGGTTCTGTGCACAGACTTAAGAGAGACCCCTGGCTCCTCAGCCCACCCTTTACCAACATGCCTGGATTCTCCTAACCCCCTCCACTGCGGAAAGAGAAGATGCTTCTGATGCAGGTAATGGGGGGCTACAGACACCAAGATCATTCTGCATATGTTGAATTTGAGGTCCCAGCTGAATATGCGGGGAGATGACAGGAGGAGGGCACTCTCTCCAGGGAGGTATGAAGTGGACAGCAATAAGAAGAGTGAGGGGGTGCTCAGAGAAACACCATGGGACCCGACGCAGGGACAGCCACCTTGACCTCCGCGTTGTAACAGCACAAACAGCAGCAAGAGCTCAGGGCTCAGCAAGGAGGAGAAGGGGTGTCTGGGCAGGAGGGGCCCCTCCCATCTTCTCCATCACTGGGACAAAGGGCCAGTTTGAGTTCCGGCCTGTTTTAACACCAGAGGTTTTCACTTGGCAGTCACTGTTCACACAACACACACTCTCTTTCCTTGGACATAAATTCTTTCTTTAAGGAGAAAAAGAAGAAAGGCCCCATCCTCCCAGCCTGTGGGTGGGGACAATGGCAGGAGCGTGGCTGCCAGCGCCCAGTGAAGGGCCCACTGTGCCTTGACGGCCTGCTTATCTTCTATCTCCTGCCCACGCCCCGGCTCTTGTTTTTCCTGGGCGTTTTGACGACTTCTCTCCTTCAGCTGCTTTGACAGAATTTGCCGGCTGCCGGCTGATGAGAAACAACCCTCTTCTTGTGCCAGCCCCACTCTGTCCTCACTCCAGGCCACAGGGGGGACGTCTTTGCGGCTTCCCTTCAATCGCTCTCTCAGTCCAAACCTCGGGGGCTCTGGCAGGCCACGCTGGCGATCCTGTGAATAGATGGTGTTGTTCGCTTCTCTCTGCAAAGCCAGCCTCTGGGCATCCAGAAGTACATCCACAGCCCAGACCTGGTTGTCTGGGGACAGATTCATGGCAAGCTGGCGGATGCCCCAGCCCATGGAGAATTATCACCACTCGCGTGTGTACAACTCATTCACGTCCCCTCACAAAATGCTTTCAGAATGGCTGGCTCCTTCGATTAACATTTATGTTGGACCTACTCTGTGCCTAGCACGGGCCTCGCCCTTCATCAGCTCCTTGAGCCCTGAGATGGCACTCCACCATGAGTATTGTTCTAGACTATTCTTTATACAGTTGAGGAAACTGAGTCTCAAAATGGCCAAGTGACTTGCACATGGCCACATGGTCCCAGATATCTATGCAGGGGCACTGACAGCTTTGGAGATGTTCAGAGTCTCCTAAAAGACACCTATCCCCGGCCAAGTCACAAAGGAGCGTGCCCACCAGCCCAGATACTGGGTGCCATGACCTTTCATCTGGGTGAGCAGGAAGAAATAACTCCCAAAATCCTCCCCCAAATCCCTTCTCTCCAAACTCAATATCAAATAATCCCATCAAATAAAAATGAAAGCCGGGCACTGTGGCACACGCCTATAATCCCAGCGGCTCAGGAGACTGAGACAGGAGGATGGCAAGCTCAAAGCAGCCTCAGCAACTGCAAGGGGTGCTGAGCAACTCAATGAGACCCAATCTCTAAATAAAATACAAAATAGAGCTGGGGATGTGGCTCAGTGGTTGAGTGCCCCGGAGTTCAATCCCCAGTACCAAAACAATAAAAACGGAGTTTGTTGACAGGTTGACAGGTCAAGGTGACTAGACTCTGACCTTTCACACCATGCCATTCCGCTCCAAAGCACTCGGTTTGGCCTTCTCGTTCCACATAAGGTGACCTGGGAAGCTTCCTGTGCTCAAGTGACCAGGTGCAAGGGAGGGAGCCAAGTGACTTTTGCTCCTTTTTTCCCTGGCAAATAGGGGATGCTCACAATCCCTCACAGGGTGTCAGAAGGATTAAGTGAAAGAAAACAATGGCTGGGGGATAGCACAGTGCATAACAGTGAGACTGTAGCAATCTTGGCAGAGAGGGAAGAGCAGCGATCTCACCAACAGCTCTGGTGGCATGAAGCAGCCATCTTCCACGCCCATCAATCTTACAGCAAATCCTTCATGTGTGCTTGGAGAGCAGTGCCTTATTCCAGAAACCCTCAGAGCTCCATCTGCAAAATGATCGGTGGTAGCAGCAGGAAGGCAAAAGACGGTCTAGTTGCTATCTGTTGGTTAGTACAGAGTATGCAATTTGGCTGTCAACCTGAGACGGGTCCCATCAATGTGCTCTATTTGGCACATTGTTTTTTAAAAGCGGATCCAGGATTTTAAAATTGGAAGTCTGACAACACTGAGCCTATATACCAGGAAATGATCAAGTGGAGGCAACAAGAGCCTTCCTGCTTTAGCAGGCATTCTCCAATTCACAGCAGTCTCTGTGTCTCCCTATTGCCTCCTCAACACTGCAGCTCAGGATCCATTCCATGTGTTACTGGGATTGTATTGTTGTTGTCCCTATAGTAAATGTTTAACCATGTGTATTAGGAGACATTAACTGCAATAACCAGTACACCTCCAAATATCCATGGCTTAATGCAATTAATGTTTATTTCGTGGTCTTACATTGGGTGACGGTGGTGGCTTTTCTCCACATGGCAATTCCAGGACCCAAGCTCCTTCCATCTCATAGCTTTGCCATTCTTTAGGGTTTCAGCCAGAGAATAGGAAAAGGCAAATGTAAAAACCCCATCTGTCTAATAAAAGCCTGGCCCAACGGAGACATAGATCGCCTCCCTGAACACTTCCCTGGCAAGAACTAGTCATGGCCCTCTGGATGCAAGGTGGACAGGGGACTATAAATTTCCATTAGATAGCTACCTCTGACAATACCTGCAGAATGTGGAAGGGGGACAGTTGCACTTTGTTGTCATCCATCTCTGCCACTACATTGCGTCAAGAAAATTGTGGGAAGCGGGCTGGGAACGTAGCTCAGTGGTAAAGCACTTGCCTCCCATGCATAATGTCCTGAGCCTGATCCTCCATAACACACACACACACACAAAAAAAAGTGAGAAAATAAAATATAGACTGAGATCTGTATGGTTTTCCTTACACACACCTATTGTACTCATTTATATTCTATCCCTCAGGGGCATTTTATGTTCCCCAGAAACAAGATTCTGATACCATAGGTCTGGAGTCAAGCCTGAGATTCTGTATGCATAACAAGCTCTCTGGAGAGCCCAGTGATGCCATCTGTGGGACAGACTCTAGGATTCTAGCCTTTCTGGACCACCTGCCTCTTCTCCCAAACTCCAACTCCCTCCCGTCTGTGCCTCTGTAGCCCCTCTACACTGCCTCTGCCCCATTTCAATGAAATGGTCTGTTCATCAGAAATCCTGTTATTTAGTTTGTCTTCTCCAGTAGACTATGAGCACCTCCAGGGCAAAGACTACAATACTCATGCTCAATATTGCTTGCTGATAGAATGCAGGGGCATTTGCTGAGAGTCTAGCTATATTCCAGGAACACAGTACTCACTGGACAGCCCAGGATACTCTGCTGAGCAAAGTGAACCAACTCTCAGGTGTTGCTCGCATTGCACCCACCCTGGTGAAACACAAGCTCAGAGCTACCTCCATGATAAGAGGATGCCCAGTGTGATTTGGGCAATGAGACTTAAGATGCTCAGACCAAGTGGACACTGGGGGAGAATAGCAAGTATCCCTTGCATGCTGCTCACTCAGAGAATTCAGAGAAAAGAGAGAGAAAATGAATGGACCTCTACGGACAGACTCTTGCTCATTTTCACTCATGCAAAGCAGGTCCCATCTGTTATGGGTTGAGTTCCCCCCACACCATATATATGTTGAAGTCTTTTGCCCATACCTCAGAATCTGACCTTGTTTAGAGATAGGGCCTTTGAAGAGGTCATTGGGTTAAAATGAGGCCTTACGATGGGCCTTAATCCAGTAGAACCAGTGTCATTATAAGAGGCATTGTTGACACAGACACACACAGGGAGACCAGATGAAGACACAGCAAGAAGATTGCCACCTGCAAGCCACAGAGAGGCAACTTAGAGAGAGCCATCCTGCTGAGGCCTTGATCTTGGACTTCCAGCCTCTGGAAGGATAAGGAAATAAGTATCTATTGTTCAAGCCACCCAGTCCATGGCATTTTGTCCCAGAAGCCTTAACATGACTTATCTGTTCTTTGCCACTCTGGCTGCTTCCTCTCAAAGAAGACAAAGCAGATGTTTGTTAAACCCTGAGGTGTGATCCTATTGGGCAACCCATATTATTTAATCCTCACCACAATCCATAGCATAAATGACCTTGATGTTTCCATTCTGTACATAGAGGAAAGTGAGGCTCACCAAGATAAAGAACTTTCCCTACGTCCCAAAGATAGAAGTCAAAGATGCCAGGTTTGTAATCTGGGTCCATTTACCATAAATCCCTAATAGTCTCAACTACCCCTTATTGCCTCTTTCAAAGTTGGCCAGTGGACCTATTGAAAAAACACCAAATGCAGACTGTGGGTAGGTGCCATGGAAAATATTTTTAAACACTCTGTATCTGAGCAGCATTGTAGTTACTATAACAAATGTGATTCTATTCCGGAACAAAGAGAATGTAAGAAAATAGCAGTGAAAATGGGGCTCCAGTCTTGTTATCCACATTCTTAACCTTTTAAAGCCAAACAGTCTACCACATATCAAATTTTATTCATGTTCCTGCTTTTTTCCACCCAAGTTGGCTTTGTGAGTTGTTGATTTTATTGAAATTGAGTGAGAGTGTGTTCAATACAATGTTGGATTCATTGGGGAGAAAAAAGCAAAAGAAAAACCTTGCTTCTTCAATGCCAGGAGCTTACAAAGACATATAAACCATGAGGAATTCCAAGGACTTACTCAGAAGACGTTCTGCAAATGCATTGCTTGAACAAAGGGCCAATGTTCCTTTCAGGGAAGAGCACGGGACCAGTTTCCGGCATTTTTCTTTAAGTCATTAGGACATGCCAACAACAAACATATACTGGTCCCCGGAGAAAGAATCTCATTCAATGCAGCTTACAAGAGTGTGATTATTGGGAAGGGGTGCTTCATGGCACGTGCCTTGCCAGCCGGCCCCCAAATGTACAGATTTGCTTAAAGGGCTTTATTGATGGTGGCCACAGACAGAGCCTGTGGGGAGAACTGACATCCCGTGGATACTAACAAATTAGCACCCTCCAGGCCAACACGCAGTCCCCACAGAGAGCTGAAAAGTCTGTCTCATTCCTTGGGAAACTTGTGCCTTAAGACATGGAAAATTTAGAAATAATAAATTTATGTCTAACAGGCCTGAGATTTCCTTCAACATGACAATTAAAAGGTTTTGAAGACAAGGAGTGAGATAACATTATAATGAAATGATGGCTGAATTTTTAGCCAAGTACATACTTCAGCTTTTAATGAACTGGAAACTTGATAGGATGAGCACTTGGTTAAGAAACTCCATAGATCAAACTCCAGCTGTGATGCATGTTACCTGCATGGCTTTAATAATTTCTGTGCACTTCAGTATCTTTATCTCTAAAGCAAGGATAAATAGCCCCACCTCCTACAATCTGTGCCAAGATCAAGAGACATTATATAAGAGGATTTGGAGAGTACCTAGCACAGGTACAAGCCCTTAAAAGGTGTTACCTGTGTTTCCAGCTCTCTTTCTTCCAGAAAAATAGTATAAATATGTAGCATTTTTAAAGCACATCTAAAATTGAGGCAAAACTGGTGGTGCTTAGTAAGGGACCAGAGGCTCTATTTTAGCAGTAGTGGCAATTCCTAAGTGAGGGTTTCCTACTCATCCTTACTTTCACCTCTAAACACATTCATTTACTCAAGCAACATCTATGGAGCACCTGTTGTGTAGCAGTCCCTGGATTAGAGGTGGCTGTATGGTGGCCAGTAGCTCAATCACTTTGGGTCCATAATCAATCCTCTCTCTATTCCAGGCAGCACTAGCATGTCCACCCTATTACTAATTTCTAGGCAATAACATCTCACTAGTCACAGGTGACCAAGGGATAAAGAGTGCTGTTTAACCTCTGTCCACCCCTCACCCCTTGAGACAAACTCACACAATGATAAATATGTCGACAATGGCTGAGCATGGAGGCCCATGTGCTGGAGCAGGGAGGGCCAAGCATACGAATAAGAAAGAGCCTCAGGACTCCTACTCTAAAGGAGGTGACAAATGTGTAGAAAATATACCATACAAGGGCTGGGATTGTGACTCAGTGGTAGAGTGCTTGCCTAGCATGTGTGACGCACTGGGTTCCATCCTCAGCACCACATATATAAATAAATAAATAAAGGTATAATGCCCATCTACAACTAAAAGAAAAATTTTTTAAAAAAAGAAAGAAAATATACCATACAACAGGCAGAAGGAGGCAGAGTCATAATGGAAAAATAAACACTACATAGAGAAAGGTCTGGCTGAGTCTGCTGCAGGCTCTGGGAACAGCTTCAAGGAAGCAGTGCTTCATTGGAGACTTGGGGGCCTGAGAGAACAGGTTTGGGCCAGAGAGAATGATGGGAAGAGCTCTCTGGGCCAACGGAAGGGTCCAACAGAGGCAGCACTTCAAGGTCATGTGGGAGAAAGGACAAGCATGCATTTGTCTATTCTAGGAAGCAAATACAACCCCACCACCCCATCTCCTGCCTGAGCACCACAGCTCTTTTGTGTACCTTGATTTCACCTTTATTATAGCACCAATTACACAGTACTAAAGCATGTCTTTACTGCTTTGTGCCTTCTATACACACACACACACACACACACACACACACACACACACACGTACCATCATGGACTGAAAGCTTCATGAGGAGTAGGATGTTATTTTCTGTCTTGTACACCAGCATTTAGCACATTACCAGACACCCAATTAGATGCTCCAAAGAAAAAAATTAAGAAAGGACTGTGGAATAAGTCAATCAAGAGCTACCTCAATCAATGCAAATTTTGACTGCAATAAGACACTAAGCACAGAGTTTGCTGCTATCTGCAATAGGGAAGTGTAAGAGAAGGTACTTTAGTAGAGATACAGAGGCCATTAGGGCACCTCTGTGAGTAGAATGCATGGTGTTCAAGGGACAGTCAGCTGGGAATTCAGACCTGGAATCACCTATCTATCTAGAGATGCTAACTGAATTCAAGTGAGGCAAGTATTCAGAAAGAAATGAAAATAATCAGAGCCAATACAGGAGCCAAAAGAGAAGGAACCTGGTTTGCAGAAAGAATTTGTGAAGACCTTTAGCACAAAGCCCCACCATTGTTGAGTCTGGTGTAAATGAGAAAGGCAGGGCCGCCCCACCACTGCTGAGGAAATGCCAGTGGGAAAGGATGCATGCCCAGGGCTCCCAGCCTGTCTCATGCCACCACAGGCTCCCAAGGCTCTTCTGCACCAAACCCTTCCTCAGCTATTTGTGTTGGTACCATGGTTTTCCTCTCTTTCCCTTCTCATCAAAACTTGGAGGAAAGACAGGATGTCACAGAGGGACTGGGGTTGGACACACATGTGTATGCATGCAAACACATACATTCACACACAAATTTCAGTGTTTTGTGCACAATGCAATAGGCTTATGAACATGGAAACCTTTTGCATTGTGCCTGGTACATAATAGGTACCTATTATGAATAGGAGCATCCTTTCCCTTGAGCAAGTCTTAAAACTGCCCAAAGTTATGATGAAGGCTCTGAACTTCTATTCTTTAGGAAGAAAGAGAGGATAAAACTAAGCCCTACTTACCTCACATGCTTGTCAGGAGTATAGATATGAAAGCTCCTCAGTCCTATAGAACCCATCTGTCTCTCTTCCCTCATGTGCTTTTTCTCTGCCTGATTCTCCAACTGGTGGAGCCAGATAGAAACAAAGGATCTGGGATGCTTGTGCTGCCATGTACTTGAGAGACATTTTCAAAAATAAGTACATGAATGGATGGGTGAAAGAAGGTGGGCAGGAGGAGCCGGGCACCTGTAATCCCAGCACTTAGGGAGGCTGAGACAGGAAGATCACGAGTTCAAAGCCGGTCTCAGCAATGGCGAGGCACTAAGCAACTCAGTGAGACCCTGTCTCTACATAAAACACAAAATAGGGCTGGGGATGTGGCTCAGTGCTCGAGTGCCCCAGTACCAGTACCAAAATAATAACAAAAAATAAAAAAGAAGAATGGGAGGATGAATGGATTGATAGGTGGATAGGTGGGTGGGTGGGCGGGTGACTGGGTAGGTGGGTGGATGGACAGACAGACAGATGGGCAGGCCTGCATTAATTCCTACAAATACAGAATCATCCATCTTCAAGCTGCTTCAACCCCTTAGTGGTCTCCTGAGAAACAAAGTTCACAAAATGAGACTCTCAGAGATCTAAGACTATGAAAAGATTTTCTCCTCCTTTTATACACCCACAAACCAGATATTCTTCATGAAGTCTTGTTTAGAAGTGGTTGTGCAGCCTGAGAAAATCGGATTTAACTTTCCGCATAGAATTCTGTTAACAGAGTTGTATAAACATAGCTCTTTATTAATCTAAATGACTGGCCTTCAGGGTGAGTTTATTTTATTTGCACACACGATCTTCAAGCCCTGGGAATGCTGAAGGACAAGTGTGTTCAAGTGAGAACAAGGCTTTTGTGAACACTTAGCAATGGAGCCTCAGGAGGTGCTGCATAAACACAGTGTAATGAATTGGACCCCCTGTCAAAAATGAGCGATTCATAAGGTGCCCCTGAGTGGAAGCAACTGGTCCTCTAGTCAAACACTGGCTTATACTTTGATGTCCTTTACACTGGTCAGAAAAAAAGAAGAAAATAAGTCTTTTTTAATGATTCTTTTTTCAGAGTAAAGAGAGAGCAAATAAACTGTCAACTACCAAGCCACAAGCACCCTTCCTAGTGAACTGCTGAAGAAACATTTGGTATCTGAATTAGACTTCCTAGACTAAGAAAGAACTAAAATAATACAATTAAAGTATTTCTTTACCAGTGTTGGAAATTACAAACTATTTAAAACAACAACAATGTTCATAAATGGTCAGTGGGTCCAGTGGAAATAATCACAGCAGCAGTTACTAACATTTCCTTCTTTCTTAATATATGCCAGGTATTATAAATGCTTCTTTCCAATGCAATATTAAGGAAGTTCATCTAATCAACAATGCTACAGTATAAGTTATTATTATCCCCATTTTATAAGTGAGAAAACTGAGGCACAAAAAGATTGACTTGCCGAAAATCACACAGAAAAATAGAGGTAGAAGGAAATGTTGAAACCAGGGCATTTCAGGCCTGGAGACACTTCTTGAGCCACTATTTTACAGAGACCACTGGACTAGAGTTGATAAAACATTATTTCAGTCCAGATTCTGACATTAGCTCATGTATAACCTGGAGTAAGTGACTGATAAACTTCTGTTTCTCCATCTCTAATACAAAAGTTTTCATGCAATGATTTCTGCCTTAGTTAGGGTTCTACAGTTATAGAAAACTGAAATTTACTTTGGTTAATAGAAGCCAAAGGAGGAGGAAAAAAGGAAGAGAAGGAAGAATAGGAGGAAGAGGGGAAGGAAGAAGAAGAATTATTGGCAAGCTATTCTCGCAGCTCACAGAATAGACAGAATGTTGGAGGCTGAGATCCAGGCTTGGTAGCAGAACACACATCAGAAAGGGATCGGCACAGCATTGAGAGTTTGGGTGAAGAAACTACTAACCATCTCATTTGGGTGCCACCACAGAAGTCAGTGAACCCCTAAAGTTTTGTTTTATTCTTATGTCACACTTCATGATTTCAAGTCCCACTGGGAAGTCTACCAGGCCTTGCAAGAGACCACCCCCATGCCAGTGGAGGAAGGGTGCCTGATTTGTCCAGGTTCGTGCTGCACCCACACTGCACACAGTGGGAGCAGGTTCTCTAAGAGAAGCTCCACCAGTACCTCCAAGGTCACTTCCACATGAAGATATAGATTAAATGGGATGTTTGAAAAGTCTGAATTGCACCCAATTTAGAGAATGCCATAAATTCTCGACATCGCTGCAAGAAAGCTGTGGGAGCAGCTACTGGGACTGCTGTTTTTCCTACTGTTGTCATTCCCAATATAGAGGTGGCAGGGCTCCGAGAATCAACCCAGACCAGGTCAGGAGAACTTGCATTGAGTTGCTGATGACATATCAATACCACTTCTAATTTAGTGGGGCACTCCTGCAGTGCAGATATATAGATCAGGCCAAATGAGACCCTTTCATTTGCTTTCTCTTGTTAGAAGGAGTACAGAGAATGAACTAGAAGGCAAGGCACTTGGGTGATTTTGGCAATATTTCAGATGAGAGATGATATATGTGTGAACCATATCAAAGATAATAGGAATGGAGAAGACAATGTTTATTCAATAGACACTTTAAAGGTTGATTTGACAGGTCTTAAAGACCTGGAAAATAAAAGGGAAGAGTTCCAGTCAACCCTGAGGTTTCCAGTACAAAGGACTAGGTGGGTGGAAAAGCCATTAACTGTGGAAATACAAGAGAAGATAATGGACAAAGCTTGGGACATATTGAACACCACATCCCTGGGCACATTTCCCATAGAGACATCTGGAGATGAGCTGGATACAAGAATCTGAAGGCCAGGATGGAGTTTGAAAATGAGATTTGGCAGAATCCATAGAAGCATTAGTTTAAGCCATAGGTTGACTTAACCCCAGAAGAGTTTATGAGTTGAGAAGGGGTCAGTGGGTCCCTGAGGTGTGCAGGAAAAGCAGCCCCAGAGATGGAAAAGAAGAGCTGAGGTAAACAGAGAAGAATCACTGATGTCCACGACTGAGAGAGAGACATTGACAGTACAGACTGAAGCTCAGAACACAAGGAGAGAGATCTGGACCATCCACGTGGAAAACCTGCTTTTGCATGGGTCCTTGTGGGAAGCAGAGCATGACATGGTCCTCCACATATCTGACATGCACAGGAGAAGAGTGATCATGGCAAACAGAGGCTGTGAGGGGAGCAAGCCTCAGGGAATTTATACGTCATGATAACATAAGGAATTTGAAAATTATACCAAAGCAAAGCCAAGTCACTGGGAGTTTCAAGCAAGATGATGATATGATCAGAATAAGAACTTTTATTGTACATATTCAAGGTGTATGACATGTTGTCTGGATATTAATACTCATAATGCAATGATGGCTATAGTCAAGCAAATTACCCTATCCATCTCCTTTCATAGTTAATTTTGGTGGTTGTGGTGGTGGTTGCTATTTTAAAAGAGCTAAAATCTACTCTCTGAGCATAGGAAGCAAGAGAATACAGGAAAGAATCCATCAAAAGGTGGAAATGCAGGGAAACCAGTTGGGAGACTCCTGCATAAACATTGAAGGGATTAACGTAGGTGACGGTCCCAGACAAAGCATGAGCTCTAGGGTCAGACTGCCAAGGTTGGATTCCCACCTCTGACACTTAAAAGTTGCGAGCAAAAAAAAAAAAATTAACTTCTTGGTGGTGCCTCAGTTTCTTTTTAATATTTTTATTAGTACACTGTATTTATGCCTAATAGTGGGGTTCAAGTAAAATATCCACATACACACATAGCATAATTTGCTTCAATTCATTCCCTAGTACTTCCCCTTTCTCTCTCTTCTTCTCTTTCCTGTTCCCCTTTCTCTACTGTTCTGTCTTCCTTCTGTTTATTTACATATGTTTTTTCATTGGTACATTATAATTATACATAAAAGTGGCATCTATTGTGATATATTCATACATGCATATAGCACAATTTGGTCAATTTTATTCCCCGGTTCTTCCCCTTTCCCACCCTTCTTCCTTCCACCTTGGACTCCTATCTCTGCTCCATTGATCTCCTTTCTATTTTGGTGAGATTCCCCCATTTTCATCCCTTTTTTCTCTTTAGCTTCCACATAGGAGAGAAAATATTTGACCCTTGACTTTCTGAGTCTGGTTTATTTCACTTAGCAGATGTTCTCCAGTTCCATTCATTTACCAACAAATGACAGATTCATTCTTTTTATAGCTGAATAGAACTCCATTGTGTGTGTGTGTGTGTGTGTGTGTGTGTGTGTGTGTGTGTGACATTTTCATTATCCATTCTTCTGTTGACAGGCACCTAGGCTGGTTCCATTGTTTGGATATTGTGAACTGTGCTGTTATAAACATTGATATGCCTGCCTGTATCACTGTAGTATTCTGATTTCAGTTCTTTTGGATAAATACCAACGAGTAGGATAGCAGGATTTCCATTCCTAGTCTTTAGAGGAATCTCAAATCTCCACCTTGCAGCTTTGTGGAATACTGATTTCCACATTGGTTGTACTAATTTGCAGTCCCAATAGCAATGTATAAGTGTTCCTTTCTCTCCACTTCTTTGCCAGCATTTATTATTATTTATATTCTTGATGGCTGCCATTCTAACTGGGGTGAGATGAAATTTCAGTGTAGCTATCAGGGAACTGCAAATCAAAACCTCATTGAGGTTTTGCCTCAGTTTCTATATCTAAAGATGTGTATGCAAATGCTTCTATCTCCAAAGATGCTATTAGAATTAATACTGCAAGTGTTTGCATAAATAGCCCAAACAAGTGTCACACATAGTAAGCACCCAAAACATCCCAATACTATTGCAGTTGTGTGATGAGAAATGAAAGCTGGAAAAAAGACTAGAACTGCAGCAGAGAAAAAGGAGAAAAGTGAATACATTTAGGAGACATTTTTTAGGCAGCAAGAACCATAGAACTTCAGTGCTAGCGAAATTCATGGAATTTCTTTTACTTATAGGAAAGAAATAATAAAATCATATTGAAATGGGAGCCTGGAAAAGTATAGTATTGTGTGAACAGAGTATATTTTTAGATATTGTTACAAATTCAGATTTTGTATAATAAATATGGAAGCGGAAGTTCAGATAAGTAAACAGACAATGCAAAGCTTTGCATTTCTCTGAACGGATGTGAGAAGCAAATTGTAACTTCATCTGCAAATGGGCCCATTATGTGTGAAGTATTACCAATTGTTATGCCTGGCTCTTTGGAGAGATTTCCCACAACAACTGCTGAAGACACTGCAATGAAACAGAAGAGTTTTCAAAGGCAAAAGCAATATCTCATTCTTCTCTTCACAGGGAGGTCCAAGAATCTAGAATATTTTATTAGAAAGGATTAAAAAATATATGTGAAAACAGAAAGCACATAGCACAGCCCCTAGCTCATAGAGTCTGCTGAATAAATGTTTTCTTTCATTACATTTGACGACAACAGTTACTTCTTTGTGGGTCTGCTAACATTACAAACAGGGAGATTCCAATGAGAACACTGAGAGCTTCATTAGCTATATGCTCAAATATGTCACTTTGTTCAAGAAGATACTAGCTCATCAGTTGCTATGTTCAATTGCATGGCAACATATTTGATTAATGATAAAAATTATGTAGGCTGCGTATATGTTTAAAACTTTTTCAGAAGTAGTCATTTACAGCACAAGATAAATAATAGCATTCAAAACATGCTAAAAGACACTGCCTAAAGCTTTCTCACTCCTATGACCCATGCTTATACAGAGAGTAGACTGTTTTGGACACAACAAGAAAGAAACAGGAAAGAAAAAACAGGAAATGAAATTATAGATGCTTCCACTTACAAAGGTTACATCCCAATAAACCCATTGCAAGTTAAAAATATTGTTAAATCAAAAATTCTTTTAATAGGGCTGAGGATTTAGCTCGGTGGAGAACACTTACCTGGAATGCATGAGGCCCTGAGTTCAATCCCCAGCACTGCAAAAGCCCTTAACAAACTGACATAATGAACATCACAGCTTAGCAACACAGCACACTGTAGAAGGAACATAGTTTACTTTCCCTGTGGCTCGTTGCCCCTTTTTTATAATGCCCAACATTATGAAGAGCATTGTACATTACATTAGTAGCCCAAGAAGCTGGGCATCATCAAAATCTGCAACTGGAAGTATGATTTCTTCTGGATGATTATTACTTTAACATCATTATCAGGTTCAAAAATCATAAATTGAACTACAGTAAGTTGGGAAGCATCTGTTGATATGCATCTTGGGGACAAAGAGAAGAGACTTAGCATGAAGCCAGGCAGAAATATGGTGGGAAGATAGACTTAAGTGATAATATTATCTAAGATGGAAACTTTGTCTCTAAACTTTCCAATTACTGTATATTTTCCTGTTGTCCACGCTATTATGAATCCAAACTGATACTGTCACCACTTATCAAATAAAGTCCTATCTGGAGCAATTGGTAGGAGTAGTCCTAGGTGAGCTATTTCTCAACAGTGTCCAACAGCTTAAAAGATCAAGAATGTCAAACAGAAGGAAAGGTGCAGCTATGAGCAACCTGTAGGGACACTCATTCTCACTAGGTTGTTCTTATGCATTTTGGAGAATCTGGCTGCATCAGCATCCACCACTATAAGCTGACATTAAGGTTCAGTGGAGAAACCATATCATCTCTCATCATGAGGCAGATCCAAATGATATCCCTACTCCCCAGCTCTTTCCTAAAACTGTCTTCATTGCTAAATTAGATCATGCAAGTAGGTATTCCTCTCTCCTCTCTCCAGCTGCAGCTGTACCTAAGGCAATTATGACAAAATGGACTAAAAATGAGGAATTTAGGAATTGGGGAAATGAGCAAAGCTCTTAAGTGGGTATCATTTTTTAAAAAAACTTTAATTAACAAATCCAAGAGCATAACCATGGATGGGGGTAGGAAAGATTGAGCAACAGCTGTCCACTGGAAATCTGATATAGGGTGATGTGATCAGGTTGGATTTGCAAAGTCCATTTGGTTTACAACAGGGGTTAGGACTTTCTGAGCCCACATAACCAAGTTTGGGAATATGTAATCTTCTGTATGGGAACTGAGGTTTCCAACCACAACCACCTCATTCAGTGATTTTGACATGGATCTGATTATTTAGGGCGTTTTTTTGATGGGCCAGAGCAGGCAGCTCATCCTCCAGAGGAAATGTTGACCCCCACCCCAGGCTAGCCCATACCATGTAATCATGCTAGGAAAGTATAGGATGATGGAATGAATTCCAACCGGATGGGGTAGGAACAAGAAAGAAAAACACTAAAATGCCCCAAATCTTCTCTAAGTCAGTTCAGCAACTGGAGGAATTAACATGAAATTCCTACCCATGAGATGATAGCCATACCAGGAGAGAGCATAATCACAGAAGATAAGACTTGGAATAAGATAAAGGAGAAGCATCACCCCAAAGCTACAGAACTGGCAGGAAGTAATGACGACACACACAGTGAAACTACTGTGATCAGAACATGTCAGGATGAAAGCGTGTATATTTGTAAGGATCTTTACTCATCCATATTTAAATTTACATAAATATATGCATATGAACACCCATTCAGCAGTATTACTTAAATTTAACAAACATGTAGATTGTGCCTACCATGTGCCAGGAACTGAGCTGGGCCTTGGGGATAGAACAGTTCTTCAACCTCAGCTCTCTTGACATCTGAGACCAAGTGATTCCCTCTTGTTGAAGAGGTTGAGGTGGACACCATCCCATGCACTGTAGGGCTTTTAGCAGGACCCTTGGTCTCTACCTACTAAATGCCAGTAGCAACACCCTTGTCCAATTAGAACTGTCTACAGAAATTGCTAAATACTCTCACTGCAGCAGAGCAACAATTAAGATAGAATCCTAACAGTTCAGTGTGTGTTCTGGCGTTAAACTCACTGTGTTTGCAGCCTGACCCTGCCACTCTCTGGCTTGGTGACCTTGGGAGAGTTATTTAATATATTTCTAACTTTAGTATTCACAAAATGAAAATAACACAAGAGAATACTCTGTGGGATTTTTATAGAGATTAATGAGAAGGCATATGTCATATTTATATATTATAGAAGGTATATGTCTATTATATAATACTTTTAAAAGTGCCAGATTAGAAATACGATAAATGGTGGTTGCTATTTCCAAGGAGCTCACACGGAGCACACAAAATAGGTTTCCCTTATGAGTCATATTCAGTATTTGTCCCACATCATCAAAATCCCTTCCACCTCCAATTCATGTATAAGCTTTCCCCTTAATACCCAATGTCCATGGCCACGAATCAGACCAGGGCTTCACCAAGCCTCTGGTGTGGATCATCCTCTCCAACACATCCTCTCACCTGCTGCCAAAGTTTAGTTCCTGAAGATTAATGCTGACAATCGTGTTTTCCTTTACTGTATTGTCTCCTCAACACTTTGTCTCACATTCAAACTCTTCCATGATTTGGATTCACCATGGTTTTCTGGCTACCTGTCTTTTAAGTTAGCTCAACTCCAACCTGCTCATAGGTTTAATTTATTTCCTCCTCTGCCATCCTTCCCCATGTACTTTCATGCATCTACAAATTAATTCCTAACAATCTATCTCTTTCAAGAGTTCTTTATGCCTGCCTGTCTCTTTCTGTGAGATCTGCTGGGCAGTTGAGACCAATCATTTCATCGTTTCTGCGTCCTCAATGCCCAGGCTGCCATGGTGGAGTAATCACACACTAACACATAAGAGAAAATAAACAGAATTTGCATGACACAAGAAAAATGGAATCCAGATGAGAGTTGATCATGATAGACACACTTTGGTTAGCCATGGTTTTCAGTCCTTTAGAATCATCAGTTATTCAGAATCTCTGGAAAAGGACACCAAACAACAGTATTTTTCTTTTTGGTTCCCCAGTGATTTGTGTGTGTGTGTGTGTGTGTGTGTGTGTGTGTGTGTGTGTGTGTAACTGAAGATAGAACCCAGGGCCTCACTCATGCCAGACAAATGAACTGCCATTGAGCTACATACACCCCTAGGACCCCAGGTGATTTCTATTGCAGAAAACTACAGTTGCACATAATATCAGAGAAGTTTTCCTCACTCAGCATGGCTAAGCTTCATTGGTTGGACCAATTCCAATTAATTGATACGCTGCCTGGACCAATGCCTTGAGAAGGATTTTGAGGCTCTCTTGGGTCTCAACAAAAGAGAAGATGATGATTGATTGGCAATATTTGCCAAGAATAAATAACAGGGAGTTGCAACAATCGTGCTGCTAATTGACATATCTGTGATCAATGAAATAATGAGAAAGAACTTAGTGAATCTAATGATGTTAGATATTTAGATATATACAGATACAGCTGTGTGTGTGTGTGTGTGTGTGTGTGTGTGTGGCCACAGATAGTAAATGACAAAGCCAAATATCCATGATGTATATATAAATATATGTGTATGCATATACATATAGCATTATCTACAATATGAACTACCTTTTTAGAGTGTCAGCTCTATGCTAAACACCACGGTAAAGACTGATGACCTCACTGAACAACACTGACATGGGCTCTGGCCTCAGTGTGGACAACCTAGAAAGCAGATATTTATAAAATTATCACACCAATAGCCATAAAAAGAAAGAAAATTAAAGGATGCTCTGCAGATCTTCACAAAGGGGATGGTAAACTAGTTTGGAAAGCCAGAGAAAGTCCCCCTAAGGAAGTGGCATTTGAGTTGAGATCGGAGTGATGAGTGGACTCAGCAAGGGAAGAGTGGAGGAGAGAGACTTTTAGGCCAGAAGCCAGCAGATGGGGGAAGGGTGAGAAGCAAGGCTCCCAGCAGAGCTGTGTGCTCTGGGCAAGTTACTTTAATGCTGTTAAGACTCATCTGCAAATGAGAGACAAATAAACCATAGTGCATCGTATCGCTTCCAGGCTGCAATCAGATACTTCATGTTACATGCAGAGTGCTGTCTATGGGGCCCTTCAGCAGGGAGAAGGTGCTGCCCAATGAAAATTATGAACACTTAGGAGCCAGAGAAACTTACGGTCAAATTTTGGCTCTGTCTTTTACTAGCTGTGTGGCTTGGTCAAATAATTTCATCTCTCTGAGCCTCAAGGTCCATGTTTGTAAAGCAAAGGCAGTAATTAGTTATAATGAAAAGACCAGAGTGGCGAAGAGCCTGCCCTCTGGAGTCAGACTGCCAGCATTCAAATTATGGCTCCACCATTTTCTGTGTGGCTTGAGGAAATTAACCTCTTTTGTGCCTCAGTTTCCTCATCTGTAAAATGGGGATAACAACTGGGTCACTAGCTTCAGTGAGGCAATATAAGGAAAGGACAATGCAGAGACACTCATAAGGAAGGTACTTGTCCAATACTGATTCTCTTGGTAATTTCTGACTTGGTGGAATTTATTCTGCATTATGATTTATAGAGAGCAGGGTTTACTCATAGGAATTAATTCTAATGTGCCAAATGAAAGCTATCAAAGGCTTTGAGCTTCCAAGAATGTTGAAGCTTAGAGACCCACAGCAGAGCTGCGCATAGTCAGCGTCCGCCTGTGCCCAAGCAGACAAGGTATGGGAATAGACATTGCTGTGGGGTAACCTGGCACCTTGCTTCCTTGGCCCGAGAAGTACCACTGGAGGTTTTGAATTTTACCTTTCACAAATCTAGGATCTCACACTTAACAAGATAGAGCTAGCTAGCGGCAAGGGCAAAGTCAGGGAGACCCGGAATCACATGTCATGCTTCATGAAAGAGGTTAAGGGAAAGAGTTGCAAGAGATAGGAGGTGAGCTTTCTTGGGTCCTTAAGAACTGAGCACAGGTCGAGTATGGGTTGCACACACCTGTAATCTCAGCAACTCGGGAGGCTGAAGCAGGAGGATCGCAAGTTCAAAGAAAGCTTCAGCAACTTAGCAAGACCCTGTCTCAAAATAAAACATAAGGCCTGAGGACATGGCTCGGTGGTTAAGTGCCCAGGTTCAATCCCTGGTACCAAAAGAAAAAAAAGAACCGAGCACAGCTTAGAGCAGCAAGAAAATCAAGACAGTGGGAATATTTCCATCTACACTTTGGCACTCAACAAATCAGTGCTTAATGAATTTCTGAATAGAAGAGTGAACAAAGATGAAAAATAAAAATAGCATGACACCAAGTTAGCATTTTACACCAATTCTCTTATTTGATCCACAAAATAATGCCCCAGGTAGTTACTGTTAATCTCATTTAGCAGATGAGAAAACTAAGTTTCACAAAGCAAGGAGCAGAGCTGTTTGATTTTAAGTCTTTGCTTTGAAAAACAAGATCAGCATTTCTCACCACACACTTCCTAGATGTTAGCAAGTGTTAGTCAACAAAGATGTGAATCAAATCCCAATGTGGGGGAATGACTGCTTAAACAACATTAAACCAGTTTCTCTCTTGCAATAATTAGAGTCTTTAATACCAAACTGTACTCTGTGAATCTGTAAGTAGGGGAATTATATATTACACAACCTCACCATCCAGAATATTTTGCAAGATTAATATTCAGTGGAACAGAGTAGGAACCTTCATGATATGCTTTACTATCTCCCTGATTAACAAATGAATGAAATGAAAGAATAAATGAAGGGAAGTATTGAATGATGTGTGGACATCAGATCTGGAATATGAGGTATGGCCTATGTATTAGTCAGCTAGGAATGCTATGATAAAATACCATAGACTGGGTGGTTTAAATAGTAAAAATTTATTTTTTCACTGGTCTGGAGGTTGGAAGGCCCAGATCAACGTGTCAGTTTCTCCTGAGGTCTCTCTCCGTGGCTTCTGTGTTCTCCCTCCTTGCTGTATCCTCACATGGTCTTTCCTCTATGCACACCAATCCCTAGGATCTCTTCCTCTTTTAAAAAGATATCAGTCATAATGGTTTGGGCCTCTATCCCTATGACCTCATTTAATTGCCTCTTTAAAGACCCTATTTGCAAATACAATTGCATTGGGCTGAGGATTTCAACATATGAATTTGGAAGAAGACTCAATTTAGTCCATACAGCCTGTTATCTCAGGCAGATGGGGTGGGTAGGGAGATGCTTGACATTGGCCTATAAGTGATGTGAACAACATCAGGACAGAAGCAACAGTGTAAGCTCCATCTGTCAGGAAAGGACCTAGTCAAGAGCAGGCAACTCTGTCTCAGGAAAGGAAGACCAAGAAGGTGTCAGAAGCAAAGTCCTAGGAAGGGACTGGGGAAGTAGATGGATTATTGGAATGTTGTAGTTTATCAGTGAAGATGCTTTTAATTGCAAGTAATAGGAAGAAATTCAAAGGGTGTAAACACCAGGGAATGACAGGGAGAGGTGTTAACAGAGGTGCTAATTAACAGGGATGGTTAATTACCAGGCCAATGATCCCATGGACCTAGTACTTCCAACCTTTCACAGATAGGCACAGCCTATCCTCAGGTTCACATCATTTGTGATCCAAAAATCAGTGGCCACAGTTTCAGTCATCATACAGCACATCAGAATCCAGCAGCAGCAAACACTAGGGTTACTTTCTGAAAATAAGCCCCACCCCCAGCAGACATCCACTCATGTTTCATTGGCCAAAATGAGTTCACATGCCCAGGGTCTAAACCAATCAGAGAAGTGGGTGGGACTCATGATCCTTGACT
The DNA here is from genome assembly GCA_028644305.1 of Xerus rutilus. Lineage (NCBI taxonomy): Eukaryota > Metazoa > Chordata > Mammalia > Rodentia > Sciuridae > Xerus > Xerus rutilus. The sequence goes on from CM053400.1 coordinate 171,786,828, forward strand.
TCGACCAATCAGGAGTCACTCTTTGGTCCTAGGACCAGTGCGTCGCCCAGTCTCCCTGAATGGAGGGATTGCAAGAACAAAATCAGAGTTTTGTTAGCTAGGAAGAAGGGGCAGGTGACAATCAGCGGAAGAGTGAATGAGGCTGAGCCCAGTTACAGAAAGAGGGGCACAATGCAGGAACTAGGGCTCCAGAATCAAGAGTAAAGAAGAATCCTACTATCACAGCTAACCAAAGGGGACAAAACTGCCAAAGGAACACACCTGCCCTGTGTTGAAGAGAGGAGTGGCAGGCACCCATAGGGCTACCCATCAGCCTCCACCCTGGGTTTTGCCAAGAAGCATAGAGTCAACCCTCCTCTCCACCCCTGGCCCCAGAATATTGAGTCCAATCTTGAAGCAAATACAATATCAGAAGATTTGGGTCCCAGTGCCCACCTAAGCCATTTCCTAGGCTAACGACATTTAGTAAGTCACCTCTGAGCCTTGATTTCTTCAACTGGAAAATATAAGAGATAAAAATATCTCTCTTTTCATACATCATTCCTAAATCTATGGCTCTATGAACAGCCATTCATTCTCTAGAAGCGTCTGTGACCCAGCCTGAGCCACCCACCCGACTCACCACATGCGCCCTCTGTCTCGTGGACTCTTCGCCTACTCAATCCAACCAAAAAACTACATTAAACAAACCATAATTGACTTGTTTCTAGTGCATAGGGAAAGCCTTGACTGTGGTGCTCCAACTTCCAGAACAGAGGGCTTCCGGATGTCATTCAGGCTTTCTTCCCATTCACATTGTTTTTTCCCAAAAACAAAGCTAGTCTGTAAGCAACTCGACTTTAGCAGCAATAACCACTCAGCCTGTCAGCTCTGAGGTTAAAAATTATGGTTTTTCATTTCTGCTCCAAAGAAAACACCATCTAGAAATATGATCACAATATTCCAAAGGGAACATGTAGTCATTCTTCAACTCACTCAGATGCACAAGCTTTTATCTCCCAATTTGTACACACTGCAAATTCAGATTTTAAAATGAAGATGGACTTTGATTTCAGAACTCCTCTGATAGTCCTTGATTTGAGTAGCAAGAACAAAGTGTTTCCATCTGAGCTCTGCTATTAACTTGCTGTGCTGCTTTTGCCAAATTGCTTCTCTCTCTGGGATTCATTCTTCATCCAAGAAGTAAAGAATTGAACTGGTTGATGACTCAAATTCATTCAAGGGTCACCATTTAGTAAGAGCCTACACTGGACTAGGCATTTTTATCTCTAATTCTCACTAAAACTTGAGAGAACAGAGCCTCGGGGAGGTTAAGTCTGTGTTCAAATCTCTGAACATGTGTCAATGTATTCATCCTTAAAAATTATTTGCTATCTCAAGCTGGGCGCCATGGCACACGCCTGTAATCCCAGCACTTCGAGAGGCTGAGATAGGAGAATCGTGAGTTCAAAGCCAGCCTCAGCAACCACGAGGCACTAAGCAACTGAGTGAGACCCTGTCTCTAAATAAAACACAAAATAGGGCTGGGGGAACTGGGGGCTGGGGCTATAGCTCAGTGGTAGAGCACTTGCCTAGCATGTGTGAGGCACTGGGTTTGATCCTCAGCACCACATATAAATAAATGAATAAAATAAAGATCCATCAACAACTAAAAAGAAATTTTTAAAAAATAGGGCTAGGGATGTGGCTCAGTGGTCGAGTGTCCCTGAGCTCAATCCCGGGTGCCAAAAAAAAAAAAATTATTCACTATCTTGATATGCTTGCTCTATATTATTATTTTTTTGAATTTTACAATAAACCATTTATTTCTTATCCCTTCTGGATCTGGATTGTGATCTCTGGACCATGTTACAGGTTTTGGTGTGTAAGTGTCAATTGACATAGCTCTCTACAAAGGATGGAACCAGGCGGACAGGGGTGTCCCAAAGAGGTGGAGAGTCAGGGCTAGACCTGAAACTGCCAGAACCCTTCAGCCTCCCCTTACTCCTTTTAGTGACAGACATCTGTTTTCCAGCTAAGTGTGTCCTGTCCTTACCTAGTCATTAGAAGCAACCCAAGCCCCTCTGCACTGTGGGTGGGGAGGGCACATCTCCTCCCCCCACTTCCTTTCTCAGCCTCACAAAGACTCTCAACACAGGTCATTACAGGGGATCAGGCCTCGGGGTTAGGGTTCCCAAGGCCAGGTCACCTCCCACAAGGGTCTCCTCTTTGGCCTTTCCCAAGCTTGGTAGGCTACCTCCACTCCTCCTGGCCTGAAAGTCTACAACAAAGAGTTTGATGAAGGGGAGGGAGAGGCGTAGATGACATTTAAAGGGGGAAAAATGCCTATTCTCTACTTCAACAAAAGATGAGATTAAATGGTTCAGGGAATGGGCCCCTCTGAGTTTCTAAGGGAGATTCTGCGAAATTAATACACTCCCTAGGCCTGCTGAGAAGGCTGCTACCACTCTTGATCCACATGCATGAGAACACAGCCCAGGAACCTGGTTTGAGATCTGCTTGAAGTCAGGGAGAGAAAGGGCTACAGGAGAGAATCACCCTAAGACCTTTGTCTTTCTCAAGTCATCTGTAGGCCTCTGTTTGGGGCACAAGCACTGGTCAAAGGCACAGGTTTCACCATTCCCACTAACCTTGAAAATGGAAGCAGTAAATCTGGGAATCTGGATTCCAGCTTTATGGTGGCCACTAGATGCTACTATACGTGGCAGCTGTGTGGCCTTTAGCAAGTTACCTGACCTCTCTGAATTTGGGGGCACAGTTATTCAGCAAAAGAAATTGATTTTCCCTTTCCTAATGACCATAAGAGTGGACAAAGTTGTGTGCATGTTCACTTTTTAAATATTTATAATAGTTAAGGTTGTTTTGTGTCTATTTTATTTTGCCATACATTTTTAATAAGACTTTTTAAAATGAGTAAATATTGTGGCTGGCCTTCTCAATCTAGAGGTGCAGCCCCTAGCACTGATAAGTGAGCTCAGGTTTGGTGAATAAAGAACAGAATTCATCTCTCACCTCCACTCCTCCCTTATTCTTCTCTGAATGATGCAACTCCATCCAGGTGTGCTGGCCACACCCCCCTGCCTAACTCCCAGCAAGGCTGCTCTTAAGAAACCAGAAGGAGGTAGCAGGTAATGGTGATACAACTTTTCTAGTGGGCAACTTGACAAATATAAACTCCTAAATGTTTAAACATGCATATGCTGTGATACATCTATTTTCTTTGAAGTCTTACCTTAACAAATTAACTGTATAAAGATTTTTCTAGAAAGATGTTAGCAACAGTGCTTTTCATAATATGCAGGAAAAAATTAACAGGGAGCAATTTAAGATATATTCAGGCAAATACTGAACAGCTATTTTAAAAAATGTTGTAGAAGAATATTTGATATAGAAATTCATAATGCTATAGTATTAAGAGGAAAACAGCAGATTAAAGAAAAGTACTAGGATTCCTTTTTGTTTGAGAAAAATGTAAACTTAAAACCTACATTTGCAGAGGCAGATAGCTCCTCCCATCTAGGAGGTGGAGATAATCAGCCATCCCTGCTGACTGTGGGTGGGACTTAGATGCTCATTTTCAGAGAATAGAGAAAGAAATAGTCAAGTTTACAATGGAAAAACTTGTGGGGGCTGAGATTGTGGCTCAGTGGTAGAGCACTTGCCTCGCATGCATGAGGCACTGGGCTCAATCCTCAGCACCACATAAAAATAAATAAATAAAATAAAGATATTGTGTCCATCTACAACTAAAAATATATATTTAAAAAAAAAAAAAAACTTGTGGTCTAGAATAAGGCATCCTAATTCCTGTGCCCCTGAAATGACATGATGAGGACGGGTCGCTCCTGTGGTATTCTGTCTATAACCCAGTCTAACTATGAGAAACACTGTCCGGTGTACCCAAACCAAGGATCATTCTGCAAAATACCTAACTCATATTCCTCAAGTCTGACGTAGTCATCAAAAATAAGGAAAGACGGAGAACCCATCAAAGATCAAAGAAGAGTAAGAAAATTATCAAGCGTACACAATGTGGTATCCTGGACTGGATTCTGGAACAGGACATGATATTAATGGAGAAACTACTGAAACCGAAGGAGTCTTCAGTTAATTAATAGACCTGCACTATTTTAATTTCTTACTTTGACAAATGCACCATGATTATACAAGATACTGACATCAAGGGAAGTTGCATAAAGTCATACAGAAAAGTTCTCTGTTATCTTAGCAGTTCCTGTACATCTCAAAGTCTTCCAAAATAAAAAGATTTCTTAAGCTACCTTTGCAGTCACTTCTTTTTGCTTTTAAATTTTATTCTCTTAATTTTCTGGAGTGGACATGCATTGTTTTTTTAATCAGATTAGCAGTTCACTCCATAATCAGAAGTTAATTGGGAACCTCTCCTCTTTCTCATTTTAAGTGCTCTGTGAATGCCAGCAGGAGTCTACCAGAAAATTATAAAAGCAAGTCAATTCAATCCTTTTATTAATTGGACTTTGGCTCCTCTGCTGAGCCAATCAGAGCCCACCCCTGGTGTTTTAGCACTAGAGACCTGAGATAAAGCCTTGTTTGCTCTGCGTGATGGCAAATGGGACTCTGGCACTCTGTTACCCTACCAGGTGGAAAATTCAGGCTGCAGTAGGAAACAATGAGGCTGGTATGCAGAGAGGAGGGAAAACACAGGAGGAGAAAGACTCTTGGTGATGTTCCATTTCTCTTTGACCTGAATATACACTTTCCTCCCCTCAGATATGTGGGACGTCCCCAAAACTTCTCTTTCAAGTTAAAAATAGTAGAGTTGAGTTTCTGTCACTTGCCACCCAAAGACCCCAAGTCTGGCCTTTACACAAGAAAATCCCCCTTCCGGATTCAAGGCTACAGGAATCTCTTGCAGGCACAGTTGTCTGGTCTTTAACTGGGTCATTTGCAAAGTAAACTCGGTTAGGTTATCAGTAAAAGATGAATTGAGTAGAACTTTGGACTGGATTGGATTGGATTGAACTGAGTTGAATCCCATTCAATTCAATTGAAAAATAATGTGTGAGTTCAACACAGGAGTTATTAAACTAGTATTATTTGATTTTTTTCAATACCAATAAGCACTAGACATCTCTTTATATTACCAAGAGGCCCGAGATATAAAATGTCAGTTCCTATATTATTCTCAGTGCCTACCATTGTTGTAAACCAAATAACCAGAAAATGAATGAATGTGTTTGCTCTCCTCTATCCACAACTTGCTACAAATATATTGTACCCAGTTATATAGAACAGGAAACTCACCGTGCCCTCTCCTGGCTTACTAAGCTATGATTGAAGCCAACACAATGCCGAGCACTGACATAAAAGTTTCCTGTCACTCTCTCCCAGCTGAGTATCTAGAGGAAATGCAGCTGCCACCTCAACCTTCCTGCATCCAACTGAATAGTAAAGTATCAAATGATTCAGTTCATAGAAATTGACTGACATGATGGCTATTTAACGTTGCAAATAGCTGCCATGTCAGTGCTCTAGATGCCTGCCATTAGGCAAAGTCAGAATCATACTGGAGTCGTTGAGAAATCCAGTGAGGGAATGAAAGAAATAGGGAGAATGAGTGAGTGAATGTCACAGAGAAGCAATCCAATACATATGAGGAAAACAGTTTTCTTAGGTCACAAGAGAATATTCAGGAAAGATCCTTCCTTAAAGTCAAAACCCAGGCATGTTAGCACATCCCACCCTCTATGATGTGGTGCATTTGCTGCACGTGATTTCCCCTACTGTCGTGGGCAACATTTATTGATCACCTACTATGTGCCAGGCACTGTTTTCTCGTGTAAACCTCTCAACAACACTATGAATTAAACAATATTATTATCTCCATGTTACAGATAAGGAAACTGAGGTAGTGAATGGCTAAATAACTTGCCTATGACCAATGAGATTGTGAGGTGGACCTGAGATTTGGACCCAGGAGCTACAATATACTGACTCTCCAACATAAAATTTAAAAACTCTGCAGTAATTAATGATTCACCAATCAATATCCCCCACAAAATTGTGCACTCCCAGATAACAGAGACCTTGCTTAATTAATGGTGTCTCATGTACAGTTTGTGCTCAGTGTACAGCTGAAAGATGTGAGCTGCTTAGTTTCCATGTTTTTCTTAATGTTTTCATTTATGAAAAATCATTAAATGAGCTTAGAACTCAGAATTTTAAAATACAGATTATTCATCTCTGTGTCTTTGGGTCCTAGCACTGTATCTGCAAGTTTTTTGATATGCTCTCAAAAGAAAGAGAGAGTCCCAGTGACGCAGGAGGCTGAGGCCAGAGGATCACAAGTTCAAGACCAGCCTCAGTAACTTAGCAAGGTTTTAATCAACTTAGTGAGGCCCTAAGCAACTTAGTGAAATCCTATATCAACTTAAAAATCCATAAATAAAAAGGGGTGGGGATATGACTCAGTAGTAAATCATCCCTGGTTTCAATCCCTAGGACCCAAAAAGAAAAAAGAAAAGAAAGAGACAGCATGAAGAGGTTTCTTCAGTGGAATGAGGGTCCATGTTGAGCTATGCTTCAGCTAATACATAAAACCTGGAGAGAAAAACACAGACAAAGAGCAGCTGGCCTAATTAAACCCTATGTGACTAACACCCCAAGTCAATTTTTCAAATTTCTTTCTATGTAAGAAAAAAAATGGTATACTCCTAATGATCAAAAGTTTTCTTCCTCTCAAGCTACAATAAAATTAGACCTTTGTTATTATTATTTTTAAACTCATGTATTACTCATCTTCTTAGGAAAAAACTTAAGATTTGAGATATCAGAATAGATGACATATAAACAAAGGACATTTATAGTAAAATCAAAGGGGCCCAGACATTACATAAACAAAACAAGGCTGTAGGTCTCTATGAACCCAGAAATAAACCTGATGTGGTCATATCCCCTTCTTGAGATCTTCCCCAGATCTGTGGCTCTTCTAACGATCCATGGTTGGGTGTAGTAGATGAACTTCTCTGGTCTCTTCTGTAAGGTCAGAAAGCCTGCAGGGACAGGATATGTCCTCTTTGTCTGCATTCTCCAGCATGTAGCACTTAGTCTTGGGCATACTCGCTTCCCAAGAATTCAAGGGCTTTTAAGCTCTCCTTGAGGGGTTCTACATCCCTGAACATAACCTAGTGCCTAGAACACAGGAGGCACTTGATAAAGGTCTGTTGGGTCAGTTGACTGAACTGGACTGAATCACCAAAATGTTAGCATCAAGGCTTTGGACTTTATTCCCCTCTGTTGCCTCAAGCTACTTCACGAGAGCTGAGCACTGTTGACGCACATTCCACACCTTGGCTGGGCATCTCAAGTCAGCCAGTATTATTACTAAAACGCACATGAGAATCATAAAGGTTGGGTACAAGTGTTCCATTTTTAGGATCAAGAGATTGAAGCAGAAAATGCTGAATATAATTTTCAAGGCTGTACAGACATCAAGAGACAGAGCCAGGTTTGAGATGATGCTCTGAGTGACTGCGGAATCTACATCATGTCCATTTCACCTTACAATTTTCTCATTCTCACACATGAAAATGTGTATGTGCTCACAAATATTCACATGGCACCTGATCTCTTTTGCCTGCAAGAAGAACAGGCTCAAAAGATTCACACACTTAGAGTCAAAGCCAGTCAAGTCTCCTGTGTTCCAACATTCATTAAATAATTTGACAAATATTTGTTGAGCACCCCCATGGGCTTGGAACTACTCTGGGGTACTGGGGGACTAGCAGTGAACAAAACAGGCAAGTAGTAGAGAGAGATAGCACAGGGGGACACATTTTTCTGCAAAGAGCTACATAGTAGCCAGGCACAGTGGTGCATACCTGTAATCCCAGTAGCTCAGGAGGCTGACGCAGGAGGATCACAAGTTCAAGGCTAACCTCAGCAACTTAGTGAGGCCCTAGGCAACTCAGTGAGACCCTGGCAATGTTGCTCAGTGGTTAAGTGTCCCTGGGGTCAATTCCCAATACAAAAAAAAAGCTAGATAGTAAATATTTAGGCTTTTCAATCCAGATAAGCTCAGTCATAACCATTTAGAAAGGCCCTTGTAGAGCAAAGCAGCCATTGAATGTACAGATTGGCCAGGCTGCTTCCAATAAAACTTCATTTATAAGAACAGGCAGCCTTCTTTGACACACAGCAGTTTTTCAATCCCTGAGATAGACAATGATTATAGGAACAAATGGAGATGGACAAAAACATGGTGATAAAGCCAAGTTCTATGAGGAAATAAAGCAGCGAAAGAAGGTAGAGGGAGGAGGAGAGGTGGCTTTAGATAGGCTGGCAAGGGAGGAGATGATATTTGAGATGAAACCAGAATACTGGTGAATCAACCACGCCAGGGTCCTCAGAAAGAGCCTTTCCTAGTACTAGGCAGAGATAGAACAAAGAAGCTAAAATGAGCCAGGCGCGGTGGTGCACACCTGTAATCCTAGCACTTTGGGAGGCTGAGACAGGAGAATCACGAGTTCAAAGCCAGCCTCAGTAATGGCGAGGTGCTAAGCAACTCAGTGCGACCCTGTCTCTACATAAAACACAAAATAGGGCTGGGGATGTGGCTCAGTGGTCAAGTGCCCCTGAGTTCAATCCCTGGTACCAAGAGAAAAGAGAGGCTAAGGTGAAGGTGATGTGTATTCGAGGAACAGAAAGAAGGTTGACATGTGGAATAAGAATGATAGGAGATAAAGTCACCAGGCAAGACCAAGAGCATCAGGCCTCAAGGACAAGAGGAGAGGATCTTCCAAATACAACAGAAAGCACACAGAGGATGCAGCAAGTGGCGATGTGTAAGTTTAGTATATTACCCCAGCTGCTGCATGGTGAGGAGCTCTGGAGACCCAGGAGCAAAGAAGGAAGAGCAGCAGTGACTTGCACAGGGATGGAGCAGAGCCAAGGAAGATGTGGTTGGATTCTAAAGAGTCGGAAATGATGGAGCCACCAGGAGTTGCTGGATCTGCACATAGAAGGAGAGACAAGGGAGAATTCCAAAGCATTAGGCTTCACGTATCGACACAGAGCAACTGCTGGGTTCTGAAGAGAATCTACGCTGTGGAAGGGAGTGGCACAGGCAGATGGCACTGCTGGTTTGGGTGCTCTGAAGGTTGACATTAACTGACCAGAAAGTGGCTCAACTGAGCGCTACAGAGCCTGCAGGTTTTTGCCACGTGCAAACCAGACAAGTAGGACCTGCTACCAAATGCCAACCAAATGGAAGGAAGCACAGTCCAGCTCAGCTGAAGCCAGTTTGGCCTGGTGATCTATACTCAATGATTCCAGCGCATGCACCACCACAAAGCCCTCTTTGGGCTCTAAATGACCCCCATGTATTTAAAAGATCTTAAAAATGTTGGGGAGGAATGTTCATATGACATTTCCCGTTGAGACTGGGGAGAGAGGCCGAGGCTGTCTGAGGAAATCAGTCCCTGCTGTAACGCTCTAAACGGCTGAAGACCAGGCTTAGTCTCGTGCAAGAAGCTTGAAGACTGACTTGAGGAGAGGTCAACTTTCTGTTCTCATTATCAGAAACGCTGGCAGGCACAGAGAAAAAGTTATGTAATAGGAAGCAATACTTTCCGGCCATTTCTCCATCCTTCTGTTATATAATAATCATGCCAAGATGAGTGGCCAACGTCTAAGCCACAGAGATGCAGCCCTGTCGAGTAGATTTATAGTCAACACTTCCTTTTCATTTTTTTTAGCAAGTACTCCCACCCCCTCTGTGCCCCTTTCCTCAGGCCTGCCCAACATGCCAGTTTCCTTGCTGACTTTTTATTCTCTCATTAGATGGCCTGTTCCATTCATGAAAGAAAGGGAGAAAGGCCACTTAACTCATTCATTCACTTCTTCCTTCAGCTAGTCAGTCAACAACCAGTTCATAGCCTAGCATGTACGAGATTCTGCAATGAGGTGGAAAGAGAAGCAGCTGGGCCTACCAGAGAGGGGACCTGAGATGAAAGACTTAAATTTTCTAAACTTCTGTAATATGATCCCAAAAGTCAACCTGGTGGGGTTCTTAGAAGGATGCGAGATAATGAGGCAAAACACTTCTTGGTGGTAACTACTGTTCTCCTGAATTTTATCACGCATTTGGCACCAAGATTACTAAAATGAAATGACAAAGTCTCAGGTCTTAGAAAACTCAAATTTAGTGGGGAAGACACTAAGGTAAAAAGGAAAGCAACAACTGTCAAGGGGTATAAGACACACTTTGCTAAAAGTAAAAAGAAGTTTCCATGGAACAGTGAGACGGAGTAACCCATTCAACCTGGTCAGTCCTGAACAACTCTAGAACTGCAGAATTAAGCAACCCATATCTGAATCAAAACGGGCCCAGGACCTCAGTTCAGCCAGACTTTAATACAGAATGAGCAAACTACCAATCTCAAATTCAAAGCTCCATTAAAATCCAAAATTAACTAAGACATTTATTTTATCAACAGAATAAAGGGAATGAACATACAGCTAACTCAACTGATACAAAGAAAGCATTTGGCAGAAGTCAAAACCTACTCACGATAAAATCTGTCCACAAACTAGGAATAGATGGAAATCCTCAAGCAGACATTGAGCATCTAAGAAAAACCTACCCTAACGTCACATATGATAACAAAAGACCAAGTGTTTATCTCCAGATTTAGGAACAAGGCAAAGACAGTCTCTCCCCATTTTCATTCCATGTTACTAGAGGCCCCAGGCAGTGCCATAAGAAAGAAAAAGCAAACTTATTGGGAATGGAGAAGGAAAATTTTCTTTATTTACAGATGACCTGATATGAAGAAAATCTTCGTTATTTTTATTTTTTATTGTTTCGAGAGAGTCACACGCTACCAAAGCTAGCCTGGAACTTCGGGCTTAAGTGATTCTCCTGACTCAACTCCCAAGTAGCTGGAACTATAGGTGCACACTGCCACAACAGGCCTACTAAAATCTTAAGGAATCTACAAAATCAAAACACTATGGGTGGGCTGGTGTTGTAGCTCAGTGACAGAGCACTTGCCTAGTGTGTGAGGTGCTGGGTTCAAGCCTTAGCACTGCATATAAATAAATAAATAAATAAATAAATAAATAAATAAATAAATAAATAAAATAAAGGCATTCTGTTCACCTACAACTGCAAAAAAAAAATTTTTTAAGCCACTATGGAAGGCTGGGTTTGTGGCTTAGCAAATGGGGGAAGCAAATGCTTGCCTCACATGTGTGAGACACTCGGTTCAATTCTCAGCACAGCATATAAACAAAGTCCATTGACAACTAAAAAAATATTTTTTTAAAAAAGCCACTATGGAAACAAAGAAATGAGTGTAGCAATATAAAGGATAGGTTGAAATTTTTAAAAATAATATTAAACCATATTTCCATACACTAGCAATAAACAACTGCAGGTGGCATTTTAAGATACCATTTATAATAATATTATAAACTTGAGATACACGAGGATAAATTTAAACTAAGTGCAAGATTTGTGTACTAAAAACTAACATGTTATAAATACAGAAATATGCTAATGTTTGTGGATTGTAATATTCAGTATTGTCAAGATGGTCATTCCTCCAAATTATAATCCTAGAAGGCTTTTTTGCTTATAGAAACTGACAAACTGATTCTAAACATCATATGGAAATTTGAGGCACTTGAAATAGTCAAAAAAATGATGAAAAAAAGAAGAATGCAGAACACAACTGGAGATTAGCCATACCTGAGTTAAAGGATTATTATAAAATTACAGTAATGAAGACAGTACAGTAGAAGACTAAGGATAAACTCAGAAATAAATGGAAGAGAATAGGTTGTCAAGACATGGCCCCCTGACCTGGTTAATCAATGCTTGACCAATATGTTATGATAATATTATAGCAAGAGGATAGACATTCCAACAAATGGTGCTTGGACAACCAGATATTCATAAGGAAAAACAAAACAATCCTCAACATTTACTGCATATCATTTACAAAAATTAACTTAAAATGGATTAAAGACTGAAATGTAGCCACTAAAATTATAAAACTCCTAGAAGAATACTTGGAAGAAGTTTTTTGTAACATTGAGTTAAGAAAAGATTTGTTATGACCAATAAAAAAAGATAAAAGATCAAGAAAAAATTGGTAAGTTAGACTCCATCAGGATCCAAAATGTGTGGTGCAGTGGCACACATCTATAACCCCAATGACTCAGGAGGCTGAGGCAGGAGGATTGCAAGTTCAAGGCCAGCCTCAGCAACTTAGCAAGACCATGTCTCAAAATAAAAAAAAAAGGTTGGGGCTATAAGCGAGTGGTAGAGTACTCCTGGGTTCAATTCCCAGTACCACAAAAAAATAAAAATAAAAATGTCTACTTTCAAAGACATCAGTGAGAAAATGAAAAGGCAAGCAGGAGCGGGGAAGAATATCGATTATATATGTATATATCTAACAGCAAACTTGTATGCAGAATATAGAAACAACTTCGTAACTCAATGGTTACCTAAACCCACTCCCCAACATGACCCAGCCAAAAAAAGGCAAAACATTTGAGCAGATACTTCACAAATGAAACCCTACAGATGGCCAATAAGTACACGGGAAAAAAAGAGCTCAGAAGTTATTAGTTATCATGCAAGTGCAAATTAACAACACAAGGAGATACCATCGCACATTTATCAGAACATCAAAAATTAACAAAACCAACAATGTTAAGGGCTGGCGAGGAAGTCACTGACATTCTTACACATTTATGGTGAGAATGTAAAATGATGCAAAGCCTTTGGAGAATTGCTTGACACTTTCCTATGAAGCTAAACACACACATCATACAACTTAGCAGTCCCATTCTCAGGTATTCGCCCAAGAACAATGAAAACAAACCATGGAAGATTTGCATGTGAGCGGCACCAGTTCTACTTACAACAGGCGAAAAAGCAAACATGCTTTGATGGGCCCAAGGACCCATGCTTGGCAATAACAAGCAATGAGCGACTGGTACGTGCAGAAAGGAGTATATGCGGGAGAAGCCAAACATGAAAGAGTGCCGCGTGATTTTATTAGCGTGTATCACTAACAAGATAAATCTAATCTACGGTGACAGGAAGCAGATCAGTGGTTGCCAGGGCTGGGATTGAGTAGGAAGGGGAACAAGGGAGCCCTCTGCGTGATGGAGATGTTCTCTATCTCAACTGTCTTGGTGGACATAGGGGCATATATATTTTTCAAAACTCATCCTGCTGGACCTTTAGAATAGATGCACATTTTCGTGCATGGAATTTTTACCTCAAAAATCTATTCTATTTTTTTATTTTCCTTTGCAGTGCTAGGAATGAACCTGGAACCCAGCACATGTTAGTTAGATAAGCGTTCTATCACCGAGTTACATCCCCAGCCCTTTAAAACCATTCTTAAGAGGGCACTGAGCACAGGAGCTATAAATTCCTGATTCTGTGAACTCCAGGGGAATTGAAAGATCAACTCAGATGCCTAAAAGTGGTTGAAAGTTAGCCACCAAAGAAGTCCTCTAAGCACTTCCCAAGAGTGGGTACTGAGACATGATCCTAAGCCCCCTGTAGCAGCGGAACCAGAGTCCCACTGTAACGCAGACAACAACATGAAAGAGAAATGGAGCAGAGTTGCACGAAGGAACTGTCTGTGAAGGAAGAGGCAGATTTGTGGGACTAGAAAAGGAAGGTGGAGGCCAGGGACTGGCCGTGGTGGGGCCGTGTCCACACTGAGTCCTGAGGAGTAAGACTCCCTAAAATCTCATGAGAGCTGATGCATGGGAGGAGGCCACCAACAGGAGCTGCAGACAGCTGGTGGACAAGGGCTCCTGCCAAACCACAGCCTGGCAGGGAGAGAGCAGGGCACTGAACCTCTCAACTTCTCTCTCCTGTGGTCCACTGATCTAAGGCTACTTTCATTGGCCAAAGCCAACCACCAAAGAACAAGGGAGCCCAGTCAATGCAGTTCCTTGAGGAAACTAGGGCAACACAGGTAAAGAAGGGTGGAAAATTGATTTGGAAGCCAACAGGACCATCCAACACAAGATCCAAGCAGGATTTCAGAATTCAGTGAGTGAAACACAGGTTGGTCATAGTCTTGTTTCATGCCCAGCTTGGTACTTGGCACTACAGGTGATGTTTGGGAGGAAAACAGGAGAATATTTTATTTTATAAAATATTCTTTCATTGCCCATTTATTGGATCCTCACAAATGCCCAACCATGAACCTCACATTACAGATGGAGACAGAAGAGCTCACGGGGGAAATGTCTTGCCCAAGACAGCAGCACCAATTACTCATGGAGCATCATGTCCCCATACTCATGTGGCTATCCAGTCCCATCTATTTGCCAATCAGATCACAGGCAAAGAACTGATTGCCCTCTAGTTGCTCTGCTGGTCTGTCCTCTTAGCAACAGAGGAGACTCTGGAGAACGGACACCCTGCACCCTGTGAAGGTCAAAATCTAACTCTAGAATGTGCATCTGACTACTTCATTCCCTAACACCTTCCAATTAAGTGTGAATTCAAATCACAAATTTAAGCATTTACTGTGTGTTAGACTCTTCTGTCTCAGTTCAAGCGCCACTCTGAATCTTTCCTGAACTCAATTAGCTATTTTGGAAGGAAGAGTGTCTCACATCTCTTGACCTTGCTAGTCGAGAATATTAAAACGTGATTTTCATCCTGTTCAGTGACCAGGGACCATCATTCATTGCTCTGTAACAACTACAATAATTACTGAGCTAGAGGACGCTGCTGCTCTTTCTCAGGATGTCAGGAGATCTCCCTCTACGTAGCCTTCTCTGCTGGTGCCTCTGGACTTGGTGTAGCTTGCTTTGCTGACCTTACACACCCTTTCTCTTCACACTTTTTAATTTTCTGTATCTAATCTTCGGTGTCTTGGGAAACCAGATTGCCAAGTTAGAACTCTTTCTTAAGAATAAATAAGCGCAGCACCAAAGCCAGAAAGCACATTGCTTTACTCCCCAGGCTTTCTGACATTGACTTTAGCATCTCTGAGTCATTTTTGCCCATTTCCTCATTCTCAGATGTTCATCATATAGCTGTTGAGTGACCTCTGAATAAGGAAGGTCTTATCAATGCCCTAGTAAAGTCCTGAGTGTGATCCCTAGTGCGGGCTCATTAAGCTGCTCAGACTAATGTTCACATCTGCTCCCACACCTCAGGGGCACTTTCCAGAAGGTTACTCTCTCCCCTTTCTGCCTTCTTAGCAAAATTGAATTATTTCAGGACACAAATATGTTGAGGAAGGAGCAATCTTGTCATCCTGCAAGAAGGAGCCATTCTTAATCAGTGTCAGTCCCTCTTCTGAGATATGTCCGAGTTCCCTCTCACCGACAGCCCAAAAAGGACATCCCTGGGCTGCATTCCCCACAGACCCAGGTGTGGATATGACAGAGAGAATATAAAGGTACCTGCCCTGGAAGCAGCATGCTTGAACCTTCTGTAGAAATCATAAAGGGAGCATGTTTGAGGCTAGCTGTGAAGAAGCAAGGGAGAAAATCAAATTTAAGCATTTGCTGTGTTCGACTCTTCCTTCTCAGCTCAACTCCACTCTGAATCTTTCCTGAACACAATCTGCAGTTCTCCTCTAATCTGATGTTAATTCTTCCTCCCACTTGCCCTCACTGTAAAATGTCAACCCAGCAAAGTAACCACGATGCTTTATTAAACTCATGCATTTACCACTTCGAAGCTGCCAGTAGTCTCTGAGCCCCTTGAAGGTTAAGAATCAGAACTCATTCCATACTGTGTTCCCAGATTCAGCACAGTTCCAGTATACAAAAAGGGTTTAATTAATGTTTAAATGCTGGAATGAAGCATGCCTTCATAAAACTTAAGCTGGTCCCTTGTTTTATGTGGCCTTGGTCCAGGTCAGCCCAAATGTGCCATCTCCTGTCTTCTGTGGGAGTTTGGGCAACTTTGGGCTTGTAGCCCTCAGATCTAAATAATAACATGGGCTCAAGGACAGGGTCGCCCTGCAACAACCTGACTCAAATTCTACTCCTTCATTTCATCTAACAGAAAAGACAAAATGTGTTTCTCCAATATGTTTTTTTAAAAGGTAGAAGCAGGGAAGTATCTTCAGGCAACTTGCATGTGCTTGCCAATGATATCCTACCCTTCCCTCATTCTGTGACGGTGGTGCTGAGATGGAGCATAGCTGCTGGACCAGAAAGGGCTGCAGAGGCAACCGAAACAGGTATCCGTCTTTGGACTAATGATGCTACTTCCAGGATTTATCCAAAAGAGATAATCAGATATATGTGCCTAGATGTTCATCAGAGAATTACACAGGATAGAAAAAACTAGAAACAGCACAAAGGGCCAACTGTAATCAAAGAGTATGTGATTCATCCCTAAAACTAGGCTACTGGAGAGCCATGAAAAGTTATGTTTTCAATGACTATTTTCTGTCATGGGAAAATGTTACAACATAATATTATGTGGTCAAAGCACATTACAGAATGAGTGGGTATAGATATGCATGTATGTGCTGGAGAAAATGAAATATATATATTTCAGAAAAGAATATACACCAAAAATAAATTAACACATGTAAAGAGTGTTTCTTAAATTCTCGACGCTATCCATTTTATGACTCCTCATTTAATATCAAGTTTAGGTGTTGACAAACACTATAATGTAAATAATACTGTCATATTATTATTCTAAAATGTATCCCAGTTTTAGAGGCATTAAAATGGGGGATGCCTATCTTTGTTAGAAGAAATAAAGCCATGTGATTTCAAGTTTAGACAAATAGTATTCCCAAACACACATTAGATAAGACTATAACAAATTGTTGGAAATGTTGGTGATGGCCAAGTTACAGATTTTCTGGATGGATACTGTCCTTCAAGATGCTCAGAGCCTGGTAGAGGGAGATGGATGCTCAGAAGGATTTCACATGTGAAAGTGACCACAGGGTTTGCAGAGTTGATAGTGGTCTGTTCTTGGGGAGGAGGGGAGGCATCAGAAAAGGTTTCAACTAGAGGTGATGCTTGGGTTGAGACATAGAAGAGGAGCAATAGGTAGATGCCTGCCCATTGCAGGAAGGGTGTTCCAAATGGAGGGAGCAGCATAAACAAAGACCTGGCTTTTCTGAGAGCCACAAATCCACTAGGGTTTGTTCACTGGCCACCACACATGCCCATGTGAGGTAGTTCACTTTTCTTTCAGGTTTTGAAAAATTTTCCAAACCCTACAAAAGTATTTCAAGATTCAGGTGCTAAGGCACATTGACATCCAGTGCCCAGAACAATGCCCAGCACAGAGGTCCTCAACAAACCTATGAACAGATGAATGAATGAACAAAACAGCAGATGTAACTAGAAAGCCAGGTCTTCCAGCTAGCCATTGCCTTTACCCTTCCTCTGCCTTTCGATGCTAAGAAAGCTCTCCTGGATGGTTACATCAGTTCCTGTACTTCAGTGTCAGCAAGGGGGACTTGAGTGTCTGAGAAACTCTTGAAACCTTAGAGGGACAGAAAACAGAAGAGCTGACTTTTTCTTTCATCTCTGCTGTTTACAAGTCTCATGACCTCAGACAAATGGCTTCAGTTCTCGGAATCCTGGGGGAGGGGGCTATCTGTAAAACAGAGATAATTGTATCTTCCCTGGCTGTAAAGCATTGAGAGGATCCTATTAACCAATAAGCATTAAAGCCATTCATGGTATCTAAAATTTTACACAGCTACAAGGGATTATCACTTTATAAATCATGAGAAAGGGCAAAAGGAATGAATCGTTTGCCCCAGGGTGTGGGAAATGGCAAAGTGAGACTCTTAAACCCAGTGCCTGTCTCTGTCCCTAGTGCCACACTCTCTCCTGGAGGCCCTGTTGGGATAGAAGGGAATAGAAAAGGACAAAGACGAAGCCTAAAAGGAGGGGTTCAGACTTACTGGTCTTGTCACTTTAGCCCATCTGCCCACTCTTCAGTTGACTTCTCAGAGAATCATGTCATGAGACCAAGTGGCCACTACCTATGTCTAAGTGCTACCTCTTCTCCCAGGATTATGGTCATGAGGTCAAAGCCAAGCATGACTTTCACCATGATTAACTCTTCCTTCAAAGGCTAGGACATGAGCATTCATCTTTTTGGGTTCTTCAACTATTAGTGCCCAGGACTTTCCCCAGGCCATATATCATGGCACTGGAGGCAGAAGGTGCAGACAAAAGTTGTCACTTATGTTGATGCAATGTGACGAGGATGATTAATGGCAGTCACACATGGCCGCCCAGCTTCTGACTTACCTAAGCTCACTATAGATGCTGACTTGAGTATTTTCCATGATCATCTTCCTTACCCACTTTCCCCGCCACTGCTTTCAATAATGACTTCGGCTTCAGGGGTCTTATTTTGAAGGAAGGGAGAGAAAATATTTGTTGAAGTTACCCAAATCACACCAGTGTCTCTGACAAGGCTACAGGCGTGACTTTTTATTCTCTGATTTCTTTTGCTTTTGTTGAATTTGAAATCCATGCACTCATTCAAAAAATATTTATGAGTGCCTACTCTAGGTGCATGGGATGTATCAGTAAGTAAAGCAAAAAAATCCTTGCCCTGGGGAAGCTTATGTTCTTGTCATAGAAAACAGGTATTTGTAGTAAATGGTAAAGTGTGCTACGGGGTGATAAGTATTAAAGAAAAAAATAGAGCAGAGTATGGGGGATAAGTTCCGGGATAAGGAATGAGATATAATTTTAATTAGAGAAAAGTAATCCTCATTGACAAGGTAATGTCTGCACAAAACTGGGAAGAGATAAGTGGGGAGCCATGTGTGTACCTGAGGGAAACATGTTCTGGGGAGTAGGAACAGACACTGCAGAAGCCCGAAGATGGGAACAAATTTGAACTGCTTGAAGAATAGCAACCAACTTGGTATAGCAGGTGAAGCCATCGTGCTGGGTAAATGGCATCGGGATGAGGTCAGGGAGGAAGGCGGGCCTGAGTCACACAGGGCTCTGCAGGCCATCTAAGTTATCAGCTTTTCCTCTGTAAGAGA
Organism: Xerus rutilus; assembly: GCA_028644305.1. Taxonomy (NCBI): domain Eukaryota; kingdom Metazoa; phylum Chordata; class Mammalia; order Rodentia; family Sciuridae; genus Xerus; species Xerus rutilus. The sequence continues at coordinate 171,805,859 of CM053400.1, forward strand.
CAGAAAAATCACTGGGAGGTTTGAGTCTAATTTATGCTTGAAAAGATTCGCATTAGCTGCCATTTGAGAACAGACAACAGATGGCCAGGGAGAGGCAGGGAGACCATGACAGTCACCCAGGACAGAAGGATGGTGACTTGACCAGAGTGTTACCAGGGCTGAGAAAGGCTGAATACTTGATGCCCCATGTCTCACCGAGTGTAAGATGCCACTGTTCATGGCATTCACATATTCCTAACTTGGAGATAATGAGAGGGGATGTCATCTGTATTTGGACTTGAGGAAGCACAGTATTTTAAAGTTGAACTAAAAGATTTCTGGCATGTTGTGAGAATGGGAGAGTCCAAAATGTCTCCAAAGTTTGGGGTGCATGCAACTAGAAGGGATGACCTCAACTGAGATGTGAGGAGAGAGAGAGCTGGAGAAGCTTGGATCAGAGTATAGCATGGGACACACTAAGTCTCAATGTCTACTAAAAATGCAGATGAAGATCCCTTGTAGGCTGTTGAATATATGCATTCAGGAGAAAGACTGAAAGCCTGGAGGAGACGAGCAAGAAAAGGAGAAAACCCAACATGGAGCCCTCAATCCCCCAATGTAGGAAGTCTGGGAGGGAAAAAAAGAAACCAGGAAAGGAGACTGAGAACTAACCTAAGTGATATGATGGAATAACACAAGGGAAAATGGCCAAGAGCTCTGGATGGTTTGCAAAGGAGAAAACAACCCACTCATCTGCTTCTAAAACAGAACAAAAATGGCGCACATCTGTGCCGAGTTGTGCTGAGCAGCCAGAATGGGTTAACATGGAAATGACCACAGCAAAGAGATGGCCAAGAGCGAAAGGCATTAGAGATGAAAAGATCAGGAAACCATGTCAAATACCGTACTAAGTACCTATCAACCCGTTTCTTCACAAGCTGCCTCATCCTGGGAAAGGTTTAGAGTGGTTTTGGGGAACTCAGCATGTTTGCATTGAACATCTTTAATTTTCCAAGGCAATTTTACGTTCAGTCCCACTGTGCTCCTCTCACTTACTGGGCCTGCATTGTGCTGCGATCGTTCACCACTCGCTCAGGCCACCCGGGCTAACAACCTGTGAACAGGCACTCCAGGCACTGGATTTAGCCACCAACTTGGAGACACACGCTTCCACCTGCCAAGGGTTGATGCTAATCCAGGGGCAAAACTAAGCATTTCATAGACTAAATGCTCAGGCACTCACAGCCTTATGTCTAAATCTGCAAAATGCAGAGAAGAAGCCCAAGACACAATCCACAGGTAGCCAGGCCGGCAGACTCCAGAACCTCCCCTGCTGAGCCAGGGCTCACATGGCCACAGGACTCATTTATCCTTCCTGAGGTAGATAGGGAAAATCACCAGACAGCAACGATAGCCAGCACATGCAGTGCCTTTCAGGTATAATACATTTTCGGGTCTTGAATTTAAGTTAGACTACGTGGCAGTGCTAGGAGGTGAGTACAGTGCCATGCTGGGCTCAGAGGAGGAAGCAGAGGCTCTTAGAGGTGAAGTGGTTTCCCTGGGGCAGAGCCAGGAGGGGCTCAGCTGGAATTGAAGCCCAGGTCTCCAGATCTTGGTAGCCAGCAGTGGCTTGGAGGAAGTTCCAAACAGATAAGCTGTAAAGGGCCTGACTTAAAAACAAGAGCAACTATCACCAAAGAAAGCAGGCAACCAAGGGAGGGCGGAAACAGCTGGGAGGAGACAGGACTCCCGGGCTCTGGGAGCAGGCACTGGGGGACTAAGAGGGAGGGGCATGGGCCCTCCAAAGGGACTGCAGAGGGAAGCTCCAACCATGCGCTGCTGCATGAGAGGGGTAAGGAGGCTTCCCAGCCTTACCTGGCGCTGCAGAGGAACCAACAGACCTGGATACTGGCCTCACTCACCATATTCCTGCTTGGCCAGGACTGACGTGGCTGCCAGGATGTGGGACCTTCAGCCTTAAAACCAGCAAAGTTGATGACATAGCAGAATGAGCCGGTCCCCCTAGTTAGCTTTCCCTCCCTGTCGCTCTCTAGCCATGTGAATCTTGGTTAACCTCCCCCACCTCTTGTGATCCTAATTGCCACTGACATGGAGGTCAGGGTGTGGCTGGTTTCTTGTGAGATTTAACGGGAAAACTCCTTACGTGCCACCTGGAGCTGGGAAGACATTCAAGCGGCCACAGTTATTGCCACTATGATTCTGTGAAAGGGGGTGTTCAGCTGTCCTTTCTCACCCTCCCAACATTCAGATGCAGTCTTCAGAGTTCTCCTAGAAAGGATTCCCCACGGAGTTGGTTTGGAGCCAGCTGTTAGGGATCTTCCCAAACACCATAAACTTCGAGAAGCTGAGACAACACCATTTGAGGATCAAGTGAAAACCCAGCTGTGGGTTCTTTGGTGCTTTTGCTATTTCTTGGAAGTTTCTGTAACTCCCAAGATTACTATATCCTAGATAAACTCACCCCCGAGTCAGAGTGCCTCACACCAGGTCAGTCCTGGGAACAGCAGCGAAGCCATTCATGTTTCCTCATGGCCCCCACACAGGCGTTCCAGGCCTTTAACCTGCCCCGGTTGATCCCACACTGTACCCAGACCCCTTGCCCACCCAGCCAACTCCAGCACATCCCCCAGGAACTGAAAGGGGTCTTGGGCCAAACTGATAGTATCGCGGTAACTGGTCCCTAGAACACTAGCTCTCAAATATTTGATGCAAAATTTCAGTTTATTATAAACAGAAACCTCAAGCCCTGTACCAAAACACATTCCCCCCTATTTTCTGTAAAGAACCCTTGCTTTGAAGTTCTGCACTACTCTTAGGCTATTTTCTCCTTAGCCATCAACCCCCATTGTGTTAATTGCACCGTAGGGTAATAATGTCTCTGTGCCAGTGCCCTGGACCCAACAGAACTCTTGCAAGGCAAGAGCCATGTGTCGTCCTTTGAGATGAACTAATAGTACAGCAGTGAAGAATATCAGCCCCCAACTGTTGTGAGTACAGAGTTTAATGTTGAAATGATGAAAAATGTTCTAAAATTGATCGTGATGATGTTTGCACATCTTAGTCAGATATACTAAAAACCATGGAATTATTTACTATAAATGAGTGAATTCTAGGCTATATAAATCATACCTCAATAAGGTTTTTTCTTAAGTATGATTTTAGTTGTAGATGGACTCAATATCTTTATTTTATTTATTTTTATGTGGTGCTGAATCCAGTGTCTCACGTGTGCAGGACAAGCATTCTAGCACTCACTGAGCCATGATCCCAGCCCCTCAATAAGGTTTTTTAAAAAGGAAAAAAAAGAGAGAGAAAAATACTACTGTGTGCCTTTGAATCCCAGCTTCTCTACTTGCTGTGTGATCTGAAACTAGCCACATCATTTCCTTGTGATTCAGTTTCATCATCGCAAATTGGGTTAAAGACCTACCTGAAAGCACTCTTACAATGAATTAAATTAATTAAAACAGTTCCCAGAATGTATAAAACAATATGCAAAAATATCAATTTGATTTTCAGCTCCATGTTTCCAGAATGTGGCCAAGTGCCTGATACCTAGTCAATGGTGAAGATTTTCCAGATATATGACCCGGAAGGAACCACAAGAACTCAGCTGTGCATCATTTTAGTTGACAAATAGCCTTATTGATAAGAAGAGAGCTGAAGAGGTCAAATGACTTGGTTTTGAGTTCTAATCACCACCTGAGAGCAAGATGACCTTAATAAGTCACTTTCTCATTCACCTGAGATTCAGCTCCTTCTTCAACAAATGAAACTGACAATTCTGCTTCAGCCAAGCTCTACAACTTGTTTCAAAGATGAAACCAGTTCATACTTTTTAAAAGTTATAAAGTAATATGCAAACACAGTTCCCTCCCAGAAACTGGTTTTGCCCTTAAGATCACCCAGGTGACTCTTTTCCCCAAAAGTCACACTCCCTTCCCCCTTACCATCCATTACTGCAGGAACATGAGCCAAATACCAAGAACAGGTGAGGTCTGACCCAGTGACAGAGGAAAGAAGTAACTGGGCTCTGAGACCAGACTGACCCCACTGCTCTGTGCCAGAGTTGGACAGTGAGCACCTGGGAATACTGTTCCTTTAAATTTTGCCCTTTGGTGGATCACAGATGAGTAAACTCAGGCAGCAGCTGTCAGCTCAGCTATGCTGAATCCTTCCAGGGCAGCATTCCCAGCAATGCCAGGGTGGGAGGAAGAAATTAGGAAGGCTGAGCTACCCAGAAATTCTAATTTAAAAGCCTCTACTGCCATCTACCGACCTAGATGGAAATCCATTGGCAAAAAGCCAAGAAAGGAGATGGCATGGGGAACTTAGCAATGACAGAGGTTTTATAGACTAATGAATCCACCTCCTCATCCTCCCGGAAAACTGAGCCCCACGGAAGTAAAAGGCTCACCTGGGATCACATCTCTAGCCCACAGCAACCCTTATCACTTTAGATCTTCACTCCGCACTACCCTACCCCATTTTAATCTGAAAAGATGAACCATCAGCCATGCTGGCTTGGAAGGAAGAGTTTCTGCCAGGTACCCCTTTCCTCTCCATCTTCTGTTCTACCTTTTCTTCTCTATCCAGAGCCTTGTGTCACACTGTCAACACCCCCTGGCAGTGATAAAATGTTGAGCCATTCACTAGAAACTATTTGTCTTTTTTTTTTTTTTAAGAACATGAAGGATAGATCAGATCCTGCTTAACAGATACTCAGCACTCTCAGATTGCAGTCATTTGCATCAGATTCAAAAGATTTTTGCCATTTCTACATACTAACTATATTATTAATAGCATTTTAAGTGACTTTTTTTTACTAAAATCAATGTATTCTTGAAAGAATACTATTACTTTCAGAAATGGAGAAACAATAGCACTTGCCATGAAACAAAAATTAACCATGAGAAGCAACACCTGAAATGTAAAACTTAAATACAGACATTCACATATAAAGCAGTTACCTTGCTTTCTAATTTGGAGGAACCATTGTTTACTGGTAGCAAAGAAAGGTCCCCCTCTCTGCTCCTGACAAGAATGAGAGAAATGTGACAAAAATAGAGCTTTCTGCAGTGTGTATTCATGTTCTGCTGGGGCCTCTCTGTGTGTGCACCATTTTCTCTCTCGATTGTCTTCTCCCTCTCCCGCCCCATTACTGAGCTCAGGAAAAACTCTCACCAGGATCTTCTGTGTTGCAAGCCCTAAGCCCAGGGACTGTGGGTTCTCGCCAAATTGTGACAGCATCCTTCCCGGGGGCTTATGCAACAGCTGGGGCACTGTCACTCATTACAAAGAGCAATGGACATTCTTTTTGCATTGCTCCAGCTTCCTTGATTGGCTGGCCCACCTGTTGGAGTGGAACCATGGAACCATCCGCTCCCGGGGCCCCTGGCCTTTGCCTGCAGACCAACTTTATGGCCCACTTTCCATTTCCTGCAGGTGAGTGTCAATGCCACTTGCTCAGAACACAGCTGTCTGGCAAAAGCAGCAGCAAATGTAGAGTCAGGCCCCAGTTGCGCTTAGCAGCATCCTCCGCGATCCCACTGGCCCACAGGCAGCGAGTCAGTCTGTCTTAATTGAACAAAAAGAGGGTTAATTAGCAATTACTCCTAAAGACACATTTGTGTCTATTTTGAAAATATTTGGGAACCAGTCTATTCAACAACCACCTGGAAGAAAGCTGGCTGTACAATTGTTTTCCAATCAAACAGAATCATCACCTTTACACCTTTGAGAAAAGAGCGCTTAAGCGGATTACCACATTAATCTATAGTCCATTTAGGCATTGAAGTAAAGGCAAGAAAGCAAAAAGAAGAAAATAGAAAGTGTGCAGAGCCCTGCCACCTACTGACAACCACAATTAACCCGTGTGTCATCTTCCTTCTGTCTTCATTGTAGAACTTGTTTGGCATTTTGTTTTTGTTTTTTTAATATTATTTTAGTTGTTGACGGGCCTTTATTTTATCCATTTATTTTTATGTGATGCCAAGAATCAAACCCAGTGCCTCACACATGTGAGGCAAGCATTCCACCACTGAGCTACAACCCCAGCCCTTGTTTTGCATTTTGTACAAAAATGAGTCCATGCAAAACATGTTAGCTTGTTATCCTTTGTTCCACATAGCATTATATTCCAATCACCTTTCCATCATTCAACGTCCCATATGACAGCATTTGTAAAAAGTACAGCACATCCCAGTTACAAATGAGTAAAATGAGCTAAAAGGAACTGATTTATTAAGTATTCTAGATGTTAGCTATTATAATGCCCATTTTATTTGTGTTAACATACATTAATTGTACATATTAGTGGGGTATAGTGGGATATTTCCATACATGCATACACCACTCACAAATCCAGCCACCCTTTACTCAGCCCACCCATCCCACCTCCACCCACCCCTCCCAGTCTCTATGAATCATGATTCTACTTTCATCTTTCCTTTTTTTTGGCTTCCACATGAGAGAAAATAATCACTACTGGTCTTCCTGCTTCTGGCTCATTCACTTAATATTCTCCAGTTCCATGCATTTTGCTGCAAATGACAGGATTTCATTCTTCTTTATGGCTGAATAATACTCTGCTGTGTTTGTGTACCCCATGTTCTTTATCCACTCATCTACTGAACCACACCTAGGCTAATCTCACACCTTAGCTCCGGTGGAAAGTGTTGCAATCATGCTGGGTGTGCAGGTATCTCCAGTGTGACTTCGTTGTCACAGGGACAACATGCCCAGCAGTTGGGTAGCTGGATCATATGGTGGTTCTGCTTTTAGCTTTGTGAGGATCCTCCACCCTATTATCAATAATGGCTGTACTAGTGAACACAGCAGTGTTGGACATGAATACGGCCTCTTCCTCTATCAACCCTCTTGTGTGTCAAGGTTGAAAAGAACTCTGCTCTCGATGTCAGGAGATCGGGGCTATACCCTCACCAATGCCATTCACCAGCCAAACAGTCATGGCCACCTCACCATTTTATCTGGGTTTCAAGGTCCTAACCCTATACATCCTGCCCTGCCAGGCTCAACAGAATCTAAAGAGTGGATGATGAAATAATGAAGTGAGATACACATTTAAGAGATCTTTGTGAATTCTCTTAGAGGTCCATCAATGGTGAACTCTAACACTCTAAAATACATTAAAGACTTACAAATAGGGAAGGAAATACTAAACCCAGCACATTTCAGAAATAGAGAAACCGACTTCCTGAGAAGTTTGACGACTTGCTCAAAGTTTCACCGTGAACTAGGAGCCCAGCTAAGGCTAGAAGCCAATGTCTGAATTCACACAATACTCCTGTTAGAAGACCACCTTTAGAGTGATAAATGTCCCAACATGTTCACATAAACATACTGAAAACAATTCAGTTTGTTCTGTTTATTTCAGTTCAATAAAGATAAGCTAGAAAGTTTACTACCTACAAGGACTCCCTCAGTTGTCGAATTCCAGCTCTGATTTCTGTCTTAAACTTAACTTCTTTCAACTTTGTGGGTTTCTTTGTATGTCTCTTACAAGAACAAGAGCTGCCTGAAAGGAGTAGAGGAAAAAAAACATAAACTCCAAGCGTGGATTTTACACATGCTGGGAGTTCTCACAGCAGATTCCAGGCCCAGCAATCTCCTGCCTCTGACCTGAAGTGGTCTGGTCAATTGATCACATCCCAGGAATTTGGAGAGCTGCCTGGGCAGAGAAAATTAGTTACAGAGTCACAGAGCCGTGAGGCCCGTCACATGCAAGTCACTTCCAGCCTGGAACGCATTGCAAATTCCTGCCTTCTGAGTGGCGTTTCAGATGACTGTGGGCAGTCACCAAAGCAACAGAAGGAAGTCAGAAGCAGGGGCATTCCAACACCCTGCCCAGACCCACAGTCACAGAAAAGGAGAACTCAGAGGCACCACCGCGACTTAATGTTGTCTGAACAAAAATATCAAGTTTCAAGTTGCCCTCATTTGGAAACACTGAGAGCGTTTGCTGTTGAACAGCACGGAGACCCTTCCGCGTCAACCCACAGCTTTCCAGACTGTTCCCAAGGCACAGACGAGGCGGCAGGGTTTCTTGTAGATATGTCAGAGCTTCTGAAAGCCTGTTTATTACAGGCCACATACTGTGCCAAGGGTGTTGCCAGCCTGATCCCTGTATGCTGCGTCAGGAGGGAGCCACTGTGGTCACCAAGACTGGTGCTCGGCACAGCTAAAGAATTTGAACAAGGCCAATAACTGGTAAATGGCAATGGGTGAACTTAACCTCGGTCTGTCTGACTCCAAACCCAGGTTCTAAACATCTCAGAGAAATAGGAGGCAGTGAGGCCTTCAAATAATGGACAAAGGGTTAAGGATTGCAGCCTTTGTTTTGTAGATTCCCTTTTCCGTGGCAGATATGTTCGAAGACCCCCAGCAGGGGTCTGAAACCATGCACAGTACTGAACCCTATATACTAGCACCGCTATACCATGATTGTCAATCTGATGACCTAGATGGCTACTAAGTGGCAATAGGCAAAGAGCACATTCAGCGCAGATGCCCTAGACAAAGGGATGATTCAAGGCCAGAGTGGCACAGTGCAAGATATCATCATGCTACTTAAATGGAATGCAATTTAAAACTTCTGAAGGGTTTATTTATGGCATGTTCCATTTAATATTTTCAAACCAGAGTTGACCACAGGTAACTGAAACCATGAATAAAGGGATATTTCTGTGTTACCAAGTCACCCCCACTGCAAGGTCATTTGGGCTGCAATGCTTTGAAAAGTCCTTCTCGTGTCAAAATGTTTCGTCACTCTTAATTTCTGCCCTCTGCACCCCACAATCCTCTCATTTCCCAAACTCTCCTCAGAGTAGTCTGTCTCAGACTCCTGTTCCCATGAAAGACATCCCCTCACATCACAAAGGGACTTTTGTCTGATTTCTGTTCTTCTAGCTGAAGTTTAAGTGAAGTGCTTCTTGCTCTAACCCAACCAAGAGAGCATGAATGTCCTCTATGTCATGTTACCTTTGCGGTTACTGTGGGCGCTTCATCTGGTGATGTGAAATAGGATTAAATTTTTTCCTAAAACTCTGGGGCTGGGAGGGGCTTGGAAATTCCGTATTTAACTTACTCTTTCCTTCAGATAGGACCCCTGTAAATCACCAAAGCATAGAAATCACCTGGAGAGTCACAGGGAGGGTGTTATCAGCCACTCTCTATTTATAAGGAAATCAAGGCAGGGAGACTGAGCTGAGGTCCCTCGAGTAGATAGCAGCTAGAGCAAGAAGGCAGGCAGGAGCCTGGGTCTCTTAGAGTGAATTCTGACTTTCCATATAGCCTTTTCCCAGAGAATCTATGCAGTATTATTAATATAAGCTGTGGACACTAGACAGGTCTGTGGACACGTGAGAACACTGTGGTCTTACAGGCATTCAATGCCACTTTTCTGATATTTTTTACCCTGTACCAGAGATATCAAGGAATATAGGTTAATTCACTATCCCCCAAAGGTGCAGGTCAGGACCTTGAAATTAATAACAGACAGGCATGGAGCGCCCTCTGTCGGCAAGCAAGGCTTACAAGCTGCCTTCCCAACAACTGTCCCACATCTGCCTGGTCCACAGGCTCTCTGTGCATGCCACAGGCTCTGAAGCAGACACAGCATGAACAGCAGGCCCCAGAGTGGCTCCCAGCCAAGCCCTGCCACCCCACAATTGTGTGGCCACTGGTGGATTACCCGCATGGATAAGACCGGGATTCCTTATCTCTATATCGGAGTTCAGAACACCTTAGGGTGGGCTGAATGATGACCGTCCTAAAGATATGTCCATGTCTCAGCCCTCAGAGCCTATGAAAGAGAACTTATTTGAACACAGGGGTCTTGCAGATGTCATTATGCTAAGGATCTTGGGATGAGATCATCCTGTACTATCCAGATGGCCCTGAGTTCCAGTGACAAGTGACACCAGGAAAAAAGACAAGAAGAAAAGTCTGTGTAGACAGAAGTAGGGCTAGGGTGATACAACCTCAGGCCAGTGAGCAGCTGGAGCCTCATAGTATAAAAGAGGCAAAGAGGCATTCTCTCCAGAGACTCCAGAGTGGGAGTGACCCTGTGGACACCCTGTCTGCAAACTCTGGTCACCAGAAGTATGAGACAATACATTTCTGGGTGTTTTTTAAGCCACTAAGTTTGTGGTCATCTGTTACAACAGTCCTGGGAACTACCACACATCTGCTGCGCTGCCTGTTAGCATGGACCCATCCCAGAGAAAGGACTCCCCACATCGCTGGTGCTATTCCTGCCCTTCTTGTGCTCAAAGCAAATGTGAGCCCCTCCACATGCTACCCATTCCTCCAGGAGACAGCCCCCCACCCCAAACTCGAGAACCAAGTTTTAGTGTTTCGATTTAGGGTTGCTTGTCTGTTTCTTGGAGGGAAAGCATACAGATACCTATGTCCTGTGGGGATTTTTCAAAATACAGAGCCCCAATTTTGATTCAAGTGAAGCCAGATGGAACCTATGAGTGTATTATGAGAGCTTTTCCCAGTTGATTCTGATATAAAAATGGGACTGATATTCAAGCAGTGCACACTGATCAGTGTTGCTCTGACTCTCTGTGATGAGATCAGAGAGTGAAATACCTTTACTCTGGCTCCTGTACGCCAGGGCTGCCCTGCCACCACTCACCTGAGGCGAACCAACGAAGCAGACTAGTCGACCTGGCATAAGGCAATGACAATAACCAAATAACCCATCCGGCTCCAAAGCCCTCACACAGTGCTGCTCCTTGGATCTGTTTCATACACTGCGAGTCTGCAGATGATTCTTTGAGAGAGATTAAAAGCCTTCTGATTTTACCAAAACAAATTTTAAATCTTATTTTCCAGGCAGGATACTGAGGTCAGAGAGATTGAGGGACACACCCAGGATCACACAGTGAGGAACTGACATCCCAGGCCAGAATCTCAGACTTGGGAACTTTATCCAAGGCTTGTCGCCCCACCAGCCACAGCCTCAGCCACCCAGCCCCAATGCAGAGCCTGCAGCGTGGACATCTCAGACTCCAGTGCCTCTCTTCAGGTGTGACACTTCTCAGGAGGTCCATGACTGATATGGGACAGGACGCCCAGGCAGCGCCAGCAGCCCCCCCTCTGCAAGTGGCCTCGGTCACCATCAGCACCAAGGCAGCTCAGTTTCCAGGCCACTGCTTCCAGAGGTAGCAGTTCCCTGGGAAATCTCCCTGATGATCAGATCTTCCTCACCACGGAAGCTTCCCCCTTCCTTGGAGCCAACACCCAGTTTATCTCCTCTGAGGAAATGTCCAGGTCATAGGACCGTTGAGACAGTTCTCAGAACACAATGGTGAGGCGCATGTTCTCACAGAGAAGAAAAGGAGTCGGGGGAGGCACACAGTGATTACCAAACTGGTTCTGAGAAGGAGCCCTTATCTGCTCTGACCCGGCTCTGGACCCAGAGTAGTGTCGACCTCGCAGCTAGCTGGTCAGCGAGGCGGCTGGGTAAAGTCCTCGGAAGCTAGAAGAATCCACCACCCAAAGGCAAATACGCTAAACCAGAAGCACCTAGGAGAGCGCTGCCTGCTCCAGCCTCAGGCTGCACCAAGCCAGAGGCCACAGTGAGATGATGCTCCAAGCACCTCCTTGATGCCTTAACATGGAGGGACCATTCCCTGACACGTTCTTCCCTCAGGGAGCCCAGCCCCTGATGCAGTAAGGAGGATGCTATGTTTGTTTGAAAAGGTAGGTAGTCATAAGAGCCCAAGAATTATTCCAAAACTGAGACAGACAGAGGCAGAGGATACAAAGTACTACCTCGTCAATGAGTAACTAGAAAATGGTAGAATCAATAAGTACTAGAAGAGTTTAAAGGGGCGAGTTCAGGCAGAAAGGACTTGCAAGCAAAGCTGGGCTTAATGTCTATCATTTATAGATGTCATGGGCTTAATAATAGCTATCATTTATTGAGCACCTACTACCTGCTAGAATTCAGGAGTTCCTCTTTCAAAAACTCCACAAGGTCTGCGAAAGTATCTCCACTTCACCAACGGTTGCCTGAAACATGGACAGGCCAAGTGACCTCTCCCACAGGAACTCAGCTCCCAACACAGTGGGAAGTGAGGCTCTGCCTGACCCTAGGGCCCGGGCCATTTCCTGAGTATAAGGAGAGCTAGGATAAAAGCAGAATGAAGAGGGGTCGTTGTAGACAGGCAGAAGGAGAATCTTAAATCACACAGGCAGGAAAGTCAAAAGCAGGCTTGGGACCACTAACAGCACTAACAGATGCATTTAACTAGCTTGGAGGCTTCTGGAATGGGTAATGTAGATTGAGTGCTTCTATGCCTGGCAAAGTTCTGAGAACTTTACTTGTGTCCTCTTCTTGCACCCTCGCAGTAATTCTGAGGGGTAGGGTATCATTTCCAAAAGATCAATATGGTTGATGAGGCACAGAAAAGTTAAGCAACTTGTCTAAGATCACACAGCTGGTAAGTGTCAGAAAGAGGGTTTGAACAGTCTGGGCTGAAAGTCCACACTGCTGATCATCAGATTATACTCAAAGGGGTGCATCGTGGGCAGGCTGGAAGTAGGATTAGTGTGGACATGGCATTAAATGCCAGGAGTTTACACTCAATTCTTCTGCAGGAAAAAAAGAAAGAAAAGGATTATAATGAAATAACTGTCCTTATGTAAATAAAATAAACTAGTAGAGAGGATTTCAAATGTTCCTAGCAAAAGAAATGGAAAGCCTCTGAGTTGATAAGCACGTAAATTACCCTGATCTGATCATTATACATGGTGTACATGTAACGAGCAGTCATGCTGTGCCCCATAAGTATATATATAATTACTATGTGTTGATTAAAAATAAAAGTACATTTTTATTTAAGAAAAGAACAAATCAGTCATTAAGAACCAAAGAAAAGTTAGAGAGAACAGCGCCCAGCCACGGGCCAGCTCCCTCCAGTTCTCTGCGTCTTCCCTTCCATGGCAGTCATGGGCCAAGAGGAGACGTTTGGCTGGGTAGCCAGAGGTGGACTGGGAGGAGGACAGCAGCAGGATGGCTGCTAGAGCCAGGGGGTCCTGCAGGCCAAAGGCACAGGGTAAGTGGGACAAGGGTGCAGGACGCTGGAAGGAACAACCGAGCAAGAACCATCAAGAGGAGCAGGCAGGTGACTTGAGGAAAGTAGCTGTCATGGCCTGTGATTGAGTTTAATCTACAGGAAGCTTTTCCTGACCAAAGAAACAGGCTGGCTGAAGGCAGAATGCCAGCTGTCTCTGTCCCCAGAAAATCACGTGTTGGTGTCTCTGTCACCTTCTGTGTGCCTCCAGGGGGCTGAGGGGGGGCAGGACACGAGGAGAGGGACATGTCTTCACAGGGCTGGCCTTGGGAGTTTCCAGGCATTTCCAGGAGTTTCCCCGGAGGGCGTTTCCCATCACAAGGAGATTCCATGTGTTACCTTGCTTGATTCCATCCACCCTTTCCCAAAAAAAAAAAAAAAACAGAGCTGTAGGAAAGCAGGGCAAATAGTGAGCATTTCTTTGAGTGGCCTGTCCCAGGGAGTGTTCCCGTGTCCGCCTCAGACACTTGAGATCATCTTCGCCCTCCCTGGAACATGGCTTTTGACCCCCACAATGAAGAAGAGGACTTGAGCCCCAGTGTGACAAGAGGATTTCTCATGGGCACACGACCAAGAAGAGGCAAACTTGAGGTCAGACACTCCCTTGCTGTTCTCTGGGACAAGGGACAGGTCTGGCTTCACCGTGGCACATGTGAGGAATAACCAAGGCTCCAAAACACCAGGCAGGTACTGCCAGAGCTCGGATCTCCAGTTCAGTGATAGACTGGCTTTCTATGACATGAGTTAAGTACACTTGGTTGTCCCTTCAAAGGATGGCCTGTCTTTCCAGCCGGATCTCCCCACAGCACCCCCACCCAGGAGGGCCTCTGGGCGACTCGCCTGGTAGCACTCAGCTCTTGGGTGGCATTTCCCTTCTCCAGGTCCTCCTTCCCTGGCCGCTGGAGGCCCAGTGCTAAAGCCTCTTCAGCACATTCAATCCTTCCCTTCCTTTAAGGCTCAGCTCAAGTGCCATCCCCCTACAAGTCTCCCCACGATGGATCGTGCCTCCTGGGCCCTCCTGGGCCACCGGGCTGCCACAGTCCACTTCTCCTTCCTCGCATGACCCTGACCTGAGGAGCCGTCAGTCATCTCTGCACTCTTAATAAACGCTGGTGAGCCAACACCTAAAGGAATGTGGGAACACATGGCCAGGTTGGTCAGTGAGTGAGTCAATGCACAGACAGGATGGGACCCAGGGGTTGTAAGCAGTGGAGTCCACGTCACAGCCTCGAAATTCTACCCAGGACTTCACCCATGATTTTCAGCATGATCTCAGTAAAGTCACTTCCCTTCCCTTGGCCTCTATTTACTTGTGTTTAAAAGGGGCTTAGAGGACAATTGCTCGCCTTTTTGAGCTCCAATTCTGTGAATGAAAAGATGCCCTTGGACAAACCGCATTAACGTGTATCTCGGACCTCTCCCTTGAAAACAACCATCATCCTCACCCTGGGGCTTATCTGAAGCCAGCCTTCTCTGCCCCGTCCCCTCCAGGAGCTCTGCTATCTCCTGTAAGACCTCCTCAGGGTGTGTGTGAACAAAAGCAAGCGCCTTATCTGGTTACTCTCTCATGCACCATCCTGCCGTTGGAAAACATGAATGGATTTGCCGAATCCATGGCCTCTGATAGTCTTCCTGTCCCAGGGATGGCTAGAAAGGCAGCCTCAGCTTTCTTGGAACGATTGTGCACTTTCATGCTGCTATCAGGGCTGGCAAGAAGGCAGCTACTAGCCTGGACCCTTGAGCTAGGTTCAACTTCAGGTCAAGACAGGGGCCCCCAGCCGCTCAGGGCACAGGAGCCACAGGAAGAAATTCTAGGATGTTGCCAGAAGCTAACAACAGTTCCCAGCTGTTCCCAGCCGCCTCCTGCCGTTGAAGGAGTTTGGAATGGGGGTCTTTCTACAGATGCAGCAGAAGGGTCTAGTGGATGGCTGTGCCTCTGGCCCAGCCATGAGGACAGGCCTGGGAGAACAGAAGTCTCTTTGTTATTGGTAGCTCCTGCACATGGCCAACACCCTTGACGGAGTCTTCCCTCTCCCCAGAGCCCGTGGGGACTTTGACATCATGCACTGATGCTCTGTCCTTGCGTGCTGACTTTAAACCTCTCCTGCTGCTTGCCCGTGGCCTGGACCCCCTCTGCAGTTCCAGTTGGAGCATATTTTTCAAAGCTGTCTATGAAAGGACAGTTCCAGCACAGAATTCCCATAAGTGAAATCAAAATAATACCATTAGGCTAAATTTTGCTTGGAATGCTTGTATCTTCATCCCTCCTCTCCCCGCCCTCCCCATTGTATGCCACCACTCCCGCCCCTCATCCCCACTTTTTGTCTGGCCATTGATTAATCATCTATCAAGTCTCACCTTTGGTGTCCTCACCTCAGAAATGCCCCCCCACCTGTCTCAGCAATCCAAACCCTGCCCCTCCTGAGCTATTCATCCACTATCCCTGTCCCGACCCCTCTTGCACCTCTGAGTGGCCTCACTAGGACACACTTGCCTGTGTGGCAATCATGCCCCCACATGTACCACAACCTCCTAGTGGTGGGCACAACTAGGATCCAGGTCTCCTGAGTCCTAGCACCACAATTTCCTACTACATCTCCTGGAGCCTTTCTCTGCTTGAACTTGTTTTTTTAATTCTCACATCTGAAAGCAGATAGGTGCAGAATTCTAGAAATCCACATCATTTGCCAGGAGTGCCCCTGGCAGGAACAGAAGGTACCTCTGGAGCCTAATACCCTGCTCCCTACCAAGTGGGATATCGGCTCATTCCGAGAAGGAAGGCTGGGCTCCAGCTGCACTACTCCAGCCCCCTGAGCTACCTTCACCTCTTTCCTGGCTCAAAGGATTTGAGAGTTTGTGCTACAGAGGCTTCTTTTGAATAGCAGAAGCCATGCAAAGGGAGAATGCATTTCCCTAACAAGCCACTACAGGCTGCTCTCTTGGTCATGTCAATACCCCAACGGAGGGGGCCTTCTAGCTTAGAAACTGCTCCTCCAGAGCTGAGCTGAGGAGCCCCTGCAAGCCAGTTTCCTAGTCTGCAAAGCATAAGCTTCAGACTCATAAAAAACTGTGTTGCTTTAGACAAGTTTCTCAAATTCTTTGAAAATTACCTTTCTAATCTGAAAAATAGATTCTTCTTATTATTGTGAAGAACAATGAGAAAAATCATCACCTTCTTTGGCACTTATAAAGTATTTGCTCTTTGATAACTCCCACCAGAAGTGCCCCTGGCAGGGACAGACGGTACCTCTGGGTTTTTAATTTTCCTCTCCTATTTCCTATTCTGCCCCTTCTTGATCTTTATCTCACTCTGTTATTTTCTGGTCATTTCTCACATTACCAAGGTCCTTTAGACTTTGACCATCCTGGGGAGTGACTGTCATCTCCCAGTGGTCAGCACCCAGGAGAGTCTGAAAGAAAGCACGGTTCGGTTCTCCTGTGTGAGTCAAGGACAGCTGCCTGGACAAGGGGGTTGGAGCTAACTCTTGACAAAGGAGGTTTCTGGGTGGAAGAATGTGCACAGGCCTGCAGCGCATGGATGGTTTGGGGTGCCTGGTCAGTATGGCAGAGCCCAAGCAGGGAGCTGGGCCAGGACAATGCAGGAAGAAGGGGCAGATAAGGTCTCTCATTGTGAAACTCCAGGTAACATTCCAGAATGCCCTCCCAGGGCTGAGGGTGAGTCAGGTCATGTCTGTGTGGTGAATCTCAGTCCCGCGCTGATCATGGGGAGGATTCATAGGAGAGGTGCACAATGAGACACTAAGACACTCAGGGCAGGAGGTCTTGGAGCTTAACCCAGCAAGAGTTGATAAGGGACCCCAGCAGGACAAAAGACAATGAGGATGAGGAGGGAGGGAGGGACCAAGAGATACTCCTGAGACACACCTAAGACATGACACACAGGATCTGGCAATTGATTTGGGCAGGAGGAGATAGAAAGAACACAAAAATGCCTCAGGTTTCTGGCTGGGGAGGCAGGCTTCCTGGGTCAACATGGAGGAGGTCTGGAATGCAAGAAGAACACAGCCTTGGCTGGAAGAGACAATGGGTTTAGTCAGTCACATGCCGTGCTTTAGTTACCCATGGGGCATCCAGGGGACATCCAGAAGGCATGCAGCAGATGGACCTGCAGTGGAACCAGGACATCTGCATTGGAGACATAGTTTGGGGGCCATTTGGCATGAAGGTGATTAATGAATCTTCGTGTAAATGAGATCACCACCAGGCTAGAGTCCCTATCAAAAACAAATACATAAAAAGCAAAGCTAAGCCAGGCGCAGTGGTGCATGCCTGCAATCCCAGCACTTTGGGAGGCCGAGAGAGGAGAATCACGAGTTCAAAGCCACCCTCAGCAACAGCAAGGCACTAAGCAACTCAGTGAGACCCTGTCTCTACAGAAAACACAAAATAGGGCTGGGGATGTGGCTCAGTGGTAGAGTATTCCTGAGTTCAATCCCCAGTACCAAAAAAAAAAAGAAAAGCTAAGCTAAACCAGCATTTAGAAAAAGAAAACATGGCAAGGAGAGCAGAAAAAACAGCAGAGAGATGGAGGAATTAGCTAGTGAGGGCGAGGAGAGGAAAGAAGGCAGCCATGTGTGGTGACACATACTTGTACAGAAGCTAGAATTCACAGAACCGTGTGCTAAAATAAGTCAATTCTGCTGCACGATAATTTTTTAAATAAAATTAACAAAATACAAAAAGAAAAGTCCTTTATGATTTACCTACCCACAGAGGAAACCACTGCTAACACTCCGGCCTGGTTCCTTCTCATCTTTGATTTTCCTGTGTATTTATTGAAATGGGGTAGGATGTGCCATTAACAAGTACAAACGTGATCTTGCCTAATTTATATTATATTATTTTAAGACTACATGTGTTAAATAAATAAAGTGGTGCCAACACAGGAAAGAAGGGAGGAGGGAAGGAGAGAGGGAGGGAGGAAGGGAGGAGGCATGGATCTAGCTGAACAGGCAGAGGGCTGAGGGAATATAAGCTTGAGAAGGACATGGTTTTTTTTGTTTTTTGTTTTTTGTTTTCAAATTCATTTTAAACCTTACCTAAAGCTTTGAAATACACAAAGCTCTTTCTTTGTTTTTCAAAGAAGGAGGAGGGGGAAAAAAAACACTTTTTTTTTGGTGATTCAAGTCCCTGTCCAAAACTCCCCTTTGTGTGGTAACAGTGCCATCTGCTGGACATTAGTGGTATCACCACAGAGTGCAGGAGGTCGCTCAGGTTGGCAAACCCACAATCCCAACAGACTGAACCCAGGCCCAGGTAGCCTGCAGGAGGTGAAGTACCTTCACTAGAGTGTCCATGACCCATTGGACACTCTACCCTCTCCGTGGCCACAGACTTAAATATCAAACATTTCCAAGGAACATAAAGGCATGAGCCCCCATGGAATGTGAGGGGGGCTTAGCTGTGATTTAGGCAATTGATTTGGGCAGGAGAAGAGTGACAGTCTGCAAGTCCTGGAGTTGCCTTCATATAAGCACTGAGGCTAATATGGTTCTTGGGGCCAAAGTACAGCCAAACAAACATCCAGGCCTAAGGGCTGCCTCTAGCAGGAGCCAGGAATGAGGGGGCACAGCTAAGCCAGCGGTTCACAAAGGTAAGGACAAGGATGGGAGAAAAGAGGCAAGGACCTCACACTACCCACTGATTTAAAGGGCCGGTCCCAGCCCTCAGTGCCCTCCCTGAGTCACGGCCCTGACCTCACACTCCAGGGAGTTTCACAAAGACACACTGTTAGCCAAAATGCTTAGAAATAGAAATTTCTGTAAAACAGGAAAAGGCTAATGCATGAGCATGCCAGTTAGTTTAATTCTTGGGATTCATGTGCATTCTCTCCAGGATATCTAATGGCTTTCCTCTCACTACCAATTTCACCAGGAAAACTATGGAGTCGTCGATCTTGGGTGCCTTCATTAGCATAGCATGTTGCCCAGTGTGGAGTGTCGTCAGGCCCCAGACAGACATGCACAACAGACTAGGGCTCTGTCCTCCCGGAGCGCACAGCCAAGGAGATGACTTCAGGACAAAGGGCACAGGCTCCGGGACAGGGAACCAGGGTTCCCGTTTGTCACTTCCTGCCAGAGTGATCGAGGCAAGTGGCTCACCTCACAGTGCCACACTCCCTCGCCTGAGAATAGCGGACACTGAGTTCTGGCCCCGCGAGCTGTGGCGAGTGCTAAGCGAGGCTGCAGCTGAGAACTTAAAGCCGCGCCAGCCCTATGGTCAGGCCTTAAGAAAGGTGAGTGACTGTCACCATGGTGCCAGGCCTAAGGGTCCTCTTTCTAGAGCAGCAACTCCGGACAGTGCAGAATACAGATTTGAAGGGGGAGAAGATCGCCCTGAGACTGCACTGGCTCAAAGGACCACTTGGTACTGTGGTGGGCTACACAATGCCCCCCTTAAAGATGTCCATGTCCCGGCCCCTGGAATCTGGGAACATTACTTCATATGACAAAAGCGAATTGCAGCTGTGATGGAGGAACTTGAAAAGGGGGATCCAATGGAATCACAAGGGTCTTTGTAAGGGGCAGGCAGGGGATCAGAGTCAGGGACAGAGGTGCTGTGACAGAGGGAGCAGATGGGGAAGAACTGGATTCATAAGCCAAGCCACATAGGCAGCCTCTAGGCTGGAAGTGGCAGGGAAAGCTCCAGGCGGCACTTGCCCTACAAACGCCTTGACTTGATTCTAGCCCCTTAACACTCAGTTCACACTGCTGGCCTCCAGAACTGGGACAGAATACATTTATATCCTTCTAAGCCACACAGTTTGTGGCAGCGGCAATAGGAAACTAATATAGATTTTAATAAGAATAGGCTTGTTTCTTTTGTGTCTCTTGAAAGGCAGCATGATAGATGGAGGGAGGACTAGGTCTGGCATTTAAACTCTGTCTCTAGAAGTTCCTCTGTGTCATTGCACACGTTACTTGCCTCTCTGAATCTCATCATTCCACATCTAAAATGAAGATAAACATATTCGTTTCAAGTGTTGGCTTCAAAAGTACACAGAAGATGCTTAAAAGTTATATCACTCTTCCTGCTAAAAATACATGACACTCTTTTCCCTTCCCCAAAGAGCTGACTAGTTAAAGGGAGCAGCTCTTCAGAGCTTTGGTGACTGGTGTCCCCTTGGGCACAGGCCACTGATCATTTCTATTGTTTGACTTCTCGTTGCTGTTGGAGGTTCACACTGAAAACCTAGATCCCGGGTGCTTCCCAAGAGGTAATATTTTAGTGTCTGTACCATGCCTGCCGGGACCTAGCTCCTCCTGGCCATGTTCCCCAGTGCCCTGTTCATGATTTGAAGACTGCTAACTGCCATCTGTCCTCAGCTCCGGGCCACCTTGACATGGGCAGGCCAATTCACCAACACCCCACTCTACCAGAGAGATCAGCTCAGAGTCTTCGCCTGCCCCTGACATCCTGCTGACATTTCTATTGTCACCAATGTGACACTGGCGAGTGTGTGTGGCTGCCGGGTACCACCCTGGAGGCTGGGTGAGAGGATGAGGTCTTTTCCATGTCTCTCATCCTTTTCCTGAGAGGGCGTTTCCTTGACACAGTAACACCAAGGAATTGTGCCTTTCATCATAGGAGATGATCAATTAGCAATTTAAAAATAAAAACGTCTGTCTTATAGAGGTTTCCCTCATAGACAAGAGAAAGTCTCTGCTAAGGAGAAAGTCTGAGCTGAGGCTCAGGTCACCCTAAGCGTTATCACCCTAAGCATTAAGTTATCACCCTAAGCAAGATGGAACCCAAGAAGGAACTTGGTGGGAAGCGAAGCGAAGGCAGAAGAAGGCACCCTGGTAGCGCCACGGGGAACAGAGTGAAGGACAGAAGTCAGGAAGAAGGGACTCATGGATGTCCACGCCAGAGTGGGAGGGAAGGCTGCCTCCTGCCTTCCTCTGGACTCTGGCTCCAAGCATGTTCATTGAACAGTATGGTTTTCTTCCTGGCAATGAACTGCACCTGTCCATCTTTGCCAAGGTCCCACACAGATCTGAGATCCCACATGCACGTGATTTCACATAGCCCTCACACAAACCTGTTGAGATGATCAGTCATTCCCACAACGTAGAAGAGGAGTTGGTGCCCACAGATCAGTGTGTCCAGAGTGACCCACTGGTCAGAGGCAGGATCCAAGCCAGTGGCAGCCCAGCCCCAAAGCCCACTGCTGCTGCTGCACCTGGTTTCCCCTCCCAGAACGTGGCAGCCAGAGCCAAAAACAGTTCCAGCACCTCATCTGATAAGGTCTCAATCCCTGGGTGCTCTAGAAATACTGAGTTTTATCCTGGAACAAATGAAGAACTGGAAGCAAAATGTCCTTCTCAAGCTGGACACAGCTGGGCCCAGCTGAGGAGCAGGATAAAATCCCCTCTCCACACAGCACTGTCCCTCAAGAGGAGGCACGTCCACCCCAGGGTCAGAAGAGTGGGCCAGGGACATTTGCTGAGAGTAGGCATTGGGGCTCTGCATAAGCAGGTGGCTGAGGGGTGGTGGGCAGCAGCTGAGGGCTGTGCTGAGCCTATGGACTGCAGAAGGCCCCTGGGGCTGGGGAAGCTGGAAATGAGGCCAGGGTACAAGAGTCCAGGGTCCTTCCTGTACTCACATGGGGCAAGAAGAGAAGGCAAGGGACTGATGTCCCCAGAGCACCAACCATGAGCTGCAGGCACCAGGCCACGTGCTTTCACAGATGCTATCGAGGGAGTCAGCGGGCTCTTCAGGGTCAAAAGCCCCTTCATTCCAGGCTGCAAGCCTGAAACTCCCTCCAGTACAGCTGGGCTTCAATCAAAGTACAGCTCTATTCTGTGCCCCTCTGTTCAGGTGGCCCCTAAGGACACCTCCCAGAAGAGACCTGTTCCCTCCTGCTCTTCCTAGGGTCATGGCTGGTTTTAACCCTTTAGTTGACAGTGAAGTCCCTGGCTCCCTGGATCTAGCTGGGCGTTGGGCAGCTGGGAATCTGCATGTGGAACAGGTATCCCCAGGTGACCTTTTCAGGTAAGCTGGTCCCCAGACCCCCTTAGGAAAGCATTGTTTCCTGGAGGTATTGTCTCAAAGTCTCCTTCTTCACATCAATTGTAGCTCATCTTCCTAATGCCCTCGCTCTCAGGACTCTAGGCTTCTGCCCTAGCTTTTAGGCTAGCTTCCAGAACCTTCACTTCAACATCCTAATAGAATGGCCACCATGTACTTTAATCCAGATTTTGTACCTCACAGAGAGCACTTGACTGAGAAATCCATCCTGCATTCCTCCAGCCAAACTGCAGATGCAAGCTGGCCTGCAGGAGGACCTTTCTTTTTAAATCTGTCTGGTCCAAGGATTCCTCTTTTGGCTTTCTGCATCCCATTTTCCCTCTCATCCCTTGCCTAACTCATCTTTCTTCTCCAGTCTTAGAGCCTTCTCCCTACCCGTCCCATGCCCTCCTGACCCACTCTTGGTCCCAAAGAACTTCACCATGTGAGCAGGCCTCTTGCCCACTAATACTCCACATGGGGGAGAGAGTGCTTCAGGGCTTCAGAAGTTCCCAAGTATCACAAACATGTAGCCAGAAAGAGAAATGGGGCAAAGAAGTGCTTTCCAGAGCCGGGCGCAGTGGCGCAAGCCTGTAATCCCAGCACTTTGGGAGGCTGAGACAGGAGAATCACGAGTTCAAAGCCACCCTCAGCAATGGCAACGCGCTAAGCAACTCAGTGAGACCCTGTCTCTACATAAAACACAAAATAGGGCTGGGGATGTGGCTCAGTGGTCGAGTGCCCCTGAGTTCAAACTCCAGTACCAAAAAAAAAGAAAAGAAAAGAAAAGAAATGCTTTCCAGGGTTTACAAAGGAGGGAGACCAAATGACAGGAGGAAATAAATAGGTAGCCAAGGAAGCCCAGATTAGTTCCCTGGAAAGAGGGCTTTTTTCTGAAATTTCCAGTTTTATATGACTTGTACATTCTACTCCATCACAGAGCTGTGCTAGCTTAAATATAAAATGAATGCTTAAAGTAAATTAGGACTAAAGGGACAAAATGAGGAAATTCCTCTTGTGATCAGCCTGAGTCTTTGTCTCATGTAGGCCTCAACTTTAGAGATTAAGTATTCATGCTCTGAGATGGTTTGGGAATTGCCTAATCCATTTTTCAGTGATGCCCAAGAAGGATGAGGTGAGGTGAATTTGCTTATAGGGCAGAGAAAGGCAAGGGCCCCCGTCATGAAAAGAGCCAGTGTTCAGTGGCCCCATCATCATGGGACTCAAAGGCACAGGAAGTTAGACAAAGCAAGCAGGGTGACACAGACACGGCCTACTGTCTCTGGCCCTGCAAAGACAATACAGACACAGTAGAATATCAAGATATTGATACACACTGATGATAATAGGCACAGAATGATGTTAGTGCAAGAAAGAATTGACACCCCCACCACCACCACACACACACAGAAAATCACCTTGCTCAGCCCCCTGACTTTACAGACCGGAAAACTGAGTTAGTTGCAAGAGAAGTAGGCTGCCCAGACATTAGCCCGGCTGTTAGTCTAAAGCCAAGATGGGAGCAACTTCCTCTGATGCCCCAGGCTGGTGCTCTGTCTGCTGGCTGTGCTGCTCCAGCATCTCCCCTTACAGTATCTGGCTTCTAATTCATCACGCAGCTTCAAGGGCTTCGGTGATAGGCATAAAAGTGCAGCTCTTTGACCTGCAATAAATCACTGCAGCTAATGGCCGTCTTGCTACCCAGGCCCATCTGCAGACAGCACTGTTCTCACTCACTTGTGCAATAAAGCAGCTGAGGCTGCCACTCACCTTGAAGGGAGCGGGAGCCAGAATAAAGGGGAGGCCCGAAGGGGCATTCCTTTCCCCTCTCCCTTTCTTTCTTCCTTCCTCCCTTCTCTCCTCCTTCCTTTTTGTTTCACACAAATATAGCACTCTAAACAATTTATATGTTAACTCCTGACACCAGATGTCATCACTACAGTCATTTGGAACATTCCCCTCATAGAGTCACTTCAAGGTTGGGGGTCTCAGGCAGTGTGGAGGCATGTGGAGGCCCTCCTTGGTCATTATCTCTCATCCTTTCCACACAGCAGACTGCAAAGATGCCATGGCCCCATTCCCGGGCTCTCCAGGTTGGATAGCTCTCTGCTGCTCTGTGAGACTCCCTTCCCTGAGGACTCCGGCCTAAGCCATTTACCTCTCTCTGCCAGAGTTTCCTCTTCTATAAAATGACAGCACCTATTCACAGGATTATGAAAGGATTAAATGAGTTCATACATGTAATATGTTTTGAGCACTGGCTGCCGTGTAGAAAACCCCGCATAGCAACTGCTATTATTATTAGTGGCAAGCTGCAGCTGCCACAAAATAATGATTCTTTAAACTGTATTAACAAGAATGTAAGCTCAAGCTGGGCACAGTGGCACACACCTGTAATCCCAGCAGCTCGGGAGGCTGAG
This sequence comes from Xerus rutilus, assembly GCA_028644305.1. Taxonomy (NCBI): domain Eukaryota; kingdom Metazoa; phylum Chordata; class Mammalia; order Rodentia; family Sciuridae; genus Xerus; species Xerus rutilus. The sequence goes on from CM053400.1 coordinate 171,830,418, forward strand.
ACAGGAGGATCTTGAGTTCAAAGCCAGCCTCAGCAATTCAGTGAAGTCCTAAACAACTCAGCAAGACATTGTTTCTAAATAAAATACAAAAAAGGACTGAAGATGTGGCTCAGTGGTTGAGCACCAAAAAAAAAACAAACAAAATGAGTTATATATATAAGTAAGCTCAGAGGTGGCTCCATGGTAGAGCACTTGCCTATCATGTAATGAAGCCCTGGGTTCAATCCCCAGCACTGAAAAAAAAATTGTCAGCTAATCAGAATATAATAATAGTAGAAGACAGAGTCATTCTGTAAATTTCCACTGGTCAGACTGCACATGGTGTGTCTCAATTTCAGGAGAAATAATCTAAGAAAAAATTAGATAAATTGAAGAGCGTTTAAAGAAGATGAATCCGAATGGTCTAGAAACTTCATGTTCTCCTATGTAAAAGGAGACTGGAGATGAGATGGTTAATCTGAAGCAGAGAAACTTGGAGGAGGGAAGGGATAGAGCCAAGGAGAGGAGACAGGAGTTGTCCTCGAATAGAAGGAGGGCTCTTTGGTCATCTCCATCTTTGTGACCCAGGCCCTGGTGGGATGATTGGCACTTATGCCACACTTTATAAACCTTAGTTAATGGTTGAAAAGTCAGTTGAGTCATCAGTGAATACATTCTTCCAGATGGGTAGAGAACTAATATTAGAAATTTTAAGGAGACAAAATAGTAATTAACATGAAGAAAATGGGGGGTGGGGATGTAGCTGAGTGGTGGAGCACATGCCTGGCATGCACAAGGTCCTGGGTTTAATTCCAGTACTGAAGAAAAAAAAGAGATTTTTGTTTGTTTTTGGTACCAGGGAATGAACCCAGGGGAGCTGGACCTCTGAGCGACATCCCCAACCCTTTTTTTATATTTTATCTAGAGATAAGGTCTCACTGAGTTGTTTAATGTCTCACTAAATTGCTAAGGCTGCCTTTGAACTCACGATCCTCCTGCCTCAGCCTCCAGAGCCACTGGGTTTATAGGTAGGCACCACCATGCCCAAAAAAGAAAAGAGATATTTTAAAAATAATTTTTACAAAGAGGCAGGGAGTTTCCTTAGAAGGATTACTAATAGTGTCCTGTTCAGAGTGTTTATGCTGCTAGTCAAGGGACACAGAGAGATTTCATCAAATGACACAGACACTTTACAGATTTCATGTTTCCTGAACCAAAAATTTTCCCCACACACACACATACAAAAAAATAGATGACAGAGGGTTGCCATCTCTTTTCCAACAATATATTATTAAAATAGATCCCACTATTATCTACTATTTCAGTCACTCTGTAAAAACAAAAACAAACCCCACAACAAAAATATCACATTTTAACAGAAGAGAAGGAAGGACGTGATTTCAGAGTGAAGGGGATTCTCTGAATTCATACACCGAGCTTCCCAAACCTCTGTCCACTTTCCTCACTCTCCTACGAGCCAGGAAAAACATCAGTGAACAGCACAAGGACCTACTAGGCTCAATGATTTCAAGAGCCTTCTCCTCTGCCTGGATATTTGTAGTTCACAGTCCCAAACTGGAGCCAGGCACCAGGTCAGTCCTCAATAATGTGAGGGACATTGAGCCACTTGCAGTCATCTGATATCAGGTGGCATCCCTAACCCTCAAGGTAGAAGCCCCATCGGCACAGACACAGAGGCCAGGAACCACACAGCTCCCCAAAACATTCCTGGAGGGGAAAACAGTGAAAATTCATGAAGAAGCTGGGCATGACGTCACACACCTGTACTCCCAGTGGCTCAGGAGACTGAGGCAGGAGGATCACCAGTTCAAAGCCAGCCTGAGAAACTTTGCAAGACCCTGTCTCAAAACTAAATAAAAAGGGTTGGGGATGCAGCTCCACTTAGTGGCAGAGCAACCTTTAGTACCACAAAGAAAAAAAATTCATGAAGGCAGAGTCTGTCTTGTTCTGCTCTGCTGAGCTGTGGAGAGCCATGGTCTCTGTGACACTGTCTCCCCAGCACTGATGATGACCCTATTTCCATAATATCTGGCTGTTGACATGGCACTTTCATGTTGAGTCATTCGTTCATTCACCAAGCTCTGAATCCAAGAAGGTCCCACACGAGTCTAACCCCCTGAATTGAGTTCTCTCCTGATGTTCTAAGAAAACCTTCTACCCCACACATGGAAGCAATTAGTGATATTCAGCTTGCCCAATGCATCCGTGGAAAGTGGTAAATAGCCTTGGACACGTTTCTAAATTCGGTAGTGTTTGTTTTATTAGCGACTCCTCAGCCCAAACCCCAACATATCAGAAGCACATGGTAAGTTGCATTATGACGGTGTCCAGCTTCAAACCCTTCAATGGTTCCCATTTGCCCTCCATATATACATTCTGCAAACTCTGGCCGTGACCTGCAAAGGCCCTCAGCCTTCCCGGGGCCCCTTCTCCCCTCTATTATTACTCTCCATCCCCATAGCCCATTTGCAAAATATCCCCTTAAAAATGTCAGCCTTCTTCCCATCAAAAGGCTTTGCGCGTGTGCTCTTCCCTCTCTGGAAGTCCCTTTCTTCACTTTGGGCCAAGCCAGTTCTTGGTCATCATGGAGAGCCCAGTTTAATTGTGGAGTTCTTTGATCACTAGTCTAAGGTGGTCTCCCAAGTTCCCATGATAGGAGAAACTATCTTTGCTGCTCATCTCTGGATACCAGCAGCTGGCATTGTGTGTGACAGTCAGTTGGTAATTAATAAACTGAATGAATGAATGAGTGAGTGACACATGAAGTAAATCATGTTTTCTTCTCTCCAACCCATGTAGTTCTCTGCTGGATATTTTGCCAACACAAACAGCATCTCCCATTAGAAGGCAGACAGGGTTAGCTTTATAGATTTCTTCTGCTCCCAGTCTAGTATGCAGTATGGTACGGTGCTTGTATACAACACTCAAAAAATGTTTGGTGAATGAATCACTGAATGAATGAGCAAACAGGCACACAGCCAAACCCTGCTGGGCTGCGTGGAGTTAAGTAAACCTGCAGGGTGAAGGAAGTGCCATGTATTCGCGACAGCAAACATGTGTTCTGCGTTTGTCAATGATGCTTTCCTGCGTTCAGTCCCCCCACATGGTTTTCACCCACCAGCCTGCTAATGGGATCATAAAGGAAGGGGAGTCAGGGCCCTGGGATTACTCAGAGTCATCAGCTCAAAGCTCTTTTAATGGGAGTTCCTGACTCGATTGGGTGTGGAGAGAAAAGAAAAGGTGATGAATGGCCCAAATTCAAGGAAACTCAGATACCTGACTTTGTTCTTATCTCGGGTAGGATGCGGCAGCCTGAAAGAGTCAGCGGCAGGCGCACTGAGTCATGATGAACTAAGAAACTCAAGAATGTCCCTTGATAAATGTTTGCTGGATAAATGAATGAATGCTTCTGTTGCTTATTACCTTTTAAGTGAATAGGGTCAAAGGTTGGTATTAACCCAAGGCTCATGGAGTAAGATATTCTTTGTGACCTGGCAGGAATTATTACCAAGGGCAGACCAGGCCAGCAAGTTCACATGGCTAATGAAGACAGGGTCACAGGTTTGAGGCCCCCTGGAGGCTAGTTATCTGCAGGCGGAGGGAAAATCTGCTTCACAGCCCTCCTCCAGGCCCTAACCCAGGGCAACCATTTTGCAAATTCATGCATGTGTGCACAAGAGGCGAGTACAGAGGGGATGCCATCACCAAACCCCTCATCAGAGGTAAACGACTGAATGCATGTGCATAGGATGTCTTAATGACCATGACCATGGTGACGATGGCGGGATTCATAGAGCATTACTCTGTGCCAGGCAGCACGCTGAGCTCTTTATGTGGATTTTCTTACTTAATCTTTACATACAGGTTTAATATAATCACACCACTTTACAAATGAGAAGCTGAATGTTAACAAGAGCCTTTGCACCCTTCCTCCTGCCCCTGCCATCTAAATACTTCCACTTCACCGAGGGAACAAAGGTTTTATTCTTTCTTTCACGGAGGGTAGAAGAGATTTCCTGACTTACCCAAGATCACCAGCTGGGAAGTGGCAGAGCCTGATCCCGGATCCTGGTGTGCTGAAAGCCAGTTGCGTTCTCTTGACTATGACACCAGACACCACTTCTTGGCACCCATAATTAATTACATGGTGTTTACAGATGAAGGTTGATGAATTCAAAACTAGAGAAAGCAAGGCATTCATCAGTTGCCCAGACTTATCTCCTAAGAGGTGACCAGGCTACTTCACAAGCCTCAAGGCTGGAAAGAGCACCCTGAAATGTTGAGGAGGGATGGGCCTTTGACCCCAAGGAGCTTCACTGCAAGCCCAGCTTCACCATAGCCTGTGTGCTGCTGGCCTGCTAGCCTAATTAGGCCACCAGGCCTAGTTAGGCAGTGTTCTAAATGCTGTAAATGCATCAACTGATTAACAAACATTGACGGAGGCATTAGTAGCCCCATTTCATGGATTAGAAAACTGAAACACAAAGACGCTAAGTAACTTAGCTTGATTCATTGGGCTGTGGTTCAAGGTCAAGGCTACCTGCTTTTAAGAGGAAGATCTTACTAGGTCAAGGCAGGGCTGGAAAGATGCATTATGAAAATGAGGGCTGCGCACAGGAGAATTAGGGGGAAGTGGCTGTTATCAAGGTCAAGTTCAACCCAGTTACCTGATAACTAGATAAAAGGTGGCAATTAGACAATCATCCCCAGTGGGACCTGAAGTTGAGTTTTGTTTGACTTATCTAGAGTTTCTTAAACCTCTGTGCCTGGGGACAGCACAGCTCCTAGGAGCTTGGCATGGAGGCTGGCAGGAACAAGGTTGAGGTTCCAACTGGCAGAGAAGAGCTTGCCAAGGCTGGGATCCAGGAATGGAAGCAGGCTAAGGCTGACTAGCCCTTGTCAGGGATATCCTGGTGAGGCTCCCTGCATCTGGTAAAGGGTTGCACCAGAGCACCTTTAATTTACCTCTGCCTCTGCAATCTCATGATCGCAACAGACTTGGCCCTGGAGGGGTCATCTTAGGCATTGGAGGACCGCTTACATGGTAACAGCCAAGTTCCAAATATGGAGACAGCATAATCCTCCAGAATCTGAACCCTGCAGGAGTATCTCTGAGAATAATCTCCCTAGAGTGGCAAGGTTTATCCTGGAATCTAGGATGCCACAGTCCTGCATCTGTTTTCAAAGGTGATGTGACAGGGTCACATGAGGCAGGAGCCCCAAGAGTGGTGCCAAGCCTGTCGAGGAGCAGGGATGGGACAGTCCCAGCCATCAATGGAGCCTTGTGGCCTCAGGGGAAAGAGAGGAACACCCTGTCTCAGGAATGCACCCTCCCGAGGGCCAAAGACAGCCACTCTTTGCCGTTATGAAACCCCAAATACTCTGGGTGTGGTGCCATTTTTTAAAAGCATATTCTGCTGCCACTGAGGAGCCTTGGAAATGTGGAGAGTGTACCACCCAAGGCCATTAAATGCCCAGACAGCTCAGGACAGAGACAAGAACAAGGAGCCAATGAGCTCAGGGCAGACTGTCTCAAAGAAATAAACATGCGGCGAAGGTATTTCCATAGCCTGTAAATACTGTCTTTCAGGGGGTTCCGAAGGAGACCAAACAACCTCCCCCTTCACCTCCGATAAAAGAGTGACCCTGTGTATCTAAGCAGCGAGCAGCCAGGCACTGAGGCCAGATTTCCCAGCCACCCTTTAATTTATAGGCCATAAATGAAGGGGCCAGTGATCTATTGCCCCTGACTCCAGGAGATTTATTCTAACCAAAAACGCACTCTGCCTGCTGGTGCCACGAGCGGCCTGGAGGGGAGCCGGGCTCTCCCTGAACACTAAGCAATAATGTCTGGCACAGTGACACCACCAAGAGACCATTCCAAACATCACACAGGGAGCAGCATCCACCGTGCATCACTGACAAGGGAGGGAGGCCTGGGATGCTGTGCACAGGGTGACACAGCCTGGGTCAGCTGGCGGCCCGTCCTGATGGCTCACGGACCTGCCATGCTACATCTTTTCAAGATGACCTCCCACACACACCCCATCCCCTACTTTTGACCCATCAAAACCTGCTGCAAGGTGAGTGTTGGATCCACTCCTTCCCATTGCCCTGCTAGATGACAGTGCCCCAGAGGCGTAGCCTGAGGTTCCATGATCACTGTGCCTGGAGGCACCATAAACCCGTGTTCAAAGACTTCATCCACCTGTCCATCCACCTCATGTTTCGTCACAAAGAAAAAGCATACTTCCTGCTCAGTGCCTGGCCAGCAATAGAGAATTTAATAACGTCTCATTTCCATTAGAAACTCCATTGTATATAGATTTTAGTTATCATGTACATATAGCAAGGGATACCCATTTTCCACGTGTAATGATAGAAAACTTTATTTTTGTTCAAATTTCTTCCTATAGAAACAAGGAAGTTGATTTAAACAAAAATAACAAATGATACTACAGGTTTTATAAGAATATGGCAAACGATCTTTAAGTTGGTTAAGTAAAGACTAAACATTGAAAACATTACATTGAACCAAGATTTGTTGACAATAGTTCTAGGGTTAGTAACTAGGGCCAAGGCAAGTCTTCCTTAGGTAAGCTATATTTTTCTGAAATTTTTCTTCGTATACTTAATGGGATTTTTCTCTTCTTCTGTTGACTTACATTGTCTGTCATCTGTATAATCTAATACTAATTAATGTTTAATTAGTCATTATTATGGATTTAAATATGTCCCCCCCAAAAAAAATTCATAAGTGAAACCTTAATCTCCAGTACATCAGAGTGACTATACTTGGAGATGGAATCTTTATTTTTATTTTTATTTATTCTTTTGGTACCAGGGATTGAACTCAGGGACTCAGGGGCCCTCGATCACTGAGCCACATCCCCAGCACTATTTTGTGTTTTATGTAGAGACAGGGTCTCACTGAGTTGCTTAGCACCTCGCTGTTGCTGAGGCTGGCTTTGAACTCGCAATTCTCCTGTCTCAGCCTCCCAAAGTGCTGGGATTACAAGCGTGAGCCACCGCGCCCAGCTGGAGATGGAATCTTTTTTTTTTTAATTTTTTTTTTTTTAGTTGCAGATGGACACAATATCTTTATTTTATTTATTTATTTTTATGTGGTGCTGAGGATCGAACCCAGTGCCTCACGCATGCGAGGCAAGCGCTCTACCACTGAGCTACAATCCCAGCCCTGGAGATGGAATCTTTAAAGAGGTGAAGTTAAGGAAGGAGATGTAGGTCAGTGGGAGAATGCTTGCCTAGCATGGGAGAGGCCCTGGGTTCCATTTCCAGTACCACACACACACACACATACACACACCCCAAAAAAAGAGGTAAGATGAAAAATGAAGCCATAGAGTGGGCCCTATCCACTTCGACTGGAAATCTGGGCACAGAGACACCAGGCATGTGCACATAGAGAGGAAATACTATGTGAGACCACAGAGAGAAGACAGCCATCAGCAAGTCCAGGAGAGAGGCCTCAGGAGAAACCAACCCTGGCAGCACCTTGATCTTGGACTTCCAGCCTCCAGAACTGTGAAAAGATGAATGTCTGTCATTGAAGCCACTTTGCCCATGGTGTGTTGCCACAGCATCTCTAGCATACTAAGTCACCACACTTGTGCATCTTATTTCTGTTGCTCAGACGTACCCTGTCAACTGATTCTGAAGTGAGTATTGAGAGCTGGCTAATACCTGCAGCCAGCATACAAGCATGAAGGGCTACTTGAAGAGGCTAACTTCATGGGGGCCTCCCTGGTCTGCAGCACAGGTCCTCAGGCATTCCCACAAGAGTGGGGATTTAGAAGGGGGGAAAAACCACTTCCTACAAAGTCATTTTTTAATTTCATAATCTATATAGTACCAAATCATTTTAGTCCCAAATAAATATCTAATATTATCTGTTTCAATGAATTCTGTAAGAGAAACTTCAAAATTTCTCCCTAAAACAAAAAAAAAAAGGCTGATAATATGTGCAAACTGTCTTTCAGTTTACTCAGTTCTTATCAGTAAACTTATATGTGTCATGTCAACCACACAAACTGTTCCTGCATCCTCACGTGGCAATCTGTGTTCATTACCCTCTGGTTGGAAAACGAGCCCATCAGAGCAGGTCAGCCTCCTTACCCTCCATACCCTGGGATGCAGAATATACGGCTCTGCTTCATGGAACTTCCTATGTAGTAAAGGAAAAAGCACACAGGAACCTCAGGTGCCAACCAGGAGGAGACAACTGAGCACCGCCTCTTTCACCGATTGCAATGAAAACTCTGGACAGAACAACATGCAACTACCGAGGACTCTGGAAAGGGAACAATGGCAGGCAGATCGGGGGCTGAAGCCAAAACATGAGCAATGACTGATAACAACGTGTGGATTTCATGGGGGACTTTTTTCTCTTTTGCAACTCAGATTTGACCCAACAAGAGTTCAAACCTTGAAAAAAGTGTGCAGTAGGTGAGCACAGCAAAACTCCAGGATAAACCATCTCTTTCCATCCAAAGAACCTGGAAAAGGAGTTCCTGGGAAGAATGCTCCTGCAGGTTGGAAAATGAGATGGGAAACCCTATTCTTCTTTCTTGTCTTCCTCTCTTACGTTTCCAGGTCCTACCAGGTCCAGTCAGCCCCAGAGCTGCACTGCCACGATGGAGGTGGCAGGAGTGCCAAAAATCCCAAGAGAAGAGCCAGGGAGACCTGGGAAAGGATGCCCTGATTGTGTGAAGAATGTAGGGGGAAATCCCTGTTCTACTATCTATTTTCTTGCTGCTTTGACCCAGTGGCAACTTCGGTTGCATGGAACTGAATGGCTCTAATACAACTCCATCTTTCCAACCAGAGAAACAAGAAAAGGAACCTATAGGGGTCAAAATATACAGGAGAAATCTAAGAAAGGAGAAAGCTGTAGAAGGGAATCCCATATTCTGTATATGAACTAACATGAGTTTCAGTTCCACCATCAAACCATCCATATGCATACAGACTCAAAGAAGCATAGCAAAACCTTTAAAATATGAATTGACATTAAAATATCTGCCCACAGCAGATGGGAAAAAAATGTGCTCTGAAACCAACTAAGCGAATTGCCTGAAGGAAATAAAAAAAAAAATCACTAATTAGAGGATTGTCACCAGACCTAAAGTATAATAAAACAGAATTCATAAAGGTCCAGTATAGAAACCAAAACTACTCACAAAGGCCAAGGAAGCTCTGTCTAACACTCAGAAGAAAATCAATAGGTACCAACACCTAGTAATCCAGAGATTAGAACTATTGGACAAAGACTTTAAAACAGCTATGTAAACCACGCTCCATTAGGTAAGAATAAACACTCTTGAAGTGAATGAGTAGATGGCAGTTCTCAGCAAAGAAAGGAAATCTATTTTTAAAAACAATCAAATAGAAATTTTAGAACTAATAAATACAAAATAAAATAAAAATCTTATTGAATGGGCTCAATAACAAAAAAAAATTGACAATAGATAAGAATCAGTAATCTCAAAGACAGATCAATTGAAATTATACAATATGAAGAAGAGAGATTTTTTTAAAAAAAGTATCAGAGATGTGTTGGATCAGACAGTCTAACTCTTGCCAGGCTGGGTGTGGTAGCACATACCTGTAATCCCAACAATTTGAGAGGCTGAGGCAGGAGGATTGCAAGTTTGAAGTCAGCCTCAGTATCTTATTGAGGCCTTGTCTGTAAGAACAACAACAAAAAAAAAAGTACTAAGGATGTAGCTCAGTGATAGAAAGTCCCTGGGTCCAATCCCTAGTACCACCAAAAAAAAAAAAAAAAAAAAAAAAGTATATTAGTGCATTATTGGAGTTCCAGAAAAATAAGACATAAGTTCAAAAGTATAGAGACACACAGACATAATGAAACAATGACTAAAAACTTTCCAAATTTGGTGAATGACATGAATTTGAAGATCAAAGAACTTTAGTGAAATCCAGACAGGATAAACTGGAACAAAAAAAAAACACTATTCCCAGACACATCATAATCAAACTAAAAAATAATTATTGTTTTAATCTTGAAAACAGCCAGAGAAAAATGACACATTCTATATAGGAAAAATAGTTGGAATTATTACACTGTTACAGAAGCCTTGGAGGCCAGATCCCCCAAAGGTTCATGTAATGGCAATTTGCTCCTCCATGTATGTAGAGGTGGTGAATCTGTAGGCGGTGGGCCTACTGAACGTTGATTAGGTCATAGAAGCACCAGCCCTGGAAGGGGTTCCTGCTGGTCCCACAGAGTGAGTTAGGTCTTAGAGGAATGGATTCATTCCCGTGAGAGCAGATTATTACCAAAAAGCCAGGCTTGCCCCTCCCTGCTCTCTTGCTTCCTCACTCACACTTGTGCCCCTTCCCGTTCATGGCCATTTCACTTTCCATTTCTCCGCCATATTGTGATGAAGCCAGTAGGCTCCACTAGATGGCACCATGCTTTTTGGACTTTCAGCTTTTACACTGCGAGCTAAACAAACCTATTTTCTTTATAAAGTATCAAATCACAGATATTTTATTATAGCAATAGAAAGTGGACTAAGACAACAGTGGAATCCCATTTTTATTGGGCTGAAAGAACTGTCAACCAGAATGCTACACCTGGCAAAACTTTCCTTGTTAAATAAAGACTTCTCAGGTGAAGGAATGCTAAAGGGCTTTGTCACTAGTAGATCTACTCTAAAAGATTTGCTAGAAGTTCTTAAGGCTGAAGGGAAGTAAGAGCAGAGGTAATAGAACTTAAGAACTAAAAGAAGAACTGCACAGATGTAAATAATTGGTGAATATAAAAAACTATTTTTTCTCCTGCTAAATTCTTTAAATATGTATGACTGTTGAAGGCAAAAATTGTGGCATTATCTGGGAGGCTTCAAACATACCACACATAATATATGTGTCAATTGTGACAGAAGGGGAGAGGGTGAAGTTACCTAGGTGATCATAGGCTTCTATGCTTTACTTGAAGGGGTAAAATACTAAGCCTAAATATAATTGAAAATGTGTGTGTGTGTATATATATGTGTGTGTGTGTGTATATATATAGTAATGCCTAGAGAAACCACCAAAAAAGCTGGGCATGGCACTGGCCTATAATCCCAGCAACTCAGAAGGCTGAGGCAGGAGGATTGCAAGTTTGAGGCCAGCCTCAGCAACTTAGTGAGACCCTGTCTCAAATTAAAAAAAAAACAAATTAAAGAAGCTGGAGATGTACTCCAGTAGAAAAGCCTCCCTGGGTTTAATTCCTAGTACTGCAAAAACAATGAGGAGGAAGAGGAGGAGGAGGAGGAGGAGGAGGAATGGGAAAGGGGAAAAGAAGGGAAGGGGAAGAAGAGAAAGAGAAATCACTCAAAAGTCCAAATTGATATAGCCAATAAACTAATTAATAAATTAAAACCATCAGCTGAGAGCCTGGGGAAACAAAGGTGATTAAATTTTGCAGAACAAATAACCAGAGAGGAGAAAACTGAACAAAGAGAAAACATTGGAGACCTTCACAAAATCTTCATCAAGATTCAACTGACTAGCCCTTGTGTGTAAGGAAACTACCCAAGACTGTGGGAGTGTGAGGAAGAAGATCACCAGTAGAAGGTTTGCAAGGAAACAACACTCAGTCTTCACACAGGGTCAGAATTAGAGCAGAGTCCCCAAGCTAGAAAAGACTTGTGGCTTTCTGAGCAGAAGGTAGAACACTCACAAGGTTTTCTTGCCTCAGTTATTAGGAATAATTAGCTCCAGACTTACCACTGTTCTGGTCCAGCCTAAAAAGTCTCAAAGGCAACACTCAAAGAATCTATCTCCAAATTATTTAACTGTATCCCAGAACACAGCTCCTGAATACAGGAACAAAAAACATCTCTAGGACCAGAAAAGATAATCAGAGTCCCTTAAGGAAAATGATAGGATACATAAAAGTACTTGAAAAAATATTAGTCTAAAATGCCCTAATTTGACAAGCACTGTAAGCCCACAATACTCCAAGTACAAGTACTAAAAGAAAATCTACCAACCAAGAATTCTATTCCCAGCTAAATATAATTTTCAAAATAAAAATTTTTACAGATGCATGAAAGCAAAGTTATACTACAAGAAATGTAAAATAAGGCAACAAAGGAAATAAAAAGGAATTATAAAAATATTCATTCCAAAAGAAGTCTAGAAAAAGGGAACAAACATGTGCCAATTAAATGATAAGTAGCAAGATGATAGACTTAAGCGTACCATGTCCCATTAAATTTAATCCCATTAAATATAAATGTTGTAAACATCCCTATTAAAAGGCAGAGAATTTCAGACTGTACAGAAAAACTAAAGAAGCTGGAGATGTACTCCAATAGAAAAGTACTGGATCCAGTAAGATCCAACCATCTGTTGTCTACAAGAAATGTCCTTTAAATAAAAGACACAAATAGAATAAAAATAAAAGGGTAGGGGAAATTAACATGCTGATGCTAAATAAAAACAAAGCTGGAGTAGTATATTAAATTCAAACAAAATATACTTCAGAACAAAGACTATTACTGGGGGAGCTAGGGATATACCTCAGTAGTTCAATGCTTACCTTGCATGTGCAAAGACCTTGGGTTTGATCCTCAACACCACACTAAAAAAAAAAAAAAGCCAGGTGCAGTGGTGCATACCTGTAATCCCAGCACTTTGGGAGGCTGAGACAGGAGAATCACAAATTCAAAGCCAGCCTCAGCAATAGTGAAGCTCTAAGGAACTCAGTAAGACCCTGTCTCTAAATAAAACACAAAATAGGGCTGGGGATGTGGCTCAGTGGTTGAATGCCCCTGAGTTCAATCCCTGGTACCAAAAAAAAGAGGGGGAATATTACCAGGGATAAACAAAGGACATTTCATAATAATGAAATTCATAATCAATTCATCAAGAGAACACAACAATACCAAATGTTCGCAGACCTAAAAAGAGTTTCAAATATGTGAAGTAAAAGATGATTAAGCCAAAAACAGAAATAGAAACATGAGCAATCATAGGTCTGAGATTTTAATATCCATAACTCAATAATCTATAGAACATATTAACAGAATCTCAGCATGAATAGAGAAGACTTGAGCACTATCAACCAACTTGACCTAATTGATATACACACCCCCAGCTATCACCATTGTATACATTCTTTCCAAACCCCATGAACCAGTGGTCTCATCTGTCAGAGGAAGTAATACCTACCCTGTAGAGAGCTCTTATGCTTAGCAATAATATGTAAATGAAACATAAAAGGCACTTGATAATGTACCTATTGTAATATACTCCAGATAGACGGTACACCACAAATGGGCAGGGGCTGGAATAGTATCCGAAGTCTACACAACATAAAAGCCTGGACTTCTCCCAGTATACCACTCAGATCCTCCATGAGGCTCTGGTGAGAACAAGAGAATAGAACTTATGATCATGCTTTATAGGCTAGCAACCACCAACTCACAAGCAAAGAATAATCACAATTATTATCAACCTCCAAGATTATGAATGGAAGCATTTACATAGTTCTGCTACCAGGACATGCCACATAAGCCTAAATTCTTGTTTAGAGCATATTTTAAAAGTCAATAACTTGTCTCTAAGTACTGAAATAAATATACATTCACACCCATACAACTAGATCATGCATAAATACACGTATAAGAATAATTTCACACACATAAAATGTTAATGCTGTTATATATAGAGATATGCTTTATTACATATTAATGCACATATGCACAAATACGATATACATTTGCTATAATGTCACTTTAAACACACACTAACACTTACAGTCAATAACAGACTTATAATAGTAATAGCGCTTACATTCATATGTTAATTTGTAGTCTTCAAAGCAATGTCACATGCATCAGCTCTCACAAGGATCTCAATGCCCCCCCAACTAGCCTGCTAGAGGCAGGCTAGCAAAGCAGAGTGGGAAAGGTGTGTATTCTAGAATCAGGAAGATTTGGTTTCATATCCCAGCCAAGTCCTTTGCAGAGGCAGATGACTCACAGACATAATAAAATCAAATGTGATCAGCACAGTGGGAAAGTGACATAGGTCCTGGAAGCCCAAACTCAGGGGCAGGTAAGGAGCAGGGAGGGAAGACTACCTGAACTGTCTCCCCAAAAGGAGGGACAGAGCAGTGGGCCCCAGGGGAGCAGGGCCAGGCATGCCTGGCAGGCCTGCACGACACCACTCCTGCTGGTTTCACTGCCCACCCACCCCACTCCTGCACCTGGTCATCTCCTGGAGTCAACTGATGGCCTCTCTTTTGTACCCACGCATCGTGTTCTCCTTTCATGATTTCACTCCCTATATCATTGATTAGTAATGGCCTCTCTCCTTTGCTTTGGCCTCAAATTTCCATCTTCAGGCTGGATGCTCAGCCCGAGCTGGCCACACCTATCCTCCCCTCCGCCCTACTGCAGGTCATTTTCCTGACTTGTTTTTTCTGTTGAGGACACCAGCGTCCTCTGGATCACTTGGCTCAGGTTGATCAGTCCCACTCCCTCATCCCTGTCTCCTTCATCTACCACATGGTTTTCTAGTTCTGCTAAAAGCCATCCCTAATTTCGACCCCTTTACCACCGTCTGTCACAGGCTTGCTGCTGCTCCCCTGTATTGTGTGCCCCTGTCCTAGGATTACTGTCCTAGGATTACCGTGGCCTGATAACAATGCGCTGTAGGTTCTCGCACTGGTCAGACCAAGTCTACTGACGCTACTCCCAGGTGAGGGTTAGACCGTCCCCACCAAATCACAATGACTGAGAGGGCAGAGGATGGCCCCCAAAACAACCGAGGAGGGGGAAAGGCACTAATCAGCAAAAAGACGAAGCAACAGAAGGTAAGATTTCTGTCCTGTGTGTCTCTCTAGTGCATTTCTTAGTTCCAGTCTCACACAACTTCAGTTCACTTTTGGCCCTGACAGTGAATTAATCCTAAAGCTGCTTTTTTAAGATCATTCCTCCCCACTTTTCATGAGCTTTCAATGACTTCTCTCTGGAGCGAGCCCCTACAGTGCTCAGGGAGGGGCCATTTGTTAGCACCTGTGACATTTCAGAACCCTCCTTCCCTGAGAGGGAGGGACTTAAAAAGAGGTGACATTGTAATAACAGTCAACATGGGTGGGGAAGAAGTTAGTTTTACTTTGGGTAGCCCAAATGAACACCTGGTAGTTTATAAATACATCTGTTCCATAGGAATCCGCCCATGGTAGATGGGGTGGTGGAAGGGCTTTACAGAAAAACATCAACAAAGATGATTCTGGTGGCTGTGGGTTTCCCGTGTAGCTATCAAAATCCTCATTTCACCCACTGATGCCTTTCTCCCTTTTCCCCCAGGACAGCTACACAGATGTTCTTCCCTTCCCTGTTATACCCTCGGCCCCTCTAGAATGGTATACTCTGAATATGGGGAGTCTATTTATTTCTATATTCCCAATACCTAACAGAGTGCCTGAAAAAATATACTCTTCATATTTACTGATAGATTGAATGGTAGATACCAAATATCATCTTTTCACTTCAATAGCATTTAATCCAGAGTCTTGCATAAAAGCACATGTTCAATAGATGCTTATCAGATTTAACTTATTTCAAATATAATTTTAAAAATGATTCTAATCCTATTTCCTTGTTTTGAGCCAGTACAAACTTTAGGAAGCAGAATGATCTACTACCTACATGCCCCATCCTAAAATGTACGGTTTCTGAAGGTGGAACTGTGGACTATTCGAACAGGAGGGACTTGCTAGCCCCCTTCTACCTCCATGTCACTCCCATTTCAGGGTGAGCCCTGCTGAAGCGAGCATCGAGGAGATTTTAAAACAAATGTTATCCATTCTCAGATGAGAACCATGCCTTCTTAGCTCCCTTAGGGAGAAACCTCTTGGGCATACACATCAATCCCCACACCTAAGCCAATTCTACTCCCCCTGGGGTCTTCCCACCTTGATGTCCATCCACAGCACTGTGAGGTGGGCATCAGGACTCTACATGCAGCAGTTTTTCTGCTGCATGGGAAACCCAGGGAATTTTAATGCTATTGAGCCACTCTGCCCAAACACTCCTGGTGTGAACTGAGCAAAGCTCTAGTTGCTAGGCAACCTTTACAAAAGCAGAAGGATTTCCAAACTAAAAAGAGACCCAGAATACACTAGAATCAAATACAATTGCACTGTTAATCTGCAACTGGTGGATGGCACCCTTACCTTGGTTAGATGATCTGTTTCTTACTCTAGAAAATATTGCTATCCAGGTCTTTCAATTTTCAGCAAACTGGTGGGGGGTTTTTGGTGTTTGGGTTTTTTGTTTGTTGGTTTGATTTGGTTTTTGTTTTTTTTTTTCTCTTTCAGAGTTCCTGTGAACAAAGTGGTATGTTTCAATACTGGGACTCCTAGAAAATAATGGGTGCTCAATACATAATATGTGGGCACACAGGTGTGCACTTTCACAGCTTCTGGGGATGTATAAAAGTGTAATTATGCATCTGTTTGATGGCTTTAAAATAAGTCCACAAATTCTTCATTACCTCCCTGTAAGCAATGAAGCTTGCATGGCGTGGGCTGTGTCTTGCTTCTAACAAATAGAGAATGGCAGAATTGACAGTGTGAGGCTGCACCATAAAAGCATCTTAACTTTCCTCTCCGTCACCCCACCGTCATTTACCCTGGGGGAAGCCAGCCACCATGTTGTGGGGGTGCTCCGCTATCTCCAGAAAGGCCCAATTGGCAAGGAACTAAGGCCTCCTGCAATAGCCAGGTGAGGGCGTCATCTTCAAAACTGATTCTCCAGGCTCAGGGAGGCCTTCAGATGTCTGTAGTAGCCTCTGCCAACATCTGACTGCAACCACAGGGAAGGCACCAAGCCAGAACCAGCCAGCAAGGCTGCTGCCAAGTTCCTGACCACAGAAATGAGGAGGTACAAGTTAAATGTTTGTTATTTTAAACCACTATGTTTGGAGGATGCTCCATTACACAGCAATGGATGACACAACCTTCTTTTGCCTTTTTGAGACAACAGCTCATCCAAATAGAAACTCCTTGAAGGCAAGGTTTGGGTCTAGCTGGCTCCTGCATCCCAGCACCTCGTATCCTATGTGCACTCAACTAGCAATAGGAGGAACTCAATTATGAGCTTGTTCCTCACTTTTATGGAAACCTATACATGCATATTTTTCACAGACAGAAACAAGAGTATGATTCTTTGATTAAAAAGACACTTTTTGACAAAGAGCCATCAGGCAGCATAATTATCAAAGAAGCTATTAGAAATGATGGAGAAAGTCAATTAGAACTCACAGACTACTCCTCCTTTCTGGGTGGGAGGGAGCTTCAGCCAGAAGCAGCAAGTCCTTGATGGATCCAGGCAAGAGCGAATAACAAAGGGCATATCTGGAGCTGTCTGTGCTTCTCAGAGAAGGAAAAGGCATTTCATGGTGGTGGAGAGGGAACAGCAGCCCCTACAAGGGTATCGCCTAGAAGCTCTCCTGAGGCAATGTCACAGCAGGAGCACAAGTGTGTGAAGGCTGGTTGGACCAGAGAGACTTTCAGTACCATTCTGACTCTGTGCTTGCAGAACATCCATCCTGCCTCTGGGCCACGCACCAGGAGGCAGGTAAGAGGCGCATACTCCAGCTCTCCGCTCCCTGCCAGCCCAGTAAGCTACAGAGGGACACAGTGCCAGCATTTTGCACATCCACATCCACAGGCTCCCTCTCTACTTAGTATCTAAGTAGACTGTTCGAGGAAGACTGACTACAACCCCTTGAATACGAGCAAATGGCAAGGCCTGCCCTCCAGGCAGCTTCGGGCAGTGGAGAGCACCTGTGTTCAATTTCGGGCAGTGGAGAGCACCCGTGTTCATGCCTTCCTTTCTTTCAACAACTGTTTCCGGGGTTGATATTCTGTACCCTGCTCCATGCTGTGAGATCTGCAGGAAAACTAGAACCTAGCCTCATATCTACTCACTCACCACTCCTCCCAAGGAAGGCACACATTTTTAAACGTGTTCCATTGCCCCAGAATATCGAAAAGTTAAAAGCAGCCATTTAAATGTCCCAGACTACAGATCACACTCCTTTCTTTTTTCCACTCATTGCTTTTGAGGTCCCCCTACCTCGGGGCCACAATATCAGGTACACAACAAGCGAGATACACGTGAAACTCAACATTGCTAGTTAGCTACAAGATAGCTACAGTTGTGGCTAGTGCAGATCATTAATGAAAAGCTTCCCAAGCCTGAACGTGCAAGGTGCTCTGCTAGGTTCTTTACACACACCACTGAGCTTAGCCCAGTAGCTATCCAACAGAATGAGAATTGGAAGCTCAGAGAATTTGAATTATTGAAGAGCAGTCACAAAGCTAGCAATCAACCAACTCCAAACCCAGTCTCCTCCCACTGTCCTCACTGCCCCCATCAGAATTGGCTATTTAATATTCAAAGGTAATCTTTATGTTCCCACCCAGATCCTGAAGCCCCAGGTTTCTACCACCCTCTTTCTTACATGTCAACCAAGGCTCCAATATTTTGAAAGAGTTTAATTGTCTGCTGAACTTATTGAGAAATAATAATTCCATGCTTACTGAAAGACATTTCAAACTCCCAGCCCAGGTCTTTGCTCAGCATGAGACAACCTGGTTTATCTCAGAATCCATAATAATCCTAGCATAAGCGGTTGACATTTTACCAAGTCATAGCTTTTCTGAAATATTAAAAATAGCTCCAAATTCCCCATAATTCAGGTTTTGCCTTCCAGAGATTTTTTAAAGGAGCCATTTAATACAATCAATGTAGTGTTTAAGAGGGAGATTCTGTTCTGAGGATATAAAGAGACCCGTGTGAACCCCTCTGTTGTTGCCCCACTTCTCCCAGCCCACTCCACATTAACCCAGCAGGAAGGAAGCTGAGAGGGGAGGAAGGAAGGGGGAGGAGGAGAGGCAGGAGGGCAGAGGGTGGGAGAGAGGAGGATGCCTTGATTTAGTGGGTCCCCAGCAAATAAAGGAGTGTCAGGCACCGCCAATGAGTCTTGCTGTTGGACAATGCTGCCATCTGCTGGTAAAATTGGAAACTTGTTACAAAATAGTGCCAGTCGTTCATACAAACCACATGACTGTGACTTGAAGCACCAATAGTGCTCTACAAATTATCTCCATAGAGATGATTAGAGACCAGAATCCATCTAAACTAGATGTAATAACATTCACCTTTCAAGCTCCAACCTTTTAAAATAAACCATGCAGAACCTGAACAATTAGAGAAACTTCCAGTGTTCTATCTATCATGAGCTTGTTCCCTTCCGATCTATTTCTCACCCAATAGTCAGAGTCTCCAGCAGCTTTGAATTTCACTTGGAATGAACCCAAACACGTTGCTCTGGTCCCTGAGGGACTCATAACTGGCGGCTGGCAAGCCCAAGGTGCAGCAGATCCAACTCTGTGCATATGTCTTGAACAGGGATCTAATGGCTCTCTGTGGTCACACTCTGTGTCCTCAGGCTTCTGGCAATCTCTCACCCACACCAGATGCACTTGTGCGACCCCCTCGAATGCTCATGTTCTCACCAGGCCCCTGCAGTCAGCATATTCACCTGGAAATTCCCATCCAGCCGGAACCTCGGGACATGACCTAATTTGGAAAAAGAATCTCTACAGGTGCATTGAGCTGAAAAGAGGTCACCCTGGATTAGAGTGACCCACGTGACTGGTATCTTCATAAAAACAGAAGCAGAGACAAAGGCCCATGAGGAGGAAGTTCCTGTGAAGAAGGGGCAGAGATTGATCTCACAGAAGTTGAGAGTGGACAGCAGTTACCGGAGGCTGAGGAGGGAGGGGAGAGTGCATTAGTTGGCTTTTTATCTCTGTGACCAAAATATCTGACAAGAACAACTTTGAAACAGGGCACAGTGGCACACGTCTGTAATCCCAGCACTTAGGGAGGCTGAGGCAGGAGGATCACAAGTGTAAAGCCAGCCTCAGCAACGGCGAGGCGCTAAGCAACTCAGTGAGACCCTGTCTCTACATAAAACACAAAATAGGGCTGAGGATGTGGCTCAGTGATCGAATGCCCCTGAGTTCAATTCCCGATACCAAAAAAAAAGAACTTTGAGGAGGAAAGATTTATTTTGACTCAGCTTCAGTGGTTGCAATCCAGTCAGCAGTTTCTGTTGCTCTAGGCCCAAGGTGGAGCAGAACATCACCACAGAAGGGTATGGTAGAGCAAAGCTACCCAGCTCATGGCACCCCAGAAGCAGAGAGAGAGGAAGGGGCCTGAGACAAGATTTGTCCCCAAGGGCAGGCCCCACAGTGACCTACTTCTTCCAACCAAGCCCCACCTGCCTACAGTTCAGCCATCTACCAGGGGTCCATTCAATGAATCAATCCACTGAAAAGGCCAGAACCCACATCATCCAATCACTTCCCCAAAGTCACACCTCAGAGCTTTGCTTTACTGAAGAGTTTTGACAGTTATATAAGCCCTTGACAAGGTAGAGCATATTCCCATCACCCTAGAACATTCCCTTGAGTCTCTGCAGATCCCTGTCTCTACCCTGCCTGGAAAAGCAAAGAGACACAGCGCTGTCTCACAAGTCCACCAAGGACAAGCGCAGGGAGAGCTTAGGCCTCTGCCAGTTGCTGTAGCAGTGACAGAATCCCATAGAGGGCAGACAGGGGCATCTTGGCCTCCAGATCCCAGGTTGACCTGGGGCTATTCAGTTTCATCTTCAGGCCACACTCCTCCAGCAGACCATAGGTGATGGCCAAGCCCTCTTCCTGGAGTGGGGCGAGGAGCTCTGGCGGGAGGGTGAAGGGGATGTTCCAAGGGTACTTGAAGTTCGGCTCTAGGATGCTCCTTACCTAGAAGAGGAGTTATCAGATTGTACAGTCGAACCCTGGAGATTAGGGAGAGAAATCGTCTATCCCAACATCGGGGACCATGCAGAACAATGGAAGCAGGAGCTTTGGGGCCAAGATAGGGTGTGAGCCATTGTTGAAAATCACTGTGCATTGGTTCCTCTGCTGTGAAATGGTAATGCTAGAACTTACCTGCAAAAGAGTGGTGTCTGAATGTCCATATGTCTATGTACATGTGTATATGTCTGTACACACCTATGTGTTTGTAGATGTGTGTGTGCATGTGTGTGCATATGTATATGCATGTGTGTATATAAAGAGCAGCTTGAAAATGGTAACTTTGTAGTGAAATCAAGGTGTGA
The DNA here is from genome assembly GCA_028644305.1 of Xerus rutilus. Lineage (NCBI taxonomy): Eukaryota > Metazoa > Chordata > Mammalia > Rodentia > Sciuridae > Xerus > Xerus rutilus. The sequence goes on from CM053400.1 coordinate 171,851,643, forward strand.
ATTACTCATGTCCCCACATAGTTCATATACGGCTATTTTGGGCCTGTTGAGGCCCACTGCTGGGTTTGGCATGAAAACAGAGTTGCTCTTGACATAAACTCATACCCAAGAGGCCAGCTCCCCAGAGGGAGAAGGCAGCCAGGGGTTTCCCAGTGCCCACACTGGGCTACCACCTCCCCTGCCAGTGGAAACTTGAACCCTCTCTCTTTTCTCAGAATCCTCAGAATCATTCTTATCCCCCCTTCTTGCAACCTCCTCCCTGGACTACTGGCCCCTGGGAATTTCTCACCAACTCTCGTTGCTGGAGCAGAATCCTCTTCTCCATGGAGTGGGCCAGTAGATCAAGTTGGGTGTCACTCAGCACTAGGGGAGAAAGATACATGGAGGAAGTGACAGTTCAGATATTCTCTCACTGTGAACTAGGAGACCCATGAGAGGGGAACGCTGAGGTAGAAGAATAAACCCTCTAGGTTGAAGGCAGGGAATCTTCCCTGGGAGGTCTTCCTTCTCCTTTTTTATTTTTCTTTTTGGTACTAGAGATTTAACCCAGGGTGCTTTATCACTGAGCTACATCCCCAGCCCTTTTTTTTAATTATTATCATTTTATTTTGAGACAGGGTCTAAGTTGCTTAGGCTTGTTAAGTTGCTTAGGGCCTTGTGATGTTGCTGAGGCAGGCTTTGAGCTTGCAATCCTCCTGCCTCACCACCTGACTTGCTGAGATATCAGGCACGTGCCACTGCGCCCAGCTCTCCTACTCTTGAATGGGTCTCCAGATACTAAACAGCATGTCCAGGGGTGTATCTGAAGGTAGAGGTTGGGATCTTCTGCCTCAAGGATCTGTTATATCATCAACAGTCAGTCAGTCACTTTCTAGGCCTCAGGTTTGGTCAGTGTCACACTAGGCCACCTGAGCTTGGAAAGAAAGGTGATATGAAAAAGAAAATCACGATAACGGAAGTGCTTTGGAGCTGTGGCATCTAAAGCATTCATTCAGAGGGCCTGGGGCCAACTGTGCCTCTCCCACTCTGCCCACAAATCATTCTTACCCATCATGGCTTGAAGGAGGTAAAGAAAGCCATCCTGTTGCTTAGCCCATTGAGGTCTTGAGTCCTGTTGCAGCTTATTTAGGATTATCCTGCCAGGGCCATCCAAATGATCCCAGCTGTCCGAGTTCAGCTACAGGAGACAGGTGCATTTGTTAATGACAACGGTAATAACATCATCATTGTGTAATCTGTCGATGTCCCCTGTGGCCATCAGTGATGACCAAGGAGTGGGCTGATGGCTAACTCCCCAGAGGATTCTAAGAACCTCTGGATATGGAGGCTGCACTCCACGGACCTGGTCACTGTGCCTGGTCCAGAGTCCCCACTCTGACATCCTCCCCTGGCCTCTTGCTCATGGCTCCTCCCTCAGATATATTGGTGGCCACATGTCCTACACATCCTCCGACAGCTCTGACAGCTGTGGAAGCTGTGGGACACTCTCACCATGTCCATCAGGTCCTGCAGAGCTCCTCTGTTCCTGAGCATGGGCTGAATGTTGTAGAACATGACCCTCTGAACGTCCTTTGAGAGCTGGGCCAGTTCCTCCTTCTTTGAGGAAACCTCCTTTTGTAGAGACTTGAAATCTGCCCTCAGCCATCAACACCAACCAAAAAGTGGGAACAATTCTTTAGTTAGAACATCCCTGGGATGATAGCCCTTCCCAACCAAAATGAACTAAACACCTCCATCCTTTCCAGCTGCTGACCAAAAGCATCTCTGCTGATGGCTTGCTTGGGCTCCAGCTATGGGACTGCCATGAAGGTGAACAATCCCAGACTCTGAAAGGACAGCATATTGAGAGCAGACATGGACATTCTCAAAACAGTCACTGAAAGTAGGAGGAAATGAGTGGGCATTTCTGGGGCATTTCAGGAATACTGTGAAATCCAGTGTTGGGCTCTAGCAATGAAAATCTTAGGTATTCTAAGTTTTCATATCTGTTAAATGGGGATATGGCCAGGATTAAATGAGTTTGTCTTTCTAAAGCACTTGGCACATAGAATCTACCCTTGTTAGGCAGCTGTGCCAGCACCTCCAACATGCATGAAGAATTAATCGATTAGTAGATATTGGGGGCCGATTCCCCCAAGGGGCTTCAGGGGGCTTCAAGGTGACCAGCTGAGAGTGAGAGATCACCTCAGTGGAAGAGTTGGGCATTTCTGTGGAGCCTGCTGGCCAACAAGTCCTCAACAAATGTTGACTGCATGCATCAGTGAATGATGGAGCTAACCAACGTGGACCTTGAAAGTAGATTTGTTTTCTGAGTTGCAAAGAAACTCTAATTTGGGGGCTGGGGTTGTAGCTCAGTGGTAGAGTACTTGCCTATCACATATGAGGCACTGGGTTCAATCCTCAACACCACATAAAAATAAATAAAATAAAGATATTGTGTCCATCTACAACTAAAAATAAAAGTTTTTAAAAAAAAGAAAAGAAACTCTAATTTGGGACTGGCTTCTTTACTTTGGCCTATAATCTCCCACCCGGAAACCCCAGATTCCCTATTAATAAACACTCACCTCGCCAAAAAGGCTCCTCTATTCTTCCTAGGAAGTGAATCACAAGTGATCATTTTTCTTCGTCCTCACATTTGCTTGAGACTCATTGGAGGGTCTGGCCTCCCACTGTCTCCCCTGTCCTGGTTAACCTCTTTGTGTCCCCATCCTGGTCCTCCCCTTCACCATGTTGGCCTTCCTGGACCCTTCTCATCCCACAGGACCCAGGGCAGGGCAGAGGATAGTGGCCACCAAGGCAGGGGCAATCGACCCTGCAGGCCTGCTACATGCAGGTTGGGATTCCCACCTTCCCCTCCAGCACACACACATACTCACCTATAGGAAGGATGGAAATTACATCCTGGCCTAGAAAAAGTATATAACCCAAGAGTTAGTCTCCAAGACTTTGTTTCCCCCAATTCTGCCTCTACTTCCCCTGACTCCCTCTTTTTCGCTGCTCCTGCCTCTGCCCACAGGGCCAGATGCCAGGGGTAGGGGTACTGGCAGCAAAGGCAATCAGATAGTTGGGTTTCTGTTGGGCAAAGTGGCCTGGACAGGGATCAGATTCCACTCACATGATGGTCTTGAAATACCCAGGGGCGCCTGCCTCAGATCTGCTGAGAGAGACAGCATCGTGCGCTTCACTGGTGCACTGGAAAGACACTGCATCTGAAATTGCTCTGGAAAGAGAAAGGAAGTGTTCACTCACCAAGAGCCAGTGTCCCCTCCTCTCTTCCCCCTTCTACCTCTTTCCCTCCAACTCTCACCTCTCCAACTCCTCCCTCCTTTCCCTTTTTCTCATCTCATACCACTACTTTGAGAAATTCCTCCAGAGAAATGGATCCCCAGGCAGACCCCACACCCAGCAAACTCACACCTATCCCAGTGTTCAGAGGAGAAAGGCTGGTTTCCCTGGACCCAGGATCTGTGGCTGGGTCCAAGGCAGGGAATTGGATGGTGATGCAGGATCCTGGCAGGGAAGGTTTTTTAGTGACTCAGTCTCAATGGGGGGTGGAGGGGACTCATGCGATATCCAGAGGGGGTCAGGACTCAACAGGGCCCAAGTTCTAGGCAGAGAACCCGCCAGGCCTGGACTCACCATCTTGAAAGGTTTTCTGCTTAGCATCAGTGGAGATGAGAAGAATGGCTGAATGGAAAAGAAGCCAGTCAGGAGAGCTGTGGTTATTCCTGCAGATGTCTTTCCCATACTTTGCACCTGGAGCTCAAGGACCCCTGTATACATCACCTGGGATGTTTGTCAACCAAGCCTCTGGGTTTTATGAATCAGATCCTTGGAAGGGTGCCCTGAAACCTGCATTTTAAATAAGTACCTTGGGTGATCCTTATGCCCTCCCTCCAACAAAGAATTATCTTCTCCAGATCAAGGAGACTCTCTCCTTGTTAATATTTCCCCCTAGTCCTGCCCTTACTTATCAATTCCCAACCTTGTAATCTTGGGTGATTTCCTGTTTTATATATAGAAATGTACTGAGGTCTAAAACTTGCCTAACACAAAACTAGGGGAACAGCTTATGAAGACGACCAGTTTCCCCAGTGTTGGAGAATGTGATCCCAGGGAATCAGACAAGGCTGAGCTCGGCAGTGCCTGCCAGTCACACCCTGACCAATAGAGGGCAACAGGAGGAAATTCATGACAACTCAGGTCCAATTGATGGGAACCAACCTGTAGAGGCCGGGCTTGACTTACAAGATAAATGTAATCCTCATAACAAACAGGAATATGATGTGCAGAACAGTGTGGTAATTGGCCACACCACAGGCCAGCAACTTCAGAGACAATTACAATTCTAGTGAGTGCCAGCCTTATCTCATCTGTAAAATGGAAACAAGACCTTCTCTCCCAAGCTGATGTAAAGAATAAACATCCAGCAATGTGACTTACACCAATTTATCTTTGGCCCCTTCAGTTCTCCAGGCCTGTTCCCTGGCCTGACAATAAGCTCAAGCCATCTCAGGATCTGCATTCCCGGCCCTCTCTTTGTGGCTTCCTGTCACCCACTTTCCCCTACAGAAAGCTTCTCTAAAGGGTCATCTACAGCACTGTGTCTGTACTTCCTCGCCTCGCATTCAGTCCTCACTCATGCAGTTATCCACCAGTGAATCCACCAGACTTCAGCCATCAGTGAACATGAAGTTGGTTCTCTCTGGATGCTACACCCCGGGCCCTATGGAGTCTCCTATAATCACACCATGTATTTTTGTTTTGTTTTGTTGTTAATGTTTTTGAAAATAGGGCTCTTTTTCTTTCCCTCTCTAAATTAAAAGCACTGTTTTTCACTGTGATCTTTAATACTAGCACTGCCATCTCCTGGTGCCCTTAGTGGGCATCTCTGAATTTTCCCCCATCCCACCTCTACACCTCAGTAGAGAGCTGGTTGGGTATGGATGGTCTTTCTCCAAGAGCCAGAGTCCACCTACTGCACAGGAGTGGAAAGTCCAGCCTCCCTCTGCTCCACCCACAGGAGGTTCTGACACCAGGACCCTCCCTTGGCCAGGATCAGCACCAGGACTCACACCCTGCAGGAGAATGTGTGAGTGTGCACATGGAGAGGGCGTCCCCTCATCTCCTGCTGCTCAGCGCCAGCTGAGTCGATTGCCCACTAGCTGGGACTCTACATCAGAAGGAGAGGCTGGTCCTGTCCCTAGTACCCACATCACACCCAGGTATGTGACTGACCCTGACCATCTGTCCACCTTGTGTCTGGCCCCAAGGTATGTGCTGCAGACTGTGTGTTCGGAGGATGGTAGAAGAGGGAGAGATGTAGATAACATCCTGCATGGGGTTGTTAGGGCCTTGGGTCTGTCCTTGTTTGTGATCATGCCATCACTATCTTTTGGGGTTTCAATGTGGGTTCATGGGTAACCTGAAGGGCTCTGGGGTCCCCCTTCTGAGCTGCTGAGAGAGGCAAGACCTTGAATGATGACATGGTTGGATTACAGCCCGACTTTGCCCAGTGCTCAGGGCGCCTCCAAGTGGACACTCCAGGTTGGTCCCTTCACATGAAGGAGACATCTCAGCATCTACCCCTAGCAACGTTTTAGCAGGACATGCTTAGAGGTGGCTGTGGGTGATGGGACATATGTGTGTCCCACACAGTGACAAATATTGCTCATCCTTCTCCTGAACAGGGAAAGCAGCAGAGGTGGCAGGTTGGTGGTCTCTCTTCTGTTTTTCTCCCCAGGAGCAGGGCCCACCCCATGCCAGGTGCCTCCCCAGTTTCTGCTCACTGATGTCATTCTCCTTGATGACCAGCTGTTTCTTCTTATAGGCTATCACTGTGCCCTGGGGGATCGTCAGTATTGTCTCTCTTGTCTTGGAACCCTGTCCCTGGACTTCACCCTGGGGAGAGAAAACATGCCTGGAAGCGTACAGCTCCGTGACTCATAACACAGTTTAAAATCCTGTTTACTTTTCATCAAAGCAATGTATGCATGTAGTTTTAAAGTCAAATAGACAGCTCATGAGAAAAACACCACTGTCTCCATCCTCCAGGTCCTATTTCCCATTACTGTTGGCTTCTCCTTGTTCTGTCCAGTATTACCTACACATTTCCCAGTTGTCATGTTATAATGTTGTAGTTTTTCCAAATTAAGTATGTGAATCCCAACATCTGGGTAAGACCACAGATTGTATGCTATTGGGGGACACTGCTTCTCATTTCAGATCTTGTTTTAATCAGTTAATGTGATGCCCCTGTGCCTTTTCTGTCTCATTACTCCATACAGGGAATATGGAATACATGCTTTAAGACTTTGCACACCTAAAGACATCATCATCTTAACTCTCACATTTGATTGATATTTTTACTGGACATAGAATTCTAGGCAGGAATTCCTTGAAACATGACTTTTTGCCCTTTTAGAAACATACACAATTTTATTTTTGAGGTAAGCACCCTGAAAATCTACACTTCTATTCTGTGAAGTGTATGGATCTATGCTGACCCAATGGACTTGGGTCTAAGTCTCCTCCAAGAATAATTCACTGGCCTTGGGAAAGTTTGTGCATATCTCAGGGATTTTTTCTTTAGTTTAGGAAGTTCTTAAGTGAGGACCAACTCCACATAAATATATTGTTTTTAAAAGCACATGATGAGACACAAATTTTATATGTCCCTGGTCTATACTTGATCTGAATAAATGACAAATAAATTTGTTTACATTAACTTAAAAATTATACTTGGTTATCATGAGTGAATTACATAAATCACATTGCTTAAAGCTATTTAAATCTCACTCCTTAAACTATTTCTTACTGGATTGTTGTGGTTTACACCTGTAATGTCTTGTGGTTTGGATGTGGGGTGTCTCCCAAAGGCTCATGTGTGACGCAAGAAGGTTCAGAGGAGAAATGTTTGGGCTGTGAGAGCCTTAACCCAATCAATAAATTAATCCCTTAATAGGAATTAACTGAGTGGGAACTGAAGGTGGGAGGGGTGTGGCTGGAGAAGATGGCCATTGGGGCATGGCTTTGGGGTATATTTTGTATCTGGTGAATGGAGTTTCTCTCTGCTTCCTGGATTTTATGTGAGCCTTTTCCTTCCACCACACTCTTCCACCATCATGTTCTGCCTCACCTTGGGCCCCAAGGAATGGAGTCTGCTGTCTATGGATTGAGACCTCTGAAACCATGAGCCCTCAAATAAACTTTTCCTCCTTTACAGTTATTCTGGTTGGTCTGTCGTCACAGTGAGAAAGCTCACTGAAACAGCATGTTAGCAGCATGGTCTAACATGCAGCAAGTTTCAGAAGCCTGATAGGTAATGATTGGATCATGAGGGCTCTGATATCATCAGTGGATTAATCCAAAATCCACTGGTAGCTGAATGCACTACTGGGAGGTGGGACCTAGCTGGAGGGAGTAAGGCACTGGAGGTGTGCTCTGCAAGAGTTGATCTTCTCTCTCTTTTCTTTTTTCTCTTCTCCTCCTCCTCCTCCTCCTCCTTCTTTCTCTCTCTCTCTTTTTCTCTCTCTCCCCCCCCACCAGCCCCTCCTCTGCTTCCCAGGTGCCATGAGCTGAGCATCTTTCTACCACCATGCCCTTCTGCCACGATGTTTCTACAATGAAGTTCACAGACCATGGACTGAGGCCTCAAACTATGAGTCAAAATAAATCTTTCCTTCAAGTAGTGCTTCTTAGGTATTTTGGTCATGGTAACAAAAGGGTGATTAACAAACAGGTTACCATAGAACTTAGATTACTTTAATGGTTGAAGTTTGCTATTAATGCTCTTGTTTCTTCCAGTCATTAAACTGGATATGTATATAGTACAGAATACTCACATTTAGATTCAGCAAAATTCACTATCTACCAAAGACAAATAATGCAAATAGTTAAATCTATATCTGATCTTATCAATAATGACCAATTCCATACATTAAAGCATTATAAATTAAGATGTTATAATATAGTCTCAGGATATCTTGGCACATTAGATGAAGTAAATAATGACTCCACCCTTCTGACCCACCAGAGCCCCTGGGAGATGAGAATATACTGGCTAGATTGGCATATTCTTGGTGTCCCCATCCCATACCTTAATTAAAGTATTCCAAGAGCCAGACACTTTTACAGAACCATTCACATCACTCTTGTCAAGCAGCGTGGTAGTGTTGGTCAGTTCAACAACCTCTGTCACCACATACAGGTTGTCCCCTCTCTTCCGGCAGTCCTTCAGAAAGGATGGCTCTGGATCCAACAGTTTGCTGAGGATATAAATGAAGGGTAAATGGTCAGAGTGGGAAAGTGATGCCTCTCAGGGTACTCTGGGTTACCCTTCTCCTCAAAACTCAGAGGGTGAATTATCCTTGGAGGAGACTTAGACCCAAGTCATTGGGTCAGCATAGATCCATACACTTCACATGCCTTTGGACTTTGACAGTTGAGTTCTCAGTGGGAGAAAGATGCTGGATCATGAGGTTAAGGTGCCCAGGGCACAGAACACCTTTTCTGATGTGCAGGATGAAGGTCATCCCATTTTCTAATGGCAGTACACACTGTGAAGAGCATCTGCATTGTATTAAATTACATTGATCCTAATAAGGGACCATTTATCAATTTCCAACCCTAAGTTCTCTTAGACAAAAAGCTAGAAGTAGATAGGTTCAGGTGGTTGAGAGCAGTCCATAGAAGATCCTACTTTCAAAGTTAAGTATTCACTCTGAAATGTCCAAACACAAAATCAGGGTAGGATATGGAGCAGGCCGATAAAGTCTGAAAAGCAGGGAAGACTCTGGAAGGTGGTGGTGGTGGTGGTGTTGAGCAAGGTGGGCTTTTCTGGCCTGTCTATTAAAGCTGGATTTGTAGTATTGACTCACACATGTAAGTTCTGGGGAGATCTGAGAAGTTTCAATTCTGAGAACAGATTTCTTCTGTTACAGTTCTGAGGCTCAGCTTGGGTTCTGCTCAAGGCCTCAATGGGGTGGGTATCCTAGGTAAAATCATGTGTGGTACTGAGAGATCCTGGGTACTTTTCAGGGGAGGAGGTCACTAAGCACCCAGTGACCTGGAATGAAATTCAAACCCCTTACCATATCTCCAGGTGCTGTGTCATTTCACACCTGCTTATCTTCAAGCCTTATATTACATCACCTTCATCCTAGTGGTTAAGAGTCCACCTCACTGACCTAAACCCTTATCTTTCAGGCCCTGAAAACAGCAAGCTCTATCTTACCTTGAGGGTAGAAGCCCCTCACCAGGACTCCTTTCATCTGGCTTTGCTTACTTCTTTTCATTGTTTAATTCTCAGCGCAAATATCAGATCCACAAAGAGATCTAAACAGATTCCCTTCTCTCCATTCAATCTCTTTCACCTCTTCCTATTTATTACCTCACAGCATCCCTCACAACATTTGAAGCTGAAAAATACATGAAATGTTCCATATCCCATTTATTAAAACTACCTCACTACCTTTTTTTCTTATTTAAGGTCTACCTCAGGTTTATTCCTTTCTCTTGGTGATAGCACATAAAATTTAACTGTGAAATCTCAACCTTTTTGTATTTGGTATACTGAAAAATCTTTTTCCTTTCTATGTATCTACAGAAAACCAGATGTTCTTTTTGTACCATAAACAGTCTTTGCAAATGTAAGTTCTAATAAACGTCTAACACAGAAATTGTGCAATGCCCCAAAGTAACTTTTTTGTGTGTATGTGGTACCGGGGATTGAACTCAGGGGTACTTGACCACTGAGCCATATCCCCAGCCCTATTTTGTGTTTTACGTAGAGTCAGGGTCTCGCTGAGTTGCCTAGCACCTCGCTGCTGCTGAGGCTGGCTTTGAGCTCATGATTCTCCTGTCTCAACCTCCCAAAGTGCTAGGATTACAGGCATGTGCCACCGCACCCAGCTCAAGGTAACTTTTAATCTCTAAAAAGTCTACAATTTTTCAGTATAAAAAATACAATATGATATTGTTTACTTAATAGTCCTTTGCCTTGGTAGAAATATTATTTAAATTGAGATCTCCATAAAAAGCATGAAGACTCACAGGATTAAGCCCATAATGGATTATTGGATACCCATCTTTCCTCACACAGGGAAAAGATATTGCAAACAAATAAAATTACAAACCAATATGCGTGATGAAAGAATATACAAAAATCCTTTTTAAAAATGCTAACAAACCAGGGGCTGGGATTGTGGCTCAGTGGTAGAGTGCTTGCCTCGCATGCGTGAGGCACTGAGTTCGATCTTCAGCACCACATACAAATAAATAAAATAGAGATATTGTGCCGATCTACAACTGAAAAAAAAATTTTAAAAAAATGCTAACAAACCAAATTTAATAGCAAGTTAAAAGCATCATACATCATGATCAAATGGGATTTTTCCTGGGATACAAGGATGGTTCAACACAAGCAAATAAATATGATATGCTATACTAATAGAATGAATGACAAAAACCATAGTATCATCTCATTAGGCCTATGTCAAAATGCAATATTATTTCAAAATTTAAAAACCTCAATATATAAGATATGCAATTGGGGGCTGGGGCTATGGCTCAGCGGTTGAGCGCTTGCCTCGCATGCATGAGGCACTGGGTTCGATCCTCAGCACCACATAAAATAAAATAAAGATATTGTGTTCATCAAACAAAACAAAATATTAAAAAAAAAAAAAAGATATGCAATTAATGAAACTTGACCTAATTAAGGCCACGTATGACCATAATAAAGCCCAGAGCTAAAATTATGCTTAAATAAGACAAAGATGAGGAACAAGACAAGAATGCTCACTCTCATCACTTCTGTTCAACATAGTTCTAGGAGTCCTGGCCAAAGCAATTGAGCAAGAAAAATAAATAAATAACCAAAAGACTTACAAATAGGAAAAGAACAGGTAAAATTTTCTGTTTACAGATGTCATGAAAAATCATTATACACTGAAAAAATTAAAGGTTCCATAAAAATCTGTTAGAAATAATAAGTTCAGCAAAGTTACAGGATACAAAGTCAACATATAAAAATCAGTTGCATTTCTATATACTAATAGTGAACTACCCAAAAGAGAAATAATTTCATTTATAAGGGCATCAAAAAGTAAAATAAAATGCTTAGGAATAAATTTAACCAAGTAGGTTAAACTATAATCAATTATACAAAATTGATTATATAAAATTGATTAAAGAAATTGAAGAAGAGAAAAATAAATACATATCCTGTGTTTATGGTTCAAATGAATTGACATTATCAAAACATAAAGCCATCTATAGATTTAATGCAATCCAATGGCATTATTCACAGAAGCATAAAAACTAATACTAAAGTTCATATGGGACCACAAAAGATCATGAATAGCCAAAAATAATCTTGAGAAAGGAAAACAAAGCTGAAAGCATCACACTTCTTGATTTCAAAATATACAAAGCTACAATAATCAAAACATATGGGCCAGGCACAGTGGCACATGCCTATAATCTCAGTACTTTGGGAGGCTGAGATAGGAGAATTGTGAGTTCAAAGCCAGCCTCAGCAATGGTGAGGTGCTGAGCAACTCAGGAGACTCTATATCTAAATAAAACACAAAATAGGGCTGAGGATGTGGCTCAGTGGTCGAGTACTCCTGAGTTCAATCCCCAGTACCAAAAAAAAAAAATATGGTATTAAGATAAAAATATATACATAGCCATACAGAGCCTAATGGAACAAACTAGAGAGCCCAGAAATAAACCACGCATTATGGCCAATTAATATTTAAGAAGGGCGCCAAAAATACACAATGTCGAGAAAGGATCTTCTCTTCAAAAAATAGGCTTGGGGGGCTGGGGCTGTGGCTCAGCGGTAGAGCGCTTGCCTCGCATGCGTGAGGCCCTGGGTTCGATCCTCAGCACCACATACAAAGCAATAAAATAAAGACATTGTGTCCATCCACAACTAAAAAAAAAAAAAAAAAAAAAAAAAAAAGTGCTTTTAAAAAAAATAGGCTTGGGAAAATTGGGTATTCATATGCAAAAGACAAACTGGCCTATTTTCTTACACAATACTTAAAATCAACTGGAAATGCATTAAAGATTTAAATGCAAAACCGAGACCTTAAAGCTCCTGGAAGAAAAAAGGTCCTTAACCTTGGTCATTTGTTGGGTGTTCAGTCTTCAACACCATGGGAACAGATACCCAATTCTGATTTTCAAGACTGGTTTCAAAAGTCCCCAAATAATCATTTCTCTAAAGAAGACATAGAAATGGCTAACAGTTATATGAATTAAAATGTGCTCAACATCACTTATCAAGGAAATACAAGTAAAGACCACAACAAGACATCACCTCTTACTTGTTAGGTGACAGCCTTACCTGGTTTTGGATCCTAGTTCTACTAGTTCCCAACCATGTAACTTTGAATGACTTATTTTATAAACTTCAATTACTCTTATGTAAACTGGGATAACATCTCCATCTCAACAGGAGCTTGTTTTAAAAAATAAATAGCAAGTGTGGCAAGGATGTGGATTAAAGGGAATCCTTGTGTACTGTTGGTGGAAATGTACATTAGCAGAGTCATTATGAACTACAATATGCTTCCTCAAAAATATTTTTAAAAAGGATCAACCATATGATCCCAGGGTTCCTCTTCTGGGTGCACATTCAATAAAAATAAAATCAGTAATTTGAAGAGATATATGCCCTACCATATTCACTGCAGAATTATTCACAATAATTCAAGACATGGAAACAACATAAGTGCCTGTCAGTGAATAAGTAGAAAAATAAATTGTGATATGAACACAATGGAATAATATTGTCATTTAAAAAAATAAGTAAATCCTTTCATTTGCAACATCACAGATAAACCCTGATAGTATTGTGCTAAGTAAAATAAGTCAGACACAGAAAGACAGACACTATATGATCTCACATGTGGAATCTAAAACAATAAAACTCATAGAAACAGAGATACAATATGGTTTACAGTGGGTAAGTGGGGAGATGTTGATCAAAGGGGACAAATCTTCAGTTATTACATCAGTAAGTTCTAGAGATCTGAGGTACTACATGGTGACTGTAGTTAATGACATGGCGGTATACACTTGAAATGTGCTAAGGCAGTCAGTGTTAAATTTTCTCATGGTAAAAAAAAAAAAAATAGTTACCAGATGGGATGATATCCATGTTAACTGACTTCTCTGTGGTCATCAAATGTTATATGCTCATGTTGGTGACCTTAAATTTATACAATTCTATTTCTCAAGGATTTTCAAGATGGTGGAATAAAGAAGGCCACTTTCCTGGCTGCTCCATGGCATGAAACCAAGAAAGCAGATAGATAGGCTCTTGGCAAGATGAGTGAACAAAAAGTGGGGTGGAGGATCTACTATAATTTAATACTGGGCTTTCAAAGCAGATTGAGGACTCAGGAGGTTGTATATAATAAAATAAGGAAGAAATCACCACAGCTGCTGACATGGCCAGAGGCACCAGCCAGAGTGGTCTCTCTGTGAGCGAAGTAGAGAAATAAGGGAATTAACGGAATCCACATTTTTAGGAGACCTGAGGCATGTCTGGGTACAGAGAGTTTAGAGATCAAAGACACTGCACAATTAAACTGAAAGGTAGGCTGCACAATACCCTTGTGTGGGGGGAAATAACTTAATTAGTATGTGGAGGACAGAGGAAGGAATTATTTTGCAGCCATGGTACAGGGGTCATCAGCTGAGGGAGCTAATTCCTGGCAAAACCAAGATTTGACCAAAATACAGGCCTGGCAAACTCACACTGAACAACACATAGTGTATATAAGTAACCAGGAGAAAATCAAACGTGAGGAGAAGTTTACACAGGGGACAACTGGTCATGCAAACTTACCTGGCTCTCCCCTTCCCCTTACCCCTCCAAACCAGCTGCTTGCAGGACTGGCCAGGAGAGAGGCGCCTGGTGGGGAATTTGAAGGGGCAGGGGCAGGAGAAATTGAGTTTAGAGACTGAAACTGAGACCAGAAAATGTGGGATCCACAGGTGACATAGTGGACTAAGAACTGACTCCTCTACTGCTAGAGTGGAACCCAGGGGAGATCCCTGGGGTACAGTATGGACTAGCAATTCTCTGGGGTACGCTGATTTAAAATTCCTAGACCAATTGGTATTCAGCAAAGAACCTGGAGACTACCTAAGCTTAAAACCTTCCTCCAGGAGTTCTGCCTATGGGATTACCTCTCTTACCCTAGCAACCCCACCCTGAGTGTGGAGCAAGCATCATACTCCAGATAACCCTACCTAACACTGCCGAGAAGGCAAGCTGAGAATCTTTTGAACTCTAACAGAAACAATTCTTTAACTTTTCATTGAGATCTTTTTTTTCCTCCCTTTTTCTTCTCTCTGTGACCTCAGTGATCCATGGGTATTTATACATATTCATACTTTTTTCATATTTCTAGTATTTTTGAAGCCACTTGTTTTTCATGGATCAGTTCTTTGAGGATGAAGTTGTGTGATTAGTATATTTCAGTTTTGTTTTATATTCTTTTATTTTTTTAATTTAACTTTATATAAATTTTTCTCTCACTTATGTTTCCCTTGATTCTCTTTCTCTCTTTTCTTCTTCTATCAGCCAATCTCTTGTTCTCTCTTTCACTCTTTTTTTAATTTTTTACTTTTATCTTCTCTCCCCCTCCCTCAGCTAGAGACTAAATAATATGCTATTGGATCAACCATGGAGAGCAGAAGAAATCAGGGATAAAATTTTTTAAAATACTGAGAGGTAATGAGAATAATTATATAACATATTAAAATTTCTGCAACACTATGAAGGCAGTTCTAAGAGGAAAGTTCATGGCATTGAGCTCATTCATTAAAATGAGAGAATGTCATCAAATAAGTAACCTAACATTATATCTCAAAGCCCTACAAAAAGAAGAAGAAATCAATACCAAAAGCAATAGAAGACAGGAAATAATTAAAATCATCACTGAAATCAATGAAATTGAAACAAAAAATTCATGAATCAAAACATTGGTTCATGGAAAAAAATAAGTAATATTGACAAGCCTTAGCCAAGCTAATGAAGAGAAAAAGAGAGAAAACTCAAATCACTAAAATTAGTGGTGAAAAATGAAATCTCATGACAGATACCACTGAAATACAGATGATAATCAGAAACTCTTTTGAAAAATTATACTCTAATAAAATGGAAAATCATGAAGACACATCAACAAATTTCTAGAGACATATGACCTACCCAAATTGAATCAGGAGAACATAGAAAATTTAAACAATCAGTTTCCAGCAATGAAATTGAAGACACTATCAAAAGCCTACCAACAAGGAAAAGCCCAGGCAGATGGATTCTCAGTCAAGTTCTACCAGAATTTCAACAAAGAACTAACATCAGTCCTCCTCAAATCATTCCATGAAATAGAAAAGGAAGGAACCCTTCCATATTAGTATTACCATGATACCAAAAGCAGACAAAGACACATCAAGAAAAGAAAATTTCAGACCAATATCCCCAATGAACATAGATGCCAAAATTATTAATAAAATACTGGCAAAATGCACAAAAGATCATATTAAAAAGATAGTGCACTGTGATCAAGTGGGGTTCATCCCAGGGATGCAAGTTTGGATCAACCTACAGAAAGCAGTAAATGTAATTTATTACATCAATAGACTTCAAGACAAGAATCACATGATTATTTTAATAGATGCAGAAAAATCATTTGACAAAATACAGCATCCATTCATATTAAAAACACTAGAAAAAACAGGAAAAGTAGGAACATACCTCAACATTGTAAAAGCTACAAATGCTAAACCCAAGGCCAACATCATTCTAAATGGAGAAAAATTGAAAGCATTTCCTCTAAAAACTGTAACAAGACAAGGATGTCCTCTTTCACCACTTGTATTAAACATCATCCTTAGTCGGGCGCAGTGGTGCAAGCCTGTAATCCTAGCACTTAGGGAGGTAGAGACAGGAGAATCGCAAGTTCAAAGCCACCTTCAGCAACAGCGATGTGCTAAGCAACTCAGTGAGACTCTCTCTCTACATAAAACACAAAATAGGGCTGGGGATGTGGCTCAGTGGTCGAGTGCCCCTGAGTTCAATCTTCAGTACAAAAAAAAAAAAAATAGCGCCGGGCGCGGTGGCTCAAGCCTGTAATCCCAGCACTTAGGGAGGCTGAGACAGGAGAATCGCGAGTTCAAAGCCAGCCTCAGCGATGGTGAGGCACTAAGCAACTTAGTGAGACCCTGTCTCTACATAAAACACAAAATAGGGCTGAGGATGTGGCTCAGTGGTCGAGTACCCCTGAGTTCAATCCCTGGTACCAAAAAAAAAAAAAAAAAATAGCAAAAGAAGAACTCAAACTATCACTATTTGCTGATGACATGATTCTATATTTAGAAGACCCAAAGAACTCCACCAGAAAACTTCTAGAACTCATAAATGAATTCAGCAAAGTAGCAGGATAAAAAATTAATACCCATAAATCAATTGCATTCTTATTCATCAGTGATAAATCACTTGAAAGAGAAATTAGGAAAACTATCCCATTCACAGTAGCCTCAAAAAATTAAAATGTTTGGGAATCAATCTAACAAGAAGTGAAAGACCTCTACAGTGAAAACTATAGAACACTAAAGAAGGAAATTGAAGACCATCTTAGAAGATGGAAAGATCTCTCATGCCCTTGACTAGACAGAATGAAAATTGTCAAAATGGCCATACTACCAAAAGTGCTATACAGATTTAATTCAATTCCTATTAAATAAAATTCCAAGACATTCTTCATAGAAATAGAAAAAATAGTCATGAAATTCATTTGGAAAATAAGAGAACCAGAATAGCCAAAGCAATCCTTGACAAGAAGAGTAAAGCAGGAGGCATGACAATACCAGACCTTAAACTATACTACAAAGCTATAGTAACAAAAACAGCATAGTATTGGCACCAAAACAGACATGAAGACCAATGGTACAGAATGGAAGACACAAAGATAGACCCACATAAATACAGTTATCTCATACTAGACAAAAGGGCCACAAACACATTGAAGGAAAGATAGTCCCTTCAATAAATGGTGCTGGGAATACTGGAAATCCATATGTAGCAAAATGAAATTAAACCCCTATCTCTCACCCTGTACAAAACTCCACTCAAAGTGAATCAAGGGCCTAGGCACTAGACTAGAGACCCTGTGCCTACTAGAAAAAAAAGTAAGCCCAAATCTCCATCTTGTCAGCTTAGGAACCAAACTCTTCAACAAGACTCCTAAAGCACAAGAAGTAAAATCAAGATTCAATAAAGGGGATGGTATCAAACTAAAAAGCTTCTTCACAGCAAAGGAAACAATCAGGAACATGAAGAAAGAGCTTACATAATGGGAGAAAATCTTTGCCACCTACACCACAGAAAGAGCATTAATTTCCAGGCTATATAGAACTCAAAAACTTAACACTAAAAATAAATAAATAAATAATCCAATCAATAAATGGGCAAAGGAAGTGAACAGATACTTCACAGAAGAAGAAATATGATTGGTCAACAAATATATGAAAAACTGTTCAATATCTCTAGAAATTAGAGAAATTCAAATTTTTAAAACTACACTGAGAGCCAGGTGTAGTGGTGCATGTCTGTAATCCCAGCGGCTTATGAGGCTGAGGCAAGAGAATTGCAAGTTCAAAGTCTGCCTCAGCAACGTAGCAAGACCCTAAGCAACTCAGTGAGACCCTATCTCTAAATTAAAAAAAAAAAAGGCTGGGAATGTGGTTCAGTGCTTAAGCACCACTGGGTTCAATCCCCAGTATCAAAAGAAAAAGAAAAACTACATTGAGATTTCATCTCTAATCAGAATGGCAATTATCAAGAATACAAGTAACAATAAAATTTGGCAAGGATGTGAGAGGAAAGGTGCACTTATGCATTGCTGGTGGGACTGCAAATTGGTGCTACCACTATGGAAAGCAGTAAGATTCCTCAAAAAACTTAAAATGGAACCACCATTTGACCCAGTTATCCCACTCCTTGGCACACACACAAAGGACTTAAAATGAGCATGTTATAGTGATGTGTCCACATCAATGTTTATAATAGCTCAATTCACAATAGCTAAGCTACAGAACCAACCTAGGTACCCTTCAACAGATGAGTGGATAATGAAAATGTGGTATATATACACAATGAAATATTACTCAGCCATAAAAAAAGAATGAAATTATGGCATCTGCTGGCAAAGGGATGGAACTGTAGGCTATCATGCTAAGTAAAATAAGCCAACCCCAAAAAACCAAAGGTTGAATCTTCTCTCTGATATGCGAATGCAAACACACAATAAGCAGGGAAAGAAGAATAGAATTCACTGGATTAGACAAAGGAGAATGAAGGGAAGGGAGGGAGAATGGAAATAGGAAAGACAGTATAATGAACTGGACATTACTTTCCTATGTTCATACATGACTATACAACCAGCATAACACCACATCCTGTATAACCACAAGAATGAGAAGTTATACTCCATGTACGCATAGGTCAAAATACATTCTATTGTCATGAATAACTAAAAAGAACAAATACAATTTTTTAAAGACATTTATACAATTCCATTTCTCAATTACACCACAAAAGAACTAGAAAAAAATAACAAAATAAATCCTAAGACATTGAGATATTATTTAGAGAGTTCCAGTGTCTATCTCATTTTAATTAATACTTCATTAATTTATTTGTTTTGCTTATTTCCTCAATACCTGCCCATCCCTGTCTCCACTGAGCATAAGCTGCTCTAGGCCAGGCACTTGGGTCTGTCTTGTTATTCTATCTCAGCATACAATTGTGCAGTGATGGGTAAATACTGCTCCACTAAGTATTGATTGGTGAATGACAGCTCCTGATTGAAGGAAGAAAGGAATGAGTACCAAAGAGGAATAGACTAGTCTGCAATGTCACCATCTTCATTTTGTTGGGGGGACAACAAGGCCTGGTAAATGCCTCTTGCTTGCAAGAAAAGCACCACTGGGATAGTCATGTTCTGTCCCTTCTTCTCCCTCACCTGTATTGAAGGCTTTCCATGTTTGGGGATGGGATGGTAACCTTCTGGATCTCCAGGGAAGATCTAGATCCACAGAACGGAGCAACCTCCAATGACATGCTCTCGTGTTCACCAGCACCGATCCCCACACCTATCTTCAGTTTCTGGATCACATTGTCACTGAAGAGGAACGGTCCTGTCACTACTGCTTCTGGAAAGAGAAAAGGTGACCAGAGGATTAGCCAAGAATTCACTGCAGAAGAGATGTGTGTGGGAAAGGGAAAACGGAGGCCAATTCTGCCTCAACACCTCCACTCATTGAAATCTCTCTATCAAAACACCAACCAATTAATCAATGTTTGAAGTGTAGACTACTGTGGAACTCTAGCATTGCACAACAGGGACTGTCTTAACCCTAAGAAATGGTGGGATCACTTGCACAGTATCCAGAAGACCCTGAGAATCCTCTTTCCCAGCTCAGTCCCAGCCTTAGGCAAATACAGAAAATGTTTAGGATTCGAGGAAGAATGAGCTGTCTGGATCCTACTTCTTCCAGTGCCCAGTCATGTAATTTTAAATGAATTATTTTATAAACTTCAATTACCCTCACACAAAACGAGGATGATATCTCCATCTCAAGAGGCCCTTCTAAGCATCCTATGATCTCATGAATGCCTGGTTCCAGATAATTAGTTGATTCTGAAATAATGTTAGCTCCTTGCCCTTTTCCTTCAGATGAGAGGGAGCTGAGATCCACCTAGTAAGGTGTCTCCGGGATTCTTGGATGTTGTACTACTTCTGTTTTTCACACCTGAAGCCTTGGCCCCTGGCCAACAATACCTGGCACTGAAGAAACTGGTGTCAGGATGTCCATGAGGGAGAATTCAACTGGAATATCAGGTTGTTCCCAAAACCAGTACTGAGGGTTCTTCCGTATAATACTAAACTGACGGAAATGGGTGGCATCCAACAGGGATTTGACAGGCCTCAGGTCTTTGCCTCCAAGGTTTTTGACCATCTTCTTGCTGACACGCTCAAATATGGAGGACATGTTTCTGAGAGCAGAAAGAAGAGAGCACAAAGTAGAAGAGGTGAGATGGCTTTGGTCATTTTACAAATTTCGCAGTGAAGGCCTCACTGAGAAGTGACATTTGGATAGAAACTTAGAGGAGGTGGGTATAAACAATGAGCGTATGTGAAAAAATTATTCCAGGTAGAGAAATCAGCAAGTGCAAAACCCCGAGGCAATGTATGCCGGAATAAGTGGGGTGCAAAAGGAAAAATGAGGCCAGCAGAAACTGCAGGCAAGTTGGCCCAGGCCCCGGTTGGTCAATGTCATCTGTCTTTCACTTGCAGCAAGATTAGGAGCCATTAGAGGAGTTGGAGCTCTCCCATCTGGTGCATTTCTGACAAGGTGCTGTGGTTGCTGGGCTGACAGTAGGCTACGGTGAGATGGGCAGGGCAGAAGCAGAGGGTCTAGTTGGGATGGTTTTGCAAATAACCCAGGTGAGAGCTGGCAGTGGATTAGGCCAGGTCATAGCACTCCCATCAATGAGAAGTGATCTTCTCAAGTGAGAAGTGACCGGGGTCTGTGCCATAGGTAGGGATGACATCTACTAAAGGGGTGCATTGGCAAAGCAGCCCCCATGGGCACTCTCAGCTCTCACACCCAGAATAGCTCCGGAAAGTGCTGTGTGTCCATCAGGAAAACACCTCTGACGGGTTGTTTGCTAGAAAGTGAGGTTGAGTCAAGGGGAGCAAAGGGTGATGGGTGTTCAAGAAGCAGGGAAGGTAAGATGGGGAACCGTGAGTCAGGGCAAGTAAAGGGGAGCTGATATGGAAAACTCTGGAAGGAATATTATATATGCATGTGCCACTCTGGGTGCATTTAGTGTACTGGTGAGGACAAGTTGGTTTTTCTTAAGGGGCTCCTTTGGCTCTTACAAAGATGAATAAATGGGTCTTCATATGTCAGTCACACAGAGAAGTTTTACATGATGATTTGAAATCTTCACAGGTAGACTCAGGTGTCTGTCAGATGAGCACAATGAAGAAGGAGGCAGGCACACATGCCTGGTAGTGGCTGGAAGGGTGCCAAGTTTTGCTTAAGCAACTATCAAGCAGAGATGAGATGCCTGGACTGAGTCCTTGCCAGGGTCAAGGGGGACTGCTGAGCACCTGGCTACTCAGTGAGAGGTACAGGAAGGAAACTTCCCTACCAAAAGACTAACATATGGCCTTTCTTAAGCCATTGTAGTGAAGACCAAGCCAGGGAAATTGTCCAACTTTGCTCACCAGCTGGAGGACTGCTACGTAAGTGTGAACTTCCTGTGTTCAGAGCTGTCAAACAAGCGGCTGTCAAGATGTTACCAAACCTGCTGGAAGAGAAACAGCACATGGTATGGGCACCTGAAGATGGGCAGGGGATGGATGGTTAAATAGTACAACTTGGGAGCCTGTACCGTTGTTCAAGGACAAAGGTTCTCTATAAACATCATAAAGTCAATCACTTCCACAAAGTGTCAAGGGCCCTTGCACACATAGCCATCAAACAGGGTCTGCTCTGCCAGGCACAGTGGCACATGCCTATAATCCCAGTGATTCAGGAGGATGAGGTAGGAAAGTCACAAGTTCAAGGCTAGCCCCAGCAATTTAGCAAGACCTCATCTGAAAATAAAACATAAAAAGAACTAGGGATGTAACTCAGTGGTAAAGCACCGCGGGTTCAATCCTCAGAACCACCCCTCTCCCCACACCCACCTCCATAAAACCAGGGCCATGATCTTGTGCTGCTTTCAAATTCTTGCAGTTTGAATGAGCCCACGATCTCCACTAGCAATTAAACAAAGAAATAGTGCTTAAGTCTGTATTCCCTGGAAAAACTGATTTGTTAATTGATTTGTTCATTTAATTATTTGCTCATTTAGTCAGTGAAGTTTTAACAAGCATCTATTAGATGCTAGGCCCTAGGCCCTGCCCTGAGAACATGTTCTTATGGTCTCCGGTCTCTTGGGGCATAGCACAGTGATAAAGACAAATATTTACCAAATGGTCTTACTAATAAATGCATAAGTAGTTATAAGTCATGACTTATGTCATGAATGAAAGGGACCTGATAACTTTATATTAACAAAAACATATAACAATTCAAAGAATGGGTGAATAATATAATCTCAATGTCATAATGTAACCTCAAAAAAACATAAGAACAAATATTATTAGACAGAGCCTAATAATAGTTGATTACATATACAAAGATACAGAAAATGAACAATGCAGTTATCAAACAATTTAATGGGCTTATAAAAAACTGCATACACCCAATGAAGAGACTGCTCATTCTATTCACACGTGGAAAAAATATCCACAAAACAGAAAAATATCATAAGGCAAACCTCCACAAATATCAAGAATCAGTATTACTCATATTACATTTTTATCACAATTCCATTAAATTTGGAGAGGGGAGACTAGGAATCAAACCCAGGAGTGTATTACCACTGAGCTACATCCCAGCCCTTCTTATTTTTTGAGACAGGGTCTCACTTGGCTGCTGAGGCTGACTTTGAACTTGAGATCCTCCTGCCTCAACCTCCTGAGTAGCTGGGATTATAAGCAGGCACCACTGCAACCAGCTCCATTAAATTTTAAATCAATAATAAAAATATATAATTTAATTCCCAAGATGTGTGAGAGCTAAAAAAAAATAACATCCAAATAACTCACAAGGGGAGTGTCCATGAATAAAATTTGTGGAACATAGCTAATGTGGAACTTAGAGATATGCTGAAGTTTAAATATTTTTATCAGGAAAAAAGAATGGCTGAAAATGAATGAATTAAGCATTCAAACCAAGTACTTAGGAATAGGAATGACAAAGTGTATCTCTGGGTTCAGTTCCCAGTACTGGAGGAGGAGGAGGAAGAGGAGGAGGCGGAGGAGGGGAGAGGAGGAGGAGGAGAGGAGAGGAGAGGAAGGGAGGAGGGGAGGAGGAGAAGGAAAAGGAGGAGGAGGAGGAGGAGAAGAGTAAGAGGAGGAAGAAGAGGTGGTGAAGGAGGAGGAAAGGGAAGGAAAAAGAGGAGGAGGAGGAAGGGAGGAGGAGAAAAGGAAGAAATGAAAGAAGGAAATGAAAATAAGTGAAAAGAAAAGAATGTACAAAAGAAAGAGAAAAAGAAAAAGGGTATCAAGAATACACAATATGGGAAAGATAATCAATTCAGTAAATGGTGTTGTATGTGTGTGTGCAGGGCTGGAGTTCAAACCCAGGGCCCCACACATGCTAATCACAGGCTGTACTACTGAGTTACTTGATATGACAATTTTTTAAAAAATTAAATGTGAGTCATGTGTGGACAGCATGGAGCCAAGTGACCAACTGTTCACAGCACAACATGCCCAAGTTTTATTGTAACTAGTGCAAGGCAGACCTTACCCATGGCTCTCCATCTGTGAGAAAGACACTACTAGAGTAGGAAATGCCAAGAGAATGTGAAAGTCTACTATCAGAAACTGATGGAACAGCTGGCTGGAACCTAGTTAACAAAACAACAGCTGCATTCAACAGGAAAGAACACCTACTCCAGCCTGTATCACCTTGGACGGGGCAATGATCCAACTGCCTCCTAGTCTACCAATTTCTCCTCATCTGGTATGATGCCAGCACCTCATAGGGGAGGCCCTTCCAGGAGGCCAGTGATGGGCCTCCTTTTTCTGGGATGATGGCAATGGGACCAGCCCCTACAATGAGGCCACCTGTGGGAGGCCACACATCAAAACAAGGCAAGGGCCTCCAATGATGAGACCTCCCTTCTTGTCCCATGATAGTTCCCATTTAGCCAAGAATGACTCAATCAGACAGGTAAGGATAGAGGCCTCTTTATATCAGAGTCACATTACTTGTTCTCCTTTATCAGGAGATTGTGGTGCTATGACCCTGGGTGTTTTCTAAAAGCATAACAATGAAGACTAGCTCCCCACTTCCTATCAAAGAATTATTTTGGAGGGGAGAAGATGGACAGAAAAAGTAAAGTTTTCATTGGCATCATGAAATGCAAAAATAAAATTGTCAGCTCTTTTAGATAAAAATTAATTATGTTCCTGAATATAGTTGTCCCTTAGTAACCCTGAGGAGTTGGTTCCAGTACCCCCTGCAGATACCAAAATCTGAAGATGCTCAAGTCCCTTATATAAAATGGTACAGTATTTGCATATAACCTACACACATTCTCCCATATACTTTAAATCTGAATGCCATGTGAATAGTTGTTTTACTGCAGAGTTTAGGGAATAATGACAGTTTAAAAATCTGTACACATTCAGTATAGATGAGATTTTTTTCCTAAATATTTTCAACCTGTGGTTGGTTAAATCCACAGACGCCTTATCTATAGATATGGAGAGCCAACCATACTACCAGAGAGCAAAAGAGTATATAACTGAAGAAGAAGAGAGGAACCTGAACGGATCTGTGATCCAGAAGACTCCTTCATTATGGAAATGATCAACAGTGGGCAGGCATAAAGTAATTCTGAGGCTACTTCTAGCAATGTTCAAGTGAAAGATATTGGTACCTTAGACTAGGATGATGACAGAGGAGCTCCATAAAATCAAAAGGAATTGCTAATGGTTTTAACGTGGGTGGTAAGGAAGAGAGAGAGCACAAAGTGGATTTCTGGATTTCTGGCATGAGTAATAGGAAAGTGGGTGCCATTTTCTTAAGTAATAGAACTCTGTAAGGAGACATGTTTGTAGAGGAGAATTCCGGTTTGGACATATTGATTTTGGGATCCAAGAGGTGAATAAAACAGACAGTGACCCAGATTGGCACTCACAGTATAGAACTACCCTGGAAGAGAAAAAATGGTTGCCCTATTGGCATTCAGGTTGGAGTAGAGACTTTGAGAGTAGATGAAGTCATGAATGTGAATATTTAATAGTGAAGTAGAGCAAAGTGTAACAGCATTGTGCAGACCATGCTGAATGAAAGGAATCTGCTTACATTTCTTCTTTCTGAATAAATAACAACAGGATTTCCAGCTATATAGAATTGGATTTTTGAACATGGTGAATATGTTCAGTACCAGAGGCAGAACTTTCAATGATTTGTGTAACAACCCTGATGTGATCATTTCAGTTCTGTTTGGGTTGGGCCATGGAACAGGTCAATGGACAACAGAGAATACCAAGAAGAAAAAAGCAAAGTCTCCAAAACTGGACCTGGACAAAGATGCATCACAGATAACATCCCATAGTCTCCTACACTCTCAGGAATTCTCCATTAAGAGAATTCTCTTAATTCTCTTAAGGAGAGCTTCAGGAAGAAGTGCTACTTTCTTTGTAGGTCAAATTATATAGGAAAAAATTCCCGACTCATTTCATAAGCCCATCTTGACATTTCTATCTTCTCCTCTTCTTACTCATTCCCAGTTTCCCATGAGCACTTACCAGATTGTGTATTGTATTGCCCTGTAGAGAAAGAGCTCAATTGAGTGGAGGCTCCAGTGAGCCTTCAGACCTTCTGATGTCAAGCTGAATCTGTCAGCAACCCCAGAGACCAGATCAATGTGATTCTCCTCACCATGTTTTCTTCTAACCGTTGTGTCTCTGATTCAATTTCCAGTGAAGTATTCTGGAAAAAGATAAGCAAAGGGAGGACCCTCCTCTTCTCCAGGTCTAGAACTGAGTTCTAGAATCACAGAATCTCAAGTCTCAAGTCCTCCCCAACCAATACTCTATGAAACAGAATCAGAAAGTATTTGATTATGAAACTGTGAGGCTCTCCTAGCTCAGGGTAGACAGAGCCATGCCCTTTCTTTTCACAATAAACCAGCTGAACAAGTCCCTGACTCAGATTCCCAAAGACTGAGGCTGAATCAACTCATTTGGCTCATATCCCACTCACAAATTGCTGACTATAATATGAAACTGTGGAACAGCAAGAAAGAAAGCTCTTGGAAAGGTGAAGACCCCTGCCAGAGCCCTGGGAACAGCCTCAGAACTGCCCATATGCAGAGCGGGGACAACAGGAATTAATATTCTTAACACCTTCTCTGTGTCAGGTGCAGCATATAACTATGTAGTCCAACCTTGCAATAGTCTTTAAAGAGAAATTGTTTCCAAGGTCCTAGGATGGTGGCCTCATTCTGGGGTCCAAAAAATCAGATCCAGCCACTCACCCCAGATACCAAATCGAAAAAAAGCAATACAGAAAATCAGGAAGGGAGCTTTAACCAGTGTAGCTACATGGGAAGGTGGGGGGACCTGCATCCTTGCCCTGTCTTCAAGGGGCTGACAGACTCACAAATCTTCTCAACTTGTTGGGGATCAGGAGGTTATAGATATAGGATAAAAGAGATAAGGGGGAGGGATTAGCTAGTGAGAGAGAGAAAGAGTCATGTCTTTTCTGAGAATGGGCATAGATTTTCCAGGAACTTGGGCACCTCCTCTTTCTGCTCCTTTCATAGTTCTTTCCGGTCCTCAAAAATAGGGGAGATTCGGGTGGGGTAGAAATTCAGCTGGGTCATCAGGTAGTACAAGATTAGGGTGAGGTAACTATTATTTCACAATGTATTTATTCTACCTTTGTTGCCTTTCAATATTCACAAAAGTCTACCTATTTCCACTTTGGGAATCTGATGTGCACTCCACCAGAGCCTGGCTCAGAACCTGTCCTTCGCATCTCACCACCAAGCAAGGTTTACCAAAAGCGACTCTTTCCCTAATTTTCATTGTAAAATTCATAGACTTGACATAGTTATATGTACAACTATTCCATTCTCCAACATCCTGAGGGCCCTGTTCTGCTACTGGATATTCTATAAGTCAGAGCAAAGGAACTCAGCTTTTGGGGAAGTTATGTGAGTCCAGTGGACACTGAGATCTTGTCAAGCCTCAAAACTAAGGAGGATCAAGTTCATCAGAATAGGGTAGGTAAAGCCAGGAGCTTTGCCTCCACATTTCCCATCGTGGGTATAAAGAGGAAGAGAGAGAAAGTCAGACACATAGAATAAGAGGAGCTCCCTCGAAATTGTCCTTTGTCTGCCCCCCACCCTTGCCATTCCACCCCCTCCCTAATGCTTTGGTTAAAGTGTATACCCACCTAGATGGTTCCATGATAAATAGCACTTATTGTATTGTCAACTAATACAAGAGCGTAAATTAACTCACAGAAGAGTATTGTGTCTGTCTAAAAAGAAAATGCAGGAGGCTGGAGCCTGTTGCCATATCCTAGAGAAGACATTCCCAAGATGAGGAAGGACCGCCAGCTGCAGCCCTACTGGATCCTTTCTTTCCCCATAAAAGCCCTTCATGCTCCTGAGACCAGGAAGATAGAGCTTGGAGGAGCTAGCCCTTCTATTTTCTTTAGAGCTAGCTTTGAATAAACCTGATTTCTTCCTACCAGCATGCATCTCTCCAATATTGGCACTCTTCAATATTGGGCAAGCGGCCCAGACTGGACATTGGATTCCAGTGGTAGCTAAAAATCCTTGAACCTCCTATATTGAGAACAGTATCTTGTTGGGGAAGCTGCAATCCTGGAAAGCAAGAGAGAGAGAAAAGAAGAAAGAAAAAAAACCTCCAAATTCCTTCTAGAAGGAAGCTTGCTAAGTCTGTGAGCAGCACCCCTGTGTTGCTCATCCTGTGCAGTCTCTTCTGCCCTCCTGGCTGACTTCACAGCAGGAGTCTGCCCATTGTACATTTATATGGAAGCTCTTTACCCCATGCTTTAGGGACCAAGAGTGAGTGACAAAGATTTACTTGAAAGCCGGGCGCGGTGGCTCAAGCCTGTAATCCCAGCACTCAGGGAGGCTGAGACAGGAGGATCGCGAGTTCAAAGCCAGCCTCAGCAACGGCGAGGCACTAAGCAACGCAGTGAGACCCTGTCTCTACATAAAACACAAAATAGGGCTGGGGATGTGGCTCAGTGGTCGAGTACCCCTGAGTTCAATCCCCGGTACCAAAAAAAAAAAAAAAAAAAAAGATT
>CM053400.1:171880156-171891933 GCA_028644305.1 Xerus rutilus
CTGTAATCCCAGCACTCAGGGAGGCTGAGACAGGAGGATCGCGAGTTCAAAGCCAGCCTCAGCAACGGCGAGGCACTAAGCAACGCAGTGAGACCCTGTCTCTACATAAAACACAAAATAGGGCTGGGGATGTGGCTCAGTGGTCGAGTACCCCTGAGTTCAATCCCCGGTACCAAAAAAAAAAAAAAAAAAAAAGATTTACTTGAGAAGGGGTGGCTGTGGTCTTTGCACTGCATATGCTATTTTCTTGAATATTTTCCATCAGTTGCACTTTCAGGTTAGCCTTTATGCAGGTTTTCATGCAAACCTCCATTCCCTTAGGCCCTTTCCCCTCCATTTGATTCCCTGACACCCCCTTCCCTAATCCTCCTCTCCCCACCAGATCATTTATATTTCTGCCCCTTTGCTCCCTCCTGTCTGCTCTTGCCCACGTTCTCCCCTTCCTTGAGACAGGCATCTGGGGATACAGAAATTAAAAATACTGAGTTTCAAAAGACAAAACACCTGTGGACTGTTGGAATGCAAAATAAGCAACTCATTTGCAGCCCAGCCCACCTCCCTGCGCCCTTGACCTTGCACACAGAAAGTGGCATGAAGAGAAGGCATGGCACAAAATTGCACAACTTCACCCTCATGGCACCTCTAGTCCAGCCTCTAGCCACTGTCCCTCTATAAATATTAACCCCGCAGACTCAGGGGTTGTTTCTTACCCTTGAGATAGCCCACATTCTCCTTTGAAAGTGTCTCCACTTAAATTCATTTCTACAAGGTTTGCAAGACCTCATTCATCCTGGATTGAGGTCCCCTCTTGGAAGCTCCCCGGGCCTCCTCCAGTGACACTTACGCAATGTAGTTCACTCTTCTTGAAATTAGCTCCTCAGTTACTCAGCAAATACAAATCGACTCCTGGCTAAGGTTTCTAGGTTCTAAGTTTACTTTTGCACACATTATCTAGATTCTAGTACTGGGAAGTATCAAAGAAAACCAGAGCTGAACAGAAAAGAGGCAGCAAGACAGGTTTTATTTAGGAGCCATTGCAAAAAAAAAAAAAAAGAAAGAAAGAAAGATAAATTACCTGAGTATAGAACTAGGTTCTATTCCAAATGTGAGAAGGAAAAGTAGGAATTTATTTAGCTGGGGAGGGGAGTCAATGAATGCAAATTTACCTCATAAGAGAGCAGGGTAGTTTTTCCTAAAATAACTTGATAATATCCTTGCTGAAGGCAACCTGAATAATAATATGCCCTGGGTGACAGAGGGAGAATGAGGGATTTGACTGGATATTGAAGGTGACCTAATGTTCAGGGTGGGGATTCTGGATAAATCCACTTGACAGGAATTTTTCTTCAACTGGGCAACGCAATGACAAACACAGATGCCCAGAGGTAGAAGCCTAATTGAGAAGCAGATTCAGAGGAACTTGTCTAGAGTTTGGTCAAGAAAGAGTCTAGTCTAGACAGAGAGGTTAATGAGCCAGAATTTCATACCCAACGGATTTGCCTTCGAGTGTGGGAACCTAATAACAGATGTATTTAAGAGGAACAAATGAGGTAGTTTCAAAGACAGATAAGAGCTAAAAGAATGTCATGATATGATAGGTAGAGGTGAGGCTACTTTGGTCGGGTGGTCCTTGCAGGAGCAGACATCTGAGCAGGACAGGACAGGCAAAGAGCATCCAAGGGAAGAAGAATCAAGTGTGAAAGGTCTCAGATGGGGAGAAGCCTGACCTGCTGAAGGGCAGAAAGGAGGTCCATGTGGCTGCCCCTCAGAGAAAAGAAGACAAGCAGGGAAGCAGAAGCTAGACAAACTGAGCTCTGTAGGATCAGGAACAACTAAGGAAGGGGAAAAAAGAGAAAAAAGTGTTGAAGGAATATTACCTTTGCATATCAGAGGATATTACAGAAAACCTGCCAGATAGCTATTCGTTCCAACAAGCACTTCACCAAGTCCTGAAGGTCACACAGAGTAACTGGAAAGGGCATGAACTTGTGGCAATTGTTTTTGTTCTTTTTATAAGTGTTGTTTTCTTTAAAATAAAGACTGCTGCAAGACTGCATTATATAACAAGTACATGGTACTTGACACTGAGTTAGTGTTTATACAAAGTCCCACAGGGAAGCAGTCCAGACGCACTTCCCAGAGCCCTAGACTTTGAACATCTCCAGACTCCTGAAGCTCATTTCCACATTTCTTTCTGCCCCATGGTGATGTTCCTAGAGAAACATTTTCTACTTGGAACAATGGTACAGGTTCCCAGGTTGTCCTATTTAACCATCCCCTGCCCGTCTTCATGAAGAATATACCATGTGCTATTTCTGTTCCCGCAGGTTTTTATAAAATCCTGAAGGCTCCAGTTTGGCAGCACTGAACACAGGCAGTTCACACACATATATAGCAGTCCTCCAGCTGGTAAGCGAAGTCAAACAATTTGCCTGGCCTGGTCTTCACTATGGTGGCTTAAGAAAGGCCATATGTTAGCCTTTTGGAAGGGAAATCTTCCTGTGCCTCTCATAGAGTAGCCAGGTGTTCAGCAGTCCCCCTTGACCCTGGCAAGAACTCACAGTCCGGGTATCTCATGTCTGTTCCCTAGTGACGATTCTGCTAGATAGTCGCTTAAGCAAAATTTAGGACCTCTCCCAGCCACTATCAGGCATTTGTGCCTGCCTGCTTCTTCATTGTGCACAGCTGACAAACATCTGAATCTCTCTGGGAAGATTTCAAGCCATCATGTAAAACTTCTCTGCATGACACAGGAAGACCCATTTTTTCATCTGTGCAAGAGCCAAAGGAACCCTTTAAGAAAACCCAGCTTGTCCTCACACTACATGCACCCAGAGTGGCACATGCATGTCTAATTTATCCTCCAGAGTTTTCCAGACCAGTTTCCCTTTACTTGCCATGACTCATGGCTCCCCATCTTAAGGGATATGTAGGAGGGCATAGGCAGCCAGAGCAAGATGGCAGGTGAGGAAGTTGGGGGCAGGGCCAGACCAAAGGAGCACAGAGAGGGTCTTCCAATGAGCTCAACTTCCCAGTTGCCATTGACACAAGGGGGGACCCAATTAGACACGTTCATACTTGTGCCCCTAAGCCTGGGATCCAATAGAAAAACTAAAATAGACATGTAGACATAGGGGTCACCAATGAATAATAGGGGAGCACGAACAGGGAAGATAAGGAAGGGAAGAAATTCCAGGGAGCATAAAAAGAATAAGCCAAGGTAATCTCCCATTGTGAGCTCCTGTAAAATTAAAAGCAATTTAAAAGTATCCAATATATAATGATACAGAGGAAACATTTTCATTCATAAAATTAGAGGCATAGAAAGGAGAGATAGGACCAAAGCAAGACCGAAATCCAGTTGGGCAAACAAGTCCTGTAGCTCCATGTCCGGCATGTGTGGCACATGGCATTGTGATGTTCTCTCCAAAGGGCTTGTGTAGCTCTGCCCCTGTGGCTGTGTTGGTTGTAGCCTAAGTGGCCTTTCTATTGGCTTGTTCTGCTCAATTCCTGCAGCTTTCCTAAGACAATGTTCCACATAACTGGCGTTTCTTAACCTAGGGGGTCTCCACTGCAGCTGCAGCTTCCTCTTCACATCTCCACATATTGCTCTGCCAGGGGGTTCCCCCAGGGATTCCAACCCTGCTGCACCTTGCCTGGCCTCCCAGACTTGCCTTTGAAATCTTGGTGGAAGCCTCCATGAACCTTTAACTCCAGCATCCTGCATCCCTGCAGAACCAGAACCACATGGTTGACACCAACATCTGCTGCCATCTTGAGCAGTAGCCCAGCCTCCAAGGACCCTGGCTGCAGCAGCCTCTGAGTGCCTAGGTGGCTGAGCATGTAGGAAAAACTTCCTAGGCCCCCTTGTGCAAGAAGTGTGCCCCACTGGTCTTTTCTCAAGAGAATTTTTACTTTTACTTCCTTGAATCTGAGATGTGTGTGGTCTTGCCAATTCCTGAGCTGTCCTCAAGCCACCTTTCTTATCATTTATGGGCAAAGTCTTCAGCATGTCTTTAGTGGTGGTAATGTCTTTAACAACTGCGACTTCCTTAGCCCCAGCTTCACTCCTGCCTTTCAAGTTCAACCTTTCAAATATTTCTGTTCAGCTTTCTGCTCCTGAATATCACAATAAATTTGGCTAAAAACCATTAGCGACATCCATGCCACTGTCTAAGTACTATGCTGTCCAGAAATGTCTTCCACCAGATTAAGAAATCAATATCAACTTTCAATTCATCCTCACAGAAAGTGTGAGGACACTGGCAAAATGTAGACAACTTCTCAGCCAGAATATAACATGAATGGCCTTAGCCCAGTTACCAACAGAGTCCTCCTCCTCCTCCTCTGAAACATCATGAAAAGACATGAGTCCTGTCTTTACCATGCACAGACCTATTGGCATTCTGGTCTTCTAAGATCCCACAAGAAACACATATTAAGCTCCACTTAAACAATCTAAAGATTTTCCAGCTTGCATCACCAAACTTTCCCAAATCCTCCTACAAATTCTACAAAGCTCCAAAGGCTTCTGAACCACATCGGCAGGTTAGTAACAGCAACAAACTCACTTCTCAATACAAATTTCTCTATTAGTCAGGGTTCTCTAGAGGAACAGAACCAACAGGATACACACACACACACACACACACACACACATATATACTCACACAAATGATCATATATACACACACACACACAAAATATGTGTGTGTATGTGTGTGTCTGTGATCATAAAAAGAGATTCATTATATTGGCTTACAAAATCAGAATCTGGATAGTCCCACAATGGCTGGAGGCTGAAGAGCTGGAGGAACCAGTAGCTGCACAATCCAAGATGCTGAAGCCTCAGAATAAGAGGGATCAATGTTCCCACCCCAGTCTGGGACCAAAGGCCTGGAAACTCTCTGGAGAATCACTGGGCAGAATCCACTTTGGAAGAGTAAAGAAATTGGAGTCTGATATTCTCAGACTTGATCACAGTATTAGTCAAGACCCTACTGAAGAAGATTCAAGCTTGAATCTGCTGCTGCTTCCTTGTTCTTCCAACTTTTATTCCATTCAAAATTCTGACCTGCTAGACAGTGCTGACCACTCTTAGGGTGGGTCCCTGTTTCTATTCGCTATCACATATGCCAATCATTCCTAGAACCACCCTCACTGACACACCCAGAAGGTTCTTAATTTTTAGGCCTCTGAATCCAATTAAGTTGTCAATTCAGATTAGCGATTACAACATCCATTCCTGCCATAAAAACAGAAATAATTAACACAAAGACTGTGGACACCACACCTATGAGAAGTTCTCATCTAAATCACTCCTATGCCCTTTTAAGTGAAGAAGAGTAATCACAGAGGATATACCCCATAAAACCTGCTGTATATAACACAATCACCAGAGATACAAGACTCCACTCATTTGAGACCCACAGGACAAATGGAATCCTCGAGCTCTGACACAATAAACACTGTATCAAAACACACTACTAATCATCACCAAAGAGCTATTAGGGGAAATATACCACAAAACCCACTTGGAAGTATATGGAAAGATTCACAAGAACCTAATATCCTAATGCAAGAGAAAGCTATGCCTTAAAAAAAAAAAAAAAAAAAAAAAAAAACCTACATGTTGAAGTAGGACAGACAAGGCTAGATACCTTATCATTAGCAAGAAGCAGGTTTATTGGCTACAGGGTTCAGAGGTGGCTCTCACCTAAGAATTCTTCCTCTGAACACCGAGTCCAGGAAGTTTCAGAATTTTATACCCAATGTGTAGGGGGAGGGGCCCACAGGCTCACAAACTGCAGAAGTCCCCCTAAAAGCAGGATTTTTCTATTGTACTGGGCAATCAATCCAGGCCTGTATACAAAAATAAGCAAAGGACATTCTGTGAAAATCAGTGCCTGGGAAAGGGAGCTTGCCCTACCCTTTCCCCACCAGCTGGTTTCCAAGGAACCTAATCTGCACCATTTTCTCTAGTTTTTTTTAAACATCTAACATTGCAATGGAAATCCATTTGCAGGCCTTTACGATTGTTGTGTTGTACGTCTGTGTGTGTGTGTATCATGTACATGGTATCAAAATTGGCACAGATAATGAGCACTCATGAATTAAAACCTAAAAATATGGATCCAAACACCTTTGATTCACGTGATTCAAAAATTTGATTTAAATTGGATAAACAAATGAAATTAATGAGGTCTTTAAAATCACTACCTCACGGTTGAACAATGAAAGGTGTTCTTCTCTATAAAGTGTTTAAAATGTAATTAATTATCATTCCTTCTAGGATTTCCTTCAGCAGAAAATGATGACTTAAAGTGTTAACTAAACCTGGGTTTTGTGGATAGCCTAAGTTAAAAGCAAATAGATCAGACCTAACATAAATGGGGCAAACATTATAAATGTGGGTTTCATAAAGTTGTTGCTCAATGAAGGATTTAAAATTGGTTTGTCATCACTAAAACAAAATTACTTAATTTAAAGCCCAACAGGTATAATTCTATATACTTAAACATTGTGTTTTCATAAATGGTAAATGAATGTAATTCTCTAACCCAGCCTAATTCTATCTTAAGATTGAAAACCAGGTCGACAAGAAGTCATAAAGGTTTTTGTTTGTTTGTTTTACTTGCTTAGACCATGTTTTTATTGCCCTCCTTAAAATCTAAGCGGCACCCTCATGCTGGCCCTGAGTTCACTCCCTATCTAGGATGTTGAGCCAGGTAAATCATTGACTTGCTACCTGCCTCTGTATTGCTACTACCAGAACCTTGTTAGTTGTAAACCTACTTTTATTATTCTGTGTTGCAGACTTCCATGCTCCTGGACGGAGCTGCTGCCCTCACTGCTTAAAGGGGACAGCCACTGTATGGCTGATTTGTGTACACGGTGTAGGCTTGCTTAATTTGATTTACAAATTGGAGTCAATTATCCCTTGAGTTCTGGGTTCTATACATGAAGGCCTGAAGGTTTCTACTGTTTCATTTAAAGTACTATAAATAACAAAGTATTTCTTATCATTGAAATGGAGTAATTTGCCTAAATTCAGAAATTTACAAGGACTGTTTTGGGATGTGAACAGAAGGATTCTAGATATGGTACTTAATGGAAGGAAAAAGGAAGTGTTTCTGGGTAAAAGAGTCTTCATATGGTAAAAGAAACAAGAGGGTTTAAAGTAAATGTTAAAGGAAAGTTTATAGTAAGTGATAAAAGAATCAAAATAATGAGAGTCTAAAATGAAGGGTAAATTTCAAAGGTTTATGTTTATGGTTAATTTGACTATAATTAATACAAGTTTATTTAATTTGAACTCTAATGCACTGATATAAAGCAAAATCCTGCAGAGATAGACACAAGATTCCCCTTAAGGCACCCAAGTTGGGATTACAACACAGCAAAAGGTAAGGAGCGACTCTTGGTCTATCACCAGGCTCTATTGGCTGGTCTCAAGGTGGCTGCACGCCAACCTATTAATTTGACTAAAGTTTATGACATTAGGCAGAAAAGAGACAGAATAAAAATTTGGCTAGAGTCCTCCTAGCGGCCACATCGGAGCCGAATGAAAGAAAAAAGAAACTGAGACAGATTGCTGAAAGCAGAGACGAAAAGCCACAAGGGAACTGCCATCTGACGCTAGGTAAGAACTAATGTGCCTATTGCAAGGAAGGAGGCCATTGGGCTAAGGGCTGCCCCAAAAAGGGACCTGAGACCAAAATAATGTTCACCGAGGAGGACAACTAGAAGGGACGGGGTTCGAACCCCTCCCCGAGCCCAGGGTAACTCTAAAGGTGGAGGGGAGGCCCATAGACTTTCTAATTGACACAGGAGCCCAGCATTCGGTCTTGCTCCACGCTAATGGGCCGATATCAGACCATAAATCTTGGGTCCAAGGGGCAACTGGGACTAAACAATATTCATGGACTACCAGAAGAACTATTGATTTGGGGATGGGATGGGTAACCCATTCATTTATGGTGATTTTTTGATTGCCCCTATCCGCTACTTGGAAGAGACTTGCTCACAAAAATGCAGGCCCAAATTTCTTTCGGGCCCGACGGGGCCCATTTGACTGATGCTCAAGGAAGATCTATGCATGTCTTAGTTATGGACTTACAGGAATAATATAAATTATATGAAGGACCTAAGTCTCCAGACAAAGATATAAAAGACTGGTTAAAAGAGTTTCCACTAGCTTGGGCTGAAACGGGTGGTATGGGGGAAGCCAAACATAGACCCCCTATTTTGGTTGAACTCAAACCAAGCGCCCAACCCATACTAATCAAACAATACCCTATGTCCTGAGAAGTTCCCTTTCTCCAGAACATCATTGGCATACAGTCTTAGATTTAAAAGATGCTTTCTTCAGCCTCCTGTTGGCACCCAAGAGCCAAGAGATATTTGCCTTTGAGTGGCACAACCCAGGTGCAGGCACCAACGGACACCTTACATGGACTAGACTGCCTCAGGTGTTCAAAAACTCTCCAACCCTTTTCTACAAGGCCTTACATGAAGATTTGGGTGAGTACTGAACAGATCACCCTAACCTGACTCTCTTACAGTATGTGGACGATCTCCTGATTTCAGCTCCCACACGGGAGGCCTGTTTGGAGGGAACAAGGGACTCACTACAGGTCCTTGGAGATAAGGGATACCGGGCTTCCACCAAGAAGGCTCAAATTTGCAGAGCCGAGGTAACCTATTTGGGTTACACATTCCGACAAGGACAAAGATGGCTGTCACAGGCCCGGAAAGAAACTGTCTTGGCCATACCAGAGCCAACCTCACCACGCCAGGTAAGAGAGTTCTTGGGGTCTGCAGGCTTTTGCCGGCTATGGATTCCAGGATTTGCCAAGATAGCAAAGCCACTATATGACGTCACAAAAGAGACTGGACAGTTTCACTGGGCAGATGCCCAAAGACAAGACTTTGAGCAGATAAAAACTGCTCTATTAACAGCACCAGCTCTGGGAATACCTGACATTACTAAGCCATTCCACTTGTATGTGGATGAGCAGAAGGGAGTAGCGAAGGGAGTATTGATTCAGAAACTGGGGCCATGGCGAAGGCCAATAGCCTATTTATCAAAAAGATTGGACCCCGTGCCCTCAGGATGGCCCCCATGCCTGTGCATTATTGCAGCCACAGCCATACTCGTAAAGGACGCTGATAAGCTCACCTTGGGGCAGAACTTGGCTATAACCACCCCTCACACCATAGAGGCTGTTCTTAAACCGCCCCCAGACCGATGGCTCAGCAATGCCAGAATGACTCATTATCAGACTCTGTTACTAAACCCTGCAAGGACTGAGTTTCGAGCCCCTACTGCTCTAAACCCAGCCACGTTGCTTCCATACCCAGACCTGGACAGGCCAATTCATGACTGCCCTGAAATATTGGCCAGAGTACATAATCTCAGGGCTGACTTAACAGATGTGCCCTTACACAAGGTAGATTACACCTGGTACACTGATGGGAGCACTTATATTAAGGACAATACCAGGAGGGCGGGGGAAGCGATGACCACAGAAATTGAGGTCGTTTGGGCTCAATTGCTGCCCCCTGGTACCTCAGCACAAAAGGCCAAGCTCATAGCCCTCACTAAAGCTCTGGAGCTGGGAAAGGTACTAGCTGTTAATATATGTACTGACAGCCGTTATGCCTTCGCCACTGCACATGTGCACGGAGCTATTTACCAAGAAAGAGGCCTATTAACGGCAGAAGGAAAGCCAATTAAGAACAAACTAGAAATCCTAAACTTACTGAAAGCCTTATGGCTCCCCAAGAGACTGGCCATCATACATTGCCCAGGACATCAAAAAGGAGATTCGGCAATAAGTAGAGGTACCAAACAGCAAGGGAAATGGCCTTGGGAAAGCCAACCATGGCCATCGCCCTCCCGGACCCAGGAAATCCAACGTTGCCAGAGCAGCCTGAACACACACCTGAGGAGAAACAATGGGCCAGGAATCTTCCCGTGTCACAAATTAAAGGATGGTGGTATTTGCCAGATGATAAGATAATACTTCCAGGTAAATTGGCAGAGGACATACTCCAGAAAATCCATCGGACCACCCACATGGGGACTAGATGAATGATAGACATGGTGCGGCAGGCTGATGGAAAAATCAAGGATGTCCATGCTAAGATAGACCAGATTGTGACTAATTGCAAGGCTTGCCAGCTCACTAACGCAGTCCCCAATGCCAGACACCTGGGGACTCAACTAAGAGGTAAGTGGCTTGGGGCCTGTTGGGAGGTGGATTTTACAGAGGTCAAGCCTGGAAAAGTTGGATACCACTACTTGCTGGTTTTTGTTGACATTTTCTCAGGATGGACTGAGGTGTTCCCAACCAAAACGGAGACTGCAAAGATAGTAGCAAAGAAGCTGTTAGAAGATATTCTTCCCAGGTATGGGTTTCCTCAGATGGTTGGGTCTGACAATGGACTGGCCTTTGTCTCTAAGGTAAGTCAGGATGTGGCAACCTTTCTGGGGGAAAATTGGAAATTACATTGTGCTTATAGACCCCAGAGTTCAGGACAGGTAGAAAGAATGAATCAGACCCTAAAAGAGACCTTAACTAAATTGACCTTAGAGACCGGTGGAGATTGGGTGTTCCTCCTTCCCTTCACCCTATACCAGGTAAGGAACTCACCTTACCAGATGTGTCTAACTCCCTTTGAAATTATGTTTGGCACTACTGCCTCCATTGTCCCTAAACTACAGGAACAAGTCCTAGGTGAATTCTCAGATGCTGACTTACTATTTAAACTGCAGGAGACCCAGTGGGCCCATCAGCATGTATGGCCCAAGTTGCGTGCCTTGTATGAGGCTGGACCTCCTCCTGGACCCCACCGCTTCCGCCCAGGAGACTGGGTTTATGTCAAGCGTCACCGACAAAGGACTCTCGAACCTCACTGGAAAGGATTACAGGCATGCACCATTGTGTGTGACTGAATATAGAATCCTGCCTGGCAACTTTTTTCTTTCAGAGCTTTGACCATCTCATTCCAAATCCTCCTTGATTTTAGGGTCTGAGAAGAAGTCAGAAGTGAGCTTATTGGTTTACCTCTAAATATGACCTGATGTTTTGTTCTTCCAGCTTTTAATATTCTTTCCTTATTTTCTATGTGAGCCATTTTGATTATGTCTCTTGGAGAGGATCTTTTTTGATCTTGCCATTTAGGACTCTATATGTGTCCTGTATGTGTATCTCCATCTCATTTCTAAGGTTAGGAAAATTTTCTGGAATTATTTTACTGAACAAATTCTTAATGCTGTTACTCCATGCAGATGCTAACACACATAAAGGGGTAGGGAAGATTAGAAGTTTATTGGATTAGACAAAGGAGAATGAAGGGAAGGGAGAGAGGATGGACACAGAAAAGACAGTAGAATGAATCAGACATAACTTCCCTATATTAGTATATGCATACACAACCAGGGTAACTCTACATCATGTACAATCACAAGAATGAGATCCTAATTAGAATGAGTTATACTCCATGTATATATGTCAAAATACATTCTACTGCCATGTATATCTAAAAAGAACAAAATTTTTTAAAAGGAATCTATGAAATTGAAACTTTTTCTAAAAATGTAACTGAAATCCACCTTACATTCATAGGAAGAGAGGAAACTTTACATCCTACCTTTAAGGAACTTATGCGCATGTTGCTGTTGAGCAAGGGACAAAACCATAAAGACAAAAGGAAAAAAGAAATGGAAAGAACAGAGGACAAAATATGAAAATTCACAAGATAAAGAATGG
>CM053400.1:171892033-171916176 GCA_028644305.1 Xerus rutilus
CCTGTAATCCCAGCACTTAGGGAGGCTGAGACAGGAGGATCGCGAGTTCAAAGCCAGCCTCAGCAATGGCGAGGTGCTAAGCAACTCAGTGAGACCCTGTCTCTACATAAAACACAAAATAGGGCTGGGGATGTGGCTCAGTGGTCGAGTGCCCCTGAGTTCAATCCCCAGTACCAAAAAAAAAAAAAAAAAAAAAGAATGGACAAGTGGCAAGAGACCCTGACAACTAGACACTGGACCCCAAGGGGCTCAAGGACTGGGGATACTTCTTACTGGGGTGCATGTAGGTAGGACTGAAAATCCATGCAAGGGTCCCATAAGCCTCAGATCCCTTCCCCATCTCACAGCCAGGTAACTACCCTTACCCATCTGGTGAGGCACCTACCTCCACCCAAAAGCCTCTCTGGAGAATTTAAACCAGGTAGGCTCTAGATTTGGGGAGATTATTTACAATGGAAGGTGGGAATGAGGGAGATTACTGGGAAAGGAAATAATGAAAGTTCTTCTGAGTGGGGAAATTGAGCACTCTGCCCCACTCAGTCAGCTATAGACACTCGACTTCACTGTCTACACACACATACACACACACACCCCAAACAAGAGTTCACAAGATTAATTTCCCCAGGAAAATAAACCAGTCCCCAGAAAATGAGTAACAGGCAAACAGCACACAGGGTTAACACACAGGGTTAACACATTTAAAGGCAAGATCTGGAGTAAGAAGCAGCCTCCCCCCACCAGTAAATGAAGAATATGGACTTAACTCAGATGTCGAGATACGAATATTTCAGGAGGATGGAAAGAGAAGTGAGGGGTGAGTGGAGAGGCAAGAGCAAGAAAACAAAATCCTCATCATCACAAGGAGAGAGCTGGCCTGGGGATATAGCTCGGTGGTAAAGCACTTGCCTAGCATTTGTGAGGCCCTGGGTTCCACCCTCAGTACTGCAAAAGGAGAGAAAGAGAATTGCTGTTTGGATCTGAAATGTCTCCCAAAGGCTCATGTGTTGAAGAATTGGTTCCCAAAGCAGCAGTATTCAGAGTTGGAGCTCTTGGGATATGATCGAATAACTATGGCTCTAACCTCATCAGTGGATTAATCCATTCATGGATGATTATTTGTTTGCATTACTGGGAGATAGTGAAAACTTTAGGAGATGGGGCCTAGTTGGAGGTAATAGGTCACTGGAGGTGTGCCTTGAAAGGTATATCTTGTCCCAGATTAGTTGTACCTCTCCTCTCCTCCTCTGCCTCCCCCTCCTTTCTCCTCCCCTCTTCCTCCCACCCATGGCTACCATGAGGTGAGCCACTTTCCTCTGCCATATTCTTCCACCATGATGTTTCTGCCTTGGAACCAGCCCACAACCTATGGAGCCATAAGCCAGAGTAAATCTTTGCTCCAACATTGTTTTTCTCAGGTACGTTGTCCCAGAAATGAAAAGCTAACACATAAATCATATACTTAATTTGTAAAACCTAAAATATTGGGCTGGGGATGTAGCTCAGTTGGTAGAGTGCTTGCCTCACATGCACAAGGCCCTGGGTTCAAGCCCCAGCACCACACACACAAAAAAAATTAAAACATTATGATATAACAATTGAGAAGTGATTAGGTAAAGCTGGGCAGAATAAGGAGAAGCCAACAGTAATTGCAAATAGGACCTGGAGGAAGGAGAGTGGGGACTGCTGGTGTTTTTCTCAAGAGCTTTCTAGATCTGTTTAACTTTAAAATTATATGCATATATTGCTTTGATGAAGAGTAAACAGGATTTTTGACCATGTTATGAGGCACAGAGATGTAAGCTTCTAGGCATGTTGTCTCTCCCCCGAGGTAAAGGCCAGAAACAGTCTCAAGGCAAGAAAGACAACACTGATGATCTCCCAGGCAAAGTAATAGCCCATAAGAGGCAGCAGCAGGTCATCTAGAACTGAGGACCGGCATCAGTGGGCAAAAACCAGGGAGGCATTTGGGGTGGGCCCTGCTCCTCCTGGGGAGAGAAACAGAAAAGAGACCACCAACCTGCCACCTCTGCTGCTTTCCCTGTCCAGGGGAAGGATGAGCAATATTTATCACTGTCTGGGACACACACATGTCCCACCACTCACAGACACCTCCAAGTATGTCCTGCTAAAACGTTGCTGGGGTAGATGCTGAGATGTCTCCTTCATGTGAAGGGACCAACCTGGAGTGTCCACTTGGAGGCGCCCTGAGCACTGGGCAAAGTCGAGCTATAATCCCAACCATGTCATCATTCAAGGTCTTGCCTCTCTCAGCAGCTCAGAAGGGGGACCCCAGAGCCCTTCAGGTTACCCATGAACCCACATCGAAACCCCAAAAGATAGTGATGGCATGATCACAAACAAGGACAGACCCAAGGCCCTAACAACCCCATGCAAGATGGTATCTACATCTCTCCCTCTTCTACCATCCTCCAAATGCCCAGTCCGCAGCACATACCTTGGGGCCAGACACAAGGTGGACAGATGGTCAGGGTCAGTCACATACCTGGGTGTGAAATGGGTGCTGGGGACAGGACTAGCCTCTCCTTCTGATGTGGAGTCCCAGCTAGCAGGCAACTGACTCTGCTGGGGCTGAGCTGCAGATGAGGGGACGCCCTCCCCATGTGCACACTCACACATTCTCCTGCAGGGTCCTCACTGCTGATCCTGGCCAAGGGAGGATCCTGGTGTCAGAACCTCCTGTGGGTGGAACAGAGAGAGGCTGGACTTACCACTCCTGTGCAGTAGGCAGACCCTGGCTTTTGGAAAAAGACCATCCATACCCTACCAGCTCTCTACTGAGGTGTAGTGGGAAGAATAGGATTCAGACTTAGGAGAGAGGTCAGAAATGCTTGCTGTTCTAGATC
Organism: Xerus rutilus; assembly: GCA_028644305.1. Lineage (NCBI taxonomy): Eukaryota > Metazoa > Chordata > Mammalia > Rodentia > Sciuridae > Xerus > Xerus rutilus. The sequence continues at coordinate 171,894,898 of CM053400.1, forward strand.
CAAGGGATTGGATCTAGAATATTCCCAACAGGCTCATGTGTTGAAGGCTTCATCTCCAATGCAGCAGTATTCAGAGGTAGAGATTTGGGGAAGTGATTGAATCGTGAGAGCTCTGGTAACTAACTCCACTGATAGATTCATAGCTAAATAGACTACTGGATGGTGAAAGCTACAGGAGATGGGACCTAGCTGGTGGACACATAACTAGGGTCATGGGGCCAACTCCTGGAAGGGTATATTTTGTCCTCAGCCCCTTCCTAGCTCTCTGCTTCTGGCCACCATGAAAGGAGCAGTTTTCCTCTACCACATCTTTCCACCATGATCTTCTGCCTCACCATAGTCCCAGAAACAATGGAGGCAGCAGACCATGGACTAAAATTTCTGAAACTACAAGCAAAAGTAAATTTTTCTTGCCGGGCCCGGTGGCACAAGCCTGTAATCCCAGCACTTAGGGAGGCTGAGACAGGAGAATTGCAAGTTCAAAGCCACCCTCAACAATGGCGAGGTGCTAAGCAACTCAGTGAGACCCTGTCTCTACATAAAACACAAAATAGGGCTGGGGATGTGGCTCAGTGGTCGAGTGCCCCTGAGTTCAATCCCCTGTACCAAATTTAAAAAAAAATTTTTTTCCTTTAAGTTGTTTCTCTTAGGTATTTTGTCACAGTGATGGAAAGCTAACACAACCACTGGGGACACCAGAAGATGCCAGTGCTATTAAAGATCGTGGTGAATGACACATGCTCTCAACTTGAAGAAGGAAGAAAAGGAGCCCTATTTTCAAAAATATCATATTTTATTATAAGAGTTGGAAAACATGAGCTGAGTGAAGTTCCAGGAGAGGCTAACCTCCCAACAGTGCCTGTAAGTCATGTCCTGACCACCAGGGGGCAAGAGGGGCATCACTGTTTATACGACTTAGGACTCAGGTAAAGGATCCAACCTGCGAAGAGTCCCCATGTTGAAAACGCTGGGCTTACACAGACTAAATTTAACTCTAATAACACACCAGAAAGAAAGTTCATGTGCAGAATTGTTCAAAACTTGGCATAGTACTTACTATGTAACTGGGGAAAATTAGGGTACCTCTGAGTTTCAGCTCTTGGAAAGATAAAGTAATTAAAAGTAAAATATTTTCTTGGGGCTGGGATTGTGGCCCAGTGGTACAGCACTTGCCCCTCATGCCTGAGGCACTGGGTTCGATCACTGGGTTCTCAGCACCACATAAAAATAAATAAATAAAGATACTGTGTCCATCTAACAACTTAAAAAATTAAAAAAAAAAAGTAAAATATTTTCTAAACCCAAAAAACCTGTCTACAAAGGTCAAAGAAAAAAACTTATTATTAGATATGTTTGAAACTAGAATGTGATACACATCACAAGCAAGCTAAGAGATTGCAAAGACAGATCTTGCCCTTTTACCCAGGCAGACCCAGACCATTCATTCCACACATGTTTTGAAGATAAGAAATATTAGTCCTCAAGTTAGAGGACCTGACAGGTCCATTTTTCAGGCAGAGTTCATCCTAGATTTTCATCTGGTAGTTGGGATGATCCCTGTTGGCTAATTGGTTTTTCCAGAAGGAAAACAAACTTTCCTATCTTTAAGACAGGAGGTAATTTTGCAATGTGGAGCCAAGGTGCCCACCAACTAACCTCCCTCTCCCAGAAACTGAGAGATTGAGCTGCTAACTCCTGTGATGTTTGCATTTCAAAGAGAAGGCTCCCAGGTCCTTGAGAAAGACATTCCTGGGCCCTCCAGCTGTTAAGTAGCCTATGAAGTTTTCAAGAGAATTCATGTACATTTCAAAGAGAAGAGAAATTCTCACAAGTTTTCTAAAATTAATTCTATAAGAAAGAGGAGGCAGGAGGACTCTTGCCTGGTGTTCAAGTGGAAGAATTAATCTTATTTTTAATTTGTCTTTACCCAGCCAGTAAAATGAGACTTCTCTCCTGAGCTGATGTGAGGAAGGGAGATAAATAAATGTCCAACAGTGATTGACACCAAGATCATTTTTCCCAGTGGGTGTTCTGATCTGGCATGCAGGTTTCCACCTATGTCAATGTCTCTGGCGGTTGGATGGGACTGGGTGGTAGATCAAGTGATCAGGCCAGAGGGTATGGTCCATCCAATTTGGCTGCTAACTTCTAGAGGTTAATTCTCTCTTTTTATTGAGGTCTTTGTTCCTCTTTTGCTACAGTCCAGAAAACTTAAAGTGAACTGGAAAGTTATTAAATATGTTATGTGCTATCTAGTGTGTCCTTATTTTCTGGCCCTTTTCTGTCCTTTAGGCTCATTTGTCTGGCTCATGAGTTCCCAGCTGTCATTCTGTAATTTAACAGAGGTATTCTTCCTTGCAAGATTCAGTGTTCTTTCTGTATCCCTAGATTTCTGCCTCAATTTGGTATGGGAAATAGCCTAGTTCTCTTTATATGCTCATAATTTTCAGCAACACAAATATCCAGATTATTGATAGACAAAGGTCAGAAGGTTAGTAGGGAGAGAGAGCAGGTGCCAAAACACTGGAATTTCTGGATTTTTCAAAGATTCCTGGAGAGTTCAGGACAGAGTCTCAAATCAGAAATGCTCAAGGAAAAATTGGGAAAGCCATTTCAGGAATGCACAAAAATACAAATAACTCTTACAGAAGGCAAGACGCCAAGTGCTCCATTAAAGAGACTCAGAGAGAAGTCAGAGTCATGTCCATCTGGAGCAACCAGCGCAGACCCAGGCCTTCTGTCTGTCCCAGGACTTCATGTTTTAACAGATTTTCACTTCTCTTAGTTCTTCAGGGGCAAGAAGGATAATGTAATTCAAATAGTATGTTTGACACCAGTGTTGACAGTTGCATAGCAACTAACCACCTATGGATACTGACCACCTGATATATAGCTAATTCCAACTGAGAAGAGCTGTGAGATTGAAATGCATACTTGGCTTTGAATATTTCACACAAAAAACATAAAGGGCATTATGTATTTTTATATCAATGTGTTAAAACAATATTGTAATATATTGGGTTAAGTATTTATTATATACATATGTTACATAAGTTCATGTTTCTTTGTACTTTTTTAATATAGCTACTAGAGAATTTTAAATTACATTTGTCTTGTATCATATTTTTATTGTGTAGAATTTATTTAGAGTAAAAGAAAACAGCTTTGCACAGGGGCACACACCTGTAATCCCAGCAACTAGGGAGGCTGAGGCAGGAGCATCACAACTTGCAGGCCAGCCTCAGCAACTTAGTGAGACCCTGCTCAAATTTTTTTTTAATTGTTTTAAAGGCTGAAGGTGTAGCTCAAGGATACAGCATCCTTGGCTTTAATCTCCAGTACTGAAATTTTTTTAAAAAAAGGAATAAAAGAAAACAAAATGTCCGCACTTTAGCACTGCTATGTGACTTTAGTTACATCTCTCAACCTCTCTGTTCCTTTATCAAATAGAGATCATAATGCTTCTTCACTCAGCTGACTTGGCAAGAGAGTGTGGTCTGGGAATTCTAATATAACTATAGATGTGAAAATCAAGGCAAAGTATAAAGTGTGGTTCAAATGTGGCTTAATGTCAGTAATAGACCATGGGTTTACTTCCCTTCCTCACCCAATTGATGGTATCATTCTGGAACTTTATCTCCTTGCCACCTTCTTCCCAGAGGGATAATGACAGGAAAGCTAGGCACATGAAGATACTCCAATTCTTGGCAATGAGACTCTGGTGAAGGTCTCTTGTAGATGCCCACAAATCCCCTCTCTTTTCTGGGCTTTCAACCTTTAAACACAAAACCTTGAAACCTTCCTGGACTTTTCCCTGTTTTCTCCACCCACTATGAGTCAACTTTGTGCTGGAATGGGGCTGTGGGATGAAAAAAGCAGGATAAAAAAGGAAATACCTCAAGATTCTTTTTAAGAAAAATATGTGTAGGGATGTTGTTCTGAATTGAATCGTGTTTTCTAAAAGATGTGCATCCACTAGGAATCTCAGAGTGAATTATTCAGAAGTGGAGTCTTTGAAGATCTAATTATGTTACACTGAGGTCTGGCTGAAGACTCTCCTTAGCCAGACTTCAGTCAGTCTCCTCTGAGTCCTTGTCCAACCAAGCCTCATCCTGTGACTTCCATGTCTGCCTAGCACCACCCAAGTCAAACAAGAATCCTGCTAAGTCAATTTAGCCCAAAGACCCATCCTCAATATCTGAGCACCCTTGACTCAAAATCTAGCCTGATTCTTTATCACCCAGCATCCCCCACATGGGCCTGAGGTAGGATAGAAGAAACATAGATAGTTAGAAAGAAGACTAATAGAAGGGAAAAGAAACTTAAGATCTAAGCAGCCTCATGAACACCCTCACCTTTACTCAAAGGCTTATTTTCCAACAGGGTTGAATTTTTTAAAAGCCCATGAATCTTAGAGTATGACTATTCCAGTTAATTAATGCTTACCTACACTGCTAACTTATACAACATATTTTCTTTAGACTAAATAAAACCAAAAGAGAAAATATTGTTAGAGAACTATGGGTACATTCCAGATGCTTTCTATTAACTAGATAGCACCAACCTACAGACCCTAAAAAGAACCAGACCACCATCATCTGCCCATGCTTTAGAAAAACCCAACACACCAGGTTGACACCACCCCCGATATTTTTCATGTTCACTGTTTGCAAAGTTTCTTCTAAAACAAGAGCCCAAGACTGCAAAAGTGCTTCTCGCTTCTGTCCTTTGAAGCATGTATTCCTTGCTATCCTGAATGAATCTCTGCTTGTACTTCTTTCTGACATGTCCTAAAATTATCTGCAACATATGTCAGGACCCTGCAAGGACTGTGTTTTATAGAATTATTTCCTAAACCTCACGTTCCCACTTCTCACATTCTTCTGTCCCCTACCAGGAGGGATCCAGACTAACCCTATCTGAGGGACTCTGTTGAAGGCCGGCCTGTCAGTTTTTTTAATGCTGTGACAAAAAGACCTGACAAGAACAACTTTAGAGAAGGAAAAGTTTATTTGGTGACTCACGGATTCAGACGTCTCAGTCCGTAGACAGCAGACTTCATTTCCCAGTGCTCCAGATGAGGCAGAACATCATGGCAAAGGAGTGGGGTGGAAGGAATCAGCTCCCATGATGATCAGCAAGCAGAGAGAGAGACCTAAAGGCATGTCCCCAAGGACCCCCTCCTCTAGCCACACAGGACCTGCCTTCAGTTACCACTCAGATTGATTCACTGATTGGGTTAAGACTCTCAGAACCCGGAGCCGGGCGCGGTGGCTCAAGCCTGTAATCGCAGCACTTAGGGAGGCTGAGACAGGAGAATCCCGAGTTCAAAGCCAGCCTCAGCAATGGCGAGGTGCTAAGCAACTCAGTGAGATCCTGTCTCTACATAAAACACAAAATAGGGCTGGGGATGTGGCTCAGTGGTCGAGTACCCGTGAGTTCAACCTCTGGTACCAAAAAAAAAAGACTCTCAGAACCCAATCATTTCTCCTCTAAACTTTCTTGAATTATCTCAGACATGAGCTTTTGGGGGACACCTCACATCTAAACCATAACAGCATGAGTTGAGATCCTCTTCTGTCCTGGGGGAACTTCCTTAAGCCCCTATCTAATGACAGGCCGGCCTTCAACAGAGTCCCTCAGATAGGGTTAGTCTGGATCCCTCCTGGTAGGGGACAGAAGAATGTGAGAAGTGGGAACGTGAGGTTTAGGAAATAATTCTATAAACTGGTCCACTGTGCTGACCCCCACCTGCTTTCTGTTTTTAAAAAAACAATTTAGCTGCAGTTCTGCCTGGCTTAAGTCAACAGGATATGTTACATTTCTCAGCAAACAACCTGTTATTTGCGGGGAAATGCAGGCCTGAAATGCCCATAAAATGAACTCAAGTTAGGACTGGGGTTGAAGCTCCATGGTCAAGTACATGCCTAGCTCATATGAAGCACTGAGTTCAACCCTCAGCACCACATAAAAACAAATAAATGAAAACTTAAAGCCGGGTGTGGTGGCGCAAGCCTGTAATCCCAGCACTTAGGGAAGCTGAGACAGGAGAATCGCGAGTTCAAAGCCAGCCTCAGCAATGGTGAGGCGCTAAGCAACTCAGTGAGACCCTGTCTCTACATAGAACACAAAATAGGGCTGGGGATGTGGCTCAGTGGTTGAGTGCCTCTGAGTTCAATCTCCAGTACCAAAAACAAAAACTTAAGGTACTGTGTTCATCTAAAACTAAAAAAACTTTTAAAAAAAAGAACACAAATTACCCTGAAGGGGAAGACTTTTGTGATCTTTACATAACCTAAATCCCAGAGCTCAGGGAGATAAGGATAATTCCTCCTAACCATAAAATCTGTAAAAACCAGTCAGCATGGGCCAAAGTAACCTACAATTGTCATGTGAAGTGGGGACTTGAAAGTCTGATGCAATCTTGCTGTAGTTCAAAGTCAAGAAGTGAACCTGCATGGAACTCTCTGGAAACTCTCCTGGGACTCTCAATAAAACTGGAGGGCAGGAGGGGTACACCATCATTCTCTCCAAAGGACCCACGTCTCCCTTGAGAGTGTCCCCTTTTCTCCTTCCTATCCCTTCTAATAAACTCCTGCCTGTTCCTCTGAGTAACATGCCTGAAATATTTCTGGTATGATCACAAGAATCAGGGTTTGAAGAGGGAGTTTCTGTGGCTGCCTCAGTTTCACAGCAGGCTGGTGCCCTATAGCACCTCTGTTGTTTCTTCTTAGCAATTTCCCATCCATCCACATGCTACTCTGCTCCTTGACTATAAATTTCCAGTTTTTCTTGCATTTGGACTTGAACCCAATCTCTCTTCTTCATGCAAAACCCCACTACCGTGGTTCCTACACCTCAGACAACAGGCCTTGAAGTCTGCCTTACTCTCCTGTACTAAGTGTCTGGGATAATTTTTTCTTTTAACAGGTCACTCTGAACAAGTTGTTCCATTGTTAGGAGACAGACAGATGTAAGTGGTGGGAACACGAGGTTAAGGGAATAATTTCACAAAATGGGCCCACTGTGCTGACCCCCACATGCTTTCTTTTCCAAGAAGCAATTTACCTGCAGCCCTGCCTGGCCTAAGTGGTCAGGCTATGTCACATTCCTCAGCAAACAACCTGTTACCTGCAGGAGAAATGCAGGCCCAAGATAATGTCTATGGGAGGAACCCAGGAGACCTTTGTGACCAGACCCTGAAATTCAAGGACATAAGGATAATTCCTCCTAACAATAAAATTCATAAGAACGAATGATTAAGAATCCAATTAGACTATGTCAGTATCGGCCAAGGTGACCTAGAGTTGCCATGGCAGTAAGAACTCGAAAGTCTGAAGTCATCTTGCTGTCAGTCAAAAGTCAAGAGGTGGACCTGGGCAGGACTCTCTGGAAACTTCTCTGGGATCCCCAATAAAACTGCAGTGCAGGAGAGGCACATTGTTTCTCTCCTCTCTGAGAGGACCTTCTCTCCCTTGATAGTGTCCCCTTTCCCTTTTCCTATCCCTTTAATAAACTCACTCCTGTTACTCTGAGCAACATGTCTGAAATATTTCTGACTTGGTTGCAAGAATCAGGGCTTGAAAGGGGTCTTCATGATGTCTGTTTTTAAGCAGGCTCCAGCTCTGTGACACAATGACAGAGTCACCAAGACACCCAGCAAGGAGACCACGTGCAGACAGAGGCAAAGACTGGTGTGCTCACAAACCTAAGTGCTCCAAGGATTGCTGGCAGCTGCCAGGAGCCAGGAAAAGGCAGGAGGTCTCCTCTCCCAGGCCCCACTGATGCTTCCGTTTCAGACTGGTTGGCATCAGAATTAGTAGACAATAAATTGCTATAGTTTTCCACCACCAAGTGTGTGGTGCTTTGTGACCACAGCCGTGGGAAACTAACACAGACACAAACCTGAGCGTTAAAAGCTGGTGGATCTGGGGAGCAGGGTTGGGGCTGGGAAGGGATGACCTTATCCCATATGTGTCTCCATGCTCTGGATTTTTAATAAAGTATATGCATTACTTTAATATTAAAAGAGCACTTTGATTCTATTGACCTTAAAAATGTAAATATTTGATTAAAGATGGCAGATTTAACCCACTAAAAGACCCATAAAACAACTAGAGGAGTTTTGTTTTTTGTTTTTTGGTTTTTTTTGGTACTGGGGATTGAACTCAGGGGCACTGGACCACTGAGCCACATCCCCAGCCCTATTTTGTGTTTTATGTAGAGACAGGGTCTCACTGAGTTGCTTAGCGCCTCGCCATTGCTGAGGCTGGCGATTCTCCTATCTCAGCCTCCCTAAGTGCTGGGATTACAGGCTTGCGCCACCACGCCCGGCTCTAGGGGAGCTTTTTTAAAGGTACAGGGTCAAGAGAACAGGAGAAAGGACAACAGGAACAAAACAAAGCTAGGCCTGAATAGTCAAGGAGGAGGTGGGATGGAACTCACAGGGCAGGGTCCTCACTGGAAGGAGTCGGGGAGGGGCCGTGAGGGGGGAGGGGCTAACTGATCTTTAAAAACATCTCTTTAAGTAACAGATCCAATCTTCAGACACCCTCCTGTACCCCCCAGCTCCGCAGAAGACAAGGACACTTCCCTCAGCCCTGCAGAAGACAAGGACACCAGGCACGACTGTGGTGGTGGTGTTTGGTACTGGGGATTGAACCCAGGGAACTCTACTCCTGAGCTATATCCCAGCCCTTTTTTTAAAAAATATTATTTCAAGCCAGGCGCGGTGGCTCACGCTTGTAATCCCAGCACTTAGGGAGGCTGAGACAGGAGAATCGCGAGTTCAAAGCCAGCCTCAGCAATGGCGAGGCACTAAGCAACTCAGTGAGACCCTGTCTCTACATAAAACACAAAATAGGGCTGGGGATGTGGCTCAGGGGTCGAGTGCCCCTGACTTCAATCCCCGGTACCAAAAAATATATATATATATTATTTCAAGACACAATCTTGTAAAGTTGCCCAGACTGGCTCCAAATTTGCAATCCTCCTGCCTCAGTGTCCTGAAGATCTGCGATTAGAGTCATGAGCCCAGCGTCAGACACAAAGGTGAGCAGGTGTACGAAAACTGAAAACAAAGGAATGTGACCACTACACCCTGAAGGCCACTTGCACCCAGCTGGAACCCAGAGCATCCCGAATGCCAGCAGCCAGAGTTCACCTTCCAGACCGCAGACTGACGACTTCCCCAGGGATGTAGGCTGAGAGAAAGACCTTCACGTACATACCTTAAAAATTCTTGGGAAATCAGATGTGAGTGGTGGGAACGTGAGGTTAAAAGAATAATTCTATAAAATGGGCCCACTGTCCGTTGGATCTGATTTGCCAGCGAAACAGCAGGGCTGACAGTCTTATTGGAGGCTCTCGGCCCAGAGAGCACACAGGAATCCACCATGGAGCTTCAGAAAACTGGAATGCCTGGAGCCTACACCCTGCTCTGACTTAATTGTTCAGTGCTGTTCCATAGTGAGGGATGGAGACAGGCAAAAGCTCCAGATGATTTGAATATGCAACCAAACACAGCACAGACCTCTGCTGACCCTCAGTGAAGCTGTTAATAAACACCACCCACCTGCTCAAACTCCAATCTGTTGTTTAAAGTCTCTCTCCAAACAGGAGCAGATGAGGATCATCAGACATCTGAGAATCAGAGACACAAACAAACAAAAAGCTGCTCAAAGGAGTCAGACTACTCAGAGGAAAGAAAGCACATGTCATATTTAAAAGAAGCATTAATATCCTCAAAGAAACAGGAGAAATAATATTGCAGTAACAGAATGGTATTTAAAAAGCAAAATTGAATTAGAATTCTCAGGAATTAGAGCTACAATGGCAGAAATGAAAAACCCAACAGAAAGATTAGAAGAGGAAACTGAGGAACTTTCCCCAAAATAAAGCCAAAAGTCAAAAGATGGAAAATAGGAGAGAAACTAGAAGACTTTCAGAAGAGCAGTTGAAGAAGATTAACATTTGGATAAAACAGGTTGGCAAAAAAGAGGACATAAGCTTTTATTTAAAAATGAAGATGGGGATCATCAACAAAATAATTTAAGAAAATATCCCATCATTAGGATATTGCTACTGGAGACAGGACTTTTGACTTGGGGAGGGCAAAAACCAATTTGCATGAATTTCCAGGCAGGGCTTTAATTGCAGTTTTAGCCAAAGTGGGCGGAGGGGCTGGCCTGAAGGGAGACAGCCTGATTGAGGAGCCAGGCTGCTCCCTGAGCAGGGAGATGCATGCTCTAATTGACTTGCTGAGGTAGCCAGGCTCTGGTAGATTCCTCTGGCCAGAGCCACAGTCCTAAAGACGTTCCTTCTTGCATGGGACTCCGACCCCCAGGCAATTCTGGTCAAGGTGCACTCTTGCGGCTGGCGCCATCCTACTGTGTAGACCTCCTGGCCTTGTGGCTCAAACTAGGCCTTAGGACAGGTCTGCAGGACATGAGGTGCTTGGCGGCTGTAGCTGCTGAGAAAGCACAAGGATGGCGTAGGAGAAAACACAGATCCAACTGATAGTCAACGTGTCTACATGCAGAGCTGAGTAGAATCTGACCCAAAAGTTAAGGCAGCAAAGGGGACAGACATCATGTGAAAACTGAGATCCCATCTAGTCACCCATGGACAGCTGCAGGCCCACGTGAAGAGTCAATATTTTCAGCAAAAGTGACCTTCAAATCCCTGAAAAGTAACCTAGGCAACCATTATCATCATAACCACATGCCAGAGGTGTTATCCATGTTAGAGCTAGTGGGATACTAATAATGTATTGCCCAGCTCTGTGACCTCCAAAATCAGTAACTTTCAAGTTGATTAAGAATAAGTGAAGGGCTGGGGTTGTGGCTCAGTGGCAGAGTGCTTCACGTGTGTGAGGCACTGGGTTCCATCCTCAGCACCACATAAAATAAATGAATATAGGTATTGTGTCCATCTACAACTGAAAAAATATTAAAAAAAAAAAAAGAATAAGTGAAGCCAGAAGGTTTATTTAGGTTGTCCCCCAGTAACAATTTCAATACAAAGAGTAGTAGAGAGTAATGGTTTATTGCCCCCAGGGGTTTATTTCCTTGTCCCAGCCCTTGTCCCACCATGACGGTCCCTGAGTGTCCACAAACTCCAGCTCTGCCCTTGGATGACCTTGGGCAAGGTATTTGACCCTGAGTCTGGCTTTTCTTGTGCATGAAGTCAGGCTGGAGAATCGCTGCAAGGACCAAGCAGTGATATGAAGGAGTGTGGCCTGGGTGGGCTTGATGATATTCAGTTTTCTTTCTGCCTGGTTTCTGGGCCCAGATCTGCACTTCAGCTCTATTCTTTTTTTTTTTTTTTTTTTTTGGTACTGGAGATTGAACTCAGGGGCACTCGACCACTGAGCCACATCACCAGCCCTATTTTGTGTTTTATGTAGAGACAGGGTCTCACTGAGTTGCTTAGCACCTCGCCGTTGCTGAAGCTGGCTTTGAACTCGCAATTCTCCTGTCTCAGCCTCCCTAAGTGCTGGGATTACAGGCTTGAGCCACCGCGCCTGGCTTCAGCTCTATTCTTAGGTCAGTTAGCCTCTGTGGAACTCAGGTCCCCCTCACGGTCTCACAGGAAGGTTGGAGCCCCATATCAGCACTCCAGGACTCTGCTGTCTACAGTGATAGCCTCACAGCGGTCCCCACCCTCACCATCCTCATGAAGGCAGGTGCCTATGACATGCCCGCCTCTGGGGTGAACCTAGCTACCAGGGTGGAGTAAATGCTTTCTACAGATTTTGTCTCATCCATTCCTCCAGAGGATTCTAAGAAGTATGTACCATTATGGCTGTTTCTTTAGGTGAGGACACGGGAGCCCAAAGAGTCAAGTTCCTTGCCGAGGAGTACACAGCCAGGGAGAGATGGAGCCATGTCCAAACCTGAGTCTGTCCTTCCAGCCCCCATGTTCAGTCAGATCAGCTAAACAGCAGCATGGCCTCTGTACTTCTGCAGCAGGTATAGCAATATGCAGACCTGCCCTCTCTGTTGCAGGAAAGAAGCACCATGCACAGTGGGCAGGGTCAGCTGGGGAGCAGGAAATCATCTTGATATTGCACATTGACTGTTGATCTTTTAATATGTGGAGACTGAGTGTTACAGGATTGGGTTTTATGTGATGTGACCAACCTTTCCAGTTTGGCTGAGACTAGGGCTTTCCCAGGGCACAGAACTTTCGATGCTAAAACCAGAAGAGTCCCAGGAGCACCAGGACCTTTAGTCACCCTAGTGGTGAGTGATTTAAAACCCAAATAATAGTGATTTAAAACAAGTTATTTCTTAGCTGGGTGCAGTGGTGCACGCCTGTAATCCCAGCACTTTGGGAGGTTGAAACAGGAGAATCACAAGTTCAAAGCCAGCCTCAGCAACATCGAGGCGCTAAGCAACTCAGCGAGACCCTGTCTCTAAATAAAACACAAAATAAAGCTGGGGATGTGGCTCAGTGGTTGAGTACGCCTGAGTTCAATGCCTGGTACCAAAAAATAATAAGTATTTCCTAGCCGGGCGCAGTGGCTCAAGCCTGTAATCCCAGCACTTAGGGAGGCTGAGACAGGAGAATCGTGAGTTCAAAGCCAGCCTCAGCAACAGCGAGGGGATAAGCAACTCAGTGAGACCCTGTCTCTACATAAAACACAAAATAGGGCTGGGGATGTGGCTCAGTGGTCAAGTACCCCTGAGTTCAATCCTCAGTACCAAAAAAAAAAAAAAAAAGTATTGCTTTCTTATATTAAAGTCCAGACAGGAGCCAAAGGGCTGCAGTGGCAGATCACAGTTCTCAGGAATCTAGTCTCTTGCTATTTTGTCACCCCGCCTTCCTCAATTTATGTTTTCTACCTCATGAACCAAAAAAAGCTGCACTAATTCCAGTTATCATGTCTATATTCCAGCCAGCAGGAGAAAAAGAGTAAAGAGAAGGGCACTCCCCGGAACTTGTGCCCACCACTTCTATGTGTTTCCCATTGACCAGAACTTGGTTGGAAGCAGGATAGACAAGGATGGACACTGAGAAATTAGCAGGAAGTAGGTTTATTGGCTGTAGCCAGGTCCAGAGGAGGACATTCGCCTAAATCCATTTGTTTCTCTGAACCCCTAGTCCAGAAATCTTTTTTTTTTTTTTTTTTGGTACTGGGGATTGAACTCAGAGGTACTCGACCACTGAGCCACATCCCCAGCCCTATTTTGTGTTTTATGTAGAGACAAGGTCTCACTGAGTTGCTTAGCGCCTCACCCTTGCTGAGTCTGGCTTTGAACTCGCGATTCTCCTGTCTCAGCCTCCCTAAGTACTGGGATTAGTCCAGAAATCTTTATAACTTTATTCCTAGTGTGTAGGGGGAGGGGAGCTCAGAGCCTCACAATTTACAGAAGTCTACATACCTTTTTTTTTTTTTTTTTTGGTACCAGGCATTGAACTCAGGGGTACTCACCACTGAGCCACATCCCCAGCCCTATTTTGTGTTTTATGTAGAGACAGGGTCTCACTGAGTTGCTTAGCACCTCACTGTTGCTGAGGCTGGCTTTGAACTCGTGATTCTCCTGTCCCAGCCTCCCTAAGTGCTGGCGTTACAGGCGTGTGCCACCGCGCCGGACTTAAAAGTACTTTTTTTTTTTTTTTTTTACTATAGTGGGTAATTAACCCAGACCTGAATAAACCAAGGACACTCTCTGTGAAAATTAGTTCTTGGGAAAGGGAGAGTCATGCTCCACCTCCCAGCTGATTTCCAAGGAACCTAATTAGCAACATTCACTTTTACCTTTTGGACTGTAAAAAAATTTTCCTAGGATCTAACTACTTTTTTTTGAAGTGTAAACACCCCTTTGAAGGCTCCGGGCCTAAGTCTGTCTTATCACATTCTGCTTTTGTAAACACACTTCCTGCCTGAAAACTCTTACCCACAATCATATATCATTTTTTAGACTAAAAAATATATGACACTAAATAGCCCATAAACATTGTAAAAAACTAGTAAAGGGGCGTTCAGCATCTGGATTGCTGATCTTCGGGCCCGTGACCAATTTTAGTTATTGTAAGATAGAACAACAGGAAATAGAAAGCTTAACTACATCAAACTCTTTTGCAGAAATTCTTGCTGAGGGTCTCCGGAGAAGCTTAATTCAGATTTTCTGTGAAGGAGGGGGTGCCACTACAGGTTATGTGGCCAAATCTTGCTGTGAGGGAGCTGGGAGTTGCGGTCTCTATCAAGACATGTGCCAGGTGAAGAAGCAGCTCTATTACTGTTGCTTTTTTATCCCACTTTCCCAGGGGGAGGGGGTGGGGTGAAAATGGTAATACCCGGGGCCAGTGAGGAGTCCCAGCGTCCAGAGCTGACTCCCTCCTCCCACGGTGTCCACGTGTAAAATGGGAAGGAGGGACTCAGAGACCACGTGGAGTTTGTCCAGCTGCGATGCCCTGTGACTCCAGCCAGCAGTTCCCACAGTGCATACACCAAGCTCTGGAAAATGCTTAATGAGGCAAAACGAGACCTACTACTTTACTGTGGGACTTCTTAGAGCTTTTGCCAGCCAATGTGCCTTGACTTGACCCCAGGGTGTTAAGATTGTTTTCCTGGAAGTATCTGGTATGCAGCATATTTTGCAGAATGGCATCTTTGCTACACTTGGGGGTCCCTCTGTCCCACCTTGGACCTATACCTTCACTCTAATTTCTCACGCTCCTGCCCTGAACAGTCAATCTCTTCATCAAGAGGGACTCTCGTAGGCTGGGAATGTGGCTCAGTGGTAGAGTGCTTGTTTAGCATTGGCCAAGTCCTGGGTTCAACAACAACAATAAAGAAGACCTTTGCTGTCCCTCCTGTCTGCCTCCAAGACTCACTCCTGCCAGTCCTGGATCCCTGGGGGTGTGATGTCCTGTTCTCTGTGCCTCCCTTATTGGTCCAGGGACAGAGCCACATGGCCAAAGAGAAGCAGCAACCACCTCCAGAGCAGTATCCTGGCCCAAAGGTGCTGTAGCTGGTGGTGGAGGAGGACAGCTGGGGTAAGGCTGTCCCTACCTGCTTCCCTTTGCAGTGAGCACCCTGGGAGCACAGGGAGAGAAGTAAGAAGAGGGCAGGGAGACCTCGGCTTTGACTTGTATACAAGGCCACCCAGATCAGGTGTCAGAGAGGCTCACAATCCAGCCTGCCCCACTTACCCTGGAGCGCAGCTGCATTTGATTTGGGGGCCACCATCTAGTCGGCACAGAGCCTCCCCAACACCAGTGGTCCTGCCCACCCTGGGAAGAGATGAAGTACCTCTTGCTCCCTGATCCATGTCCCAGCCCAGAGTCTCTGCAGACAAGGGAACTGAGCCTGGGTGGTGCCCACTCTGGATGCTCAGCTCTGGCCACGGGGTGTACAGGCTCAGCCTTAGGGTGTGGGAGGAGGAGGGGGACACAGACAGCCCCCCTTGCCTCGTGAGAAGACCATGTGCTCGAGTCCAACGCTTGCCATCTGTGTGGCCCTGACCATGCCACACATGTCTTAGAGGGGCTCGCGCTGCCTGCCCCGCAGATGCTATGTGGCCCCAAGAAACAGCCCTGCACAGCCTGGCTCCGAGCTGGTGCAGCACAAGAGCTGCTGCTCAGCTGCCCTGCCTCCTCTCGGGCTCTCTCCCTATCCCTGCTCCTTGCAGCTGTTCTTCACCTCCCTGAAGGAATGCTCTGCAGAGACAAGAGAGGAGGTGAGTGACCCTGCCTGGGAACCCCCTTAGACAATGCTCTGACGTGGTTGTGGGGACCTGTGTGTGGTCACCACACATTGCTATGGGCGGACTCTACCTAATGAGGTAGGGATGAGCTGGGAGAATGGCCAAGAGGCCATGGGTGGAAGGATCTGAGTGAGGAGTCACACCCACACCTGTCCAAGCCCTGGTTTCCTCTGTGCAAAAGGATGTTGATATGTGTCTTTCCAGATTAGAGGATCAGAGCTGAGGAGTGGGCAGTGTGTGGGAGGGGTTGGGGGGGAGGACTGGAAGGTTCTCAGAGGCAGTTTCTATTACTAGCAAGACTCGAGCAGGAAGGCAGGGTGTGTCAGCCAGCTTTCCATCGCTGTAACAAGAAATCTGAGAAAAACAACTTAAAGGAGGAAAGATTTATTCTGGCTCATGGTTTCAGAGGGTTCAGTCCACGGTGGGCTGGCTTCATTGTTTCTGGGCCTGTGATGAGGCAGAATATAATTGTGGAAAGGATGTGGCAGAGCAAAACTGCTTAATTCATGGCAGCAGGGAAGCATGTGGGTTAGGAGTGAGTAGGGACAAGGTACAGTCCCCAAGGGCTACACCCCGAAGGACTCACCCCCTTCAGCCAGGTCCCATTTCCTATAGTTTCCACCATGTCACTCATCCACCAGTGAATTAATCCACTGCTGACATCACAGTCCTCATGATTCAATCACTTCCCTAAGCACCACCTCTAAACTTGGGTGGGTGCATAGGGGACCAAGTCTTCCATGCACGAGCCTTTGGAAGCCATTCCAGATCCAAGCCATAACACAGGGGCATCTGGTGCTCTGCCATGCCACCCCAACCCACCCCTGAAAATGGAGCTTGGGTCCAACAGGGCCAAAGGGCAGTAGCTAGACCTAAGCCAGGAGTCTCAGGGTCAGCCTGGCTGAGTAGCCCTGGTAGGAGACACTTCAACCTGGCTCTGTGCCTTCCAGCTGATGCCCAGGGAAGTGGGGAAGAGGAGGCAGCTGGAAGCTGTGTGAGCATGGAGGAAGGCGAGGTTGAGACCAGGACCCAGTGAGCCAGGTAGTCCGTGAGCACTCCCAAGGCATGAAGGTAGGAGGGAGAAGGGAACATACAGAGGTGCACTTGGTGTGAGGTAGGAGCTGCAGAGGGCCACATCTGTGACATCAGGACCTCAGGGGCGCCTGGCTGGCCCTGGGCAGGGAGCTGGGCTGTGGAGCCAGCAAATGCCCACCTGTGTCTCCACAGGCACAGCCTTTGACCAGGTTCCAGCAGAGGAACCCAACTTAAAGGGACCTCAGAGATAGGCAAATGCTTAGTTGTGGGACCTAGCTATTGATACCCCTGAGCTGCAGAACCCAGAAGCTGCTCAGGGGTCCTCATGCAGCCCACCAGCTCAGACATGGTGAAAGGCCCATAGGCCAGACGTGAGCCTGGAGTCTGGGGATCCAAACAGACAGGCAGAAGGAAAGGGGATGAGAGGTAGGAACGGGCGTGTAGGTCCCACTCCTGAAAGGGATGATGGGGCCGCTCTGGGTCTCCTGAGCACACAGCCTGGGAAGGAGGCAGGGCCTGTGTTGAGTGGCACAGTGTCAGGTAGTGTCAGACACTGAAGCCCAGACCCCCAGCCCACCAAGCTCTGCAGAGAAGGCTTGGTTCAGCTGAGCTGGCGCCCAAAACCAGGCTCATCCCAAACTCATTGGCATCCATCCTATTTCCAACTCTGGAATGGGACTTGGGGAGGTGGCATTCATGGACAGAGGGCAGCTGGTGAGCCTGATTGCTTGACTGGCTTTGTGCTTCCTTACCTCTCCCCTGCAGCTGGAACACGGCCTGGACAAGGGGTTGTTAGGACAGCTGGAGAGCCCTGGGGGCTTCATCCTAAACAGTGTCCCTCAAGCACCTTGTATGGAGGGTGAGGAAGACAGCTCCAGAGGGAGTGTCTCCTCGGTCCCCCATCACTCTGCTGAGCCCATAGCCTCCTGCATTTTCTCCCAAGTCCTCTGAGAGTGACCTCCCCACACACCAAGCTGTCCCCACTCATATGTGATCTGCAGTGTCAAAAGTTGGGGTGGAATAGCTCAGCCCCCATTTCCTCAGCCTCCTCACCTGTGTAGCAGGTGTGTAGCGCCACCCGCAGCACTGTTCATCTTTCTCCTCAGGAAGGACCTAGAGAGTCCCACCCATCCCACCAAGTCTGCAGTGGAGATGGTCATCGCTCTATTTAGGACAGACAGTGACCATGGTGCCATGAGACTGTCTAGCCGAGGCACTCCTCCAGCCAGGGTGGGCAGAACTCCCAGAAGTGGACATTCCAGGTGAGGTTTGCAGGATCAGGACTCCCTCCTATGGAGGACTTGGCATTGAAGCCTGAACTGCACTATTTGGTTGTTGGCTTGCTGAAATCAGGAACTTCGTGTCCCACAACCTATGTCTCTGGATGGTTCCGGGTGAGAACTAGTCAAAGCAGGAACCAGCATGAGATTTGGGGGCTGGAAGCCAAGTAGCAGTCATCATCTCCGAAGAGTTTGTGGTGGTCAGATTCAGTGATAGACAGGTACAAAGGTGCCCAGCAGATTCCATGGGTCCTCCACCCTTTCTCCCAGCTGCTAGCCCTACTGACCAGCAGAGGCCTCAGCCTGTCACCAGGCCCAGGGAGGCAGCAGCTTCCCACAGTCTTGCCCTTCAGGGTTCCCTTCCTTCTATCCCTGTGACTTTCCCTTGGCTCTCTCCACCTAGCCCTAGGGCTTTCTGCGCTTTTATTTTGGAATAAGTCGATCCACTCCCGCCTCAAGACCTTTTCACTCTCCTCTGCTTGGAATCTTTCCTCCAGATAGCTACGAGTCTAGCTGGGTTTATTACTCATCATCCAGCCCCCTTGCCAGAATTGTGAGATCCCACCATAAAGGCAAGTTATGTCTGTGTGGATCACACACACAGTCTATGAGTTTTATCAGATACACCTCCTATCAGAGAAGAAATAACAATAAGGCCTGCTCCATTGAACACGGGTCTGTGTAGGTGTTCAACATCCACTGGTGAAAAGGAGACTGAGGTGCAGAGATGCCCAGGACAGGCCCAGCTCACCCAGCAGGCAGAGCTGGGCCTGCCAGTGGGGCCAGAAGAACAATGTGGCTCGAGGTTGGAGGATCCTTGCCACCAGGCCCACCCGGCTCTGGGCCTGGTTCTGTATTAATGGCATGAACAGCCTCAGCCAAGATTCCCCAGATCCTCATTATTGGGCACCTCACAAGGCCATGGACAGCAGCGTGCAGTCCGTGTGAAAGCCCTGTGTGAAGTGAAGCCACCCCCACCCTGAATGAGTGTTTGGGGAAACTGAGGGGCAGGGTGCAGAAGGCTGGCAACTTCCCCACGGCCATGCAGCAGTGCCAAGGTGGCATGGTTTCTGCCTTTCAGAACTTTTTAGGCCAGTACCCGGGCAGGGAGGGTCATAGCCATCCCAATGCCAGGCATCTCCAGTCCCAGAGCCTCCAGCAAGCCATGATGTTGCTGACCTTCCAACGGCCAGGTGCCAACAGGCTTGGCTGAGAACGGTTAGGCTAGGGTCCTGCTTTGGATCAGGATTCTTCTGAGGCAGTGGAGATTGTGTCTCCTGCTCCACTGCCACTGCCAGCTGTGCAGCTTTGGGTGGCTTCCGCCTCCTCTATGCTCCAACCTCCTGTAAAATGATGCTCTGTAAAATGAGGATGGTAACCATCACTAGCACATAATGTAGTGAGGATATTTTAAATTACACATAAAGTGCTTGGAAGAGCTCCTGGCTGTTGGCTGTTGTGTGATGTTGATATTAACAACAATATCACTCTTTCTGAAGGAAGCTGCTCTTTAAGGGAACCAAAGATTTGGACAAGCTACCCTTAACTTCACCTTCCTGAAGCATTCTTTTGGCCTGTTTTCCCATCAGCACGAAGAAAGAGATGGACTGAACTCAGGTCTCACCCAACTGTACCCTTCAGGAATTCTACAGAGTGCAGGGCGGGGGCTGGGGGCTAAGAGAGGTATTCTAAGCACAGGACCAGAGGCTGCTTCTGCCTGGACTTGTTGGGTCACTCCCAGCCTCTCCCTAGGACTGGATTTCTTCTGATAGGGGGTTTCCCCAACAAGGCTGTTTATGTGTTTATGTGTGTGTGTTGGGGACATGGACACTGAGCAGGAGGAGCCCAAGGACATGTCACGGCAAGCAGACCAGGGCTACATCTGCTCAATCCCAGCATCCTGTTCTAATCCTCTTCCAAGGAGAGCAACCAGACAGTAGTAAAACCCATTAAGACAGTTCATGAGGCAGAGAGATCAACTGGTGTGGCCCGTACTCAACATAATCATCTTATACGTTCTCTTCTAATGATAAAACTTTGTTATGATCAAAACAATGCTTATTGTAAAAAAAGAAAAACAAGTTTTAAAAACCTACAGAGTTCTTTATTTTATGCAGTGCTGGGGATCAAACCCAGGGGCCTTGAGCATACTAGGCAAGAGCTCTGCCGCTGAGCTATGCTCCCAGCCCAAGAAGAACATTTTAATCTCCACAATCCCATGCCCCAGATAAAACCAGTAGCAACACTTGGGTGTTTATCCTTGCAGTCCTATGCATACATATGAACTACCTTGCATAAAAATTTGGAGACAGAGAGCAGCGGAACTGCCTCCAGGTCCGCTCCCCGTCCACGCCGCCCGTCTAGCCGCCCGCCCAGCGTCCGCCGCCGCCGCCGCCGCCGTGGGAGTGCAGGTGGAGACCATCTCCCCCGGAGACGGGCGCACCTTCCCGAAGCGCGGCCAGACCTGCGTGGTGCACTACACCCGGATGCTTGAAGATGGAAAGAAATTTGATTCTTCCCGGGACAGAAACAAGCCCTTTAAGTTTGTACTAGGCAAGCAGGAGGTGATCCGAGGCTGGGAAGAAGGGGTGGCCCAGATGAGTGTGGGTCAGAGAGCCAAACTATCTCCCCAGACTATGCCTACGGTGCCACTGGGCACCCGGGCATCATCCCACCAAACGCCACTCTTGTCTTCGACGTGGAGCTTCTAAAACTGGAATGACAGGAGTGGCTCCTCCCTCAGCTCCCTGTTCTTGGATCTGCCATGGAGGGATCCGGTGCCTCCAGACGCGTGCACATGAATCCACATGGAGCTTTCCCTGGCGTCCCACTACACTGTGTATAAACATCTACCCTGACTGAATGTGTTCTGTCACTCAGCTTTGCTTCTGACACCTCCATTTCCTCTTCCCCTTTCTCCTTGTATGTGTGTTTACCTAAACTATATGCCATAAACCTCAAGTTAGTCGTTTTGTTTTCATTTTGGGGTGAAGATTCAGTTTCAGTCTTTTGGATCTAGGTTTCCATTTAAGTATCTTGACAGGTACAGGTATTAACAGCACAAGTGATGGGTTAACATTAGAGTAGGAATTGGTGTTGGGGGGTGGGGTTTGCAAGAATTTTTATTTTATTTTATTTTTTGGATGAAATTTGTATCTATTATATATTAAACATTCTTGCTGCTGCGCTGCAAAGCCATAGCAGATTTGAGACGCTGTGGAGGGCTGAATTATTCTCCAATGTGAGAA
>CM053400.1:171916676-171939184 GCA_028644305.1 Xerus rutilus
TATCTATTATATATTAAACATTCTTGCTGCTGCGCTGCAAAGCCATAGCAGATTTGAGACGCTGTGGAGGGCTGAATTATTCTCCAATGTGAGAAGTCCTTGGGTTAAATTAAAAGCCCTACCCAAAACTGCAGTGGGGAGGGCAGAGCCTTTGCCTCCACCAGCCCCGCCACCCTCCCCTGAATCCCTCTGCCTTTTGAAAGCAGATCACTTTCACTGCGATGTTGGACACTACAGGTATCTGTCCCTGGGCCAGCAGGGACCTCTGAAACCTTCTTGGTGACCTGGCTGGTTTTGGTTTTGGTTTTGATTTTTTTTTTTTTTTTTTGTATTTTTGTATTTTTTTTTTCTTTCTTTCCTCCATCTTGTGGTTTTTCTAATGGATTTGCAGAACTTTTATAATATCAAAGCTATCCAAGTTCTACTTGGTAAATTTTAAGAACTTTAATTGAAAGTTTAAATTGAAGGTGCTGTTTGTAGACTTCAACACCCAGTGAAAGCCCGGCCATTGTGACACATCCTTGAGTGTTCTTTCAGAAAACGCTGCTGGCCACCGCAGCTTCAGCATCGCCTGTTTTTGATGCTTGGCTCTCTGCTGATCTCCAGGTTTCCTGGCTTTTCGTCCCTCAGCCCCTTCTTACCCTTCGCTGTCCTGTGTAGTGATTTGGTGAGAGAAATTGTTGCTTTGTCCCCGCTTCCCCTGCACCACATATGAGTTTCAAGTTTTACTATTGCAATAAAAGTGCTTTATGCTGGCTTTTCTCAAAAAAAAAAATTTGGAGACAGATATATGTAAAATTGCTAAAAATGTGACATATTGTGTGCATGCTAGTGAATTATGCTTGGTAACATGAAAACTGAGTTTCTGGCAAGGAAATCTTTGCAGACCTTCTACCAGGTCCTGGAGAGGAACCAGACACACTGTGTCTCACTTCTGTACTTACTTGTGCACCTTCAGAGTTTCCTCGGCCTGGATGGTGCTGGTTGGGCTCCTCCCTGTGGGGAAGCGAGAACATGGATATTCTCCACTCACATTGTCTAAGTGGTCCAATCCATCAAATCAACCCAAGTCTCTCTTTGCACATTGCTCTTATTGGCTCAGGAATCCCCCTTGTTTTAATCAAGAAGTAGCTAGGCCCATAGCTCCGTGGTAGAGCGCTTGCCTCGCATGTGTGGGGCATTGGGTTTGAGCCTCAGCACCACATAAAAAATTTAAAAAGTAAAATATTGTGTCCATCTACAACTAAGAAAATATTTTTTTAAAAAAGTAGTGAGGCAGCCACAAGAATTTAAAAGAAATTCATTGTCTACTCACATGTCTCAAAGACACTAGAACCCCTGCATGTGGTCTACTCTAAAGTCCCAACCCCCGCCACCCCCTAACCTCCAGCAGTCCTCTAGCTCCACTCCTCAGCACGACCTCTGGCCAGCCCCTCATCCTGCTTTGTCATTCATCCTGCCCTCTGAACTTCACTGTTCAGACTGACCTGTCTTCTTTCCCACCAAGAACCTGTCCTTTTGCAGAAGAGGGAATGAGCAGCATTGTGGTGATAAAGGCCGATCCAGTGCACATGATGCCCACTTTTAAGTATGACTTTCTTCAAAAGTGACCTTTGCCTGAAATTAGAAGTGATCTTCATATCAACCAATAATGTGTTTATAAAGTCAGGTTCATTATAGAAAGCAAGTTTTCTATCATCTGAGGTGGAGAAAAATCATGTAATACAGAGCAAGGCTCTGAAACCAATACATATGGGGAAACCTGGCTCTGTCAGGGGCAGTGTGACCCGAGATAAGTTTCTTCCTTCTCTGAGTTTGTTTCATGTTTGTGTTACTCGAAGAGCATGCTTACAGGACCAGAAGCTCTTCAGGAAGGATGTGTCTCCTCGCCTCGGTAGGGCCTCCTGGAGAGCCCGCTTCAACTGTGCTCAGAGGAGGTCACCTATCAGCAGTAAGGCCTAGCCTCCAGGAGGTGCTAGCCCGGGGCCAGCAGAGGAGGTGACACAGAAGGGCTGCTTGGCAGCCAGCCACTGAGACTTCAATAAAGAAGTCACTGCTCAGTGTGTAGATGCCACTCCTGAACAGCTTTCTGGGCCTCTCGAAAGAAAAGCCAGTGTCACCTCAGCAGCCTTTGTGGGTAGGATGTGGGACCCTAGGGGTATGGATAGAGAATATGGGGTCCAGGGAAGTCAAGGAGTCAGTTCAGGGCAGAAAGGGGTACAGTGGTGTCTTCCCTCTATATTCGGCTGCCTCGTTGTCCGTCCTCCACACCCCTCGCCCTGTCTAGCTTCTCAAAGTCCCTAGAGAAATACTGTCCCTGTTCCCAGACCAGACCAGCCAAAGCCTCTGTGGACAAAGCCCTCAGCCCGCAGAAGCTAAGGAGCCTAGATGCTCCGCGCCCACCCCCCCTACCCCCAGCTTCCCATCTCCATCCATCCTAGCCTCACTCTGGACTCCACTCTCACACTCCCACATCCTGTCTGCTAGAGAAGTCGGCCGCTTCTACCTTCAAATCACATCCTGTGGGCACTTCTTGCCACATGTATTGCAACCACCTGCCATAATTTCTAGCCTCCATTATAGCAATTGTTTAACTGATCTCCCTGCGCCTGACTATTCTTGCCAGGGCATTTGGAATGAAGTGTTTTAAATAGATCAGATCATGTCACCCCGTGTCTCTGAGCTCTCCAATGTCTCAATAACAGCCCAAGTTTCCCAGTGACCTTAAAGGCTTCCCACGATCTGACCCATGACCTGTGCCTACATCTTCCTCCCTCCCTTCTGCCCTAGCCACACTGCTCCTCAGATATGCCAGCCCCTCCTGTGCTGAGGCCTCTGCACCTGCTAGGGGCTGTGTGGGACACCATCCAGATTATCCATGTTAGCAACTGCCTACCTTCCTTCCTGTCTTGGCTTGCATGGTATCTTTTTTTTCTTATTGGTTCTTTTTAGTTGTACATGATAGAATTAATTCTGATATAATTATACAAGCATGGAATACATCTTATTCTAATCAGGACCCCATTCTTGTGGATGTACATGATAGTGGGATTTGCTATGGTGTATTCATATATGTATATAGGAAAATTATTATGGATTCATTCCACTGTTTTTCTTTTCCCATCCCCTCTCCCTTCTCTTCATTCCCCTTTGTCTCATCTACTGAATACTATTCATCCTCTCTGCTCGCCTTATTGTAGGTTAGCTTCCACATATCAGTTAAAACATTTGACCTTTGGCTTTTGGGGACTGGCTTATTTCACTTAGGATGATAGTCTTTAGATCCATCCACTCACTGGCCAATGTCATTCTTCTTCATGGCTAAATAATAATCCTTAGTGAGACCTACCTTCCGTCATCCACCTTGGGAAATTGCAAACTGTGTCCTGCCTAGCACTCCTAATCTACCTGAATTTTTCCCTAACACTTAGTGACTTCCACACTACCATATTATCTAGTGACTAGTGACTCAAGGCACAAGGAATGCAGTTGTGTAGGGAACAGGTCCTGTTCTTATGGAACTGAAATCTGGAGTGGGGGGCAGGCGTTAGGCAAAAATCACACCATCACTTTGCTAATTCCCAACTGTGATGCATGCAGTAAAGGAGACTGCCAGGATGGCAGAGCATTCTCAGACTGAATGTAGCCTAGGATTCCACTTCTGCCAAGCAAATTGATCATACAGCACTACTCCCCCAGGGAGCGGATGGGGCACTCAGGAAGAGTAGATGGAAGCAGCATGTCCAAAGGTCTCAAAACCCTCCAAGGGTTAACATTAATGAGATATGGACAAACTGCTTTGTGCACCTTAAACTATAAAATACGAAATGGACTCACCCACATGCTTTATAGGTACACAGTGACTGTTAACGTTCAGTTGTGAAAACCTGACAACTCGGCAAAATGTCCGCTTCAGAAGATGATGTAACCAAGAGTTTCACAGCAGGTACCAAATCTTATGTAGTCCTCACCACCACTGTGCTACTTTCTGTTTTACGGGAGAGGAAGCGGAGACTTCAGCAACATTAAGGAGCCGCCAAGGCCACAGAGCTAAGCAGTTGGATGACCCAGGCCTATCTTATTTCCCTTATACCACAGATGATAGTCTTTTAGAGTTTTTCAAAACGAGAGAGAGAGAGAGAGAGAGAGAGAGAGAGGGGGGGGGGGGAGTGCAAGTGAGAGGAAAAAAGAAACCTACTTGAAAGATCCTGGTATTTTGTGTTAATAGAATATTCAGACTGGATACTAGAGAACATATGGCTTCCTCAATCCCAAAATGTCCTCTGTGTACCCAAAAAACGGGTGCTTCTCACCCATCATTCTTGTCCTAGGATACAAGGTGTGTGTGCCTCTTATTATTGACAGAAAAATTGCTTGTGAATGTGCTACGGCAACATATCACATATTGGAGCTTGATGTTCAAAATAGTTGCACAGGCTGTAGGTAAAGTTCAAGGGTTGAATGCTAGTTTTAATTGCAAATATGCAGGTAATTGCCAGCCCATTTAGAAAACTTTTGTTATCACAGTTTTTGTTAGTAGTTACAGGATCTCTAAAGGGTTAAGTTGTGCAGCATTGGTAGGATTGGTGGAGCACACCTGTAATTCCAGCTACTTGGGATGCTGAGGCAGAAGGGACTCAAGTTTGAGGCTGGTCCAGGCAATGTAGCAAGACTGTCTCAAGGTGAAATGGACTGGGAATGTGGCTTAGTGGTAGACAGCTTGCCTAGCATATATAAGGCCATGAGTTCAATCCTCACTACTTGAAGGAGAAAAAAAAAATTGTGCAGCATTGACTAGCATTAACTAAGTAGTTAGAACTAATATGTTGGTTACTCTGAATAAATGACAATGTATGTTCATGGACTTGATATCTGTTAGTACTTGATATCAGTACTAACACTGGGCATTTTTTAAAAAATTTTTTAGTTATCGATTGGCCTTTATTTCTTCATTTATTTATAAGCAGTGCTGAGGATCGAACCTAGTGCCTCCACATGCAAGGCAAGCGCTCTACCACCCAGCCACAATCCAGACCCATACACTGAGCATTTCTTACATGCATAGGATGTAATGGACATAAACTAGCATAATCCTTGGGGCCACCCTAGAGAGAAAGGTTTTGTTTTGGCTTGGTTTTGGTAATGGGATTGAACCCTGGAGCACTTAACCACTAAACTACATCCCCAACCCCTTTTTAAGTTTTGAGACAGGGTCTCACTAAGTTGCCTAGGAGCTGGGTAATACATTGCTAAGGCTGGCCTCGAACTTGTGATCCTACCTGCCTCAGCAGAGTTGCTGGGATTACAGACGTGCGCCACCACACTCCGAGAGAAAGGTGTTAGGGGTATTTCATTTTATCAGTAAGGACATGAGATTCAATCAAAGCCAGGGGGGCCAGACATGACTAAAACCAGTTTTAACTCTTCACACTACTTCTGACTTTTCAAACAGTAGAGACAAGACAGGTGTTGCTTATGACACAGAATCAATATTGGAGGTCATTTGTTTCAGTTGTTTTATTGATAAACAGAGCACCAAAGAAGTGATGGGGCTGGGGTCTCCCGATTCAACCCATAAACCTTCCTATTGTATTTTCCACGAATTCTAAAGATTTTAAAATATGTTCTGTAAGGGATTACTTCATAAGAATTTCTGGAGGGCCGCTACTGCAATCCCAAATGCAACCAGAATTGCCTATCAACTCAAAAGACCTAAATTTGAGCACAAATACCATTTGTCCTGATAATATACTTGGAACAATCTTTAATTAACCCCAAGTATTTTAAAATTCAGTACTGTGAGCCGGGCGCGGTGGCTCAAGCCTGTAATCCCAGCACTTAGGGAGGCTGAGACAGGAGAATCGCGAGTTCAAAGCCAGCCTCAGCAACGGCGAGGCGCTAAGCAACTCAGTGAGACCCTGTCTCTACATAAAACACAAAATAGGGCTGGGGATGTGGCTCAGGGGTTGAGTGCCCTTGAGTTCAATCCCTGGTACCAAAAAAAAAAAAAAAAAAATTCAGTACTGTGGATTGAACTCAGGGCACTCTACCACTGAGCTACATCCCCATCCCCCCTTTTGAGACAGGATCTTAAGTCACCCAGGATGCTAGTAAATAATCATGGGTAGATAATGCAATGCCTTACCCTTTTATAGTGAGGAGAGGCATGAGGGCCAGCATAAAGATATGCAAGAGAGATGTTAGAGATAAGAGGCCAGCGTTAGAGTGATAAAATTTACCTACACCAGAATGGGGCCACACCTCCCCCACAGGAGGCAGCACAGACTCTGCCAACTAGTCCTGGCCCTCTTTCCTGATGAGCCCATGCCCAGCCCCATGATCCTTCATTGAAATGGCAGATGCTAGAGATGAAATTTGGCAGGTGAGAAGATTCCTACTTGCTATCTTTAGGCCATCTGAACAGCAAATATTAGACCTGCAGCTGAAACCACTTGGCAGCAGGGATGGCTCCTCTTACCCCACAGCAGCACCATGCTCCTAGTACTCAGGTTCTCAAATACTCTGCTCTGGTAACTAGGGGAAAGACGAGCAAATTCTGTAAACGAACAGTAAATGGTTTAGGCTGAGCATCACAACAATTCAATTCTACAGCTACAGTGCTAAAGTATCCAAAAATAATACATAAACAATTAAGTGAGGCAATGTTTTCAATAAAATTTTTATTTGTGAACACTGGAATTTGAATTTCATATACTTTTCTCATGCTACAAAATATTTTTCAACCTTTTTAAAAACAATTTGTTATTCTCTTTTCCAACTTTTTAAAAAACCATTCTCAGTTCACAGGCTGTACAAAAACAGATGGTGGGTGAACAGGCCCACAGACCAGTTTTTGCTGACCCCTGGGGCTACAGTTAAG
This sequence comes from Xerus rutilus, assembly GCA_028644305.1. Classification (NCBI taxonomy): domain Eukaryota; kingdom Metazoa; phylum Chordata; class Mammalia; order Rodentia; family Sciuridae; genus Xerus; species Xerus rutilus. The sequence continues at coordinate 171,923,557 of CM053400.1, forward strand.
GGATTTTTTTCCCCCACTTATTCTTCAACATGCAGACTGTGAACTATGTTACCGAACAGATCATAGCAGTATTACTACATCTATTTCAATCATTTATTTATATCCATTCACGCCATTCAAGCATTCACTTGGCACCTATTCAAATTTGGGTACTGTGCAAGTTCCTTTTTTGGGTCACTGAAGGACAGTTAAGACATGGCTCCTCTCTCCAGACACTATGCTTCTCCTGGTATCAGAAAAAATACACCAAAGTGCAGTTATATTTCAGAGGTGTTCCATGAGATACTTGTATTAGGTTTTTAGGGCAATAACAACAAATTACCACATACTGGGTGGCTTCACAATCTTAGAGAAAATAAGTCTGAAATCAAAACTTCAGCAAGGTTGGAACCTTCTAGAGGCTCTCATGGAGACCCTGCTCATGACTCTCCTAGTTTCTGTGGCTCCAGCAATTCTTGAGTTCCTTGGTTTGTAGATACACTGCTCACCTCTGTCTCCATCCTTCCATGGCTAGCTTCTGCTTTGTGTGTGTGTGTTTCCTGTTCTTTTCTCTTTTAAGGACTTGTCATTGGATTTGGGGCCAATCTCAATCCAAGATGATGTCATCTCCAGGTTCTTATTTTCATTTGCAAATACCCTTTTTCCAAATGGAGTAATATTCATAGATTCCAGAAAGATGTAGGGGGTACTATTCAACCCATTACAAAATTCTTAGAAGATGCCTATATTATCCAGAAAGTTTCATGAAGGAGGTAACATACACTGATCCTTGAAAGATGAGAGTTGGTATTGGTCATATAGACAAGGAGGAGAAAAAGGAAATCAGGTTCAGGTTCCAGACAGATCAGAGTTATGGAAGTGCGTGGAACTATCTGTGAAGAGCAAGGAGTTGAGCGTGGCTGGAGAATTGGGTGTCAAGTGGGAGAGCAGCAAACAGGAAGCCAGGTAAGTCAGCAGGAATTTGGTCATGAAGGGCTATGTGAGCCATGACCTGGTAGATGAATCCAGAAGGTTTTGTGGAAACTGCTGTGATGTTCTTCCATGGTTACTCATTTTAATTCCATTACATACCTCAGATAATCTGTCATTAAACTACTGCTACATTAGATTAGACAACCTTCAAACAGCTTCTCCCAACCAAGAGATTTAGATTTCATGATTTAGGTTTTATGCCCTTAAACTAAAAAACACGTTAGTCTTCTACCACTACTGAGATCATGGCCTTCAATTTCCTCCTGGGAAGTCCCTCTTCTACTCTTCTCCCAACGTTAATTGCTGCTCTTCCTTCCACACCCTGTGCTTCATGATGCTGCCCTTTCACTCCTGAAACTGAGAATCAAGCAAGCGTGCATTTCCTTCTATCACTATGTCCATAAAGAATAAATCAAGAAGAGAAGGCAAGGTACTGACAAGATCCTGGGCTTATATACATAGCAGTTTTAAAAGCAATTAAAATGATGAACATAGAGAATACTAGAGATCCAGCTGTCTATCCCCTAACAGAAAGAAAAATTATGCAATGTATATATGCATTCCATAAAACTATACATGGGGAAAACTTCAGCAGCCTAAAAACAAAATATCAGTAAACCAAACCACACTTAGAAAAATGAAAGCTGATTTTTATTTTATCATCAACAGCCATTCTTTAAACATGAACATGCATACGTAATATTCTACGCACACATCACAGTTTTTAACGTTAGTTAATAAAGGTTAAACACACAACATACATCCTTTAAAAAAAGTCAAAATGCAAACTTAAAACTTTAAACAAAAGTCTTAACTAATTTAAAAAAAGTTTTGTGTTGGGTACCATTTGTACAACACAGTTAATTTAAACATTTTCATTTTGGCTGCACATGAAAAAAGCGGCAGTAGAAAATAAAGTCATTGAAGGTTTTTAAATAGCAGAGTAGGCAGTTTCGCCATGCAGGAGAAGCAATATTAAATATTAGTTTTCAAAAAAAATCCACATTTAAAAATATTTAGTTCAAGTCACAGAATTTTTCTCAGTAGAGAACCCAATGCAATGCATAATTAGCTGCCTTAGATGGCCTGTTTGAAAGGACAATGTCCCCTCAGAGTATAACTTTACTGATTTTGGCACAGAAAAGAAGTCTTAAGAACAAGAACATGATTAAAAAAGAGGGAAGAGGAACTGAGGAAAGAAATAAAAGCAAGAATAAATGAGATAGTAATTGCAATCACTAAAAAACTGTGCATTCTCAGTCATTGCAGAATACTGTCTTCTGTCTACAGCAGGTGCTTACTCCAGAATGGTTATTGCAGCATGGATTTAATTTGCTTGGAGGTAGTCTCATCATTCAAATGTTTTGTTGTGTACCTAAAAGAAAAAACCTTGATCAATTCAGGGAACTAAACAAAATCAGCATCAGGTTCTATAATTATGACAAGATGAGCAATTGGTCAGGTACATCTCTCACAAGATTAGGCATTCTCATTGTAGCTAGCCACTTTAGGCTGTCCACCACCTAACAGAACAGCCAATTGCTGTTTCACTTAATCATAACCACCTTGCTGAAATTACTGGTTCAACTCACAAGTACAAGACTGGCAACCTCTCACTCAGAGGATAGTTAATGGTTTTATCACAAAGGTTGGCAAATTAGGGCCCAAGGCCCAAATCCAATCTACTACCTACTTGTGCATGGCCTGTGAGCCAAGCATATTTATATTTTTTTACACTCTGGATGGCTAGGGGTGGAGAAGTGGATCAAACAAATAGTAATGTTTGATGTGAACATGGAAATTATATGAAATTTGAATTTCAGTGTTAACATATAAAAGTTGTATTGGAAAATACTGAGTTGATTATGTTATTACCTATGGTTACTTTCATGCCACAATGGCAGAGCTGAACAGCTGTGACAGAAACCATGTGGTCCACAAAGCCTGAACTATTTTTTTTTGGTACTGGAGATTGAACTCAGGGGCACTTAACTACTGAGCCACATCTCCAGCCCTATTTTGTGTTTTTATGTAGAGACAGGGTCTCACTGAGTTGCTTAGCACCTCGCGGTTGCTGAGGCTGGCTTTGAACTAGCAATTCTCCTGTTTCAGCCTCCCAAAGTGCTGGGATTACAGGCTTGGGCCACCGTGCCCGGCTACAAAGCCTGAACTATTTACCTACTCTCTGGCCCCTTACAACTCTGTTCTATTCTGTACTAAAATAGCTCAAAGACCACTGCTCACATCCCTAAAACATCTCAATTCTCTAAGCACCTTATTTCTAGGCAGGTGCATTCTACTCCAGCATGCAAATCCAAACTAAGAATCCCCAAACTAAACAGTGCATAAAGATACACCACAGGATTCCTTTAAACAGCTGAAATCCAATACGCAACCCTACTAAATGTTGGGTATCATTCCAGCCTACTAACAAGCACAGGGAGAGAGAATGATGCACTACTCTTACAGAAGGGGTTATCCTAGGAGCAAAGAAGGAAGGGACAGGAGGCTAGAGAGACAAGGGAAACTCAGCTCTGGTGGACATGTGGAGTAAGGCATCTATAGATTAAGTGCAATGAAGGTGAACAGAGGGCATTAAGCAGGGGAGTGATGTGACTTATTTTATGCTATGATTGGATCATCCTGGCTATTGAGGGAGTGCTGCAAGAAGCAGAAGGAACCACATGGGAATCAATCAAGTTACTGCTACTTAGGATCAAGAGAGATGCCCAAGGCTTAACTGGATTAACAGCAATGAAGACAGGTGTGCAATGCTTGAATGTGGGATATATTTTGGAGATAATTCAGACAAATTTATTTGATTTGCAAGCATTTCATATATAATCTTCTTAAGGACTACATCATTTTAAGCAGGTTCACATAGATGATCTTTCTGTGTTAAAAGAATTTAAAGTTAATTGTTTGTTAGGCTTACCTCAAATAAATTAAAAATTAAAGTATCTGTACTCACACAGATCTTTGGAGCGGGAAAGAGACAAACACATGCTTAGTAAGTACGTAATATTAAGTATTCTTTTTTTTTTTTTTTTGTACCGGGGATTGAAATCAGGGGCACTTGACCACTGAGCCACATCCCCAGCCCTATTTTTTTGTGTTTTATGTAGAGACAGGGTCTCATTGAGTTGCTTAGTGCCTCGCCATTGCTGAGGCTGGCTTTGAACTCGCGATTCTCCTGTCTCAGCCTCCCTAAGTGCTGGGATTACAAGCGTGAGCCACCACGCCCGGCTTATATTAAGTATTCTTAATGATGTCACTGAGAAATGACTTCTAACCTGTTCTATTATGGAATAGACACCAGATAACTGGTGCATAACAGAAGTTCTATAAATATTTGTGGAAGAAAGAAAAGGTAGGCTACCAAGCTAGCAAGAAAAATCTATAGAGGAATATTTATATTAAATGGGTAGTAATGGGGCAAAGACTTAACCCTTCTATTCCATGTATGCAGATAAAGTATACATAGCTACACACAATCCCACTGATGTCATCAAATAAAAAGTTTTGACATCCAACTCTTCTCTTTTTTTTTCCTATTTCGTTGTTGGGAAAAAACCAAGGAATGTACATAATAAATCTACTGCAGAAGAGTTAGAAATATTTCTATGTAATATGTTGTGACATTTTAAAAATATTTTTTGGTTGTAGATGGACACAATACTTTTAATTATCAATTAATTCATTAATTCATTAATTTTTATGTGGTGCCTCACAAGTTCTAGGCAAGTGCTCTACCACTGAGCCACAAACCCAACCCCATCTTGTGACATTGAAAGAACTCAAGTGTTTTCCTCTCTACAATGCAAGTCTCTCTTCTAAGGACGAGACCCTGGCTCCCAGCCACACTCAGCTATCCCTGGACAGATTCAGTCCAGCAGTATACTGCATTACCATTTTATTTATTAAGAAAAAAACAATAATAAAAAAATGTATGTGAAAAATAACGTTATGAAGACTCTGTTGTTCTTTCCCTTTGTGCACAAAAATAAAGTCCTTTTCCAAGTGCATATGACTTCTATTGAAGAAACAACTATTACCTACCTTTACTCTTTTTTTATTTGGGGGAGGGGGAATTGGGGATTGAATTTAGGGGCACTCAATCACTAAGCCACATTCCCAGTCCTATTTTTATTTTATTTTTTGTACCAGGGATTGAACTTGACCACTGAGCCACATCCCCAGCCCTATTTTGTGTTTTATTTAGAGACAAGGTCTGAGTTGCTTAGCGCCTTGCCGTTGCTGAGGCTGGCTTTGAACTTGCGATCCTCTTGTCTCAGCCTCCCTAGCCACTGGGATTATAGGCGTGCGCCACCGTGCCCAGTTCTTTACTCTTAAATTTAATAAGGTACTCATCCTAAACTGAACTTCTCGACACTGAAGGTATTTGCTTCCATCTCCACAGGTAAATGTACCTATGACCTGTTGTTGCTCTCTCTAATTAGCAATATGGCAAGCTGGAGATACTATATATTTACTGTAGAATAGCAGTCAAAATATACACGGACACTGATGCAATTATACTTCCATTTAAAATCTTTTTGTCATTAATTCTGTAAAAGACAAGTTCTAGTTTGTAGGGCTATAAATGACACTTGCATAATACTTCTGGGGTTATAAAATACTTCCTTAACATTATCTCATTTCCTGAGTGAAGCATATTGAAGGCTGGGTCAATTTAGTTTAAGCAATGTTTCTCAAAATATCAGACAGGGTGTTTGTCTAAAATGAAAGTGCCTGAGTCCAATTCAGACTTAATGGGATTTCTTAAGGTGGTGACTTGGGAATTTGCATTTTTCACAACTGTCCAGATGATCACACTAAAGTTCAACACATGATAAACCCAAGACTTAATGGGACAGCATAAAGTACATGGAATACCAAGAAAGAAATCCTGAATTTGAAAACAGATTCCAACATTTACTAACTGTATAATCTCTGGTTTTGCAGACAACTCAAGATAATTTTTAGGCTCATACGATGGAGATACTATCAATATGGATAGCCACTCCTACCTAACGGAGCTGTGAAGAATCGTCTTACCTATGAAATTCCACTGTCAATTTACGGTGCTATCAAATGGTACTACTCATAACTACTACTACAAAGTGTCCAAGTATAATGACTAAGCTTACAAACCTCCCCAGATGAAAAAGAAAGTACAGAATACATTAAAAACCAAAGAGTTCAACAATTTTCTTTACCACAAAATTCTGTTTTCTAAAGAAAGCCTAACAAAGCCTTCTGCCTCCCTGGTGGCTAACTCTCCTCCTCCTTTCCTTTCCTGCATCCTTCTCTCACCAACACTGCTTTTCTTTTTCCTAACTCTAAGGAAAAAGGGACTGAGGGGGATATAGTTCAGTTGGTAGAGTGCCTACCTCACATGCACAAGGATATGGTTTCAATCCTCAGCACCACACACACACACACACACACACACACACACACACACACACACACAGAAAGAAAGAAAGATAAAGGGACTGAACTCTAAACGATACTGGATTCTAAGTTTCTAAACTAATCTCTGAAGCATACTCCCCTCAAGGTGACAAGATAATATCAAACCTCCTAGATTTCAATTTCTCTGTTTTAACAGAAGACTTTCTTTTCTTGCTGTTTCAGAGTCAGACCTATGAGAAGCACAAGGACATGGGGGCAACCAGGATGAGACAGACACAGGGAGTACTCAGAAAAGAACCAAGAAGGAAAGACAACATTGTATTGGTAAAAACCAATGAAGTATGTGAAAACCTCAAGAGAAAAAAATCTAAACACCAGGTTATGGTTGAAATAGTTTCACATTATAAAAAATTTAATCCTTCTTATCTTCATTTAGAATATATTTCCTTTATTCAGGCAGTTATTGCTTCTACAGCACTTTCCATCATCCTAATAAAAGCAGTCAAAGCTTCCACTCAGCTGAAATGGCACACTCCATACTATCCACATTTTGAAACAATTTCTTCAAACATTTTTCTAACCTATTTCTTCTATACATATGTTTGTGTACATACACACCTGAGAGCATTTAGAAGACCTTCTACACTATTAGGAGGTTGGTCCTTAAGAACTTTGATACAGCCTTTCATCTAAGGAAAAAAGAAAACAGAAAAAATAAAATTCGTTTTTTATCAAACATTCATTTTCAAAGCAATAAAACAAACTTAAAATAAACCAGGCATGGAACTTGAGAGATTACATACTAGAAATGCCAAATCATTCATTCTTAGAATAGGAAACAAACACACACACGCACACACATCTATACCTAGGTGTTATCATTTTTAGTTTGTCAGTAAGACAACTTTTTGAGAACTCAATCAGTCAAACTAAAGTACCAACTACACTAATGAAAAGCAAATTGTTTGCTAAGGGAAGACTTCCTGGAAAAGATGTTAAATAGCAACTTAAAGGACAGAATTGATATGCTGGCAAGGAAAAGAGGCACTTTTGAGGCTTCATAGCATGCAGACATGTAGGACTGAGGGGAGTCACAGAGACCATGCAGAACTGACAGGCCAGACACAGAGACTCATTACAGGCTGTTAAAACAGGAAACAGCTCAAAGAAGATGGCACTTAAAAGAAGATTAGCCTGGTTACTGTGAAAAAGCATAGCATAATACGAAGAACACACACTTGGGAAGCCGGAGAATACAGGTTTAACTGCCTCACTCTACCATTCCTTAATAGTTCTATTACTTCATTTCCTGAACTTCAGTTGCTCTAGTAATGAAGGGGAGATAACACCTACATCCTAAGATATTTTCAGTGACACAGGAAAACAAATGTAAATTCCTGGGACATGGGAACCCACAGTAAATGTAAAACTTATTCTTCTTGACATTAGAAAAAATATGAAGGCACAAAAACTGACTGGCAATCTCTAACCGACATCCCATATGCTGAGACTCTGACTGAGCAACAAAGAGGAAACCAGTAGACAATGCTCACCAAACACCAGCCAGAATGCTGACAAACTAAATGTGACAGGGTGACAAAAGAAATATTTTATGTAATTATTTTAATAATTATTTTCTCTAATAAAATAGAGAAACCAGAAAATAACTTCTTTTCTAATATAAACTTATAGAGAAACAATGAAAGAGGAGTTCTGGCTGTAATCACAAATTATTATGAATGGGAAGGGGAGAGAAAATAAGTAAAATCTTTCACTTTTTTATTGGAGCAACACTGCTGACTTTTAAGTACACACTTTGAAAGAAACATTTTCTGTGAAGTGGTCTTTGGCCAAAGGAACTGGAGGACATGATTTGAAAATTTCACTTATTTGATTATCTGTTTTATATTGCCAAATATGTAGAAGGGCTCTATGGAGATATTCTTAGACAATGTAGTTATCCTCCAATCTTTTAATTCCACCTGTAAATAGGCTACCAGAAATATGGCAAAAGCAGGGACTATGAAAACCCATCATTATCACGGATTATAAGCAGGATCTGTGACCAGACTGCCAGCTTTTTAAAGGTTTTCACGCAAGAAACTGTTTGGAATTACATAAAACAATATGTGACTTACATCAATTTTGGAAGTTTTGGCAAATGCTCCCACTGGATGTACATGGTCATAGAGTATTATGACACCCACCATTACCCGCAAACAGAATGACACTGTCTCTTCATTTGTAAATCTGCTTCTATACTCCCTGGAGGGCAGAAAAGACGTGGATGGATGAGGCACATCACAAAACTCTTAGCTGACTCCACTTTAAACTGATATTGACTTACACCTTCGCTCTCTAATAGGGTTGTTAACATTAAACCCTCTTCTCCACAATGAGATCCCCAGAGAGAAGAAAGAGTGGTGGAACAGCTACCACCTACATTTTCTAGTTTCCATGTGCACCTACCTTAGTATATTACCCCTTCTGCTTGACAGGCAATACTTTCAGAGTAATCAAAAGTAGCCTCTAAGTAACAGTTTGGGGATGGATATTACACAATGACTACTGCCAATAATATGATGAAAAGTCACTAGCTTGACAGAGCAAGTTGGTTTGCTATTTTAGAGGCTGGCTTGATCTAAAAATACTATTGTATTACTGGATTTGAACTTTACTAATATTTAACTATATTCTCGTCTCATTTGGAAAAAAGAAAATAGATATCTATATATGGTAGGTAGTATGGCATAGCAGAGCACGTCCAGGTGCAGGCCAGGGACAGTCAGGCACATATGTGGGCTGGCTATTGAGCATGAGCTCCTTCATTTCCCAGGACCTCATTCCCTGCTGTAAGGAGGAGGAGGAGGAAAATAAAAGCTGTCCTCCTGCTTCATGAAGTTTTCTACTAAGATGAGGTAGAGAATAGTATTTTACAAAAAGTACTGCCAAAACAGAAAGTTACCCAGTGAAAAATCATACACTATTCAAGAATCCAAGAGGGCTTCTTTCCACTTGTTGACAGGAAATCCAATCAGTACACATGGTACCATATAATCACAAATGCTTGAAAGGAAAAGCTCATAGGAGAACTGAGGTTCAAGTGTAAAAAAGAATGGAATTAATAACAGGAGAGAAAGGGATAAAAAGAATAGCTCTAGCCCTCTGGCAAAAAGGCAAGGTTCTTTCCTAAACAGGGAGAAACAATGTTTACAACAGGCATAACTAGAGCTTTTTCTTACTCCCTCCCCTGCCCAAAAGACCACCGCAATTCCTGTTCCTAAGTGACCACTCAATTAGTCTTACTGGTCTGGGGTATCTGGAAACTGCGCATTTGGGTATGCTTTGAAATCATTCCAACAATATTGTTGGAGTGAAAAGATCAGCTAAAATACTCACGGTGTTTCCAGCATGACTCTGCATACACTAGCCATGGTGCTTAAACAGTCTGTGGTATTTTCTATTGGTAAATTTTTGTTCTATAAGTGTGAGAACAAAAAAAAAGTGACAAAGTTACTTAACAATAACTTAAAACTTAGCATAATATGAAAAATTAGCAATTTTATCATCCGGTGCCTACTCCTAACTTTCTAAATAATGCTCTAGATTTTAAGCACTGGCACTGTTCTACTGAACTTGGAATACAGATGTCCCAAAAAGTGCTTACATGCTAGCTGGGGGAGAAAAAGAGCGGCCATGCAGATATAGGCTGGAGGCTCTAAAGGTCAAGTGGTATTTGAATTTTATCCTCAAGGTATTAGAAAGTCACTGGTAACATTTTAAGCAGAAAAAGGAGGGAATGTGGTTTATGTTTCAAGATTATTTGCTGCTCTATGGGGGAAGGACAATAGTAGGGCAACAGTGGAAGACTGAAGAGCAACTGCAACTTAAATGCAGTGATCCAGGTGACAGGGTGGTGGTCCGATCTGAGTAGGTAGCAAGAACACGGATTAGATCTTCAGATTCACAATATATTTTTGAGGAAGAGTCAAAATGACTGGTTGATGGAGTAAATGTGGGGAGTGAGGCAAAGAAAGGAATTTAAAATGATAACCTCCACGTTTTATTTGCACAGTGGTACTATTCAATTGAGAAATTAAAGAATGGGAAAGGGACAGGGTTGAAAAAGTCAAGAGTTCAATTAGGCCATGTGATCACTGTGGTAACTACTGTACCTCAGTGAGAGACTGCTGACGGGTGGGTAGACATGTACACATGAGTCTCAGGGAAAGGTTAGGGTTCAATGTATACAATTTTGTGGAGATGATATTTAAAGTCATGGGGCCTGCTGCCACCATTGTGTCTGCAACAGGTGGAAGAGTATCATTACAAAAAATACTTTCCTAGGCAATACTTACCTCTGATACAAATTTTGTTGTAGCATCACTTAAGGTTTTCAGCATGGGAGTTGCCTCAGCATAAAACAAAGACATTCGATTTGCCAATTCATTATTTACTTCATTTTCTCCTTCTGCCTGAATAAAAAAGAGTGCCTGATAGTAGTTCCATTAATTATTAAATATGGCAACATTTAAAAAGGACCAAGACAGAGTGCCTACCTCATTAATGCTTATTAAACTCTCTAATAAATGCCCCTAAAATTACATTTCAGACCCTCACATATACATAATACTTACGTATTATTTAAAAATAAAAAGATTACAAATGATAGTAAGCAATTTCTTTAGAAGATTAACCTCAAAAATATCTGAAATAAAATTAAAAAAATTAAATAAAACCTCGATGGACTTCCTAGTACATACAAGAAAATGTTCTAAATGCTATGCAAGACAGAGATGATTATGACATTGTATCTATCCTATTTACCATGCTAAAAGGCAATAACAGAAAAGTGGAGTGAAAAAGTACTTAGACTAGAAGAAACTAAGAAGGCCTCATGAAAGAGACTTTTACAATGATATATGTACAAGGTATTCCTACCCAGCAAAGGGAAAAGCATGCTTCCAAATGCATTGGTGGAATAAATTTTAGCAAATTCAGTGTAACAGCAGGGCAGCAACTAGCAAAAGACTTAAGCTGGGGTCAGACTGTAGAGTGCTGTAAATGCTAGCTTAGGTTCCTATTATCCTTCCAAGTGGAATGGGAAACCATCTAGAATGTTAGAAGGAATAGCAAGCCAATTCTTTAATGAAAATTAAGCCCAGATAGTAGGTAAACTGTATCAAAAAAGAAGACTGCAGGTCAGAAATAAATTATGCTGCTGTAGAATGACTGCACAAAAGTGGGAAGTGGGAGCTTAATTGGGATAAAAGTGGTAGGAGATGAAAAGGGGGGTGGGAAAGAAATCTGAAAGATATCTCACTTGAAAATTATTGGCTTCTCTCATAATAACTGAGTGAGAGGAAACACAGCACAGAGATGACTCTAATGTCCATGGTTCTCTAGTCATGGCAAGGATGGCTACAGCAAGACTGGGTGTTTTAATTTTATTAAAAAGGTCAACTTCACATTAGGAAGTGGTCTGTATAAAGCCAAACTGATGCAAAGAATAGATCCTTCATAGAATAGAAATCATTACCTCCAAACCAATGCCTGTCTTACAGCAATTACTTCGTAAGTACTTTTTCAATGAAAAAAATTAATGGCTCCATTGCAATTTTTTTTGGTACCTGGGACTGAACTCAGGGACACTAAGCCACTGAGCCACATCCCCAGCCCTATTTTGTGTTTTATTTAGAGACAGGGTCTCACTGAGTTGCTTAGTGCCTCGCTGTTGCTGAGGCTGGCTTTGAACTCACGATCTTCCTGTCTCAGCCTCCGAAAGTGCTGGGACTATAGGCATGCACCACTGTGCCCGGCATTTTTTTTTTTTTTTTTAATCTCTTGGGCTCCTCCTCACACAATTATAATATTTCTCTGCTAAATTACCTTCCTGAGGTTAGGGTTGTTCTCTGAAATTTCACTATTTTTACACCAATTATCACATGTAGGTTCTCAAAATACACAGAGCAGAAGATAATATTTTCTTCATGTCCAATGTTTTGCTTATGGTATTTAACTATTTAGAAAAAAAGAACACTAAGTATCTTGCATGAGGATGGCAAGAGATTAACAAGCCTAAAGAAAACAGAGAACCAGAACAGTGGCCCATGCCTATAATCCCTGCAATTTGGGAAGCTGAGACAGGAAGATCCTAAGTTTGAAGCTAGCAAGACACTGCCTCAGAGCAAAAACTAATAATGACCAGTTATGTAGCTCAATGGTAAAGTGTCCCTGGGTTCAATCCTCTGTGACAGGGGGTGGGGGGTGAGATGGGGATGGGGGGTGAAATGGGGGGGGGGAGGTGGGAGACACACAGATTACAAGCTGTACTAGCCAAGGAATAGACCCAGAAGCCATTTTTCTTCAGTCATAATGAGATGCAAATGTGCTAACAGTCTATGACCTCACTCTCCTCTCTTGTCAGCATCAGTTATTTCTCTTAGTACAGGTCAATTTCTCTCCAGGAGTCTTCCGTTCCAAGAATATGGGGACAAAAAAATCTCACAACCACTAATGTTAAAAGTTTCTGTACAGTTAAAATGAGAATACACAGAGAAAGTTATAGTATCAATGTTATACAGACAGAAAGCAATTTTACTGAAATAGTGGTGGGAGTTCGAAGAACTAAGAGAAAAAACAGGCAAACAGTACGTGGTTTGCTACAATTTGCTCTCTCCTCCCACAGCTGTGGTTGTCCATAATTACTAACCTTCATACTAGCTGTATGAATGAACAAATAAAAAGAATAAAATGAACAGACTAAGAAAGGAATTATTCTTACCAACCCCTTGATTCAAAGCATTAACTTACTGGAACATTATTAATCCTCATACGACTCAACGTTCTTCTATAGTAGCTGAAATCATTCTGTATGGCAGGATTTGTCATCTAAAGAAGACATTTATGAAAAGAAAGTTATGACCAGATACTAATGTAAAATTTAAGTGAAAAAACTACTAAATACAGTTTTAACTAGCTACGTAAATGTTGTCTATTTAGTAATGTCATTTTAAGAACAAATCTGCAAGTCTTAAAACACTGTACTCAGTCCTGACTAAACATAAAAACTACACAGGCTGTTTTTCAGTCATGGACAGTAAGTATACTTTCCTTCCTTTTTAGACTAAAAGCTTGTTTATTAAAAAAAATTAACATTACAAAACAAAAAAACCAGAAAGGAATATAGAGGCACTTGTTTTGAATAAAAGCATATATACACAGGGACAACAGGGCAATCCTCAAGCAGACTAAAATTTACATACAAATCATCTGTGCTCAAAAGTATTAATAAAAGAATTATAATAGTCTATAATACAACTGTAGAATGTCCAAGTTAGGAATCTGGCTCTTTCATTTTCCAGACAAAGGACCAACCGAGGTCTCGTAACTGCTTACAATGCCATAGCCTAGACTGAAGTCAGGTCCAATGTAAAACCCAGTGCTTATTCCTCCACACTACCCTTCTAACAACAGGGGTACAGTTACAAATATAAAGAGTGAGAGCAAGAAAGCTGAAAGGAAAAAGGTGGGGGAGGGAGAGAAGTTTTAACAACAGTTTTATATTAAAAGAATGATTCAAAAAACTGAGGATGAGCAGAAAAGAAAACACATTAGAAAAGAATATTCAGTATTATTATTTCAGTGATTTTAAAATATGAAGACTGAACATTAGGGGATTTGCTCTTTATACCAAAAGACCTGCCATATTTTCAAATCATTTTCCATTTATGCCAAAGTGTAGTTAGACATCATTTAAACACATTTTATCAAGGTTTCCAGGCTTTTCCTTCTAGTACTCATTGAAAAACATGATTTTCATATTGACTACGGCAAACAGAAAATTCTACCTTGAGTTCATCAAACCGAAGTGTGAAGTGAAGAATTTCTGCAAACTGTTTAGCAAGAGCCTGCTCTCGCTCTAGATGCTGGGTGGGAGAATACGGGGTACTGGTCAAGGCTCCCAGAAGACCTCTTAATGCTGCTTCTAACAAAAAGATTAAAATGTTCAGATTTCAATTCCAAAAAAAGTCAAGTCTTTAAAACACATTCAATAAACATATAGTCAAAACAATGAAAGAATTTTAAATTTTGTCATTGCTCATATATTGTATATATTCAAATTGAATACTGTCTAATACACAATGAAACCTGAAGGGGGACTAATTCAATCTGTAAAACTAGGTTCAAAATAACACAGAATGTCAATTTGAATAACACCAGGAATGAAGGGCAAATTTTATATTACTTTCATCATTCTACGCAGTTTATGAAATTTGCTTTCATGAAACAATTAACTATTACCTATAGCTGAGTAACTTTTTTAGTAGCACTGTGTCCAGAGTCAAATATACATGGCTATGACTTGATTATCAACTTCTCATACCTTGAAGAGTATGCCATTTATTTATAAACACAAACTACTTTCTTTTAGTTACTAAGAACAAAATGCTGAGTTTAATAAATTTCCTAAGTTATTTTTGGACTTTGGAACTGTAATATAAATATTCTAATTCACTAAAGAGCAAAATAGCTCCTTTGAAATAACTCTACCTTTAGCCAGGCGCGGTGGTGCATGCCTGTAATCCCAGCACTTTGGTAGGCTGAGTGAGACAGGAGAATTGCGAGTTCAAAGCTAGCCTCTGCAGGTGAGGTGCTAAGCAACTCAGTGAGACCCTGTCTCTACATAAAACACAAAATAGGGCTGAGGATGTGGCTCAGTGGTTGAGTGACCCTGAGTTCAATCCCTGGTACCAAAAACAAAAAAAAAAAAAAGAAAGAACTTTACCTTTGGAATGCAAGATCAATAAATACTTTGTTTAAAAATGGAAAAACTAGTATTTCACTTAAAAAAATAAAACTCAAACTTATTCAATTATAGGTTATAGAATCAGAAAACGATAGAGTCTAGTCAGTGAAAACAGGAGTTTAAAGTTAAATGATATAACATTAATAAGTAAACGTCAGATTAATAAATATTGATGATATATTAATAGATTTATGTCAGATCAACCCTTAAGAAAGGACCAAGCTGGGCGCGGTGGCTCACGCTTGTAATCCCAGCACTTAGGGAGGCTGAGACAGGAGAATCGTGAGTTCAAAGCCAGCCTCAGCAATGGCGAGGCACTAAGCAACTCAGTGAGACCCTGTCTCTACATAAAACACAAAATAGGGCTGGGGATGTGGCTCAGGGGTCAAATGCCCCTGAGTTCAATCCCCGGTACCAAAAAAAAAAAAA
>CM053400.1:171939684-171967806 GCA_028644305.1 Xerus rutilus
GCTCACGCTTGTAATCCCAGCACTTAGGGAGGCTGAGACAGGAGAATCGTGAGTTCAAAGCCAGCCTCAGCAATGGCGAGGCACTAAGCAACTCAGTGAGACCCTGTCTCTACATAAAACACAAAATAGGGCTGGGGATGTGGCTCAGGGGTCAAATGCCCCTGAGTTCAATCCCCGGTACCAAAAAAAAAAAAAAAAAAAAAAAGGACCAGCTCTACTATTTGTGAAGACTTAACTGCGAGTGAATATCCCTACACTGCACTTTTTAAAGATGCTCATTTAACTTTCACCATCAACTATGATCTGAGCATTACAGATGGATAAGCTGAGTCTGAAAGAGGTTAGAGCACAGGTAATATCTAGCGAATGCCAGGTGTTTCTGACTCCCAAGACTACCTTAAACTCTCTTCCAAATAAAGCAGCATTCTACACCTAGCCTTCAGTAATCTTATTTAAGATATGTATCTATTATGTGCCAGGTACTGAACTAGACACTCCACAGACATTATTTTCCATCTACACAGTAGCTCTAAGTGACAGCTATTATCCTTTTATAAGAAAGTCAGAAAACTTGACTGCTTATTCTGTGCCAGCCCCAGAGAACAGAGGAAGACGTTGTGTCCACAGAGAGCCTTACTACATATAGACAAATGATTCCAGGTGTGATAGGAGCTAAAAAGGAGTACATGGTACATGAAACAGTGGAAAGATATACAAATGGACCTCACCTAGCTGACAGCAGAAAAAGACTTCCTTGAGTAAGTGACATCAGGGTTGAGACTGGAGTGTGCACTAAGAATGAGCAGGAATTTGCAGATAGGGCAGGAAGCCAGACACTGAGCTGAGAAGAACATGACAGTCACAGAACTGCAAGAAGACCAATACAGTTGGAACAGAGAGGGCAAAGAAGAGTGCAACCAAAGACCCAGACAACACACGTATCATGTGTCATGTTAGGCACTCTGGCCTTTTAATTTCTAGGTCCCTGGAGAACCATTTAAGCATGGTAGCGACATCATCAGATTAATATTTAAAACCTCATTTTACCTGCAGTGTGGAGACTGGATTGTAGAGTACTGATGGCTTAGAGATCTAAGAGTTGACGTGAAGAAGACCAATTAAGAGGAACAAAATTTTGTTATTTTGAAAAAACAGTTTACTTCTCCACAAGATTCATTTCATGTGTCAGTGTTAATGTAAGTGGAAAACAAAGTTTGAAAAACACAAGAACAGAAATATAAGAAACTGTTATAGGATGCTAAAGAGAAGAAGAAATTTGTATTTGCCTAGATTTAATCAAGTCTCAAGATTGTTTTTTGTGTGTCTGTTTGTTTTTCTGGTTTGGTTTTTGCTTTTTCTGGTACCAGAGATCTAGTACCAGGGGTGCTCTGCCAGTAAGCCATAACTCTATACCTTTTAATGTTTTAGTTTGAGGCAGGGCTTCCGTTAAGTTGCCCAGGCTGGCCTCAAACTTGCAATCCTCCTGCCCCAACCTCTCAAGTAGCTGGAACTGTAAGTGTATGCCACCATGCCCAGCTAAATCTTGGGTTAATATCAGTATTCCACATGTTTTACTACTTCAGTGAGTGGAGTCACATGGTTGAATTCCAATGGCCAGTGACCAATAGCTATAGAACTCTATCTCTATGAATGGCTGAAATCCTCAAAGGTGGAGCTACCAGAAAAGGGAAACTCAAGATGGTAAGGCTGTTTTTCTGCCTTTAAAGCTGCTGGATCATATTCTTACCCTGCAGACCCTACTGGTACAAGACCTACAATTTCCTGCTGTAAGAACCTAAGATAAAGCCGGGCGCGGTGGCTCACGCTTGTAATCCCAGCACTTAGGGAGGCTGAGACAGGAGAATTGCGAGTTCAAAGCCAGCCTCAGCAACGGCGAGGCGCTAAGCAACTCAGTGAGACCCTGTCTCTACATAAAACACAAAACAGGGCTGGAGATGTGGCTCAGTGGTCGAGTGCCCCCTAGTTCAATCCCTGGTACCAAAAAAAAAACAAAAAAAGAACCTAGGAAAAAGGACTCCACAGAAGGTGGCCCAGGTCTCTACCTGAGTTGGAAAGAAAGGATGGTCAAAGAAGAAATGATTTAGGGATGAAACTCTAATAAAGCTCCTAAAACAAAACCATCTGGTTAGAAATTTTAGAAAAAGCAGATGACAAAAGGAAATCACTGAGCTACTAAGCTCTGGATTCTGAAAGAAAAGTGCAGCTTGCCTTAGAATGAGAGCCAAAGCTACACAGTAGAATTGGAAGAAAAAGTCAACTGGGAGAAATAGTGAAGACAAATCAGTTCAAAGACTAGAACAAGGAAGGGGAAGATGAGCTGACAAAACAAACAGGAGGTCTCCCGCAGAGTTTTACCTTATGGACAACAGCTATCTATTCTCACCAAATGCCATCCATCCAGCCCTTGAATCCTCACTTGACGGCTCAAATGTGGACAGGGAGGTTTTAAGACAGTAAGCAAACATGACCACAATTACTATGGGCACACCGAACCTTTTATGTAGATTTAAATAGATTTAGCCCAGTGACATGAACTCAACATGTTGGATGGATTTGCTCATTATGACTCAAGGAGGCAGTCCTGAAAATAAGCCCCTGGAGCAGAAGGAAGACTGAAGTGAAACAAAGTGGTGTGCTTAGTGTGTGATCACACAACTTCCCCAGGCAGCTGTCTCAAAAAGAATGGCTCCAAGGCCTCAAACCAAAACAAGCAAGTATCAAAGAATTCCCCAGACTTGTTAGCAAAACTCAGTATCTTTTTAAATAGAACAAACAAAAAAATCCCCTGTTATCTTCCACATTAGTCAGGTAATACATGCCCTGCCTCTCTACATATAAATATATAAACCAGCAAGGGATCAGTGTCCCTCTTCTGGAGCATAAGCCCTGGTGACTATAATACTCAGGTCACAAACATCTCCATAGGATTGCAAGACTCTGAAGGACCATGTGCATCTTGATATCCATGTGGTGCTCCATGTGCTGTTTGTGGCATTTATCCTCATTTCTGGCTCAACAGTACAGTAGGAGAGATGAAATAAGAAAGGATTAGGGAATATAATGCAAAGAACTGAATAAATAGGAGGTCCAGAGAGAATACTGAAACTCAAAGAAGTGCAGTGATGTGATCAAGACCACACAGCTAATAACTGACAGCATGGGCCATTATGTCTCCAAAGCTTAAAATTACTATTGTTATGACTGCTCCTAAATACCCCAATACATAGGTGCTACCTCAGATATGTGTATCTATCAATATATCACTCTCTCATTCAACAAACATTAAATATCTACTGTATGCAAGAGAGGAAATGCACTCTACTAGCTAGGAAATTAGAAATATAATTAACCAGGTTTATTGATCAAAAGATGAGGGTGCCATTAGATCCTAAATTAGTACTTTAGAGAAGTCCCTTGAGTACAACTATGAAGGTTCAGGGCTTCCAAATGATAACAAGAAGATATAGATAGCTTTTTGCATTTACTACATCCTCCACTGAAATGGAACAGTGCCTTGTGGTGGGGGACACACCACCAGACTGGTTAAT
Organism: Xerus rutilus; assembly: GCA_028644305.1. Lineage (NCBI taxonomy): Eukaryota > Metazoa > Chordata > Mammalia > Rodentia > Sciuridae > Xerus > Xerus rutilus. The sequence goes on from CM053400.1 coordinate 171,943,254, forward strand.
TCCAATGGTTTAAATACAGGAAAACACTTAAGTCCAACTTGTTTGGCCTATACTTCAATTATTATTATTATTTTAATGACATGCTAAGAGGCCAAGATCACTTCAGTAGAATCAAAGCCCTATAAAGCACTTTAACTTCACATGCACCTATGTATTTAGCACAGGAAAAACTCTAAATACACAGAAAAGATAACTGAGATGAAAAGTCTCAAGCTGACAGAGGTTACAAGGGTTTACAAAGCTAGACTATAAAAATAACTGATCGAAAGGCAAATACAGCAAAAAAAAAAAAAACACACACACTTATCTTCACACTAAGGACAATAAATTACAATTCTTATTTAGAGTAATAAAAAGAATTTATATAAACACTGTTATTCCAACCACTTTCTTTACATTTAACAGTCTTCCTCAGGCCCATGAGTTATTCAAATTTTTGTGTTCTTAAAAATCATACAGGGAAGCCAGGCGCGGTAGCTCACATCTGTAATCCCAGCACTTAGGGAGGCTGAGACAGGAGAATTGCAAGTTCAAACCAACCCTCAGCAATGGCAAGGCGCTAAGCAACTCAGTGAGACCCTGTCTCCACATGAAACACAAAATAAGGCTGGGGATATGGCTCAGTGGTCGAGTGCCCCTGAGTTCAATCTCCAGTACCAAAAAAAAAAAATCATACAGGGAAGGACTGATTAGAGAGCTGGAGACAAATTCTATCAAGTGGTTTTCTCAAACTAAAACCCTTTAGTATATAAAGAAACGAAAGCAATTTTCTTGTGAAATTTTTCTTGTGATAATTTGTTCAGAAAATGGTCTAAGCCGGGCACGGTGGCTCAAGCCTGTAATCCCAGCATTTAGGGAGGCTGAGACAGGAGAATTGTGAGTTCAAAGCCAGCCTCAGCAATGGCGAGGCACTAAGCAAGCAACTCAGTGAGACCCCGTCTCTACATAAAAACACAAAATAGGGCTGAGGATGTGGCTCAGCGGTCGAGTACCCCTGAGTTCAATCCCAGTACCAAAAAGAAAGAAAGAAAATGGTCTAAACAATTCAAAGACCTGGGTTGATAGCGATGATAAGCAGGATCACACTGGAATCTTTTAGTCTGCTTTACAGATATCAAATTTAGTATTGTGGGCATAAAATACTCTAAATAATTTCTGACTCTAACAGATATGTTTTTCACTAGGGAAGTCATAATACAAAACTTTCAACTTACCTAACCTCTGAGAAAACTCATAAAATTTCTTTAATTTGCCTACAAGTGGAATGACTGCACCCCATGCCTTCTCTTGCAACTTCTCATCTGCTGGATGTTGGATTGCCTTTAAAAGCCAAAGAATAAAAATAGTTAGATTTTTAAAAACCACAACAGTATCATTTCTGCATTAAAATACAGGTTTAGAGCATGTAGAAAACACTGGACCTTCTCAAATCCATGAATATTTTAACCCTATTATAATACATGTTTAATTTCCTTGAAACAGATATAATGGAATTAAAAAAATAGAATATGTGTTTGTGAACCCAAAATGTAAGGCAGTAAATGAAGATGCCATGTCTAGGAATAGACTAAGAAACAATAATTCAAATCCCATGTTCTGAACCAGTTCTAAGAAACCTAGTAATACTTATGAACCTAAATTAAACCGAAAAATGTGATTTAAAAGTTGTCCTAGATACTTATTCCCTATAACTACAATCTATTTTGGATTTCAAGTTTTCTCAGACTCTTTTCAATAAGAAGACAAAAAAACTAGTTTCAAATCTGAAAGGGGAGAAAATAACATAATCCAGACATCTGTAATATAAAAACATGTCTTTTTCTATACCCAGCCCTTTAAGCCATTGGACAATCTTTTCTGAGTATTGAGGGTTATCCCCAAATATATTTTCTTCCTTTTCTCTTTTGCCTACAGATGCTTTCTTGATGAAGAACTTAAAGCTGTCTCTACCATTTCCAAACAAACTAAACACACTATGTGAAAGTTGAAATTCACACCTAAGACAGGGCCTGCTTATAAATATGATCAGAGGTACTTAGTGACATATTTCACATTTTCCAAAGCACTAGTACTCTGAGACTCTGTGTAGATAAAAACAAAAATCAAGAAAGCAAACTAAAATTAAACCCAGACAGATTTAAAGGATGCTTTGAATAAACCAGCTCCAAATCAAATAAAGGGGCTGCATACTGCTTAAGCAATTTATGTGTCAGTAATTTCAAATTTTCTTCATTTTTTTCCTATAAAAAATTTTTGAATGATGCTTAAATTCAACAGTAGCCTAGAGTCTATATTATATGTTTATCTAGAAATATCATAATATTAAAGAAAATCTGATACCACAACATGTAACAATTCTAATTTCACATATTAATCTGAACACTGCAAAAAGTTTTTGATATTATACTGATATACATGGAAAAAATCCTTTTAGGCTCAAGCTCTGACTCAGTAATATTTTATATCAAGTAATATAAATGTTTATTTTTCAGGAAGTAATCAAACAGATGAAAATTAAAATTTCATTTTCTGAAGAAGCCTATTCAACGTTTCTTGCAAGAGTCTAAAAATTATTTGCTAAATATGAATTCATTCTCAAATATTAAAAATAGTCCAGCAAATGTCATTCATGTTCATAAGTGAAAAGGGCTAATAATTTCCGTGGTGCTCCTGGTCTGAATTTAGTTGAAGACATGGGTGCTCTTTTATGATAAACATTTGATGGTTCTCCTTGAACTTCCAGTCCTTCTCCACTCATGTGAGTTTTACACCTGGCAGGTAAGGTTTCAGGTCAACACCCATTATAGCTTAGCATACAAAAGGGCACTTACTAAGTCAGTGAAAACTGTTAAGGACACATCCCAATATTAGTGAAAAGTACTTATTTTCCTTGACAGTAGTATTTCCTATAGAATAAGGCTTTGCCTATTAGAGTCTATTTTAAGTCACATTTTCTTTTATTTTAAATTATGTTTAACAAAATGTTGCTTAAACAAATATAATTCTAGGGCTGGGTTTGTGGCACAATGGTAGCGTGCTCGCCTAGCATGCGTGAGGCACTGGGTTCGATCCTCAGCACCACATAAAAATAAAATAAAGATACTCTGTCCACCTACAACTAAAAAATTTTTAAAAAAACAAATATAATTCTATATCATTAGCATACAACTAATAGGAAAGTTCTAGTTTATTTTAGGTTTGTGTCACACAAGGTGCTATATCGTTTACACAGATTATTTAATTTTTACCTTCACAAGTCTAGGAGTTGCTTTTACATTTTTGCTACAGTGAAAAAGGGTGCCATAAAGACTTTATGTTCACATTTGCCTTTGAATTATAGTTGCTTGGAATATATTTTCCAGAATCCAATTACCTGGCACAAGAGTACAAATAATTTTAAAGTTCTTATTTTATACATTGCCAACCTGACCTCCAAAAAGACAACCATTCTATACTATCACTTGCTCTGAGGTTATCTTTTCTTCATAAACCAACTAAAACTGCTTGACAGTGCTGTGTAGTTATTAGCAAAGCTTAACATTTTTCTATTGCTTTTTCATGGGCCATGTGGTTTAATGCTCTGTCTTATTAATTAGTAAGCAATATTAAATCTTAATATTCACCTATGACCATTATAATTATTAGTTCTCTGTGTGTTTGAAATACATTGAACTTTCATTTGAACCTTCTTTTCTTAATTTAAATTGTTTATCTACTATTCAGAAACGTTTTTTATTTGTATCATTAAACCTACACATCAATATACATTTCTCAATGGAAATTTCTTCAACTACTTGAGTTGTTTATTCATTTGTCCCCATTTACAGATTTTTTTTTTAAATTTTATTTTTTTAGTTGTGGGTGGACAGAATATCTTTATTTTATTTTTATGTGGTGCTGAGGATCGAACCCAGTGCCTCACGCATGCTAGGCGAGCACTCTACCACTGCGCCATAATCCCAGCCCCCATTTACAGATTTAAATGCAGGGTTTTTTTTAGTTTTGTATCATATATTTCATATTTATATTCACCTATTTCTTTGTCCTTAATTATTTTACCAAACAAACTAATGGTGGTATCTTTATTAAGTCTTAAAGCTGGGAAAGGTCAATCTCTTACCATTGCTTTTAATTTTTTCCTTAGACTCTGGTGTTCTTCTATGGTTTCTTAGTATATAAATTTGAAAAATAAACTTTTGAGTCATTTATTTACTTCTCCCTATCACCAATCATGGCATAGTATGAGTGAACTGCATGTGGTTATATCTTGTATCTCCTCAGAAAAATAGTACTATACCACTGCATGGATCTGGCATCCTAGGAGAACTTCATCCTGTGGTCATGGGGTTAAGAGCTCCTGTTCTCACAGCTCCATAAGCCCTCTTTGAAATGCCCTACATATAAGCTTTCTTATTTATCACTGCGCTCCCTGGTAGAAGATTAAAACTAAATCTTTTTTTTTAATTTAGTTATTTTATTTAAATGCATTTCAAGTCATAGTACATAACCAGAGCTCAGTTTTTCTATTTCTCTGATTGCAAACCAGATAAAGTCACACCATTAGAGTCTTCATAGATGTACCAGAGGTAGTAATGACCATCTCAAACAACCATCATTACTATGCCCATTCCCCTTTCCTTCCTCCCACCTCCCCCAGCCACGTCTAGAGTTCCTGTATTTCTCCTATGTTTCCCGTTCCCACCCCCCTTATGTATCCTTATCCACTAATCAGAGAGAACATTCGGCATTTGGTTTTTTGGGATTGGCTTACTTCACTAAGCATAATGTTCTCCAATTCCATCCATTTGCCTGCAAATGCCATAATTTTATTCTCTCCTATTGCTGAATAATATTCCATTGTGTATATGTACCACAGTTTAAAACTAAATCTTAATATGTGTTCAATTACTTCTCTATACAAACTGAAGGAAATAATATTTTTCATTAACAGAATCTTTCTACACATAGCAGAATAATCCATCTAATGGAAAGTATTACAGCAACAACAATTAAAATAATATTGAAGAACACTAGTATTCTATCTTTTAAAAAAAACAAATGGATAACAGGTGGTCTTAGCTGGGCATGGTGGCACAAGCCTATAATCCCAGCACTTACAGAGGCTGAGACAGGAGAATCGTGAGTTCAAAGCCAGCCTCAGCAATGGCGAAGCACTAAGCAACTCAGTGAGACCCTGTCTCTACATAAAACACAAAATAGGGCTGGGAATGTGGCTCAGTGGTCGAGTGCCTCTGAGTTCAATCTCCAGTACCAAAACAAAACAACGATAATGGATGGTCTTTGTCTCCATTGTGGATGAGTTTTTCTTTGTTGTTTATGGGAAACAATTATAACCCAATGACAAGAATTTGATTATAAAAAAAACCCTTAAATCAACATGAAGACACTTTTATTTTATTTCATTTTACTTTATTATGGCACTGGGAATCGAACCCAGGCACCATGCTTGCCTCTACCACTGAAACACATTCCTAGCACAATTAATCATTTTAGAACAACTTGTGGATAGGTGAGATTTACAGGGAAAGAACAATTTTACTAATAAGTTAATTAGGATATACTTAACATTTAAATCTTTCACTTCCATAAATATTTCATTTTTCAAAATGTTTAAATGTTTAGAGAACTTGGTTCACAGCAATAGCTACATGCCTTTGTTTACTGAAATCTTAAGATTTTAAGCTAAAGATATTGCTAAGATTAAAAGGCTATATATTTACTTCTTTAGCAGTTAACTGCTTAATAAACATGCGAGGTGCTGATAATATTCAAATATGCAAGAAACCAGGTTGACTCTCCTCAAGCTGGAGGCACAATGGTGAAGAGATAAATATCAGTACCAATGGTTTTTAAAAGGATGTTGTTACCATAAAAGAAATGTGTGTACAGTGTCAGGCAAAGGGGTAACAGGAAGTAGAAGATTGGAAGGAAGGATAGGAATTCAACAGGAAAATAAAGTAAATGCAACCCAGACAGAAACAAAAACAAGGAAGCATGCATGTGCAAGACGGCAGGGCACAAGCAGTCCTGTGCAGGAGAGGCAAGAAATGGGATTCACTCTTTCCATAACTCCCCACTAATGATATAGCACAAGCTAACCAAAACCAAGAGCCACGAAATCATTCAACTCTCCCTCTTCCCTTACATTAAATATCCAGACAATCACCACAGTTTATCTTGAACTATCATCTTCTAGAGTCTGCACTTCATTCTGCCTTCACTAGTGATCCAAATGCCAGAAGAAAAATCAAGTAGGATAGGAACTGTAAGACCAAAAGAATGGTCTTTGATGACCTCTGCACTATTTGTCACTGAAAATAACAGAATAGAGAGTGGGGAAAACGAAGAAATGAACTGTGGGCCCTGCCTTAGAATATGGTAATGAAAAAAACAGATCAAAGTCCAGAAGCTAGAGAATTTCTCTAGGTCCTTTAGGACAACTGAGTAAGTATATGCTGAGGGAAAGAAATCAGCGAAAGAAAAGGAAAGAGGAAGAAGAATTAAAGAATAATTCAAAGAGTAAGCTCCAGAAAAGTATGCAGAACAAAGGTAAAAAAATTAGTCTTGGAAAGAGGTCGGGGCACAGCATTTCTTTTTTTTTTAAGTTTTTTTTAGTTGTAGATGGACACAATGTCTTTATTTTATTGCTTTGTATGTGGTGCTGAGGATCAAACCCAGGGCCTCATGCATGCGAGGCAAGCGCTCTACCACTGAGCTACAATCCCAGCCCGGGACACAGCATTTCTGAAAGGTAGAAGAAATGACAAAAAGGAAAAAATGAAAAAAGAAAGGCCTGGAAACTTGGATAGTTCAGAGAATGGGCAAGAAAGCTGAGAGGAGCATACCACACACTTTCCTTGCGCAGTCATGGGAAAGGAGAAAAGAGGAGGTGGGAAGATCAATCCCTGGTTGATTTCAACATTCTCCTAAACAACTGAGGAATAAGAAAAAAATAGTGGCAGAATGAAGCCACAGAAGTCATGCTCTCCCCACTTCCCAGAAAAATAAAAACTTAAATAGTTCCCCATGGAAATGTAAATTTCAAGTGCAAGAGCAACCCCCCAAAAAGAGGCTTCCTTAAATAAAAAATAAGTTACATGTTCATCAACACTGTTTTCATCCTTGTATCACTGCAAACGCTTTCAAAATAATGCCCAATGTTCTTCTTTTACATATACTATTTAATACGAAATGAAAAATTAAACAACAGATTAAAAAGTGATGAGACACAGTTAGTTTTAGTTTACCTAGAAAGCACATAAACATGCTTTACCTCTCTTATTTCGTGGCCAGCTCCTCTGTATGACTGCAAATCCTCTAGGATGCCTTCTGCATCTTTTAATACTACATTCACCTGATTATAAATTTCCTTCTCAGACTCTGTAGGCTGGGCATCTAAATAGCAGGAAAGCACAAGAGAATTTACAGTGACATGAATTTTTTTAATACATGTAAACTCTAAGCAATTAACAACACAAATTTTCAAAGACATTTATTCAATGTTAACTTTGCACTTAGAAAAGACTAATAATTTTTCCACAGTTATACATTTGAATGACTAGCCTCACACCTATAAAAATTACAGATTTAAGGAAGCATCAAATACTACTATTTAAGTTATAAATTATGACTTGGTATAATAAATCAATCAAAAATTAAAATTAAAAACGAAAACTCTGATATTCTTTATAATCTCTTTTTCTACAACATTCATCACTGTCACTAGTGACTGACTGTAGATGCACCAGTAATTATTTTAATGCAACAGAAATGAAAGCCTACTAAAACATCTTGCTCATCTGCGGTTTAAGAATGATACAACTTTATATTCCTATAAAAGTTACTTTACTTTTAACAACTGGGTTTTGATAAGACAAAGTAAAAACTTCAAAGAATAGTTTTCAGATACTCTTGTCTAGGGACCATTCTGAATTGTCTTGACAAATAAGAATCACTTAGGGCAGGGTTTACGTATTTAAGAATAAACTAAGGCCCTATCATTGAACTTCACTGCCGATCAACAGAAGGTCAAGATTCCTGCACAGAGGGAGTTCAAATTACAAAACTGTTCCAGAATTCCTGAGCTGGTGAAAGCAAGACACTTCAAACTATACTACAAGAGTACCAATGAAATTTTTAAATACTAAAGCAAAAACTGAGTTCCAACACACTTGGTATTGACTGAGAAAAATTAAGGGAGAAAAACAGTTACAAAAACAATCAGGGACATAGACACATGGGCATTTTCACCACCTGTGGTGTTAGCCACAAAACATATGCTAATGGTGACAAATCTGGACTTCTCTCTGCTAGACTTGAGATAACAGAAACCCTATTTTTAAAAAACTTGGTCACTTGTTTGTCTAAAGCCCAATCTTTTTAATACGTTTCTTTTCTTTCTTGATTTTTTTTTTTTTTTTTTTTTAAGGAAAAAAGGGGACTCCACACGGACATAGTTCTTCATAAATGTTTCCAAGTAAACCACACTCAACACTGAAGGTAAGGCATAAAGCACTTAAAACGATGAACATTACGATTACCATAACATTTTAGAGGAAAATTATGCTGGCAGGATTCCTCCATGCGAAAATAGGAGTGAAGGGAGGCAGTCCAAATTTATAAGATGAATTAAGAACACTTCTGATAAATCTCTTTGTCATATAAAACCAGTACCTACAATGTCTATCCACTTTACCTCCCCACAAATACAAAATGATCTATTTACTCCTTTACTTAAAAAATTTAAAAGAAACAATTCACTCATAAAACTAGGAATAAAGATGCCTTCAAACTACAACTTTATTTTGTGCTAGGGGCAAGTCATAATTCAATTAGAACTATCAAACCTGCCAACTAGTCAAAAATATACAACGTATAATTTGAAAAATCAATAATTGCAGTACCAAATTTTAAATTTAACATATATGAAACAGTACTACAACAATAATAAAGTAACACTGATGTGCAAATCCAACTTATAAAATTTGTGTTTATATATGTTCCCTTATTTTTCAACTTTCTTTTCAAACACTAGTTTTTTAAAAACAAAAATGCTAGGACAAAATAATTAATTACACAGAAGCAGCCAATTAAAACACTGAAGACACTGTCCAAATCTACAAAGGCATCACTAGGAGCAAATACTGACCTCAGAGCTAAATGCCTAGATTTTTAAAAATCAGGATTTGTCATTATAGCAGTTAATTTTTTATAACATTTAACCAGACCATTATTTCCCAAAGTCATAGTTAGACACACACTGAAAAGAAGGCACACCCATAACCTTAATACTTACACAAGAGGCAGCAGAGGAAAATACTCTGTACATGCAAAAATGACAGTTTCATACTTTTTTCATTATGGAATTGTGGAACTACAGACATAACATCAATAATAGACACATATTATAGTTTTGAATTCATGAAGTGGGAATTCATGACAAAGGACAATATCTTATCTATTATGTATCTAAAGCATTTGTGAAGTCTGAAAACACTAAACTATGTATTTCTGGTGTGGTGACTAGTTGTTAACACAAAAATATGACACTGAGACACATACAGACGAAACATTTTCAAGTAGAATTAAATAGACCTTGTAAGTAGTTAGTAATTACTAAAGGTTTAATAAGTACCAAGAAATTTAAAAATAAAAGAGAAGATTCAAGTTTCCCGTAAGGCTGGGGAAAACACCCAGCACCACACTGGTTAAACATTTGTTAGACTGTCACGGAAAGTCACGTTTATAATTTTGAAAGCTGCTGAAGACTGCTGTAGAAATGAAGACAAACAGAAAACAGCAGACAGATACGCGCTACTTTACTGAAAGCAAGTCATGCAAAGGAGTGAAATACTAGGGAGGTGAAAGACTGTATAAAACAAAGCATTTTTTTTTCTCAAAAAAATGGCCTTATATAATATGCAACCAAGACTTGTCACTTTGATTTTTCATAGCAAAGAATGGCTTCACTATTTCAAGAAAAATGTACAGTGTGCTAACAAACGAATACTTATCTAATTGCAAAATAATGTATCTACTACTGATAGTAGACAAACTGCTCATCATGTTTAGTTTTAAAAATCTATTCAAGGGAAATTATGGTATGTTCTAATTGCTCTTATTGTTTAAAGGTAAAATGAATTATTTAAATAATTTTACATCTGTTTCCCTAGGGTAGAGAATAGAAGATGATTCACTAAAATATTTTCTAAAATTGAAGATATTATATTAACAAAGGAATGACAAAATAGCTATGAAAGGGGAAAAAAAGCAAATCAACATAAAAATTATAATAGTGATAAGGTCTTTCTGCTTTAATCTGACATTAATTAATTCATAAATATTTCAATCTATCTCTATAAGCTTCATTAAGTCAGGAATCAAAATGTACATTCCATACCACTGGTACAGTATGTAAATCAGTACCTAGATTTCCTATAGTATTACTTAAATGAATGAGAAGGGTAAATAAATAATCCTCCACATGAATTCAAGGAGGTTATTATGCATTTTGCCCTCCAAACAAATATAATCCTACATAATTTTATAAAAAGAAAATTTTAAATGCCACCAGAATAAATAAATTTCCAAGTACAGGATCAAAGCAGTTGAAAATGCACAAGAGAGAAAATGGAAAAAATATAAAGTCAGACTAAAGAGTGGGTACCAATATTTTTAAATGATGGTGGGAAACAGGTAACAGAAAAAGACCTAAGAGTAGAGGAAATGTACAACTCAATGGGAAGGCACTGTTAACAAAGATCAGGGAAAGGGGATTCTAGTTCTGTTTACGAATGACCACTTCCTACTCTATTTACTCTCCTATTCTGACCTATCAGGATATAAATTTAACAAGCATTAAACTTCTATTTCTTACAAAGTACTCTGCTAAGGTTAAAAAAGGACACACAAACAGTAAATGTGTCCCTCTTCTTCCAAGTTACTCAAGTCAAAGATGTATCACTAGAATAAGCAATAAACTAATGATGTTATAAAATAGTAGGAAATTCTAAGAATGAGAAGAGGCTTTATGGGCTCCTAATTCAGTGTTTTTTATATACTTTCATCAGTACAACTGCTATCAAATTTTATGGAGCAATATTGGGATTATATCTTTGATTTTTTATTTTTGGTACCGAGGACTGAACTCAGGGACTCGACTACTGAGCCGCATCACCAGCCCTTTTTTGTGTTTTACTTAGAGACAGGGTCTCACTGAATTGCTTAGCACCTCACCATTGCTGAGGCTGGCTTTGAACTCGTGATTCTCTGATCTCAGCCTCCCAAAGTGCTGGGATTACAGGCGTGCACCACCGTGCCCGTCTTGGGATTATATCTTAACTGAACCATTATGAAATAAAATAAAAATGGTATGACTGCATATATGTTGTGAATCTATACAACTTACAACTAGAGAATTGATATGTTATCCTCTATGCACAATGAATCAAATTGTACTGTTATCATGTAAGCCTAAATAGAACAAATAAATAAATTAAATATGTAAAAAAAAATTTAAAAAATGAATCTTGTTAAAAAGATGTAATTTGTTTTAAGGAAAAAAAATTCCCCCTGCCTAGAGTAAAGAGCATGTTTCAATGAACACAGAATGACTTATCATGCCGTAATGTCTTTGTAAGTTGCTGCTTCTTTCCACAGTGTCTTTCACTAAACTGGCTTATTTTACCTTATAAATAAAATCCAATTCAAATACTACCATAAGAAAAGTTTTTCATGGTGATGCCCAATCTACTCTTTGGTAGGTTAATACCTTCTGACATATACTTTGAATGTGACTTATGGAAGTAAACTGTGGGTTTACATTTCTATCTGTCCTACTAGACTGAGAACTCCCTGAATGTTACCTTTGCATCCCCAGCACCTTCTGGGTGGTATGCAGGAGAAAGTATGCATATATATGATTTCATTAAATCATATTTCAAATGTACTAGAATACTTAATTTGTGTACATAAATTTGCATACAAAATTGTACATAAAAAGCTAGATGTATCTACATGGAATTATTTCTATACTGCTCAACTATAAAGACATATTGAGCTAGACTTAACTAATTAGAATGATGGAACTGGTAACCTGAATATCAATACATATCTAGAAATAAGCAATATAGTATTATTAGCTATTCCATTTAATAAAAACAATGTGGCTCTATTATGAGTAACAATTAGGAATTGCCAAATCAACTGCTTGGGCAATTTTGAATCTGGTAAAAAAAATTTGAGAGGTCCTTTTGATGGACCAAGGTCCTAATGGAGTCTAAAGAAAGATAAGGCAATGTTTCACACATGCATATTTCCAAATGAAGGAAAATATGCAAATTGATGAGAGAAAAAAGAGAATGCCAATGTTAGAATCAAAATAAAACATATTTAAAAATATAAAGTGATAACAAGTGAACTCTGGTCTGGTGTAACAGCATGTTCTCACTAAATTTCACTTATAGTATAAGTATTGTATGCCAGGAAGTGTCAAACTGAAAGTCCTACATTGGCAGATAGGGAGGCAACAAGTATCATTTTAAAAATGTATCTGCCTTTAAGAAATTAACACTTTCCACATAGTTCTACATTATCAGATATTATTGTTGTTAGCAATTTTAACCTTTTTCTGCCACTAAATTAGCTATTTAAAATTTTATGATGATGACCCAACCCCCTTAAGAACAGAAAGTCAAGACAAATCATCTTTTAAATACTACACTTAAATGCATGCTTCCCACTGGAGCACAACATGATAGATTTATAAAAAGATCAAGTGTCAAGTCTTGAACAAGATCTTGACTATATCAAAGCCAAGATTCTGCAAATGTAAAAAAATTTGGGACAAAGAGGGAAAGGAGAGAGAAAAGAGCAGAAAAATAGACAAGACCAAGTTTGAAACAGATGCAAATAAAAATACAGCTTTCATGTAAGTTGCCTCATCTGAAAAAATAATCTTAAAGTCAGCAATTTGCTCAACATCCCCAAGCTGATTAAAAGTCATGCTAAACATGCACTTAATATAGCACTGTTAAATTGTTGAGAAGGGTCAAGAAAACTAATTTTCATCTAATAACATTTTCCCCTTTAAAAAACCAACAATTTAATATGGTCCTGATATTAACATTACCCCTCTTTACTAGCCTGCACACAGTACACAAACTGTAACAGATGATTTATATGAATGTAGTAAACACTGAAAAATATCAGAGACCACAAATATTCTGTAAAATGGAGATATGCTATAAATTGATGTGTTCATAAAAAAGTGTCCTGGCTTAAAGGGAAAAAAGTATAAATGATTCATGATATAGAATAAACTACATAAAATCATAAAAACTAAACTGAAGTTGGTGGTAAAGACAATGACTTTCTTTGGGTTTATTTTAAGGGATCTGTTTTGTTTTTAAAAGAAAAAGTCTTAAATTTTCAGAATTTAAAACACTGTTCAAATGTTTTAACCTCAGATAAAGTGTAAGGGATCATTACGTTTAACCTAAATGCTATCTCTTCACCCTTTCCTAACAATTTTCTAATGATCAGTTAAAATAGCAACATTCACACTAAAACACCAATTTAACATCATTTTTCTCAATTTGACAACCAGACAAGCTAAAGCGATACCAACAGCCAAAAAAGCAAAAGCTTTGCACACATGCACAGAGGTCAATGACACTTACCTGCCACTCTTAGACCATATTACAATAGGTCATGCAACATAAAACAAACAGAAGGCAAATTACTTAAAGGTCTGTGAACCTATTGTTTTTCTTTTTATTCAGAGTTAGAAAAAAATGAGTTCCTGAAATACATACATAAAATTAAGTTTTTAACTTTTCAAATTATCTGCAAAGATTAAATAATTTAGGTTCACACTTACCTTTTAATATTATGCCCAAATACTGAGCTCTGAATGGCCTTCATGAACAGATTCATATTTTAAATACTTTAACATACACACAGAGTAATTGAAACCTAGTCAATTTTGAACTGTAATATGATTTTCCCCCAAAGACTGCTTCTATTAATAAATCTTGAGGTAGTATTTTTCTTTTCCACCAAATTTTTTTCATAAAAATATTTCATTAGAATAGATCTCAAATTATAAAATAATCTCCAAATAAGAGAGATTAAATCTCTCATAAAAATTCAACTAAAGGCATTTTCTCATTGGAATTTAATCTATAAAATCTAACTTCCAGTTCTAGAAGGCACCAGAAATTTTACTCAAACAATTCATAGCTCAGTCATGCAAAGCAATTAAAAAGATGGCGAAGTGGAAACATTCATTTAGTGCAAGACAAACGCAGTCTACTGCAGGCAAAGAGAAATAGATATAAAATCATCTTCTCACTTTCAAAATCAAGGAAAAAATTTGGCCCCTGTTCAAGGTCTGTGCATGTCAAAACTTTAAGAAGATTCCCCATGTTAAGGTACCTGTCAAGACAAGAATGAGAAAAGAGAAAATATCCCTTTATAAAAAAGAACATCTGAAATTTATTTAAAAAAAAAAAAAAAGTAACAGGGAAAATGTTCATTAGGCCATGAATTCATCCTTCAGGTTACCCAGACTGTGCTCTGGCAGACAGCAAACCGGGTTCTCAAGGTGTTGGTATGGAAGACCTAGAGGTGAAATGTGGTTTTTCCTGTACACAATGACACAACTGTTGCTCTAATTCTTCTCAAAATTCTCCCAAGACAAGTTTCATTATTGGCCTTATAATGAAAAATTCTTTAAGTATTCCAATAGTGCTAGTATTCTGAAAAAGAAATTCTGATCAAGAATTATTCACATGTAATTTTGTTAGTATAGCACTGAAACAACAATATATTTCAAAGCCAAATATTAAGAAATTTGGCTTTCAAAGCTCACCTTTGAATCTCATCCTAAAATAGCAGAATATAAAACTTACTTCCTATATGCCATAAAATATAGCATATATCAATCAAATTTGAATCATTAGTAATTTGTGAAGGTTATTCAAAGTATTGATTCCAAATATGCAGCACAATTCTTGTTTTTTTTTTTAAAGAAAATTATTATAGGATTATAAGCAAACAGACCATTTGGCATAGTCACTAAAGCATACTATTAGAATGTTCATCATAAGGCTACTTGCTTCATGGACTAATGAAAGGACAGCACTGGCTACAGACTCAACATGATTTTAGCAAATGAAGAACTAAAGAATTATACATATGATGGTGATGTTTGCCTACAATTAAGAAAAAAAAATCATGCAAACTTTGTTTGATCCCCATGTTTAATTAACAAATACTCTGGCTGGCCTTCACTGTGGTGTGAGTATAATTAATCTTTCACCTTTACCATTATGCACCAGCTGTGAAGGGCTAAAGAGACTTACTTTCAAAGTCCAAGAAAAAATGTGCTGCATTGTGGTCTATGTCCCTGGTTAGCACCTTAATGAGATTACCCATGCCAGCAAACCTAAAAATAAAAATGGCAACATCATTTAGTTCCAGTAAAAAAAATTTTTAAGCAGAGGCCTGGGATTCGGCAAAGGCTGGCTTGTTCATAATTACTAACAGGTGCAGGGTTATATGCTTGTGGCATTGAAAATTTGGAACAACAAAAGCACATTTGGCTGAGTTTATAGATCCTGTCCCTTTTTACATATCAAAATACATAAAGCAAGGTAGAAAAAAAGATTAGATTTTTACATATAACTTGCAATATTTCTATTTGATTAATATCTGTGTCAATGTTGATCCTTTAAAATTTTGAGGTACATATTTTCACTTTAAATTAACAGCAAAATTAAATTGTTCAATTAAATAAACACTGAGACCATTATTTTTAAATTAATCCAATATTTTCCTTCTTGCTGAATTAAATCTTATTGGGATACAGAGCAGATAGTATTCAAACCACATTTAACCATTATACTGAAAGGAAGTTATTAATGACCCATTTTTAAAAATCACCACACCAACTCCAATATTTCTTACATCTTCTATCTTCTAAGATTAATCAACTCTTAAATTATTTAACTCTTAAATATTCAACTATATACAACTGTACATAAAACTCAAAAGCTAACACAGCAAATAAGCATATAGGGAGTAATTATCACAACTTGGTAAGTTTGCAGAGCAAAGTAAAGTAAAAAGAAGGCACTGGCATAAATCTCGCCCAAGTATTTGCCATAATTCAGTGAGGATGAAGGTGGAAGGTACTGTCAGAACACTTAGGAAACCAGGTTCAAACCTGGAAGCTGGAATAACAACAGGGAAGGCAAATTGTGACATCAGAGCTGCTCATATCCTCCCCTTCTCCCCTCAACCACAGAGCTTTTTCTCCAAAGACTAAGCTGCTCGCAGATATAAATGAAACAAAACAAGTAATATTTTTCTTATTGAAAGAAGACACCTCGGGGTTGGGATTGTGGTGCAGTGGTAGCGTGCTTGCCTAGCACACGTGAGGCACTGGGTTTGATCCTCAGCACCACATAAAAACAAAATAAAAATATTCTGTCCACCTACAACTAAAAAAATAAATAAAAAAAAAGAAGACACCTTATCACTTACATCCATTACAGGAAGTTTAAAAAGGACAAACATTTATGGTCACCTGCACTGTCCCCCCTTCCTCCACCTACTCCCCAACAATGGCTATGTTCCTCACAGTCAGTTTCCCAGAGGAGATAAATTCACGTGTGTCAAAATCTGGTGGACAAAACACACATTTCTCATAAAATGTTATAAGAATCAAATTTATTTGCAAGGATGATAAATACTGAATGGTCTCTGTATTTTCAAATGATATTCCTCCAAGACCTATCTTATTTACATTAATATTTCTATTACATAGAACCTAAAACATTTTTAGTTGTAGATGGACACAATATATTTATTTATTTATTTTTATGTGGTGCTGAGGATTGAACCCAGTGCCTCATGCATGTGAGGCAAGTGCTCTACTACTGAGCCACAATCCCAGCCCTACACAGCATTTCAATGTTCTGATTTGGTATGTTTTATATGAGTGAATTAGGTGAGATCAAATGGATTCACTGAGGGAACATTTTCTCATAATTGTCTCACATGTAAAAGGTTTAATAATACAAGCCTTTCTATTTAATAAAAAGATAAGCACTTTTCCTAAACCATCACATCCAAATTACCTCAAATTAGTTACTACATTTATTCAGTAAGTTTCTGAAAGAACCATTTGAAAATAAAGTATTTTCACAGCTTTAATTTTTAAAAGCTTTCAAACTATATGGATTATGTTTCAATATATATGAATTCTCTCATTAACAAGAACTGACATTAGATAGACAAAAAATTATCTAGTGTATCAAAACCGCAACTACAGGTGCAAAACAAGTCATGAAAAAGAACCGTAATTGTTTTTAACAGAAAAAAGGCAGTAGATTATCCACTGCTTAGAGTTCAATCTATCTAATCAAACCAGAATCCCAACTCTAGTTTACTACCTGTTTGAATTTAAGAACAGTAGTTAACTTCTGGGACTCATTACTAACACAATAAAGACAACTACAGTAGCAATCTTAGAGGGTCATTACAAGGGTTCAACGATTTAAGCACGGACTCTACAGTATCTGGCACACAGAAAGCACTTAACAAATGGTGGCTGTTTTTATAACTATAATCCAATATAACTTCTTACAAAGAATAAAGGCTGTAATTCTTTTAACACAAAAGTCTTCAATTTATCAAATAATTTCAAAGTCCTAAATCTGAGTAAATCTCATCTTTAGCCCATTTTCATCAGTAATATTGCTGAAATGCTATCCTAAAATTAGTCCTCTACATACAGGAGATCCCCATCAGGTACATGAGTGCGGGAAAAGGAGAGAGGTTTGGTTTCTTACCATTTTTCCTATGTGCACACAATCCACCCTTAGGGGAAACATTGTAACTAGCCAACGTGTCTGCCCCATTTTCCTGCAGCCCTTCTGCAATTTATTGCACTACTTAGTTCTCTTTTCCAGGTACCCTAGTCTAATATGGTCCTATACTTCCTCACTGCTGCAAGATACTTGATATTTGATACTAGAAGTACTCAGTGATTTAGAATTTCTTATTTTTGCCCCACATACAGACACAGACTGTGAAAATGACTCAGTTTATCTGGCATAGTGTTTCTCACTGTACCATTAGCATTTGGGGCTGGATAATTCTTTTGCTGTGAGGTTTGTTTCATACCGTAGGATATTTAGTAGCATCCTGAACCTCAACCCACTAGAAACCAGTATCAACTCTCCCACATGTTGTTAAAACCCAAAATGTCTTTGCCAAATGCCCCTGTTGCCCAATGCAGAAACTCCCCCTATCCTATAGCATACAGAACATACACTATGTAGGAAACCCACACCATGCATCTTTTTTAACAAAAACTCATGGAATTTTTCAAAGATCTCAAAAAATGTTCCATTATAACATTACTAGTTCTATCTTTTACAAAGGTAAAAAAAAAATTTAAACTGTACCTGTTTTGCCATATTTTAATATGAAAAAAACCCACCTTCTCCCCCCACCCAAGCATGACTGATTTAAATTAATATGATACAGCTCCTAACTGTCAGTTCTGGTAGGAACTCAAGACTACTTGGGTTCAAAACCCTGTGACTTCCAACCTTGTTGACCTTAGTTAAGTTTCCTAACCTCTCTATACCTCCATCTTTTCATCTGTAAAACACACATAATATTCACTGCAGAGGGTTTCTAAAATCATTAAAGGGGGAACACAATCAAAACATTTAGTACCATGCCTGGTAGATTACTTGCTGCCATTACTGTTGCAGCCGTTGAGCGACATGACTGAACTACAGAGCCATTTCCAGTAGCAGAGCCTGAGGAGCATGAAGCCTGGGAACATGTGGCAGCCATACTTCCTGCCATAGAGGATGCCAGGCTGTCAGAAAAAAACAGAAGCCAACATGCAGGAGAGAATTGCAGAAAGTGTCCCAGTCATTCATTCTAAGTCTGCTTGATTTTCTTCTCGTTTGAAGATACCAATATCCCTTTTACCTGTTGAGTTGGATTTCTGCCAACTGCATCTAAGAATTCTACCTAATAAGATTTCTAAGTTTCAGATCAATGGATAAATCTGATCTAAAAGGATTTTAAAATAGCTTATGTAAAACTAGATCCAAAATACAGCCAGGATATTTTGAAGTAAATAATAAGTATTAGCATTTAGAATAATAGTAAGCTCTAGTCTTACTATCTGAATTTAGTAGGAAAAATTCTTTTAGATCATATTTTATTGTAATTCTTGAATCTCAACCAAATACTATGTTTATTTAAAAAGCTAAGAAGAAATTCAATACAAGTTTAACACAAAAATCCAGACATGGTTTATTTCAAAAGTTTGTAATATTTTCGGTGCAATTTTGTGACCATGAACTTATGTTAAAGGTCTATTTCCAAGTGGATGACTTATCTGGAAAACAGCATGTTCTTCCTGGCCGGTAGTCTGTAGAATGTATTTTTAAGCTAACAAAAGACACTTAATAAAATACATTAGACCATTTCCTCCATAAAACATTTTTTTAAAAGTTCCTTATAGAATAACAGAAATAGAACTGTACACTACAGTTATTGTGTTATTTCCTCCAAATTTCTAGAACTTCCTAAGCAATGTTACTTAAGTTACTCTTTCTAGGTTGAAGGACTTTGCACTGCTGTCTCCCTCTACTTATGATGAATCCCAAGATGTGCTGAAGGCTAGCTTCTTCTTTTCATTCTTTGTGCCATATCTCACTGAGATGCTTTTCTGTCAACCTTCTCAAAAGTGGTTGCACTTGCCACCCCAATTATGTTCCACCTTATTACCCAACTTACCCTGTTAGCATATCAGAATCTAAATTACACTACCTTGGTTTTTCTGTTCTTCTTGTTTTGGGGGGTTTTTTGGTGGTGCTGGGAGTGAACCCGCAGCTTTCTACAATACTAGGTAAGCCCTCTACCTCTAAGCTACACCCTCAGCCCACACTACTTAAATTTTAAGTGTTAGCTTTCCTCATGTCCAGCTTATAAACAATAAATATTTGTGGGTGGGGAGAAAGAAGGAAAGTAAGTTCATACACTGACCTGCATTACTTTAAACTAGGGTTTCCTAAACTCAGTACTATTAACATTTGGGCTATACAATTCTTTGCTCAGGGGACTACCTTGAGTCTGGTAGGATGTCCGACTGACAGTATTCAAGGCTCCTACTACGGACAACCAACAATGTCTTCAGGTATTGGCCAAATGCATCCTGGGAGGCAAAGTTGTCCCTTTTGAAGAGCCACTGCTTTTAATGTTTGACCACAAACATGAAGTGCATCCTCAGATTTGCCTGTCAATCCTACTATATATCCCCAGGTTTAAAAAAATAAAAAATCTCTTCAAATCTCCAACCACCATTTCTCCCATGTAAAAAATGACTTCATTATATTTCTTTCTCTCTCTCTCTCTCTCTCACACACACACACACACACACACACAAAGAGGGAGACATCTACTATCTTTTCTACCATTCTTTCTTCATCAGTAATCTTGTGCTTCACCCTCTGCACCTGGTTCCTGAGGGACCTTTCCTCTGGGCCCTGGTTCTCCCACTTGCTTTCATCTGCCCAAGGACATCATGTCCCCTATACTACCACACTATTTTTCCTGTCCTCTAACTAATGAGACCTGTCAAATGAGCTGTCTGTAATTATTTATTTCTACTTTTTCAAATCCCATTCTTCCAACTAATTCTAATTTGTCTTTTATATCCACTGCTGCAATAAAGCTGTTGGTCACTAAAACTTGTATCTAGCTAAATTACAAGGCCAGTTCTTACACTTCAACTTACTGAATTCAATAGCTTTTGACTTACTCCTTTCTGAAACATTTTCTTCATTTGATACTTGGGACAGTACATTCTCCTGAGTTTCCTTCCTACTTGATCACTTTTTTTTTTCAATACTCTTCCCTTTGCCAAAAGGCATTTATTTCTCCCACCTTAAAATTCACCATCTCCCATTCTGTTCCCTTACTTCTCTTTGCAGCAAAATTCCTTAATTACTGTCTTCCACACTCACTGTCTTTTCTTCCTCTCCTTCCATTCTCTTTTAAACCTTCTCCAACCTGGCTTTCACCCTAACCCCACCCTACTAAATTACTGTGACAAGGCCACCAAGTAACCTCCACATTGCCACTTCCAATGGTCAATTAATTCTCAAGTCCTCATTATACCACCTGTCAGAAGCATTTGACATAACTGAGACTCCTTCCTTTCTCGATACATTTCTGTCATTAGCTTAAAGAATACACCTCACCTTTTTCACTGCCACCTCCCCACCCCCTCGGTCTCTGCCACCATCACTTCTTGCCAGGATTACTTTAAGGGCCCTGCTGCCACCCTTGCCTCCTCCTACAATTTGTTATTATAAAAGGCAAAGCAATCTTTTCAAAATATAAACCAGCTGGGTATGGTGGCACATGCCTATAATACCAGCAGCTTGGGAGGCTGAGGCAGGAGAATCCCGAGTTCAAAACTGGCCTTGGCAACTCAGTGAGGCTCTAAGCATCTTAGCAAGACCCTGTCTCAAAATAAAAAAATAAAAGGACTGGAGATGCAGCTCAGTGGTTAAGTGCCTCTGAGTTCAATCCCTGGCAGCCCCCCCCCCCCGCAAAAAAAAACCCCATATACACACACACAAATAAGATCACATTATGTATAGAATTATTATATTAATATAATTCATAATCATATATTCATAATATATTTATGTTAATACACTTACCATTTATATTTATATTCATTTATAGATATGTAATGTGTAATGCATAAATTATTTATATACATAAATATACATAAACATAAACCAGACCACATCCTTTCTTTACTCAAAACTATGCAATACCTTCCCATCACACTCAGAATAAAATCCAAACCCTTACCAGGTCCCACAAACCCCATATGACTTTTCTCTGGCCTCATCTCCAGCAAACCACAATGGTTTTCCTGAAGCTTCTCTAACACAGCAAAATTTCCCTTTTTGGGGAGGGAATCTTTGTATTTGCTTTTCTCTGCTGTGGAATGCTCCTTCCATAGACCTCCCAGTGACAAGCATTTCACTGAGTACCTGAAGAAGTAACCAAACTGATGCACTCCATTTCTTCCTTCAGTCGTTGCTAAAAGCAACAACTATAAGTCAGAATAGTAGCAACTTCAAAAAAAATTCAAATCATAACAATCTCTGCTTCTGAAAACCTTTAGGCACCATTAACCTCAAACAATGCACAGTCCTCCTTACTGAACTGCTTTTATGAAACAGCACCACCACCATTTAAGAAAATATCAAGAAAAGATAACTAGAAAGTGGAAATAAAAAAAATTCCACTTCTCTGTTTGTCAATACTATCTTTAAGTCTTCCCACAGCAACATGGATGGGGCTCTAGGCTTTGGCTTTCTGTGCAACTCCCAGCAGCAGTGCAGGGCCTGGCCACCATCAGAGGCTTCAGCCTCCAGGCCTACAGGGTTCTTCCATCAAGTTCCTGCGTTCTCCTAATCCATCTCTTTCCTTTTGTTACCCCAGCCCTTGAAATAACTGTTGCTTCCTGCAGTTTCCATTAGTATCTAAGTTACCTTAGTTTTGGCTCAGACTTCAAACATTTCTATAAATAAATTCAAATATCAAACCCCCTGTTTTAAAATGCCTAGATGGTTTCTGCTTTCTTGGTTGAAATCTGACTGATAACAGAGAAAATTCCAGAGAGCAGCTTAATCCTTAACCTTACCATTTATCTCAAGCCATTATTTTCAGGTACTAGTGTAACTATTAAAAAAGTGATCCGATTCTCCTTCCTTTGTGAAATGTAAAGGAAGACACAAGGACAGCAGGATTCAGGCGTTGCTCAATTTTAATAGTAAAATTAAAATCTCACCAAGATTTCCTAACAAACGTCAAAATCAATGTTTTCATTTCAGTCTAATAAAGTACACATAGTTAATAAGCAACTTCACTTAAAGAAATGTGACATGAACAAACAATGGAACGAATATTGGAAGACTCGGTTTCTCATCTTATTCTCACAAAATGTGTGACTTCACACAAATCAGTTTAGTTGTCAGACTAATGTCTCATATTGCTTCTGGCTATTATTACATGTTACCCTGTATCTTTCCTATGCTGACATCTAGTGGATGCACTCATACTTTGTATTTTAAAATGAAAAAATCTTATTTCAGCTATTTAACTCTATAGGATATCAGGTCATGTACAGTAAGTATAATAAATGAGGAGAACAGTACATGGAAGTGAAACACAATAATAGTATTATATCAGACTGTCATGGCATCTGGGTTTGGTTCAAAGATTGCTGTATTTTTATGCCTCAGTCATTAAAAATTAAACTGACAATACAAATTATCATCAGGGCTGCCAATATAGAAAGAACATGAAAGCAAAGAAATGTTTCTGCTACAATTGTTATATCAGGTATAAACAAAGGGTCTGAGTAGAAAGTCCCAAGGTAAGTATACAGGAGTATCCAAAATAGTGTGTGATGGAGATATGCAAACAAAATAAAAAACAAAAACTAAACTCAAAATTATGGATTTTATAAGTACTTAGTACAAAGCTTCTCTTGAAAAATATTATCAAAATATAGGCAAAATAGTATCCTGAATTCACTTTATTAAATTTAAAACTATTTTAATTCCATGAATACAAACTAATAATAAATTTTATTCCATGTCAATAATTCAAAACAACAGCCTTGCTACCAGTCCCGTATCATAAGTAATGATCAAAGCTGTTACCTCTTTTTATTTTGTTAGAGTAGCATTCTCCTCTGAATTTTGGCTTTCTTTACATATCATGTTGCAAAACAAATATATGCCAATAGTTGAAAATATAGTTAACTTGGAAATATAACATTTTAAAGTAGTTTCATTCCATTATATATTTCAAAATTATATCAGACTGATGAAAGAGACAAAAGCAATAGGAATACTGCTGGTATGACCATTTGGGGATAAGAGCTGACATTCCTTACGAAGTTCACATGTAATATTCATTCAGTGAACTATAATACAGTACAAATAAATAAACTTCAACTATATAACAGATAAACAGTAGAAACATAATGCTGAGTAAGAAAGGTAAATAGAA
The DNA here is from genome assembly GCA_028644305.1 of Xerus rutilus. Classification (NCBI taxonomy): domain Eukaryota; kingdom Metazoa; phylum Chordata; class Mammalia; order Rodentia; family Sciuridae; genus Xerus; species Xerus rutilus. The sequence continues at coordinate 171,967,416 of CM053400.1, forward strand.
AATTATGGTAACATTAAAATGTATTGTTATTTCTGTGGAGATAACCACACTAATAGACAACTTCGAAATCACAATATTCTAGTTCCATAATTACTAATAGATTCAAGAGATTCTCTTATTTTTAGGCTTTATAATTCACAGGGCATATGCATTCTTTTGTATTTAACAATTATTAAAAATATTTAAAAGCCGGGCGCGGTGGCTCAAGCCTGTAATCCCAGCACTAAGGGAGGCTGAGACAGGAGAATCGCGAGTTCAAAGCCAGCCTCAGCAATGGCGAGGTGCTAAGCAACTCAGTGAGACCCTGTCTCCACATAAAACACAAAATAGGGCTGGGGATGTGGCTCAGTGGTCAAGTGCCCCTGAGTTCAATCCTCAGTACCACCAAAAA
>CM053400.1:171967906-171981119 GCA_028644305.1 Xerus rutilus
TTTAAAGATGTGGAGTCATCGATGGGTTACAGAACAAGGGACTTTTTCATTCAAAACTGCCCAACAAAAAATCTTGGGTTGGAATTCAAGCCTGTATTCTTCCCAATACACATGCTCCAAAGCATGAATGATCTATTTTTATAAATTTAGCATTATACAAAACCTCAAACTTTTATATCTAATGTTTACAGCACCTGGCAGTGATGGTAGTTGTTTTAAATCACACTTTTACTTATTACCTGGTCTGCCAATCACTGTGATAGATGCTGAGTATTTGGCACTGAGGAGTTCAGGGACAATGGAAGAGATCAGGTAAGATGGTGTGACATTTGTCCATACAAAAATGAACAAAGGACACTATGAACACATTTCTATGGAATAATCTAGTTCAGCCTCACTAAAGTTAGTAAAGGCTTCATAGAGTGGCTGATTCTATATTCTTTCTTGTTTACCGAGTCTTTAAATTAAGCATTAATTCAAACATAAAGACTCAAGTATGGGACAAAAAATAATATTCATATACTCTACCATTCAGATAAAGCTATAACATTTTGGCCATAGTCATCCCCTGAAATCCACAGATGCTCAAATCTCTTATATAAAATTACATCGTTATTTGCATATAACCTATACACATCCACTTTTATACTTTAAATCATCTCTAGTTAATGCAAATATTATGTAAATAGCTATTATGTTGTATTTTTACTAAATCACACAAAAAAAGAAAAGTCAGTTCATGTTCAGTACAGATGTGATTTTCTTTCCTGGATATTTTCTATTACAATTGGTTGAATCCATAGATAGTGAACCTGTGGCTACAGGGAGTGAACTGGATATGCCTCAAATGGCCTCTCCACTTTTTTGTGCAATTAGTCTCCTAATATCTCCCAACTAACTTTTCTTTCTAACGTAAGGTAATTAGTATCTTAAAAGCATGCTTCCTTTCCAACATTTTAAGATTTTTTAAATACAAAGTTATGTATTTTCTGAAAACTGGCTTTTCTCACTCAGTGGTTTTTTTAAATTTTTAAATTTTTTTTAGTTGTAGATGGACACAATATCTTTATTTATTTTTATGTAGTACTGAGAATAGAACCCAGTGCCTCATGCATGCGAGGCAAGTGCTCTACCACTGAGCCACGATCCCAGTCTTTCACTCAGTGGTTTTTTTTTTTTTTTTTAATATTTTTTTAGTTGTAGATGGACACAATGTCTTTATTTTATTGCTTTGTATGTGGTGCTGAGGATGGAACCCAGGGCCTCATGCATGAGAGGCAAGCGTTCTACCGCTGAGCTACAATCCCAGCCCCATCACTCAGTGGTTTTTTTTTTTGAGAATTACCCACGTTCATTCATTTAACCATTATTGACTATTTCATTCTTCAAAAAAATCATTTATTCATTCTCCCTGATGGATTATTTTCTACTTTTGACAAATTATATCTAATACATCCATACACATGCCACATATACTTGTGCCCACGTATAAGTGGGCAGCTGCAACTTTACTGGGTGGGGCTATACTGCTCTCCAAAGTATCTCTATCAAGTCATTGTTCCACTGGTAAAAGATTTTCTCTTTACCATGCTCAAAAACGTCAAGCTTTAATTTGCAGATTGAAATATCTCACTGTTTTAATTTGCACTTTCTTCATTACCTGTAAAACTGTGCACATCCTTATGTGTTCACAGGCCATCTGTAAACTGCACATTTACTTTGCCAATTGTTTTCCTACTATCTTTCAGCCCCATGCCTATCTTTCTGTATTGCTACTGCTGAGAACTGGAGCTGTACTATCACTACTCTGTATAATGGGGACTGACAATCCATAAACATTTTCCAGACACCCTTGCCAGCTGAGGTTCTTGTTAGATTGTGTCAATTTGAGAGGTTTCCAGTCAGAACAGCGGGCAGCTGCTGAAGCAATGTGAACAGAGAGATGCCGATATCCAATTCCCTAATCAGAGGCAACTGCGACCTATGGATTCCAGCATAGTACTTCTCCTTTTTGCTCTTCCAGCCTTTTAAAAACTTTTGTAACCAATCTCTTTTATGTTAGACTCTTCGACATTCCCAGAGTGGTTTTGTTTTCCAAACTCAACTCTGACGGATTTACCATCTTTTTCTTTCCTACAAATCTTCTGATGCTTATACAAAATGCAAATACTTCCTTTTCCTAGTCTCTAACATGTCTTTGTTTATAGTATCATTCATGATATAATCCAATTATTCATCTTTTCTTGGTGGTCTGTGCTTATTAAAGTACTAATTCTTGGGCTACGGTTGTGGCTCAATGGTAGAGCACTTGCCTAGCATTTATGAGGTACTGGGTTCAATCCTCAGCACCACATAAAAATAAATAAATAAAGATATTGTGTCCGGGGCTGGGGTTATGGCTCAGCGGTTGAGCGCTTGCCTTGCATACGTGAGGCACTGGGTTCGATCCTCAGCACCACATAAAATAAATAAAGATATTGTGTTCATCTATAACTAAAACAAAATATTAAAAAAAAAACTTCTAAAAAAAAAGATATTGTGTCCATCTACATCTAAAAAAAATATTTTTTAAAAATGAAGTACTAATTCTTTAAAACTGCCTTGGCTATTCTTGAACTTTTTATTCATCCATGTGACTGTCAACTCCTATTAAAAATCCTGATGGGATTTTGATTTGATTTGGCATTAAATGTGCATATCATTCTGAGGCAGAACTGCCATCTTTTAATACTATTCCTTCTATCATTTAATCCATGAATATGATAAATTACATGAACTCATTTTCTATTGCTAAACCATCCTTGTAATCCTGGGACCTGGTCATTTAAAAAATATATATTTCTAGATTTTGTTTGCCAGTATTTCATTTTGTATTATTTCACAAGTAAAACTGACCTATAATTATTCCCTTTGAGCCGGGCGCGGTGGCTCAAGCCTGTAATCCCAGCACTTAGGGAGGCTGAGACAGGAGAATCGCGAGTTCAAAGCCAGCCTCAGCAATGGCGAGGCGCTAAGCAACTCGGTGAGACCCTGTCTCTACATAAAACACAAAATGGGACTGAGGATGTGGCTCAGGGGTTGAATGACCCTGAGATCAATCCCCAGTACCAAAAAAAAAAAAAAAAAAAAAAAAAATTATTCCCTTTGGTTTTGCTATCAAAGCATATACACATATGCTTTTTAGAGTCTTTGGAACAGTTTCTGGATGGTAAAATACATCAGTTCCTTGATGGGTTTTCTACAAAAATTCTTCCAAACCTCTAAGAAGTCTACATCTTTTTCATCTTTGAAACTCTAGCCTCTAGTAGACATTCTGTCACACAGCCAGTCTTGATAAACATTTTAATGAATGAATAAATTAATAATGCAAGTAAAAAAGCGTGTTCTTTTAAAAAGAGAATACCTAAATTAATAATATACTGTAAAAGGAGTGACTTTAAAACAAATGAAACAAATTGTTTATAAATTAGGGACTAAGTATATAAAATGTGTTACCTACAAGAAATAATTCAAATGCAAGCTCCACAAAGGTTAAGAAAATGAAGAGCAAGGTTACCAGGCAAATGTTTATTGCTGAGATACTAAAGCGGACCTAGACAACGATCTTTTTCCACCATATTCTTTTTTAAAAATACTTTTTAGTTGTTGATGAATCTTTATTTTATTCATTTACTATTTGTATGTGGTGCCGAGGACCCAATCCAGTGCCTAACGCACGCTAGGCAAGCGCTCTACTACTGAGCTACAGCCCCAGCCCCTCCACCATATTCTTTACCACCACTGAGTCACCTTCCCATCTTGCCAAGGAGGTAGTAATTATAGCCGAATATCGTTTTAAAAATATTATTTCAATTGAAGACAAAAAATTCCTTAAAACTCAAGAATATTTCATAATTGTTCAAATGACAAGGTCCAGTTACATTGACTAAATAATATTGTAAAAGTTCATTTGAAATAAACAACAAAAGAGCTACATTACAAAAAGTTATTTTCTTAGTATTAAGAATGGAATACACTAGTGTCATTTTATTCTACTTGTTTTATGGTACTGGGGATAATTTTAAATGAAATCAAATATAATATGTGTATGTCATATAAACCTTTCTGAACTAAATATGGCATCTAGTTACTACAGCTTTTACATTTTCACACAGTATTCAAGAAAAAATTATTCATATACACTGAAGTTCGAATCACTGACTAGTTTTCTTTCTTCAGTACTGGAGATTAAACCCTGGAGTACTCTATCACTGAACTACATTCTTCGATCTTTTTATTTTCTATTTTGAGATAGGATCTTGCTAAGTTGCCAAGGCCCACCTTGAATTTGGAATCCTCCTGCCTCCTTCCCCCATGTAGCTAAGATTATAGGAATTCATCAACCATGCCCAACTCAAATCACTAAACTACTCTGAATGCTTTTATCATATGTCCAAAGTTACTAAGAAAGAGGAAGAGAAAAGAAAGCTAAGGTATGAGAAAGGTCACAAAACATGAGCACAGAATAAATCATGTACCTCAACTACTGCACTTTATAAAAGAAAGGAACTAAGGACTAAGGAAATCTGGTGACTTGGGCAAAAGCAGATGAGTGAAAAAGTGGGGCTTAATTCAACAACCCTGGCAGTGCAGCTTTTGAGAACATCTTTAAAATATGGCATCAAGCCACTTCACACTGATAGAAAGAATCAAGTACCATCACCACCACCACAATAAAAGAAAAGAAAAAGAAAAGACAAAGTTTAATATTTTACCATGTCCTTTTCAAAACCAAAATGAATGCTGTTTTTGCTATCAACCGAATTTCAGTAGACCCATCATTCCCTAAATTTATAGCAATCAGTTACCAGGTGTTAGACAAGCACTGGAATTTGGTGACACCATCCTAGGCTCTTTCTAGAGTAGGCTGGTGCATTATCACTCTATCTAGTTCATACCACTGAAGGAACTACAAAACATTTGGCTACTTTCCTGCAAGATGTTATCTTATTATGTGCTTCCAGATCACAAGCATCAGAGCACTTACTGTCTGCAATCTTCTAATGGCAATGACAACAATTCTCTTGTCAAAACCTTTTAGCATCTCACTCTGATAAACACACACACACATACATATGCGTGTGCACGTACACACAATACAAAAATTTGTTTACTTCATGTTCTTTACACCAGAATGTGTGTTCTTTGAAGGCAGGTATCTAAGGTATCTAAGAGAATCTAAGGCTTAACCCCTATTTATTATTCCCTTCTCCACAATATATGTTGTTGTTTTTCTTATTATTGAAAAGCACACAAAGCACCTTCAAAGCTATTTCACAAACTTCTACCCTACACCACCACTAAGATATTTTGCGGGAGGAGGTAGGACCTAGGGATTGAACCTAGGATCTCACATATGCTAGGCAAATACTCTATCACTGAGATACACACCCAGGCCTCTTAAAAATTTTTTTGAGACAAGGTCTCATGAAGTTGCCCAGGCTGTCCTCAAACTTGTGATTCTCCTACCTCATCCTCACAAGTAGCTAGGATTTCAGATGTGCACTACACCATGCCTGGCCAAATAGGATATTTTCAAGAAATAGATGTATAACTACTCCTTTAACATAGTTATATGGGACACAAAGAACTGTATGTACTCAAGTGTGACAGAGAAAGTAAAGTCAAGCTGACTTCACTAACAGAGTTTCTCAATCTGGGGCTTTTAATCAGGGGTTCACAGTAATAACACAATGAGATGAATCTGGATGATAAGATTTTTATTAACCTTTATATGAAAACTGGCAATTCCATCAAGTTAAGGTCATCAAACCACAGTCATATTTTAAGTATTTATGAATTTGTCATTAATAGAAATTATTATGTTACATTCTTGCAGGCTCATCACTATTTAAAATTACAGTGAGTAGAAGAATCCTTCCTAAAGCTTATACTCTAATACAACAAACATATCATCTACCACAAACTTTATATTTTTAATGTGTGCTTATGGTGCTTTAATCTAACTGGTTTCCTTTCTTTACATTTTTTTTAAGTTATGGATGAACACAATACCTTAATTTTTATTTATTTTTTAATGTGGTGCTGAGGATCTAACCCAGTGCCTCACACACGCAAGATGAGCACGCTACCACTGAGCCACAACCCCAGCCCCTAGTTTCCTTTTTAAATCTATATATTTTATTTCATATAATCATGAATCATTATTCTTGGGTAGAATTTATAGGCTTCACCAGATCGAGTCCTCACCAAAGTAAGTGCTGTGGCACACAGAGTAGGTAAGGCAGTGACAACTCTGAAGGACCATTGTAATTAACTATCCTATCAGCTCTAACAAAATGACAGGTTGGTTTTGAAATATAAATATATATCCCAAGCCGGGAGCAGTGGTGCAAGCCTGTAATCCCAGCACTTAGGGAGGCTGAGATAGGAGAATCGCGAGTTCAAAGCCAGCCTCAGCAATGGTGAGGTGCTAAGCAACTCAGTGGGACCCTGTCTCTACATAAAACACAAAATAGGGCTGGGGACATGGCTCAGGGGTCGAGTGCCCTGAATTCAATCCCCAGTACAAATAAATAAATAAATAGCCTATTCATGACTAGAAGAGAATAGGAAGACTTTTTTTTTTTGGTACTGGAGATTGAACACAGGGGCACTCGACCCCTGAGCCACATCCTCAGCCCTATTTTGTGTTTTATGTAGAGATAGGGTCTCACTGAGTTGCTTAGCACCTCGCCATTGCTGAGGCTGGCTTTGAACTTGTGATTCTCCTGTCTCAGCCTCCCTAAGTGCTGGGATTACAGGCTTGCGCCACCGCGCCCAGCTAGGAAGACATTTTTAAACTGACTGTTTTTACCTGAAGATCACAAAGAAATCTATTTTTGAGGGGCTGGGGTTGTGGCTCAGTGGTTGAGCGCTTGCCTCACATATGTTAGGCACTGGGTTCGATCCTCAGTATCACATAAAATAAATAAAGGTACTATGTTCATCTGCAACTAAAAAAATATTTTAAAAAAATACATTTTGGAATAACTATTATCTTGTTTTAAGAAAAATAATTGGAGGAAAAAATAAGTACAGAAATCTAAGTGTTTAGGTACTCAGGAAGTTTTATTGGTAACTAAATAATCTGTTTACTATTCTTTACTTATAAGTTTTTTTTTTCTCCTAAAGGACCAAAACTAATAAGAGAATTCTTTAAAATAATGTGTGTGTCTTCCTTTCTAGTTTCCAATGGGGTTAGGGAATATAAATATGCACATTTTTAAAACTATGAAAACTAGAGCTTAGCCTTTATTGCTGAACTATAGAGGTGATAGCTAAAATGACTTACAAAGGAATTCAAAGAAAAACACATACCTCTCCTATTGAAAGAGAGCTGTAAGAAAAAGAGTTCCAATTAATTTAATTTCCGCCACTACTTCCTTTTCTAAGTCAGAAATAATTATTTCTTCAAGACATTTGTAGCAGTTCAATACACAGAACATTTTCCTTAAATTTTATCAAACTAATGTAGGTTTTTATTTAAGTCATAATTTTTCATTTATATTTGAATAATCATTTCCCCCAAAGACATATTTACCTTCAGCCAGTGCTGGTGATTCTGTTCTTGTCCTTCTATCTGTTTAAAGAAAGAAAAAAAAAGAAGAAAGTCTAAAACATTATTATACTTTTAACTGAGTTATATAGCTGACTTTAGAAATAAAGCCCATGAATGCTATAACATGCATGTTTTCGGGCGGCTGGGACGGCGTGACCTGCATCTGGACATGGCTTTCTCTGCGGGATCCCTATTGGGCCCCGCCGGCAAGTCGGCGGTGCAGCTGGATGGCAGGTGGCTACAGTCCAGGATCTGGTTGGGGTTCCCAGACTCCTGGGGCCCCCCTGTCTGGCAGCAGGCCCGTGGCAAGGCGCGCGGAAACGAGTATCAGCTGAGCAACATCAAACGCAAGCACAAGCACGGCTGAATTCGGTGCCCAAGCACGACGGCAGGCGTTCAGGTCATCCTTCGTCGCATGCTCAAGGGCCACAAGTCTCTGAGCCATTGAGGAGCGTGACATTGCTGGCAGGACCCCGGTTAAAACATTTCCTTTGCCTAGGACCTTACCTCGCGCCTTTGCGGGGAGCTGGGAAGCACAGACGACTCAGGCATAAATGCTCCCCAAATCATGGGGTTAGCTTAGGGGAAGAAGTTTGAGTGGGACTGGAAGCGGGGGAGTGGTAGTCAACTTGGCCAAGTCTCTCTTTATGCTTTTGAATTATGAAGAATTTCGAACACTTGGTGTAGTACACAGAACAGTACCACGAACCGCTGCGTCCCCAGTACAAAGCTCGGACCACCAAGGATCCACAACCAGCCTGCCCCCTCCTGTGTTACTTTGAAGCAGATCTCAGGCTTCAGGTTATTTTGGGGGAGGATATTTCAGAATGCATCTCTCCAGGATAAGGGCTGTTTAAAACATAATTACAAAACTATAACCCCTCAAATTACCAGTAATTTCTAAATGTCATTAAATATTTAATTAAAAAAAAAACGCATGTTTTATATACACACATTGATTTCTTTGGAGTAACTCAGCCACTGTTCACAGACCACATACTAAGCATAAGACATACTCAGGTGTTATGGTACCCGCCTATAATCCTAGCTACTTGGAAGGCTGAGGCAGGAGGATCACAAGTTCAAGGCTAACCTAGGAACTTATCAAGACCTTCTGTCCCAAAACAAAATTTAAAAGGGGTTGGGGATGTAGCTCAGTGGTAGAGCACTTGCCTAGCATGCATGAGGCCCTGGGTTTGATCACTAGTGCTGCAAAAAAAAAAAAAAAAAAAAAAAAAAGTAAGGCATCATGTTAAGTCTTGGAAAAACACCAACGGATGACACGACAACCTAGATACCTAGATGCCATCCTCAAGACACTCAAAGACCAACAGGTGTAAAAAGAAAAATACATAATTCTCAATTTATGAAACAAGGGCTAATATGAGAATAATTCTTTTTTATTCTTATAAAGGGGCCTAAAATTATCAGAAGAGCCATGTTTATATATTCTTGGCATAGGTGAAATTCATTTAGTGTCAATGCATTAGAAACCAGTTTTACTACAGATACTAAAATCCTTATTCCATGAAAATAATCTATGATTTATCAGAGGTGTATTTGGCAAAACTTCAAGTAAACCCCAAATTCCTCTCTAGGATTGGTTTTACTACCTGAAAGCCTAAATTAATTTTAGGCAAAATAAAATCTTTACAATGAGGTGTTTTTTTTAAAATACCTTTGCAACCAAGAGCACATCTAGCCACTGTAACAAACCAGCTAATTCCATAGAGAAAAAGAAACATCTGAATAATGTAATAATGTACCTAGCCATCTTTCCCTAATTGTATAACTCAAAGAGTCCTGGATTTAACAAACACACACTTTTCATATATAAAAATGCTAGGTAGCATCCTGAGAGGAAACTACCTTCTAAGATAGATAGTAAATGACCTTAAGTCTTCTAAAAGCTGAGCTGTGATAATGCGTCTCTGATAGTTTTTAAGAAAAAACATCAAATGGAAAGTAGAATTGGCAAAATTTAGGTTCCTCTAGATTAAGCATTCTGATTCTAGGGGAGAAGCAGGGGCTTCTGCCAGGAGGCACAGGAAGGATTCTGCAGGATTCTGAAGCAGTAACTACTGGCTGGTCATCTGGACTCCTTACTTTGGACCAGCATGTTAAGACAGGCATTTCCATGGGGCAGTAGGTGGGATGGGTAAAATGACCCTAACAACCATAAGGACCTATGGATGATGCTATACAATGGAGACAGGATGGAATATACCAAGAACCTAGTGAATTCGAATAATGCAGCCATGTCCACTGGTAGCTGTAATTGGACACAAATTGTCACAAAAAGGGTAAAGCAATTAATGGCAGTGGATCTGTGGAGAAGGTGGCCTGGGTCACTCTACCAGGAAAAGGTCTGTTGAGATAATAACTGAAGATAAAGAAAATCTAGAACTGGTGGTAGAAAAGTGAAATGATGAGCACTGTCCCATACACCTTCATATTATAAATATATTGTGGAGACTGTGGCCGGCCACCACTTTGAAAGTTTTTGTAGTAGGTTGGACTTGGTAAACAGCACTTAATAATAGATACAAAGGAGTGGGCCATACAGGACACCTCTTGTGCCTACCTCGCATTTTTCATTCCAGCTGAGACATTTCCCCTTAGCTGCATACTCTACGGCTCACTTTCAGCTTTAGGATTTGCAATGAGATGCCTACAGAACTCTTCAGCCATCTAAAGACACACAGAAACCTAGAAGTGTGGATGTGTTAAAACCAGGGGAACCCCTGACCAATGGGAGATGAGAACTGTTAGACAAATAACTTGTTCCAGCTCAAAAGTACACTTTTCTCATCTTCTCAGAGGGCATTCCTCAGGATCAAGCCCTAGTTGTTCATAGAAATGTCCAGCTCAATAACGCACCCCTGGACCAGCTTTCCCTCCCTTCCTGTTTCACTTGCCTTAGTCTTCCAACTTCTATTTCTTATTAACAGGCCCCAAATAAATTACTTGCAAGAAAGACCCTGTCTCAAACTCTGCTTCTGGGATGAAACCTAATTACGATGCTTGTCTTCCAGGAAAACCACACTCCCTCCTCCTTTCATCCTGACTCACTAGATGCTCCTTCTTTTAATCTCCTCTTCTCTCAAACTCCTGAAGATATGTCAGAACATGACACGTCCAGGACCTTGGTCCTCTACTCCCTTTGTGATCTGATTCCATCTCATGGCTTAATGTATCAGCTAGATATTTCAAATTTTCATGTCAAGTCTACACAGTTCTCTCCAACTTCACACTCATATAGTCACTATTTAGTATCTCTAATGAGATGTTCAAACTTAACATGTCCAAGATTGAATTTCTCAACTTCCCTCCCAAAATCTGATCTACCAGTGACCTCCCTCTCTCTTAGGTGATAATATTTTCCTTTTGGTTGCTTAGGTTAAAAACCTGGGTCCCTCTTCCACTACTCTCTTTTGTACACTCAACATTCCAAACTACCCTCTTACTAAAATCCTATTAACTCAAAGCTAGAGATTCAGCTGAATAAGCAGTGTTAGAGCTACTGTCTATTCAAGAGCTCTAGTACTTAAGTTGGAAAGTTAAATACATATGGGGTTGGCTGGGGCCACCTTTGATAGAAATGCTAACTGGGGCAATCAATATTTGTGTGTTTCATGCACACATATTGGCACAATGTCACTGCTATTATTATCCCATGCCAAAAATGCAGGGCAGCCAGTGCTAGACATTCATGTCAGATTTTGGACATACTCAACTAATAAGTTTTAGACACAGTAGGTCAAATAAAACAGCCTATGAATAAACCATCCACCTGAAATTTCTGCTCTAGAATTTCATTTTGTCTACCATTTATTATATATTAATTCACTTCTATCAGTTATGATATGAATGGACACCATTTATGTTCAAAGCCTAACCACTGTGGCTTTCCTCAAAAGCTCCTCTTTGGTCAATGTTATTAACAATTCGGATAAATCAACTTTTTTTCTTTTTTTGCCAAAGCAAAACTTCTTTCCCTAAGGCCCACTGTAGTCACACAGAAATAAATAAAAGGCATGGCTGGCCACTTTAATAAACTGTAGTGTCCTCTGCATAAAACATGATGAAATTTCAGTTTATCTTAATTCTTAATAAACCAAGACTTATCAAAAGACGTCTATTTATATTCACCCTTAGAAATAAAATAAAATATAAAGTTAATATTTAAGTTAGAAAATCCAGGCATCACTTAACTACAGGTCTAGAAGTAGTGTTAAAATGAAATTTATTTGCCTCCAGCAAAAGATAAGGCATAGAGCTATGACTTTAGAGCACTGTGTTACCTGTGCTGATAGCACTATAGTATTTCAAGTGACGGTACATAAATCTAACTAGGTTTATGCAACCTAGACTGTATATAATACAATTTAATAAAATTCAATTTGTTTAAGCCTTTGACATACAGAAAACAATCATTTTTGTTTTGTTTTGGGGGACAGGGTCTCACTATATTGCCCCAGCTGGCCTTGAACTACATCCACTTCACAAAACAATCTTAAAAACCATCTTAGTAATGAAAAATAACACTTGAATTTACAGGACTACTGACCATGTTCTCTCATCAAACAATAAAATTATATAAAATTAAATTAAGTGCATTATTGGCTGAGGATATAACTCAGTATTACAGTACTTGCCTAGCATTCATGAGGACCTGGGTTTAACCCCAGCATCACACACATACACAGAGAGCATTATTTAATTCTAATATATGCAAATGTTTTAATTTAAGAACTTTTAAAAAGTATTTTATATTCATTTGGCAAAATTTTTTCTAAAAAACAGAATAGATAAGAAGGACTGGTGCTCATTAACAAAATAAATAAATGTGTGAAACTGATATACACACATATTTGGGAAAAAGAACAGAGAAATCAGAAAAGGTCTAAATGTATATAAAAAGAAAACAAATATTTACCAAAGTTTACTGTATACCTAATACCAATACAGATACCCCAGGAAATGTTCTGATGAAAAACAGTATGTTCTTCAGAAGTGCCTAGAATGACTTACTGTGGGAAGTAAAAAGAGAGTATTTCCAGGTAAAAGTAGAGCATGGAAAGTAGGTGTTAGGAAAGATTTTCTGAAGCCCTAGTGTCTGAAAGGGGCTCTGAAGGATGAACAGAAATTTGGAAGAAAATGGAAAGGTGACAAAAATTTCAAGAATATTCTGTGTAAGAAATGTATCATCACAGCAATAAAGAATGACAAATTTATTTCGTAAGTGTTATTGAAATAACCCATCGAAAACTGAGACAGGCTCTTCTCGGTCTGTATTTGTGAAAGATTAGAGTTTAATTTCTCAAAACTAAATCTTAAAAAATATAAGACAGTATTTTACTTTCTCTAGAAGAGTAAAATACTGAAATTTGAAGCATAATAAATTTGAAGTGGAGCCGGGCGCGGTGGCTCAAGCCTGTAATCCCAGCACTTAGGGAGGCTGAGACAGGAGAATCGCGAGTTCAAAGCCAGCCTCAGCAATGGCGAGGCGCTAAGTGAGCAACTCAGTGAGACCCTGTCTCTACATAAAACACAAAATAGGGCTGGGGATGTGGCTCAGTGGTCGAGTGCCCCTGAGTTCAATCCCCAGTA
>CM053400.1:171981219-172003121 GCA_028644305.1 Xerus rutilus
TTGAAGTGGAAAGACATGGTTACTCTTATACAACTAAAAGGATATCAAAATGTCTTGACAGTTTATGTGAATGTATATAATCAAGAAGAAAAGATTATCATAATTTAGGAAGGCAAAACAGTAAACATACATATGAAAATACAACAAACTAGAGCACTGGTTCTGGAGTAACACCAGGGTTGAGTCATGACTTATTTCAACTATTAAGTTCCCTGAATATCTGTTTATTGTTTGTAAAATGAAGACTTCCACTTATTGAAATATCTGAGCATCCGTTTCCTTTATTTGTAAGGATAGCAAATATAATCTAAAGTATATTAAGGGAAATGTTAGTTTTATTAAAAATAGTCACTACTTATTTATATTAAAATTATAGTAAGATATACATATTTCTCTAGTTCAATACTGTATCTAAAGTGTTATACTTTTCAGAGTAACTATGCCTAAGACATATTAGAGTTCAAATACCTAAATAAAAATCTCAGGCTTCTTTGTTACTCTACACCATGCTTACTACTACCAAATGATTTTGTGAGAATAAGGTGCAACCTTATTCTCTAAGAGGCTCCCTCCTTGCTAGAACTAGAACTGCATTTTCTATATAGGTACAAATATCAATGTATGTATAATATACAGTCAGCCCCCTACATATTTGCAAGGTTCCATATACAGAATTAACTAGCTGTGGAGTCAACCAACCTTGGATCAAAAATATTCAGGGGTGACGGGAAAAAAATGCATCTGTACTGAGTATGTGAAGAATGTTTTTTGTTGTTGTTGTCATTATTTTCCAACAATATGGTATAACAACTATTTACATAGCATTTATATTATTTTAGGTATCACATGCAACTTAATAGACTAAAGTATATGGGAGGATATATATAGGTCAGATGCAAGTACTGTGGATCTATGTAAAGAACTGAGCATCTGCAGATTCTGGTATGGAGTGGTGTGGGCCTGGAACCAATCCTCCACAGGCACCAAGGGACAACTATTATCTGAATGTCCAGTATATTTTAGCATTTAAAAATTGACATCATCAAGAAATCCTTAACCTGTATTATAAACCCAAGTTCCTGAGGATTTATGATATTTCCCAAGGAAAATATCAACATTTGTCATTAGCTTAAAAGTTTTATTATATTCAGACCAGAAAATGTGAACTGCAAGTTAATAGCTAAATAGGTAACTCCAGGTTTTCAGAAGATAACTTTATTTTTTTTAGGATATAAAAATGCCTTACCATTTTAATTTTCTCTTTTATTTTAGGGCAAAATATACTTACTATACAAAATACACAGAGATAATCCCAGTGGCTCAGGAGGCAGAAGTGGCAGGATCCCAAGTTCAAAGGCTGCTGCAGCAATTTAATAAAGCCCTAAGCTATTTAGTGAGATTCTGTCTCAAAAAAATAAATGAATAAATTAAAAAAAAAAAAAAGGACTGGGGATGTGGCTCACTGGTAAAGTGCCTCTGGGTTCACCTCTTGGTAAAAAAAAAAAAACACACCCAGAAATTGGAGAGAAAAAATAAATATTACTACCAATAATGCCATGATCAAATCTACTTGTAATAATTTATTCTTCCTTCTACTTTTATATCTGTGTACATATATATGCACTTGAACAACATTTTATATTAATCTTGTTTTTTATCATTCATATCATAAGCAATATTTCCACATGAGAACTTCCAAAAAACTATTTTTAATGTAACATCCTATCATAGAGGTATAACCACATTTTTCCAAATGCTTTGTTCTTATAATGCTATATCCTCAAGCACATTAAGACTGTGCAGATTAGATAATGTCATCCCATTCTCACATAAATATCCTTATGACCTAGTATTTTGTTTTACAACATGAACAAGGTAGCTCTGCCTAGACTGGGATTTAAGAACCCATTAATAAGCAATAACCCAGGCAGTACATGATTTTTTCCCTGTACTCATGAGTCACATTCTTGTGTACTTAAAAACATAATCCTTCAACATCTAGGCAAAACATACCTAAGCCAGTGCCAGGCAGTCTTGCCCCAAATTTCTCAGGTGAAACTACCACATCCATATTGAATCTATCAGAATAGATAGAGGGCAGGAGATGTATGTCGGGGTAGGATTTAGGGGTGGGCAGCAGGAGTATCAGAGGATAAGAAAGAATCAGGCCTCTAGGAGGGCAAACAGATAAGCGCTCCAGAGGCTGCCCAGAGCTCAGTCTGGATGAAACATCATACACACCTGTGTGGTAATGAATTATACACACAAATCTCTCCTGAGTCCTGGCTTGCCAAATGTACAGTGTGAGTTTATGTACCAGGCAGCTGCTAGTACCAGGCCCAGAAGTCCAGGAATCTCCACACATAGCCATAATCTCAGAAGAGACATGTCTACATTGTAACCTGACACATCATAGATGTGGCATCCTTGTACAGAAGACCACATGAACACTCTGCATAATTATCCTGGCTATAACTCACACAAATCTTTGTTAAGATAACTTAAAAATGTTTAGAATACATCTAAATCTTGATACCTAATGCTTGCTATCCAAAGATAAATTCCATTATATACAGTCATCAGAATCTTACAAAGATCAATCGCGTGGCATCTTGACATGAGCTTCAATGTTTAAAAAAGTGTGCCTGTATGTGTGCACACATACAGTCCCTTCTTTAACACTGTTTTTGGTTTTTGGGTTTGTTTAGGGTTTTTTTGGCACCGAGGATTGAACTCAGGAGCACTTGACCACTGACCCATCCTCAGTCCCATTTTTGGTGTTTCATTTAGAGACAGGGTCTCACTGAGTTGCTTAGCACCTCACCATTGCTGAGGCTGGCTTTGAACTAGCGATTCTCCTGTCTCAGCTTCCCAAAGTGCTGGGTTATAGGCGTGTGCCATCGTACCCGGATTGTTTTCTTTGTTGTTGTTGTGTGTTTTTTGTTTTGGTACCAGGGATTGAACTCGGGGCACCCAACCACTGAGCCACATGCCCAGCCCTATTTTGTATTTTTTCAAAATTTAAAGACAGGGTCTCACTGAGTTGCTTAAGCCCTTGTTAGGCTGCTAAGGCTGGCTTTGAACTCTTGAACCTCCTGCCTCAGCCTCCTGAGCCACCGGGATTACAGGTGCATGCCATTGAGCTCAACTCACACTGGTTTTTAACTACTAATGTAGTAGACAACCCCCCCCCCCCCATATTTGTGTAAACTAGTCCTTTCCCATTTTTCTATTTAGGCCTCTCATAATCATGTGTGAAATTCCTAGGTCAAACACTCAATATAAATCTCCAAAAGTGAGCAAAATTAACCCTTTCTACTTAGTTGCCTTTTCATAAGTACCACTGTTTCTGAGACACTGCTAAACACTTTTTCATTGAAGCCTAAAAACCTAGTAAGATAAAATTATTAGGCCCTTTCCACTCGTGAGAAATCAGAAGATTTAAAGGGTTAAGTATCTTGCCCAGGGTCATTATTAGGAAGTAGGCAAGGGAAATGAGAGAAGTTCAGAGGAAAGAAGAAAGAGAAAAATTTCTTTTTTTCAGGAAACAATTATTTAATACAAAATGATTATAATATTCCTTTCTGTAAATGTGAATTCCTACTACTTTCTCACTAACTTTTATTTTAAAATTTAAAATGATTCCTTAAAAAGGCCAGCATGGTGGTGCACACCTGCAATTCCAGTGACTCGGAAGGCTGAGGCAGGAGGATCACAAGTTCAAAGTCAGCCTCAGCAACTTAGTGAGACCCTATCTCAAAATAAAAAATTTTTAAAAACTGGGGATGTGGCTCAGTGGTAAAGTGTCCTTGGGTTCAATCCCCAGTACTACTACTACTACTACTACTGCTGCTGCTGCTGCTGCTACTACGACTACTACTACTACTACTACTAACAACAATAACAGTAACAGAGAACAGAATTGAGAAACTTGAGGCAAGGGCTTGTTTAAGATGATCACCTGTCTTTGGGAATATGACTTAGAACCTTCTTACTTTGGATCTTGCCCTGACTACTGAACACTATACAACAGGCTTTGTTTTGTTTTTGTTTTTGGATACCTCAACTCAGATATGTTTTGCAATGTACAGCATCAATGCAAAGACAGCAATGCATTCTGACAACAGGTGCTATATGCAATCAGGTTGAGCTAAAGATTCCACAGATTTAAGATATGTTCCATAAAACAAATTTCAAATGCTATAAAATTACAAATTTAAATAATTAAGATACAAAGTGTTTTTAGCGCTCTTTATCTACTCTGTATGTTCACAATTCCTTCTGAAATCTGCACACGATTTAATTTTAGAAGACTACAAGAGGAGAGGTAATGACAAATGAAAAAAAAGAGAACTGTACAATTCTACATATAATGAAAAGAACATTTCTCCCAGGGTTGATTTTAGAAGAGATCAAAAAAATATCTCTTTGAATTTATCCATCCTGTTGAAGATATAATATCCAAAATTATGTCAAGTCTTAGTTTGTTGTCCAAATTAAAAAACATTTTTAAAATAAGATATGATCTGACTTATTTTGGAAATGCAAGGTTGGTTCAGAATATCTCAAAATTGTTTTCACAACAGTAAGAAATGAAGTGAGATAGAATCTCAGTATAGTTTTAACTTGCATTTTAACTTGTAGTTTTAACTTGCATTTCTCTAATTGCAACATTGTTGAACATTTTTTCATGTATTTGTTGACCATCCTTATTCCTTCTGTGAATTGCCTGTTCGGTTCCTCTGCCCATTTATTGACTGAGCTACTTGGTTTTTTGGTGTTAGGTTTTTTGTATTCTTTAAAACAAAATTAAGGAAATAATAAAAGCTCTACTTTCTCATCAAAATGTACAATTCGTAAATCTGGCAAGATAACTGGTTATTAATGGTACAAAGATATCAGTTGTGATTCATCTCAAGTAAAAATCAGAAAAAAAATCTCCTCACAGATATTATTTGCAGTAACAAAAAGCAATATAGTAACAAGGAATAAATCCAACAAAATTTGTACAATACCTACATAAAAAAGTTATAAAAACTTAATAGAAAGCCACAAGTAAATAAAATATCACATTTGTAACTAGAAACAATACTATAAGGATGACAATTTTCATAAATCCATAATTCTCCCAAATCCACATAAAAGCATTTCTAATCAAAATCTCAAAAGGATTCTTTGGTGAAATAAAAGCAGATCCTAAAATTTACATGGAAAAGCAAAAATTCAAGAACAGTCAAAATGATTATGGAATCAAGCAGGACAACTTGCCCAATCAAACATCAAGATTCAAAATAATACCACAGTAATTACAACAGAACAGTACTTAGATAAAGACAAACTGGCAAATGAAAAGAACACTGTCCAGAAGCAGAATACGCAGCCCAATAAACATACACAGACTATGGAAAGTAGGTAAATGTTAAGGAATCACACTGAAGACTGTAGGGTAAAGGAGGATACTGTTGCATAAATGGGGCCAGGGTAGCTGCTATTCATAAATAAAAAAAATCCCTATCCTACACCATGCATAAAAATCAGTTTCCCATGGGCTAGGTGTGGTGGTACACATCTGTAATCCTAGCTACTTGGGAGGCTCAAGCAGGAGAATCCCAAATTTGAGGCTAGCCTGGGCAATTTAGGCTCTGTCACAAAACAATAAAAAAAAGATGCCGGGATAGATGTAGCTCATTGGTAGAGCACTTGCATAACATGTGGGAGTCTCTGGTTAAATCCTTAGTACACAGGGAGGTAAAAAGTCAGTTTCCTGGCTGGAACTTTAGCTCAGTGGCAGAGCACTTGCTTAGCATGTGTGAGGCATTGGGTTTGATCTTTAGCACCACATAAAAATGAACAGATAAAATAAAGGTATTCTGTCCATCTATAACTACAAAAAAAATTTTTAATTAAAAAAAAAAGTTTCCATGAGATTAAAAACTTATATTTGTAAGGAAAAACTCAAAACTTCTAGAAGGAAATAATAGAATGCTTCTTTTTGATTCCAAGGAAGAGAAGGGCTTAACTTAAAGGATACAAAACCTTAACCACAAATGAAAAGACAGATAAATTTGATCAAAATAACAGCAATAACTTCTGTTTATCAAGAAAGTAAAGAAATTGAGCATATAAGCCACTGAGCTGTAAGAATATACTGGCAGCACATATACAAGAGAAAGAATTAGTATCAGGCTAGGGATGTGGCTCAGTGGTTAAACACAAAGGAAGGAAGGAAGGAAGGAGGGAAGGAGGGAAGGAAGGAAACAAAAGAAAAGAAAAAAGAATCTGTATCTAGTACACTGAAAAACTGCAAAATTCAGTAGAACAAGACAGTGAAATCAATTTTTTTACATGGATCACAGTCATCAGGAGCACTATACCACTGAGCTACACTCCAGCCTTTTTACTGAGACAGGATCTCACTCAGCTACAGAAGCTGGCCTCAAATTTGTGATCCTCCTGGGATTACAGGTATGCGCGCCACTGCACCCAGCTATAAACAGGCATTTTCAAACACACAAAGGCAAATAAACACATTGGGGGGAAGAAAAAAAACCACCTTCAATCTTGATGCTTAACTAACACCATATGAAATATCATTTTATACCCAGTAAGTAAAAATTCAGCTGACAATATCAAGCATTACCATGAAGATGTGTATTTTTTGGTCACCTGATGTATCACATATTGATATAATCACTGTAGAAAACATTTGGCATTCTTATTAACTGAAAACACTGCATACCCTATAATCTAACAATTCTATGCTCAAGTACACATACCAAGAGAATCTCTTAAATCAAGGTGATAAGAAACATCAAAGCAAGTTATAAGCAGCCTTATTTACTGTGGACTTTTTTGTTACAGAAGGGGTAAAATTGTTCCCTGACAATGGACAAACTGGCTTTTGCAGAGCAGTAAAAAGAGCTCCGATTCAGAGCCGGGCGCGGTGGCTCAAGCCTGTAATCCCAGCACTTAGGGAGGCTGAGACAGGAGAATCGTGAGTTCAAAGCCAGCCTCAGCAATGGCAAGGTGCTAAGCAACTCAGTGAGACCCTGTCTCTACATAAAACACAAAATAGGGCTGGGGATGTGGCTCAGTGGTCGAGTGCCCCTGAGTTCAATCCCCAGTACCACAAAAAAAAAAAAAAAAAAAAAAAAGAGCTCCGATTCGGAACAATGAATTCATAAAGTCTCAGAAAACTACCTACAGATTTTTTATAAAGCTCAAAAAACAGTTAAACTGAAATATACATTATTTAGAGAAACTTAATTGTTTTTTAAGTTATAAGAGTGACAAACAGCTGGGCCTGGTGGTGCACACCAAAATCCTAGCAACTTAGGAGGCTGAGGAAGGAGAATTGCAAGTTCAGGGCCATCCTCAGCAACTTAGCGAGGCCCTAAAATGCTGTCTCAAAATAAAAAGCACTGGGGTTTGTAGCTCAGTGATTAAGTGCCTCTGGATTCATTCCCTGCCACCACCACCACCGGCCGGCCCTCTGCAAAAAAAAGAAAAAGAATGATAAACACAAAATTCAAGAGAGCATTTTCCCCCCATGGGGGAGACAACTGTATGGGAAAGGAACAAAATAGCATCCTAGATCTGAATGTTTCATAACCTGCACATGTTGGGTCACATTCTGGGCTGAGGATTGGGAATAGAGTTTGCATTCAAAGGAAAACAAAACATTGGGACTTGGTATTTGCCTTTCCCTTTTCTCTTCCTCCCCCTTTAAACTATTCTCTATGTTGATCAATAGGATGAACTGATGAGGCACAATTAAACAGTGATTTAAGTTAAAATGATTCAGTGAATTTCTAATCTGTCATGTTTATGGTGACAGGAAACAAGTATGGTTTCTACTGCCATTAAACTGATAAGCCTACATACAAAGCACAATGAACCCTACAGTTCTACTTGACTTTCAGGGATCTGCTCCACTTTTTAAATGATGTCTAAATATAGCTGAAGTTTTTAAGATAGACTTTGCCTTTCTCCAAGGTGCTATAATTAGAGCAAAGGCTCTCTTTTCCATCATAATCAGAGCAAGGAGTTGTTTAATTAATTGAAATTCCTGACAGAAACATGCAAAACACACACACACACACACACACATGCACACACACGCACGCCCACACATTCATGTGCTGTTCCTTTTACAAAAAGACCGAGGATCTTTGGTCAGAGCTACAGAGAATACAGGTCAGAGCTAGAGTAATTCCATACAATATGGTCTGAAACTTTAAAAAAAATTATTAGGGGGAAAAAACTATAATGCTAGGAAAGTTAAAATCGTGAAAAGCTTACAAAACACAAATTCCAAATCTTTGCAGACTACCAATGATCAGTTTATGAAGCAGTGCTTACAAAGTTCACTTTCAGTGACACTAGTATAAATAAAGCATGGGTTCTGGAACCAAACTGTCAGGGTTAGTCTTCACAAGTTAACTTCTGTTTTTGTTTGCTCATCTATGAAATGGGGATAACAATACCTACCTAACAGGGTTAGGTTACTAAGAGGATTAAATAAACAAGTATTTTAGCATTTAAAACAGACCCTGACACATAAGTACTCTCTAAGTTGATGTTGTTGTTATTGCAGACCATACCATACCCACATTTTTTCTAAAATGTCTAGTTTTTTTCTTTATAAAATGTAATAAGCAATGAAGACACTGAAAATGCAGAATGCTTTACAGTTTTACTATTTTGTCCAATCTTCTACATACAGATCAGTGGCCAAACACATCACTTCTTTCAGAGCCTATCAATGACTGGTCACTGCACACGTGTTGTTCAGAGGACGTGATGTAGTTGCTATCTCCCAGCAAAAAACTGATGTGGCATTTTACAAAAATACATAACCAAAAGGAGGGATCTGCCAGCAAGGATGGAACGTGTAGCAAAGAAACAAAAGTGGTAACACTGAAAATGAAATTCTATTAGAACATAAATGGGGTTACAGAGGAGGTGGGACAGTGCTGACACTGCTGCCATCAGGGAGGTCAAATGTGCAGCCAGAGGAACTTTGTGAAGGCAAATACATCAACATAAATGAGGGAAGTGGTTATGTGAAGAGGATGAAGATGCCCCAGAGGCAGTTACAACAGTGGGGGCAGGGGGATCTTTATATTAAAAGAACTCTAATGTATTTCATGACATTAAAAGTGCCAAGAGATCGCCGGGTACGGTGGTGCACGCCTGTAATCCCAGCAGCTCAGGAGGCTGAGACAGGAGAATCTCGAGTTCAAAGCCAGCCTCACCAACAGTGAGATGCTAAGCAACTCAGTGAGACCCTGTCTCTACATAAAACACAAAACAGGGCTGGTGATGTGGCTCAGTGGTTGAGTGCCCCTGAGTTCAATCTCTGGTACCAAAAAAAAAAAGTGCAATGGATAAAATGTTAGAAGTGGATCCAAACTTAGAAGAATAACAATTTGGCCAATGCCTAGAAATGATGCTCCCTCCTCACTCGAAGTTATACAACAGGGAAGAATAAAGCAGGCACTGGTCCAACTATTCTTGATAAACTTTTATATAAAGATGCGAGACTCTACATTCTCAATCTTTAAATTACACTATACTAAGTAAATACCAATTTTTTTGCCTATATGCATTTTATTTTTCAGATATGAAAAATGATAATTTAAAAATAAGAAAAATTTTAAAAATCCAACTTAAGAGTTACCTAGTATATGAACTAATTCATTACGATCGGTGATGGTGTATGGTTAACAAACTACCATTGACTTTGAACCACGTACATAGTCTCAACTAATCCTAGCAGGACTGCAAAGGGCATATTGTTATTTCTGCTTTGGTGGTTAAAGTTATCAGAGGTAAGAGGGGATTAATAACTTAAAAGTTACAAAAGTAGAAAATGGTGAAGATGGAATTTTAGCCTCTTTCTGTCTGAGTTTTTTCTACATTTCCCTCTCCTATAAAATGGCCTGGGGGTACATAACAGGTGGGATGTATAAACTTGGCTGACAGATAAAGTCTGATAGTGTCAACGTGGACATCTGAGCAGCACAAAGACCTTTGTCAGTCTGATTAGTTTGGTGTTCAAAATCAAACACATTCAAAAGACAGGAGGACACTGCCCACCTAGTGTAATTCTAATGGAAATAGGTTTGCTGCTGCCTTAAAAGTTGGAATTAGGGGCTGGGGTTATGGCGCAGTGGTAGTGTGCTCACCTGGCATGCGTGAGGCACTGGGTCCGATCCTCAGCACCACATAAAAATAAAAAAATAAAGATATTCTGTCCACCTACAACTAAAAAATAAATGTTTAAAAAAAAAAAGTTGGAATTAACACTCTCTGAAGTGTAGCTTCCCTCAGGCAGCATCTGCGGATTCATATTTTCCAATATACTTCCCTGTTCCGGATGCCCAGTCAAAGCTGGCTTCAGTATGGACGTGCCGATCCACTGATTGCCTTGATTGATTAATTGATACATTGGTGGTTCTAAATACCAGTTTTATTATTTCATCCATTTCCCTAAGCATTACTACTAATAAGGGAGTTTTTACATTTTGACAAAAACTAAAGACCACAGAACAACGTGCACAAAGTGCAGACTACCTTATAAAGAACTCTTAGAACTTAATAGCAAGAACTAATTCAATTTAAACATGGGCAAAAGATTTTTAACAATTTACCAAAGATAAATGAATCACAAGTACTAAAAAAGATCTTTAATATTGTTAATTGTTAGAAGAATATAAATCAAAAACATGTGAGACAGCTTAAAAAAATTTAATGACCATATCAAGTGCTGATGAGGATACAAAGCAATTAAAATTCCCATATGCTTCTGGAAACATGAATCAGTTTAAAAATATTCTGCCAACTTCTTAAAGTGTACACTTGCCATACAACTGTCCTTCTATTTAGGTATTTACCCAAGAAAAATTAAAATATATGTTCATATAAAAAAAAATCCTATGCTCATTCTCATAGCATACTAATGAGACTTAGTTGACTTTCATACTAACAGCCCCAAACTAGAAACAACTCATATGGACCAACTGGTACATCTACACAGTGGAATACTACCCTGCAATAAAACAACCAACTGATCAATACACCCATGGCATGCAGAAATCTCAAAATCATTATGCTGAGGAAAAGAAGCTAGATATATGCAAACTCACCTTATAATGACAGAAAGTAGATAGGTGGTAGTCTGGGGTACAGGAGTAGATAGGGTGGATGGATCTCAAAGGGTCAGAAGGAAACTTTTGGGGGTTGGTGGATGTATTCATTATCTTGATTGTAGCCATGGTTTCATGGGTCATTACCTATACTATCGTTAATCAATTCTATACTTTAAATATGTGTTTGATGTTTGTGAATTAAGACACTGATAAAACTGTTTTAAAAAATGATTCAGCCAGGTGCAGTGGCCCACGCCTGTAATCCCAGCACTTGGGGAGGCTAAGACAGGAGAATTGTGAGTTCAAAGCCAGCCTCAGCAATGGCAAGGCACCAAGCAACTCAGTGAGACCCTATCTCTACATAAAACACAAAATAGGGCTGTGGATGTGGCTCAGTGTTCGCATGCCCCTGAGTTCAATCTCCAGTACCAAAAAAAAAAAAAAAAAAAAGATTCACAGATCTCTTGCACCTAAATCTGCTAAAAATGTGGATTCTCAGGCTTGCCACAACGGACTAAATTCTGGGGGTTAATCCTAAGGAACCTGAATTTTCCAAGAGCCAAGAGACTGTAATACACACTAGTATTCACTCTGTAATCTAGAGAATCTAATATCTAGAGCTCTCTGAAAGTTCTCTCTCCCATCTAAAAGTATATACCTAAAACTTAAGCTAATTAATTTTTCCTATAACACCAGCCCTTATTTAATTAATGTATGACAAGTTATTATTTTATTAATACTTATGCCAACATGGCCCTAAATGAAGTTTCTAAAGCATAAGCATTATAGAAGCCCATAAATTCAAAGCTTTAGAATTTAGACACCCTGACTCTTACATTCATATTTAATTGTGAGATCTGGCCTATGGGTAATCTGTGAAGTAGTTCAATGAAAGAAAAATCCAGCTAATCAAAGAATTTCAAAGCTGAAAATACAGCTTGTTATAAAATCACATTCTATCTCAATTCCACTTCACAAATGAGAAAGATAAAACCCAGAAGGTTAAATTTAGGCAGTCAGTACTAAAATGCAAATCTTTGTTCCACTTTTTTCTGAAATGTTAAGTCTCCTATTTCAACTTTCTTCTTCAAAAAAGGTTTTCTTTCCATTACTTTCCATTTCTCCTAAATAAAGTTCAGTGCTATTTCTCTAGCTCCAGGTTTTACACTCTCATTCCTAACTAGTGCAAGAATCTTTTAAATCATTTAACCTACTTCTAATTCTTCCTCCAATCTATTTCTATCACATAAATACCTGGGTAGCTGATACCAGTCAAGCATTATGAGAGACACTAGTTATATCATCTCCCTACCCTATTTAAAAACTTTGCCTAGGGCTGGGGTTGTGGCTCAGTGGTAGAGCACTTGCCTTGCATTTGTGAGGCACTGGGTTCGATCCTCAGCACCACATACAAAATATACAAATAAATAAAATAAAGGTTTTAAAAAAAAAAAAAACAAACTTTGCCTAGCACACAAAAGTTCCTGGGTTTGTTCCCTACCACAGCGGGACGGGAACTTCTAAGTAACCTGATACTTTTCAGGATACATTCTCAAATCAGCACACTTAGGTAACCCCATTCTGGTTTCAGATTCTACTCCTCACACACATCCTTCTACAATGGTCTAACCAAAACCTCCAACGGCCTAAGCACATTCTGGTCCTGAAATCTGTTCCCTCCATTTGGAAAATAACTCTTTTGGTATATTAGTCATATAACTGAAGGAAGCTAAATTGTTAGAAGGAATGAAACTTGTTTTTCAAATCCTGTGTGTCCTAATTAATGCTCAGTATTTAAGTATGTTACAGCAAAGGGAGACACAGCACAACATAGTTGTATAAAAGGTCCCAGTCTGAATCCTAGTTCTGACAACTGCTACCAATAACTCTGGGTCACACTGCTAGTTAGGTATTAGTTTCCTCGTCTGTAAAGTGAAGTTAATGGTTTTCCTATGGCACCGCTGAAAGGATTAATTAACAATCAGTAAGAATGTATGTTACTAATTACTAAAATGCACAAAGTAAACATTCAATGACTCACAGCAATATACCCATATGTGTGTATGTGTACGTGTGTGTGTTTGGTACCAAGGATTGACCCCAGAGGTGCTTAACCATTGAACCACATCCCCAGCCTTTTTTTTTTTTTTTTTTTTTCATTTTTTATTTTGAGACATGGTCTTGCTAAGTTGCTTAGGGCTAAGTTGCTGAGGCTGTTTTAGCAATATTGATTACACATCTACCCTGTGGCAGTTACCATGCTAACTTCCAAAAGTATAAGATATGAACTCTGATCTTAAAAAAACTTTAGGTATACATCAATACCATTTATCCATCCAGTTTTAGTGGTCCTCACTTCCTACCATTCTCAAAGTCCAAAAGACTGACTGCTGTATTTCCACTACCACTGTACTAATTCAAGCAGATTCCTCCAGTAGCCTATCTCCTTTGGATCTCACAGCTTCAAGGCTAACCTCTTTCCAACTCATCCTCCATAGTATTATTACAATGATCCTTCCAATATAGAAATCCAATCACATCTACACAGCATATAAGAATTAGCATCTTTCCAGCACACTTCAGCAGTAATTATGTCACAGAATATAACAAGGGTCTCAGGCTGACTCAATTAAAAAAAAAAAAAAAGATTCACAAGATTTTCCTTAAATATTTGGTAATGTATTGTTGAAGCAGCTATCCAAGAAATGTTTCAGCTCTATTTTTATTTTAAAAAAACCAACCATGCCTAGCATTACTTTCATTTTTGTACAATACTAGCAACCAGTGGCCAGTACATCAATATAATGGCTACTCAACACAATCTGTGGACCACCATTGTCTTGTTTTTAACTATATGTGCAGTTTCTGGCTCACATATAAGGATATACCAGGTATGTCTTTTTAAGAATCCACACAATATTTCTAATACACAGCCAGGATTATCCAATCCCAGATTAAGAAACATGTTATGGAAATATCAACTCCAAATATGACAACATTGTTGTGTCTACCTAAAGCAGGGGTCTCTGCAAACCCTAACAGACCAACCCTAACCGACCAAACCTAACCTCACACTCTTGTTTTTATTCTGCTACACACTATAAAAATGATTCTTATATTTTTGAAGGGTTGAAAAAAAGAACCATGACCACCAAGTAAAACCCACAAAGTAGACTACCCTAAGAAAGGAAGTTAACATCTGCTCATAAGATTACTAAGAGGCTCAATAAAGAATGAAGAACATATTACATTATCTGGCTCTTTTCCTAGGTCTTATCTGTCATGTTAGGACAACAGGTCCTCAATTAATATCTTTGTGTTTATGAGGGCCCAGTTTATGTCGCACCAGAATGTTACGAAGTTTGTGTTCAACAATTCAACAATCAAGATTACAATCCTTACTATGGTTCTAGCAGGTCTTGAGACACAAAGAAATAAGAAATCTTCATTCCGAGAAAAGTCAATGACTTTCTGTGAAAGTAATACTTGCATATATAAAAAGTAACAAGTCACAATGATAATCTGCAAACACATTATGTAAACATAATGATAACCTGTGTTTACAGATTGTTTTATAGACTACAATTATAATACACAGAGAATATATTCCAAGTGTGGGTTAAAATCTCTCCAGTGGACCCCAGAGAATATTACCTCACTCAGCAAAGTGCTCAGCCCTTGCCCATGACTGATGGTGGTTATCCAGCCTGTTCACAGTCACTGTACCATACTCCTCTGCACTAAGCACCACACCTGACACAGCATAGTCTCCAATGTACACACACTGAATGAGGAAGTAAACATGACAAAAGAAGGATGGAATAAATGCAACTTGTCTACTGTTAGGCCCCAGAAGACTTATTATTCTACTACAAGGATCCATTCAGAAAATTAAGAAGAGATAGCTATATAGTACCAGATAACTGATAAAGTTTTAAAAACCATGTAATTCCTCCTATTAAAAATTAATGTACTGGGCTGGGGTTGTGCCTCAGTGGTAGAGCGCTTGCCTCGCATGTGTGAGGCACTGGGTTCGATTCTCAGCACCACATATAAATAAATGAATAAAATAAAGGTCCATCAACATCTAAAAAATATTTTTAGAAAAAAGTAATGTACTAAGCAGCTTGAAAGGTTGAGGCAAGAGGATCACGAGGTCAAAGCCAGCTTCAGCAACTTAGTGAGACCCTGTCTACAAAAAAAATATAAAATAGGGCTAGGGATGTGGCTAAATGGTTAAATGCCCCTGGGTTCAATTCACGGTAACCCTGTCCTCAAAATTTAACATAATAAAAAAATACTTGGATAAAATATGCTAAAGTGTTCACAATGGCTTTACAGATAATGGTTTTTCCAAGCTGACAAAATAACTCAACTGCAACAATAGGCATAGGTTACCTCTTTGAAGAAATAATATGTATCTAACAAGTCATAATATATTACTGCATGTCTTGGTAGCAATAAAAGTAACAGATTTTTTAAAGACTACCTAAAGTGCTTTATTGCATAATCTAAAAAATCTGCTCAAATTCAACAAAGATCAGTAAAGGACCTCCAATAGGCCTGATGTTATTTGCAAGGCAGAGTAGTACAAAATGCTGAGTAAAGTAAGACCTGCTCTCCAGCCCTTCAGTCTATGAGATGACATGTACACAGATCACTACAATACAGTGTAACTAAATAAAATGCTACACTAGAGTACTGTGGTTAGACTGCCGTGGGAAAACAGATGAGAAGTAATTTAATTATCTCTATAGGAGAGTATCAGAGAAAGCTAGAGAAGTGATGGTGTTTAAGTTTGCCTTGTGTATTTTAAAACCACCGCTGGCACTTAACAAATTCCAAAGATAACTTTTCATATGCTTTAAATTAAGTAAAATAGTTTTTTTAAAGTTTAGTATTAGCATATCCACTGAACTGGAAAAGGAAATATCCTCTCTTTCTCCTTTATATACTATCTATCTGATTGTTAGCAAAGTGATAATTAAATATAAAATCCTTAAGAAAAAGGCTTTAAAAAAAAAAAGAAAGAAAAAGGCTTTGTTTAAACTGAGACTGAGACATAAAGAAATCAACAGAATAGGGCTGGGGTTGTGGCTTAGTGGCAGAGTGCTTGCCTCAAACATATGAGGCACTGGGTTAGATCCTCAGCACCACATAAAAATAGGTAAAACAAAAATATTGTGTCCATCTGTAACTAAAAAATAAAAAATATATATTCAAAAAAAAGGATTCAACAGAACAATGGAGAAGTTTTTTCAGTACCACTAAAAAATACAAAACCACACTAATGTCTTCAACAAACCATCTAATTTGGTGTATATGCTTGAGCCTTAATGTTTGCCCTTCTCTTATTTCTACTAGAGATCTTCAATAACTCCAAATGTTGACTATGCAAGCCTGAACTTAAAAATCCAATGAGATGTTTTCAAAGATGGGCACGTACTATTCTAAAATTACTCTTTAATGATCAGAGAGTTTAATGTGCTAAAGCTTTATGTTTACATCACACAGTCCGATCTACTAAATGTCCTGGGATGAAATGTTTTGTGTTTTTTCTATTATCTCTCTCTTCTTTTTAAAAATGACCTTCTATGGGCTGGAGTTGGGGCTCAGTGGCAGAGCATTTGCCTCGCACATGTGAGGCACTGGGTTTGATCCTCAGCACCACATAAAAAATAAATAAATAAATAAACAAAATAAAGTATATATATTCAAAAAAACAAAAACTAAAAACAAAAAAAAACTTACCTTATATGACTTACTAGTAGCCTCAGATGTCTAGCAGGTTTAATAGGTAAAACGTCAATATATACAAACTATAAAAGTATCACATCATATTGGTTCATTTAGTTTCTCAAGAGTTGAGGATTCTTTCCTCCTAAATTTTAGAGGTTTTACAGAGATAATCAAGTAAAAAACATTCAGTATTTCCAGATCTTGATGTATGATTGTATACGTACTGCCTCATGTTGCCTTTATGTAATAAGAAGTACAGTCCATTTCCTGAAATCATTGTCAACAGGTAATGTTAGGTGCTACATGTTCAAAAGAGCACACTGTCTTTATTCTAAAACACTGATATAAACACAAGAACAGAAAGCAAAAAAATTAAAACTTCTCCAAGCTATGTAGGGAAGAAACTAGGAGTATACTATCTTTATTTCCTAGATTTGAACATCTTAGTTTAAATGATTTTTAATCACCCACAAACAGAATGAACATGCCAATGCTATACACTTCCCCTGCTATGTTACACAGACTTCTGTATCACTGGCAATTTTTACTTACATATTTCAACCTGAAGAAGATAAATAAGCAAGATATAATTTTAAATTAAATTCTGAAGCTATGATTTGTTAACATCCTAGCTGTTTGGCCCTTTGCTCTTCAGATCTTTTGCTGATACTTTTATAAAAATCTGTACATTTCTTAATTCCCTTTCATCTGATCTCTACCAAATATAGAAGTACCTGTATTTTATAAATTTTACTGCAGAGTTTATAACTTTCATTTGCATTTGCAAGCGTTTATTCTATTTAGAACTAGATTTCTTGAAACAAGAAAATATTTTCAACCACTTGAGACTTTCTTTGTTTCTTCAAATTAAGGGGAAAAATATTTTAAAGATGCCAGAAAAAATAAAAATGCATCACAGGTACTCAAACTCTGAATATGGGAGGATGTTGATGATCTATGCTAAATGAGGAACAAAGAGAAAGTATTGATGACTGAAGTTAACACAGCATCAATATTCATTTTCCCAGGTATTTCCAACCTCATTTCTAATGTATCTTTTTCTCAGACATTAACCATGTATTCAAACCACCACCACAACAAACTGAGTGTAGCTCAGTGGTAGAGTGCTTGCCTAACATGAACAATGCCCAGGTTCCAACACCAAAAATGAAAAAAAAAATTGCACCCATTAATTGTTACCTTTGCATTCCAAATTAGAAAATGATTGCTAATGTTGACTAAATCAGTTTTTCAGGATTTAAGATCTATGATAATAGGTCATTCGCTTTTCTCTACTATATTACAAAAACTAAAACATTAACATCAACACATTTTGTGCCATACCTTTTTTTGGGGGGAGGAGGGAGTACCATGGATTGAATTCAGGGGCACTCACCCACTGAGACGCACCCACAGCCCTATTTTGTATTTTATTTAGAGACAGGATCTAACTGAGTTGCTTAGCGCCTTGCTTTTGCTGAGACTGGCTTTGAAATCAGTATCCTCCTGTCTCAGCCTCCCAGCCACTGGGATTACAGGGGTGCACCACCACACCCAGCTATAACTTCTTGATAATAACTGATAGCTACTGCTCAGATATACATCAACATTACAGCCCTTTTTAAAGTGCCTGCTCTCCCCCAAGCTACTGGGTGGAAAGTTGGGGGAAACTATGTGATCAAAAAATGTTACCACATGGAGACCTTTTACAACAGAGATCTGGCAGATACATCTTGAGGATTAAACTTAGTTATCACCAAAAATGTAACAGACGTGTAAGCCTCCTCATGAGACACATATGAAATAGTCAACACTAACTTGTGTGGTACACTCACCAAGTATGTATAATCTGCCTTATTTTTGAAGAACCATTTATAAACCAAGTCCAGATTATAAAATACTCTACAAAACAACTTGCTTGGATGGGAAGGAGCAGGTGTGAGAAAAAAGGAAAAGGAGTCCAGTTGTGCATGTTAAATTTGAAAGAACGATTGAGCCATCAAACAGAAGATGTTGAGAAGGTGATGGACACAGAAATATGGAGTTCAGAAAAGAAGTCAGACCACAAACATGAGCAGTCCAAAGACCAAGCAGTCCAATGTCATTGTCAATCATTTTCCAGGTATCCCTAACACAGCAGTCTAAAGACCAGGGATACCTGGAAAATGATTCACAGTGACAGCAGCAGAAAGTGCTCTAAGCAGATATTACAGCAATATAACCTGATCTGTACTTTCTTGCTGCTCAGCCTCCTTTGGTTACTGCTCATTTTGTGCACCTGGATTCCTAGTCGCTCCACCAATTCTGTGAGCTACCTGCAATCACCCCATAAATTCCTATTTCATTCAAATCACCCAGTTTCTGTTACTTGCACCAAGGACTCTTAAAAGAATTATAAAGAATATTCCCCGAGGCCCTATGTTTTGATTCCCAGCAACACGCATGAATATTCTTTGTCTTAGAAAGTTAGTTGGAATTTCCTTTCTAATTTAAAGTCATTTCTACAATTAAGAAAAGCTTAACTATGTTACAAGTGTAACTCTGAAGTACAGACTTAATAAAGATATTAGATATTAAAGATGGTATAAATCGGTTTTTGAGACATCTACGTAGTAACTACATTACTTAAAAAGAAAAAAAAAACTTGAAGTTTCAAAGTATAAAGTTTGAGTATGAAATAAATATAATATCCAGCCAGGTGTGGTTGTGCACACCTGTAATCCCAGCAGCTCAGGAGGCTGAGACAGGAGACGAGTTCAAAGGCAGCCTCAGCAATGGTGAGGTACTAAGCAACTCAGTGAGACCCTGTCTCTAAATAAAACACAAAATAGGGCTGGGGATGTGGCTCCGTGGTTGAGTGGCCTGGAGTTCAATCTCCGGTACCAAAACAAACAGACAAACAAATAAATAAAATATCCAAGGAAAAAAAGACAAAACACCAGAGTCACTTTTTAAGTATTGGCAAATAAAGAACAACTTTCCAGGACAAGAACAAAGATGCACATTTTAAGAATATAAGAATGATAGTGTTTTTTACAGTGTTCTCTCTGCAACAAAATGATTCCTTTTGGGGTTGGAGGTGTAGCTAAGTGGTTCAGTGCTTGCCTACCATGTGTGAGGCACTGGGTTAGATCCTCAGCACCACATAAAAATAAATAAATAAAATAAAGGTGTTGTGTCCATCTACAACTTAAAAAAAAAAAAAGATTGAAATGCTTCCTTATTTCATCCATTTCAAATTACTCCAAGAATAATGAAAGATTCTCCATCTGAGCTCACCTTTCCTTTAATTTCCTAATTCATATGCTTCCTTGTGCATATCAGTAAAACTACTTTTCATTCTTTCTGAATATCTTCCATATTTCAAATCAAAAATGGAATTTATGACAACACTAAAAACCAACATTTCTTCTACCCTTGGTAGCATACCCCATATTCATATCAAATGCTCTACCTCTATTTAGTAATGAAATGAATTCTCAAAATTTAGTTTGCTTTTACCATATCAATGCTAATAAGGAGCTGATCTAGCTCCAGAACAATCTGTCTGTTCAAAAGTCAATGCCATTTTTATACACAACAAAATGCCTCAATGAGCACATTCTTCTTGAAAATACTCATTTTCATTCATACTTTTCTTATTAGAAAGCATTAATTTCCAGGATATACAAAGAACTCAGAAAGCTTAACACCAAACAACAACAACAACAAAACAAAGAACTAAATCAATAAATGGGCAAAGGAACTAAACAAGACACTCATCAAAACGAAGCCAGGCGCGGTGGTGCACACCTGTAACCCTGGCATTTTGGGAGGCTGGGGCAGGAGAACAGCAAGTTCAAAGCCAGTCTCAGCAACAACGAGGCTCTAAGCAACTCAGTGAGACTGTCTCTAAATAAAACACAAAACAGGGCTGGGGATGTAGTTCTGTGGTGGAGTACCCCTGAGATCAATGGCCAGTACCAAAAAAACAACAACAAATGATCAACAAATATATGAAAAATGTTCAACATCTCTAGCGAATTAAAACTATATTGACATTTCACCTCACTTCAACCAGAATAACAATTATCAAGAATACAAGTAACAATAAATTCCAGGGAGGATGTGGGGAAAAAGATACACTCATACACTGTTGGAGGGACTGCAAATTAGCACAACCACTCTGGAAAACAGTATGGAGATTCCTCAAAACACTAGAAATGGAATTACCGTTTGACTCAGTTATCCCACTCCTCAGTATATATCCAAAGTGGTTAAAGTCAACATACTACAGTGACACAACCACATCAATGTTTATAGCAGCATAATTCACAATAGCTAAGCTATGGAACCAAGATGCCCATCAACAGATGAATGGATAAAGAAAATGTGATATACAAACACAATGGAATATTATTCAGCCATGAAGAATAACAACTATGACATTCACCAGTAAATGGATGGATCTGGAGACTATCATGCTAAGAGAAATAAGTCAATCTCAAAACCCAAAGGTCGAATGTTCTCTCTGATATGTGGATGCTAACCCACAAGGTGGCGGGGGTGGGGAATAGATAGAAGTTCAGTGGATTAGACAAAGAGGAATGAAGGGAAAGGAGGGAAGATAGGAATCGGAAAGACAACAGAATGAATCTGACATAACTTTCGTATGTACATATATGAATGCACCACAGTGAATCTCAAATTGTGTACATCTGTACGACTGGGATCCTAACTAAAATAAAACATATTCCATGCTTATATAAATATATTGAAATAGATTCTACTGTCATGTATGACTTTAAAAAAATCAAACTCAGCCGGGCGCAGTGGCTCAAGCCTGTAATCCCAGCACTTAGGGAGGCTGAGACAGGAGAATCGCGAGTTCAAAGCCAGCCTCAGCAACGGCAAGGGGCTAAGCAACTCAGTGAGACCCTGTCTCTACATAAAACACAAAATAGGGCTGGGGATGTGGCTCAGTGGTTGAGTGCCCCTGAGTTCAATCCCCAGTACCAAAAAAAAAAAAAA
>CM053400.1:172003221-172032717 GCA_028644305.1 Xerus rutilus
TCAAACTCTTGCAAAGGCTAAAAAACAAATATTTTTCTTATTGGAAAAACAACTGTAACCATTACACTGAACAAGCAGAGCCTTTTTGTCCACCACTGTCCCTTAATGTTACTCTGTGGCAAGTTATTGTCCCTGAACTTTTATTTAGGCAATCCCCATGACTCTGGTCACTTTCAAGGAAAAGTAACAACTGTGAGTTTAGAAACTTTGATAGATCATTAATATATCATCAAAAATTTCATTCAAGGTCACGGCTTTGCCTACAGCAAGCTGGTCCTACACAATTCAAGAGAACTGTGCCTTCACCCATCCCCTTCCACCCTGCTAGTTCTGGTGGGGCAATTAAGTATCATTGGAGGCCACAGGCACTCTCAAGACTGAAAAAATAAATGTTCAAAGCTGATTCCATCAAAGAATCTTTTCAACACTTCCTTAGAAGTTCTTATTCATCCCAGCCCTGGGGATCTCTCATTCCAATTCTCATGCAAGACAAGGCATCTCCTCTGGAAATCCAGCACCCACCCTCATCCCCATTCTAGCCCCACCTCCATCCCATTCTTATGGGCTTATCTCACAAATGGTACTCACCTGGTCCACTGGAAACACACTCCTTGCCCCCTCAAATTGGAGGAGGAATGGCAGTCACCAACACAGCAAGCTTACTTTGCTATGCTGCAAAAAGTATTTTTTGATGAATGATCTATCAGTTTCTAAACTCACAACTGTTACTCTTTCATCCTTTAAAACTTTCAGACACGAGTTAGACAAAAATCTACTGTGTTCCCCAAACTGCAGGAGTTTCATATTAAGTTCCCCAAGTAGTAACCATCAACCCCCTTCTATCTTTACTTAAGAGGAACATTCCTCATTCCCCGTCCCTCCCACAGAGGAGGGTAGAGGAGAGACTGCTAGTACACCACAACTGGGTCCAAACGCTGTCAATCTTCAACAACTCAGGTCAAAAACTTTGCAAAATTCCAACTTTTTGAATGCTTTTATATCAACAGATGTGCAGGTATTAGAGGTCACAAGATCTAGTTTCTAGCTCTTTAACAAGGCCTGAATGGTGTCTTAGAATTCATTTCAGAAATGTGCATTTGTTGACTTATGGCCAAACACAGAATAAAAGTTCCATTTTTACATTCTTATATAATATATTTTGTATTTCCTGAATTTTCCATAAAAAACAGGAAAATAAAAATCCATATCCAGCCAGAGTTAACCACTGTTAATGCTTCATTTTGTATAAATCTGTCATCTGAAAAATTTCTCATTTTAACTTTTTTAAAAGCCTTATACAAAAATACTTCATTTATGATTCCATTGGGCAATCCAGTTTCCCACATAACTTAAGTATGCCTTTTTCAAACACCATATTTCTACCAAATCAGGGTGATGGTGGTCTTTCTAAAACCTGTCCCAAAATCTGTCTCATTTTACCATTCTCTAAACCTCCCTAAACCCCAAACTTTTCATGGTTCCCCACTGCTGGAGGTTAAACTTCAATCTTTTTAAAACTAAGCATAACCTGCACAGTCTCTTACAGCTATTACATCTCTAAATGTGATTTTCAACCATGTATTCATCATAGAAAATCCTACTACAGAGGCTGAGACAGGAGAATCACGAGTTCAAAGCCAGCCTCAGCAATGGCAAGGCACTAAGCAACTCAGTGAGACCCTGTCTCTACATACAACACAGAACAGGGCTGGGGATGTGGCTCACTGGTCAAGTACCCCTGAATTCAATCTCCAGTACCAAAAAAAAAAAAAAAAAAAATCCTACTACAAGAAAAATGTGAATGTCAGGGTAGTTTCTGATAACAGGATTTGACCTAAACTGGTTGATGAGCAATCCAGTCAGAATTCAGCCCCAGTTGCACCATGGCTGCTGAAAGGTTCTCATGCTTCCTGAAGGGTTACAGGATGAATTCACAAAGTAAAAAAAAGCAAAAGTTGTTCCTTTATTAGCAGGGTAAAACTAAGCTTGTAGCAGGGATTAGTTCTCAGTATTGCAAACAAAATTCAGCATCACCACACGTATATTTTCTGGCTTCACATTCAGTCACCAACTGCCAAAAAGTTAATCTAAATACTCTAGGGCAGATTTATGAAAATTTTAAATGTTTAAAACTGGACTTGGGGATTTTGGTAACAGTTTCACACGACTTGCTATTCATTCACAGAACATACATTTAAAAATGTTTTTAAAAGATGTTTTCCAAAGATGAAAGGAGAAGTAAATTCCATTTAAACATGCTACCAAGAAAAAGGCATTCATAGCTTAGTCCAAAGAGTCTTGTCTCAGAAGTTTATGTCAGTAAAATGCAGAGAATTACAAAAGTGCCTAAAGAAAGAAAAATAATCAGTTCTCTCTTAAAGCTGACAATAAGTGTATTCACTGAAAAAGTACACAAGAACAATGAGTGTGGGCAAATACTGATGCGTCTTTATGTACAAATGCAGAGAGTGTGTGTGTGTGTGTGTGTGTGTGTGTTTTCACATAACATGAATATATGAGTAAAGATGCCTGGAAAGATGGTCATCAAGTGACTAGTACCTAGACGGTGATTTCTGCTTTCCTATAATATTTCTATTTTATTGATATTAGCATATACTTTTATAAGAAATTACTTTGATTACTAAAATATGATTTGGAAAGTTAGAACAATTAAGTCTGGCATAGTGGCACACTACTATAATTCCGGCAACTCAAGAGGCTGAGGCAGGAGGATCACAAGTTCAAAGCCAGCCTCAACAACTCAGTGAGGCCCTAAGCAACTTGGTGAGATCCTGTCTCAATATAAAAAATGAAAAGGGATAGAGATGTATCTCAGTGGTTAAGTACCCCTGGGTTCAATCCCTGGTTACCTCCCCGCCAAAAGGTTACGATCATTAAGCCATGTCATAGTAGCAAAAGGAGAGACCTTGATAAATGAAACAAACATTGAAGTCCATAAATAAACCCATTCATCTGCAATCAACTGTCAACAAGGATGTTAAGGCAATTCAACAAAGGACAGTCTTTTCAAAAAACGGTACTGATACAACTAGATATCTAATGTAAAAGGTTGAACTTAAAAACTTACCTCAATACCATAAGCTAACTAAAAATGGACCATCACCCTAAAAACAAAACTTTTAGAAGAAAACACAGGAATAAATCTCATTCCTGTGGTTGCCTACTTCTAGTAGGCAAAGATTTCTCAGATATGACACTGAAAGCACCATTCTTAAAATAAATAGACTGGAGTCCACCAAAATTCAAACCCTTACACCTCAGAAAACATCATTAAGATTAAAAAGGGCTGGGAATGCAGCTCAGTGATAGAATGCCTGCCTAGCATGCTTGAGGCCCTGGGTTCAATCCCCAGCATAACAAAATAAATATATAAATAAATAGATAGATAATAAAAAGATAAGCCACAGAAAGAGAAAAATATTTGCAAACAATATAATAGAGGGCTTGGATCCAACTCATACAACACAATAAGATGAACAGCACAAATATAAAGTATACCTCATGAAATTGTTTTTTAAAAAACAATTTAAAAAGTTACTATATAACTATGTTTATTGAAGGAAGTACTGGGTTTTTCTAGATGCCAAAGCCAAAAATCAACGATATAACTACTTAAAGTGAAAATATCCATTTAAATGGCATACCAAAATCATAAACATATCATTTATTTCTACTATCAGAACTACACATCTTTACTTTTGACTTTTTAGCAGAGAAATTTTAAATACATCTTTTTAACATGATTAACCACTAGCCTCAGATCTCTACCAAGAAAGACTAAAAGAATCACCTGCTTCTTTTATATTATGTCCTCTAGCTACACAAGATCTTAATATGAATTTATACAGAGACAATAATATACTCAGATATGTATATTGCACATATGTATACTCCTATACTAGAGACTAAAAAAAGAACTACCCAAACCTACTCTAGAGCCTTCTCTGGATAGAAATCCAGAAAGGTCACATTAGAAGAGGTTAATGGCAAATGGTGAGTGAATCCTTTCCGGCAGTCCACTATTTTCAAATAACTCATGAAAAAATGACCTACATACAGTTTCCATTTTATAGATGATGAGGATAAAGAACATATATAAAGATTAAATACAGAAATTAGCTACAAGACTTGATGAGCAATGGAACCTTGATGGGGGAAAAACTTACAGAATCAACTGAGAGAATTTGCTTAACTCTTCTTTACGACTCAGGACAGTTTCCTGCAATACTGGAAATCAGTTATACAAAAACCAAACCAAACCAAACCTGTTTGCTCATCTCTTATTTATAGGACCCAAATATCCAAGGAGAGATATGAGAGACAGGAGACAGTGACAGGACTTCACAAAAATCTCCTCAATCAGGAAGAATGTTGAAGTGTTTAAGTTTCTTTTAAAAATTATTTAAATAGAGTTGGAGATGTAGCTCAGAGGCAGGGCACTTGCCTAGCCTGTGTGAGGCCCTGGGTTCAATCTCAGCACCAAAAAAAAAAAAAAAAATCATCATCTAAATGCACAGGCTATCTCCTTACCGAAACAAGGCAAATTGAAATTGGTTTTAAGAAAATTAATTTCACTAAAAATCCATGATAATTAAACAACATGCACTATTTTTAAAAGTTGATTAAAAAGAACATTGATAATCAACTACAATAAAATTCTTAAAAGACAAATATTTTACATGTTAATAGAATACTAAGGAGGATCAGCACCACATACCAAAGACAGAATACTGGCCAGTTGTCACTATCACACATACCACAGTGAACTTTGGCACACCCATTTCAAAGGTTTGCCAACCCCAGGCTACGTATTTTGAATACTACTTCAACAAACTGTTCTATAAATAAAAGGAAAAGCTGTAATTTAACTACATTCTCATTTTAAAATAGGAAGTCTTTCTTATCAAGAAGACATTTCCAAAATGCTTCAGTTCTTGATTCTCAGGCACCTTCCCGCCCCTCTTTTCCTTTTTTTTTTTTTGTACTGGAGATTGACCTCAGGGCACACACTGAGCCACATCCCCAGCCCTATTTTGTGTTTTATGTAGAGACAGGGTCTCACTGAGTTGCTTAGTGCCTCGCCCTTGCTGAGGCTGGCTTTGAACTCGCGATTCTCCTGTCTCAGCCTCCCTAAGTGCTGGGATCACAGGCTTGCGCCACTGCGCCCGGCTCGCCCCTCTTTTCTTGGTACATTGTAATTACATACAACAGTGGGATCTGTTATTATATATTTGTACGTACACACTCAGGCACCTTTTACTAGCAATTTACAAGTGGCTCCACCAGAGCTAGATTAGTTTACATTTCCAAGTCTCTTAATTCATGCATACTTTGACCCAAATGAGTGGAATCAATGAGGTTCACTTCCACGTACTTGTGAAAACAACTTGTTAAATATGCTTATGAAATATCAGAAAAACATTATGTACTATTTAACACAAAAAAATTCAAATGTAATTAGTAATCATCAGGAAGTTAGCCTTCCAAATAGTTTTAAAAGGCTTGTTTACAGAAAATAACCGGGAGACTGAATTTATAAAATGCTACTAGGTGGAGCTAGAAGGAAGAAGAGAGAGAGAAGAAAGAGAAAGAAAAGGAAACCAGATAGGAAGTGAGGAGAGGAAGAGGGGAAGGAGGAAGGGACAAAGGATGGAGGGAAAGAGGTAAGGACGGCCAACTGCACATTTAAACTTCCCCTTCCCATTAGGCTCGCTCTCTTACACTCCAAATCAGCACTGCTCCCTTTGTGCTTAGCTGGGTGCGGTGGTGTATACCAGTAATGCCCACTTTTCAGGAGACTGAGACACTTTGAGGCCAGCCTGGGCAACTTGTTTCAAAATAAAATAAAAAGGAGTTCAATGCAGCACAACCTTTGCCTATCATGTTTAAGTGTGAGGCCCTGAGTTCAATACCCAGTATAGGGGAGTGCATGGGGGTGTGGGGGGCCTGAATGTGTCATTTTTTTTTTAAGTAAATGTTATTAACAGTTGCAAATTTACCTTAGAAAAAAATAATCTCAGAATTCTATAAAGGTCACTATATGTAGATTTCTACCAAAAAAAAAAAAAAGGAAATAAATAGCACCAATAATGTGTACTATATCCTTACTACATGCCAGTAATCTTTCTTGAAGTCATATTTATTGAGGGATAACTTACATATGTGGGGAAGTAATTCTCTATAGGTCTCTCTTTTGTATGTGTTGCAAGGAAAGGTACCAAATGCTTTTTGCTCTGTTTTATCTTTTCCAGGATGTCTGTTCCAGTGAACAGCCTTGAAAAATAAAGGCAGTGTCTTCTTCCAGAGCAAAGGACAGGCATGCTTACAGTTCATTATAAAAGATTTGGTTCTCTAATCTCAGAACTTCTCTTCAGTAACAAAGCCCACCAGTGGGTATGCAAACACTACCTGGCCCTTTTCATGACATCCTACAGATCGAGACTCTACACAAATGCTGATACTCTAGCTACTGCTATTACAAAGAATAAAAAACTGTTCTCTAACTCTAGTTCAAGAATCTTATGTCTTCTACCAGCATCCATGAAAATATGAAAGGGTAATTATTAGCTTGCAATAGAATAAAATCTCAAATTATCATAGTTCTTACCAATTTTGGCATCAAGGATAGGATGCTCACAGAGCCACGACTTTAAAATATCAACGCACTGTGGACTGAGTTCTGAGCAATGAGACAACATCTTGGGATCTGAGAGTGATCCTAGTGGCGGTGTGTTAGGGAGACATACACTACCTACCTGTTCATAAACAGGATCTGAATTAATGTTTAGAAACTGAGCAGTAAGAGAAGTAAAACTGAAACTGGCAACCCAAATGGTGGCTTGGCTGTTCATTCTCTTCTGGGCTTGAGGAGGAAGGGATGAATCCACAATGGGCACATCCTCATGGCCTAGGTAAAAAGCAACTGGACTGTAAAGTCAAGAAATCCCCCAAGCAAAATAAAAGGTATAAGCAGTGTTATCCTCACTGCCAATTATAGAGCTTCTAGTGAACCGAAGGCATTAGAAATTTCTTTGGTTGAACTGAAAGGGAATGACAAGGTGAATGCAAGGCCTTGCTTACTGGCAGCTGATCTTTCCCTCCACATCCCCTGACTTCTTTCTGCTTCCAATTCCTCAGTTCAATGTACTATTATTATCTCTATACCTTAATTTGTAGCAGGAACTGATATGTTATATGCTTGTACCTCCCTGTCCTATAAATGCCAGAGAGGTTCTTCCAATCAGGAAGGGGTGTGTGTAGTGCTAATTTGGGACTCCACAACCCTAATGTCCATTTTAAGCTACCTGTCTTTAGTGACTCATGATTTTACTGAGTACAGCATCCAGCAAAGGGAAGCAGTCTCCACCTGGAGGTAACCCTTAGGGTTTTAGTCTCTGCCTCCCTGACATGGGTATCAGGTATAAACCGTTTGAAAAGTAGCTATTAGCTTGCTTCTGGGCTCTGTGGAAATTGAATGCTTGACTCATGGAGGTCTCATGAGTCTCTAGCCTGATATTCCTATTTTGGGGTGGATCAGCTCATAATCAATGGCTAATAATGTAGTAAGTTAAGGTGAACCGCTTATTTGAAAACATATTTTAGCTTCCACCCACACAGCAGCATCTCAACCTTACATGAAAAAGTGATGTCCAGCTCTTTGGGTGAAACTTTACCCACATCCAGTAAATCATCAAATCTTATTTAACACCATTCCCTTTTTATCAAAAGTATAGATCACTATCAATTCTTTCCTGAACTCTGAAAACTGCCCCTTAACTTTCTTCCTGTATCCAATCTTATTTCACCTTAATCAATTCTCTAAAAGCAATCTTTCAAAAAGAGTTACTTTGCTCTCTGCTATTAAAATCATAGAATGATTTCCCCATTGCCTTCAGTCCAAACTGAACTGAATGTGTTAACATGACTCATGCATACAACCCTAAGGTTTACATCTTTAATTTCATCTTTCCCATTCCACATTACATCCTTTACATTCCACATTATAAACAGAGTCAGTATCAGTTTCTAACATGATCTCTCATCTTAAGGTTTTTGGTCTTCCTACTTCCATTCATTCTCCCTTTTGCTGGATTGGCCAGTCCACTACAAAAGTCTTAGTTTAGGTGGCATTTAGTACAAAGTCGAAGAGGGTTATCTTGACTCCTCAGCAGTGGGTATACATGTAACACATTCTCGCTGCAACTGCAGCGTCTACTTTTCTC
Source organism: Xerus rutilus (assembly GCA_028644305.1). Taxonomy (NCBI): domain Eukaryota; kingdom Metazoa; phylum Chordata; class Mammalia; order Rodentia; family Sciuridae; genus Xerus; species Xerus rutilus. The sequence continues at coordinate 172,011,465 of CM053400.1, forward strand.
TATCTTCTACTCTAAGGAGGGACCACAAATGTTTTATTCACTATAATATGTTGCTCAATAACTATCTGGGTAAATAATGAAAATCTATATACCAAATATTGTGCCAGGTATCAAGGAAATTATATCTTCCTGCCTTCCCTATTTTGTTGCATAGAAATTAACACAAACATTCCACAACAATGTCTAAGGCATGAAACACAGTGTTATTCCCATTTTATAATCTGAATATCTTCATGTTATCAATTAAATATGTTTTTGCCCATACATATGGTAATAAAATTTAACAATGAGAAGAATCTCTAAGAGTGTAAGTCAACAAACTACCAAAGTCTTCTAAGGGAACTAGTGGTGTAGCTCAGTGGTAGAATATATGCCTAATTTGTACAAGGCCATGGGCTGAATTCTGCACGTGCACATATCTCTTTTCCTTTTTTTTTTTTTTTTTTTTGGTACTGGGGATTGAACTCAGGAGTACTCCACCACTGAGCCATGTCCCCAGCCCTATTTTGTGTTATTGTATAGAGACAGGGTCTCACTGAGTTGCTTAGTGCTTTATCATTGCTGAGGCTGACTCTGAACTTGTGATCTTCTGTCTCAGCCTCCCAAAGTGCTAGGATTACAGGCGTGCACCACTGTGCCTGGCACACACACATCTCTTTCAAGACCTAGTAAATCCCAGATTTAATTTAAATTTTAGTGCATTCAATTCTCTACTACCATGAGAATAGAGATATGGCATAAATAACCCATGAATAACAGAATCTGGGAAAGTCATAAATTTTTTCTTAGTAATATTTTCTAAAAATATTTGACCTAAACTGGTATTCAGTATAATGTGGATTACCTCAAAGTATGATAAACAATGTATATATTTAAAGAATCAAAATTCTAAGAATGATTTCCTTGTTTTGAAAGTTTTACAAATGTCACTCATTTGCATTCCATTTATTTGTATGAGTGGAAAAGTGGTAAAGCTATGGCTGGTGAGTAGGAAATCATAATCCTGTAAATGCTCACAGGAACAGTACAGAACAAGGGAACATGATCTCTCCTGTGTGGTAGCTGAAAGTTTTAAGATTTTCTATTTTGAATATACCCGCCAAATAATATAAAATATACAGCTTCAAATTAGTATGTTGAAATGGAACTTTCATAAAGATTATCAGTCATACAGGACTGGGTTCAAATGCCAATCTTTTACATCCCACTTAGAAGTGTACTTGGAAAAATTATCTAAGTTCTCGGACCCATACTTTCCTAAAGTTAACTGGAAAATAACTAGAAATTAACCTATATCTTGTAAGGATATCATAAAACCTGCCTACATGTATCAGCAATCTGGGGTATAGTTAAGTGTTCAATATTTCATCGCAATAATTAACAGGGAACAGCCCTATCACTTATTAGATGCTACTTGTTTTCTCAGATATCTGACTGGAATACTAATGCCTACTTAACAGGGTTGTTGTAAAGATTATGCCATGTCTTAGAACACTGGCTGGCTAGCAGTGGACAACATGCAAGTGTTATTATTAATACTGTCATCAGCACCACCTCTGAAACAGTAAATTACCATTGCATTATTGGATTACACCTTCCATTTCTGCTGTATGAAAAAAATTCTTTGGAAAAAAGCTGATTTAGAGAAGTGATCATAAATACAGGATGAGTTCACACATCCAAGAGTTTTTATGCTGACTTTTAGAAACTTTAAATGCACAAAAAATTCTCTGATTTGACTACTGTTCACGAATGGTGACAAGATGCACATATTGAATACCCGTTCTAGGGAAACAAACCCATCCTATGAACTAAACAGTAACACCAAATGGTGTGTTTACTGTACTTTCTCCCCTAAAAAAAAAATCACAAAATAAGATGGGCGCAGTGGCACACATCTGCAATCCCAGCACTTAGGGAGGCTGAGACAGGAGAATCGCGAGTTCAAAGCCAGCCTCAGCAATGGTGAGGTGCTAAGCAACTCAGTGAGACCCTGTCTCTACATAAAACACAAAATAGGTCTGGGGATGTGGCTCAGTGGTCAAGCGTCCTTGAGTTCAATCAAGGACAAAAACACCTCACAAAATAACTTACACAGCCCAATACGGGCAATTTTCAAAATACGCAAAATACTTTAGAAAACTGAAGCTCAAAGCAATCAACATCTTTCTCTGTTAACTTTTGCCTCAAAATTACAAAATGCTGTCCTAGTCCAAGACTCTTGGACCTTGTCATTCATTCAACAGTTCAATAACAAGAGTACCTACTATGCACCAGGCAGAAACGGTCCTAAAGTCTGATGTAGGAACAGAAAAGGAGAAACCAAAAATAGGCATGCCCTCAACAACATAATTAAACATTTTCATATATTATAGTCTTGTTTTCATTAAACAGTGAAAGAAAATATTATAGGTTCTTACATTTTGAATGCACTAATAGTTAATAAGAGGCAGGTAACCTCATCAGTGACAAGCCAGTGTTTTCCTCAAGGAGAAATAATAACCAACTGTTATTTATTAGGTAAAGATAAATGACCATGTCAAATAATCTCAAGAACGGTACCATAACATAGCATTTTAAACTCATTTATTTTTAGAAAGTCCAGAGAAATTAACTTTAAGTCATAAAGTTAAATATCACCTGTAATATATCAAAAATAGACTGCCCTCACTCAGCTTTACTCAACAGTTGCTGGCACAAGAATCAACTCACTAAGCACATCTCCCTTTGATCAATCAATCACTTTCTTAGGAAAGAAAAATCTAGCCTCTACCCAATTACAGAGAATCTAGAATTTATACTATATATCCAACATTTTACAAAATAAGAGTTTCCTTGACAGCCGGGCACAGCGGCACACGCCTGTAATCCCAGCACTTTGGGAGGCTGAGACAGGAGAATCTTAAGTACAAAGCCAGCCCTAGCAATGGTGAGGAGCTAAGCAACTCAGTGAGACCCTGTCTCTAAATAAAACACAAAATAGGGCTGGTGATGTGGCTCAGTGGTCGAGTACCCCTGAGTTCAATCTCTAGTACCAAAAAAAAAAGTTTCCTTAAAGGCAGCTACACCACTATTAAAAAGTTTTAATTTTTTTTAATTACCTAGGGGCTGGGATTGTAGCTTACTGATACAGTGCTTGCCTCACATGTGTGGTGAGGCACTGGGTTCGATCCTCAGTATCACATAAAAATAAATATATTGTGTTTACCTACAACTAAAAAAAAATTTCTTAAAAATTTACCTAAAATCTCTCTGTCCTCTCCCCGCCCACACAAAAAAACAAAGTAATCTGCAACACCAGGGGTTGATTTCCAGTATTTCCGTATTCTAGGCAAGCACTCTACATCTAAGGCACAACCCCACTCTTTATTTTGTGACAGGGTCCCACCAAATTGCCCAGACCAGCCTCCAACTTAAGATCCTCCTGCCTCAGCTTCCTGAGCAGCTGGGACTACAGGCATGCACCACTGTGCTGATCACAAAAAAATGCAATCCTGACCTAGTTAAGAAATCTTCAGTTTAAAGCATGTATCCAAAACCTAAACGGAAACAAATGGCCCATGCCCTTTTAAAACCTAGCTCCCAAGAAAAGAGGGCTGTTAGAAAATGCTGCTATTGGGGCTGGGATGTGGCTCAGTGGTAGAGCGCTTGCCTTGCATGCCTGAGGCACTGGGTTCGATCCTCAGCACCACATACAAATAAATCAATAAAGATATTGTTTCCACCTACAACTAAAAAAAAATATTAAAAAAAAAAAAAAAAAAAGAAAATGCTGCTATTAATATTGATGGCAATAGCATCATCAAACTGACATATAGGTAGGTGTGTTAGGTCTAAAAATCTCCCTTGGCATTTGTTATTACGGACAATGAAAGTGGGGGGTGCTGTCATTTCATTTTATGAACATTGATTAGGCAGTTTCAGTTAACTGCAACACTTTACAAATAGTCTATCAAATAGGCTCTAATTTATCAAGTCATTCTAGACACAAAGTTTCTATTTCTATTATTAAGCTCAATTAAAGGATCAGTGTGTTTCTCTTGAGGTAGATTAGCCTAAAATGATTTGTAATAAAGCACCAAACACCCAAGTGAATGAAATTCCTTTGGTTACACAGAACACTTGTACATAATGTCAGCATGCCAAACTGCAAGACCAAAAAGAAAACAAAATGAACTGATAAACATTTTTACCATAGCATTTAAAGAGTTAAAAGATGTCTAGATGTCAAACTAAAGTTTCAGGAAGGGAGGGTGTGTGAACAAATTTCAAAAATCCTGGCCTTATGCAGAATGGTACTTTGTGGTTAAGAAGTATTCGAATGGTTCCGCATGCAGGAGGAACTCAATAAACGTTGACGGATGAGACAAGAAAAAGTCCATCAAAAAACAATACTAACAGATAACGTTGCAAGTCAGTCATGGAACCGGCAGAAAGAATCATCATCATCTACCAAGTTTTATACTCAGAGAAAATTAATCCACCAAATGCTCTTCTAGAGGAGGAAGCAAGAGAAAAGGTATTCTGTATGACCCAGAATTGCCATGAAGTTAGAAACTGCCCCCCCCCCCCGCCCAACACACACACAGCGCAATTGCCACTTTCACGAGAGTTTGACAGTCATAGATTTGGGTAATGACAGTAGAAACTGTGAGGTTTGGAAACACACTAAGACCACACCCTAAGACTGAGCATCTGGACTTTAAACGCTGGGAATTAAAAGGTCAACGCGTGCACAGGTCTGCCCGCACAGGTGGAAGACGACGTGTTGGGGCAATAAAAACTTCCCCGCCAGTGGCCGGGAGGGCTGGGCTGGGCTGTGTGGCGGAGTCCAGGGATCAAGGGTGTGGAGCCGGGCGCCGGCACTGAGCCGGAGCCGGGAGCCGGGAGCAGGGAACCGCGGTGGGGGCAATGTCGACGCGCGCGGAGCAGCCCGGGAGCCAAAGGTCACCGGCGGCGGCAGGATTCGAGGGCGGCGAGCACGCGCGAGGAGGTGCAAGTGCAAGCACTGGGCAGAAGAAAAGAGGCTCCGAATGAATGAGCGCCGGGCAGGCCGGGGCCGCGCGGGGGAAGCGGGACGGGGACGGATGCCCAGGCGGGCCCACCGCCCGCGACACAAGGCAGCCCCGCGCGGGCCCCGCCGCACCGCCTCTCCGCCAAAACCAGGTCGCTAGGCAGGAAAGCCCAGGGTGTGAGGGAGAGGGGAAAATGGTAAAAACCAATCACTCACCCTCCCTCGAGCCTCCAGGCTCTCAGCCCCGCTCCTCCGCCCTCCTCGAGCCGCAGTGGCGGCTCCTCAACGGCGCTAGGGGGAGCCCCGGGCCCGGAGCGGGGAGCGGCAGCGGCCGGACCGGGAGCCCCTCCGCACCTGCCCCTGTGGCGGCGCCGCGACGAACTAGGCGGCGGCGGCAGCAGCAGCGGCTCCGAGCGGGGAGGGCAAATGACCCGGATGTACAGGGTAACGGCGAGAAGGGGGAGGGGGGAATGCCAGGAAGTGAGGGCGCCGCGGACCTGTCCGGCCGTGCGCATGCGCCAGGCGCCCGCCCCTCAAGGTAAATCCTCAGCCCTCCTTCTCCGCCCCCTTGTCCTCCGCCCCCTCAGAAAGGGGCGTGGCGCGGCCGGAGACAGGTGGTCGCGCCGACGCCGCGCGGAGAGCAAGGGGGCGGGCCGCCCCTCCGCGCCCCCGCCCTCCTTAAAGGGGCAGCACCTTCGCGCGGAGAGAGATTCTAAGTGGGTTGAGGTCTCCTTGTACAAGTGGGAGATTGAGGTTCAGAAGTGGCGGCGACCTGCCTCAGGTCAGCGAGCTCAGAAAGGGCAAGAACTCGCGACTCGCACACTCAAGCTCAGTCTGAACTCAGCGGAGCTGCCACATTCCAGCACCCCACGCCTGGAATGGCTGGGCTTTTGGCACGCTTTTCCTTCTCTGGCCAGGTACCTAGGAGCAGATGCTCTTAGCAGTCTTCCCAGAGCCAAGAGATGCACCGTTATCACCCGTGATGATATCAAGGAGACGCCCTTGGGAGGTGTTAAATGATCAGTCTGAGAACAGAGACCAGACACCACTTGAGATCGTGGCATGCCATGCACAGCACTTCCAGATAAATCCAACCTTTGTTCTGGGGTGGACTGCAGAGAGATGTCCAGTGGGCCAAGAACTTGAATGTGGCAGAGGGTACAGCCATTTCATTACTTCTCTTCTTCCCGTCACTCTTGGGTGAAATGAAACATATAAAAACAGAATATCTTATCTAACTAGCTCATCCAAATCCTGCTGTAAAACTCCCAGATTTGTTTTCATTGACATTAAAGTGTAAAAGATAAGCAAGCTTACCTCTCCCAGGGGTATTTTCAATTTGCTGAGATTACTAAAATGGAGGTAAATGTTTGTAAACACAGGGTCAAGTATCCATGTGAAAATCCCATGAAAGTATGGACTTTCTTCCCCAGGAAAATGCATGAATGTACACAAATATGCATTGAGTTTTGAAGACTTATGGACTCAGGAAGCCTATCTCTAAAGCCCTAATAATGAAGCCTCACTCTTGTCAAATAGGTACCCTTCTAGGAACTACAGGCCTTACTGTATGTGGCCAATGAATTACTCTTGGACCCCCAATACTAAAGAGTAGCCTTTGCCTTATAGCACCTGTTCTCTTGAGTTACATGGAGATCAGATAGTACGTAGTATGCACCACACTACATAGAAACAGGTTAAGAAAGCCATGGAGAGGCTAGGTGGCTTTTTCAAAGCACACATTAAGCAAGAGTCCCAGGCTCCAGACTTTTACTTTAACTCTCTCTTAAGTACTTGGGGATTCCACACTGTATCTATTATAATTTTCATCCATTTTGACTAAACTAGGGGAGCTGGTATTTGAGAAATATTGATACTGATAAAACTGTCCTCACAATCCAATCCAAGAACATTGGTCTATTTGTCTGCCACACCAATATCCACTGGTTCCTATATGTGCACAATGTCCTCACTTTGAACCAGAAGAAAAGTTCATACATCTGCCTAATCCCTTAGATAAGAGCTCTGAACAACCACACACCTCTTCTAACTAACCTCCCACCAAAAGCAGAACTCTCTCCCCTGGTATCCCAACACCAGAACATCCAATTTAGCTTAAATATCTCAATTGTGGGGAGCTTGGTACCGTAATTAACAGCCTCCTCTGTGAGGAACCTTTTTTATTTTTTTTTCTTCCTTTTTTTTAAAAACACTGAGCAGCAATCTGGTGCCCACCAACATTCATCCATCAGTCCTAATTTTAACTCCAGGGAGCAACACAGACACGATACCAGCGCAAGGAGCTCACAATCCAGCTAAGAAAACGGTTCATTGATGCATGATAACAGTAGCTGGAGCCGCATTCCTGGTCTAAGGCCACATGAGGAAGCTCTGCCATTGTCCTACGTTGTCCTCAGAAAATAAGACCATGCTGAATTTACTCCTCCATGCTCCCTCATCATCTTTCATCAATGCGATCACATTTCAGCTGAGGCAGAAGCTTTGAAAGTTTTAGACTGCAAAAACAAGCAGGACACCATGGAAGGATGTTCACAAGAGAGCACCGAACTCTCAGTGGTGATGCAATCCTTGTGCTAGCTAGCATTTCTGGAGTCCTCTTCCTGTGCCAGGCCCTGTCCTAAGCCCTTGACTCGCATTTCCTCCTTTGTCTTTCATGGTCGTCATAGTCAAATGCAGTACTGTTTCCATGTCTGTTTTATAAACAAAGACTCCAAGGGTCAATATGTGATAGACCCAAGATCTGAACCCAATCTGTCAACTCCATGGTTTGTCTGTTGCTCCGCTTACACTGTGTTGCCTCTGTCTACTTTCCTAAATTTCAAAAGATGTGTTTTCTTTAAATGCTGTTTTTTTTGTTTTGTTTTGTTTTTTGAAATTCTCCCTGTGCCCCCTTATTTTAGTACTGAGGACTGAACTCACACATGCTAGGCAAGGGCTCTCCTACTGAGCGACATCCTGGACTGGTTTCTAAATTTTCTTTTTTTCCAGAACTGGGGATTAAACCCAGGGGTACCCTACCACTGAGCAACATCCTCAGCCTTTTTCATTTTTTATTTTGAGACAGGGTCTCACTAAATTTCCTAGGTTGGCCTCAAACTAGTGATCCTCCTGCCTCAGCCTCCCAAATCACTGGGATTGTGGGTGTGTGCCACCATGTCTGGCTTAAAATTCTTACTCCTTTTTTTTTTTTAATATTTTTTATAGTTGTTGATAGACCTTTATTTTTATTTATATGTGGTGCTGAGAATCGAACCCAGTGCCTCACATATACTAGGTGAGCACTTTACCACTGAGCCACAACCCCAGCCCCAAATTCTTACTTCTTATTAAGCCAATTGTAAAACATTTTAGAGAACAAATTGTTTCATTCAATCATTGACTCATTCGATCAACACATATTTTTGCCCCTCTACTAAGCCCCAAGCACCAGACTGAGGGTCTGAGTGGAAGACAGTGAGAGAGAAGGTCCTGTTCTTTGAGGGGCTTGGAGGTAAGTGAGAGGAAGGTCTGTGACTTCACAATTACAACACAGCGTAACTCACTGTAATTTAGGGCAGAAGAACCAACTCTACAACAAGAAGAAAAGGTACAGGGGCAGAGGGAGCAGAGTCTGACACGCTGGGGGAAAGACCGAGGGGATGAGACTGTACAGGAACTCATCTGCTATGCGAAGGCATTTCAACTTGACTCCTCAAGGCAATAACAAGTAAACAGAAGCTTCTAAGCAAAGGAGAAACAGAATTGGATTTATTTCCTCACAAGATCAGCTGGACCACAGTGTCCAACATGGACTATGGTAAGTCAGAATGGAAGTCAGTACCGGAGCCATGAGGCTATAGCGGGGTCCAGGTGTGAGATAAAGATGGCCTGAGCATGTAACTCGGTGATAGTGCTCTTGCCTAGAATATGTGAAGCCCTGGATTCAATCCCCAGCACTGCAGACAGAAAAAATAGCCTAGTCTAGGAAACTGATAGTGTGGGTGAAGAACAGGCATCGGAATTAAGATACTGATATAGGATCTACAGAAATCTGTGACTGGTCGAACGCAGGGTGGGAGAAAACAGGAGTTAAGGGGAACGATCCCAGGGTACCTAGCTTAGTAGACTAACTGGATGGTGACACCATCCAATCCCAACACCTTTACACAATGTTCATTCCTGTGCTCCCACCTTCTCCACACTTATGCACACTGCATTAACCAGCATGTTCGGATGTGTGCAACTACTTCCCAATGCTTTATATTTCTACACAGTTGCACTTACCATTTTTAATAGCTGCAAAATATCTCATCATGTTAAAATGGCTCCATTTCCTTCAGTTCCTAAAGGTCCACTCTCTATATGCCTGGCGTACTCTAAATTCACTCAGCTCTGGGCATTTTGCAAGAGATGAGCTGAGCCAGGAAAGACAGCCTTTAGGCAAAGGGTGTTGGAAAAGTGTGGCCACAAGGGCCAGTAAGGCTGTCACTCTCCTGGGAGAGGCTTGGGCAACTGTCTTGTGTGTAGAAACTGTAGAGCTCTGAGAAAGAATCTGTCATCCGTGGGAATCCTGATGTCTAATTACCCATGGAAGCTGGTTCTCATATCCTAACCCCTCAAGTCCTTTCCAGTCCATTTGTTCATTTATCCATTCATTTATCCATTCATTTATTCATTCATCTCACAAATTCCTGTGAAACACATGGCAAGAGGGCAGAACCAAATCCACCTCTAAGTTCTGGATGCACCCAGTCAGGATCTGAAACCTGCTCTACAACTTACATAAGTTATCCAACCTCCTGGAGCCTGGGTTTCCCCACAGTTTTTTTGTAAGTATTAACCCAGATAAAATTCATAAAACACTGCAGACTGAACAAAGCATAGACTAAGTTCAATAATTATTTCCAGTCTTGGTTCTCTCATTCTGCTGTCTTGATTCTCCCCACTGTACCTCAAGTTTATGACCAAACCTGGGCAATGGCACATGCACTGGAGTTCAGAGCCTGAATCTGCCAGTAAACTGGGCAGATCTCTCGAAACTTCAATTTCCTATCTGTGCAGTGGGCAGAAGAATCCACCCACTTCCTATGAATGCTATAAAGGTCTCATAAATATTGTACAGGAAAATACTTTAATACTTTCTAAACCCCAAAACAGTCATTTTTGACCATTATTGCTATAATAGACAACTGTTTTGTTTCTCCTCTTTAAAAAAAAAAAAAAATGACCTCAGCATAAATTACCAGGATTGTAAATACTAGGTCCAAGGATCTGAACATTTTTATGGCTCTTGATTTGCATTGTCCAGTGGACTTAGAGAGCACTCTATCGACATTTGCTGCCATCCTCAACCTAATCACACCATTCAGTATGTGCAAGCACCTGCAGAATAGTTTTTGTTACCTCTGCCTCCAGTCTTCTCCTTGATCTAACATTCCGAGGGACTATCACCTGCTTCTCCCTTCCTTTTCCCAGGATGAATGAACAGGAAATCCTTGAATAAAGAGACACCTTTTAAACATCTCCATCACAGCCAGGGGCTCAAGGCTAAAACTTCAGTGTAGTCTTAAGATTGAGGATCCAATGAATATTGTATGAATGCAGAAAAGGGGGAAGAGGAGACCTGGGAATCCCTTGGGTCCAGCTAGAAGCTCATTCCCTACTGAAAGATGACATCAGAGCTGCGATTCAAAAAGAACCCAAGAACGAAGCCAGCAAATCAGACCCAACACCTTCCTGTTATTTAGCAAAACATTAACCAATCCCCAAGGGGCCATAAAGTTGTCCTTCTGGCCATTATTTCCCCTGAGTTAAAAGGTCTATCTACAAGCCTCAGTCATGCTTCCAAATGGAACACATGTCTCACAGGATAGGCAGCTCCACGTCCCATTTCTCCAGCCTTTCCAGAGATAGGCAAGAAGGAGGAAAAAGCCCATCGCCTAACATAGACTTTTCCTTCTCAGAACCTCAAACACACTTTCTGGTAGCTGCTTCTTGGCTTTCAGGTTCATAGGATTCCTCCGTATCCTCCTTCCTACAGATGCCCCAACCTCCATTCACCCATTCCCGACCATCACACTGGTTTTCTCCTTCAAGGTACTTCTCCCTCCTTCCCAAACTGTAGTTTAATTGTTTGTTTGTTTGTTTGTTTGTTTGTTTTTAGCTTGGAAACGGCAGCGCTGTGAAGGCAGAGACTGGGGCTATCATGCTCACCGCAGTCCCTGCCATGTGCTCAGCCCCTACAAGAGCACATAAATATGCTGAGTGACTGAAAAGAAACAGGGAGAAAATATAAATAGTCATGATCTGGCCACCCACACCATGTGGATACCCTTCTAAACGTTTTTTAGGTATCTATATAAAGATACCATGTTATTTTTATAAAAATGGCTCCCACATCTGAATAGTGATCAGTGTCCCATCTCACGGTGTATCTTGGTCACTTTTCCTTAGGAAAGGTACTTTAGGTACATAATTTTAAAGGCTATATAATGCTCCACCCGGCAGTCATACCTCTAAGTATTCAACAAATCAAGTCTGAGGTAAGCTAAAGAGGTTTCTTCAACCTCAATAAAGTTAAAATGTTTCATTCTAGCACTTCCGAGGAGGAGCTTCCCATGTTTCCCTCTGCGTTCTTACTGCCTGGGCGCCGTCTTTCCACAGAACTGTACTCCTGCCGCCCATCCACCACCTGCAGTTTTATTAGAGTCTCTGTCAATGAGGGAAGTAAAATTGTTTGCAGCCGGAAATGCTGAAGTAGGATGAAGCGAGCACAATGCCTCCAAGTTCAAATTGGGAATCTGCTGTTGATACAGGGGACAAGAATGACGAGCTCGTTTGCTTTCCAAGATTTTAATTGGAAAAAGAAGAAAAGATTTCTGCACATGCCTTCACTTTCCCCTCTCAAGCCGGAACCCAAGCAAGGTTTTTCCCAGGAGGGAGGGGCTGGTCCAAGGGGGTCCAAAGCCCAATGCTCCCTTTACAGACTCCCTGGCTGCAGGAAAATCCAAGCAGGCGCACCCAGGATGGGCTGCCCTTCTCCACAAATAGCTCCTCCAGCCCACGGTGAGGTTCCACAGCACAAAGGACTGCCCACTTGGCATTTTCAGCTCTGACAATCATGTCTCCTCCCCCAGCAAGGGCACAGGCACAGGAGGGGGTTCGCCTGAAGGTGGGGACAAGATGCCATAAATTCAGGGAGGGCACCAGAGGAACGGAAAGAAGAAGAACGTCTGGGTGGGCCATTCATTTCTGAGCTTCACCCTTCAGTGACCCCACAGCCAAACAGAGGTTCATCTCTGCTGCTCCACCCACCTTATAGATCACACCATCGGAGTCTGATGAAAGTTTTACCTAAGAGAAAAAGAACCCCTCGTCATAGTCAGGGTCATCAATTTATCACTGCCATTTAAAGGATTTTTTTATGTGCTCTACAGAAATGTGGTCAGGAGGAAAGGATTTGGTTGAAATACAATGATGGAAAGAACTACTACCACCAATATCCCCAATCAATTGGTTTGTTTCAGCTGGCATTGTACAAAATAATCTCCACCCATTTAAATTTAAGCCTCACAACATTATGGCAGAGATTTTATTATTCCTTGTTTCCAGGTGAGAAAGTTGAGGGGGAAAGAACACAAGTATCTTCTAGGTGGACAGCTTCTAGGAGGCAGAGGCAGGAGATGACCCCTGGTTCCAGCAGGTGCAGCAACTGCATCAACCACTCCACCTTCCTTGCTTTTCCTCCCTCTTTTCTCCTTTCTTTCAGTAAATATTAATTATGAGACTTTACTAAAATAATAGGAACATATGAAATTTCCCATGTTCAAAATGTCATTGGACATTAAAATACAAACAGCAATTACATATAGTTAAACCTAACATGTAAAAACTCAGCAAAGTTTAAATGCTTGGCACATATTTAAATAAATAAATAAATAATATGTGGCTGGGATTGTGGCTCAGTGGTAGAGCGCTTGGCTCACATGCATGAGGCACTGAGTTCAATCCTCAGCACCACATAAAAATAAATAAAATGAAGATATTGTGTCCATCTATAACAAAATATATATATATATAACTGATTATGATGAGTTTTGACATTTACTATTTTAATATTTGTTATGGTTCATATATGTGGTGACCCCTAAAAGCTCATAGGTAGACAATGCAAGAACATTCAGAGGTGAAATGAAACTATGAGAGTTGTAATTGAATCAGTGGATTAATCCACTGATATGGATTAACTGGGTGGTAACTGTAGCCAGGTAGGGTGTGGGTGGAGGAGGTAGGGTGTGCCTTCAGGGGTTTATATTTTTCCCACATTTTTTTATGGGTGCATTATAGTTGTACATATTGCTGGGATCTTCTGTTACATATTCCTACCGTGCACACAATATAATTTGGCTGCTGACACTCCCTAGGGTTTATATTTTGTCCCTGGTAAGCAGAGCTAGCTCTCTGTCCGCTTCCTGCTACCAGGTCCTGCAGTGCTCTCCTGAACCGTGCCCTTCCACCATGATGTTCTGCCTTACCCTGGACCCAGAACTACAACGTCAGCTATCTACGCACCGAGACCTCTGAAACCATGAGCCAAAATAAACTTTTCCTCCTCTACATTGTTCTTGTCAGGTCTTTTGGTCACAGTAACAAAAAAGCTGACTAAAACAATATTCAGTCTTGGAAGGTCGTAGATCACAGGGGCTGAGTCAGGAGGCTCAGCCAGGTCCGCAAAGAGATCAAAGTAATGGTCCTCACTGTCAGAAATAAGTTATTTATTTCATGAAAAGCACTTTTAGCACAGTTCCTGGCAAATGAAAGTACTAAATAAATATTCATTTTTTCTATTATTTTTATTAATAAATTTGCTTTCACTAAAATGGTGCTTATAAAGTTGCTCATTATAGCATTATTTACAACAGAAACCAGAAACAAAATTCCTACAGTAGGGAAATAACATAGTAGTGTTCTGAAAAACTGTGTTTAGGATTAATTAAAACTATTTGAACTAAAATTTTAAAAGATCCTGCTTTGCTACCAAGGGGCTGTGAGATCCCAAGCAAGTCATTTCTTTTCTCTGTCCTGTTTCTTTACCTCAGAAATGAAGGGTTTGTGCTCAGTAACTCACAAGTTCTCTCCAGATTTAAAGTTGTATAGTCCTAAGGTTCTAAATAAATTACAATCCACTGACATCAAGGAAAACATGCAGCTACCAAGTTTATAGGAAGAAGCTAGAAACATGAGAAAATGTAATTTCTTATAAATTAACATTTCCAATCTTCATTAATACTACTCTGGACTAAAGAAGACTTTTTCCATAAATTATCCCCTCTCAACAGAGCATGTATTATTTATCATCTCTCTCCAGACCTAGGTTCACAACAGCAGAGATTTAGTCTGATTTGTTCTCTGATGTGTTCCTAACCCCTAAAACAAAAACTGACGCATAGCAGGAGCTCAGTTAACATCTATTGATTACAAAAGTGTGAATATTACATTAAAAGAGCAAAGTACAAAACTGTGTAACAGAATACCATCCATATATAATACATATTCAATATGGGGAAATGGCAGAAAGGATCAGAGAAGTTAAAAGTCAATGATAACAGGGTGAGAGTACAGATGAAATATACTCTTTTTAATGTTTTGAATAATTTGTTGTTCAAAAAGATGGCAATTGAAAAGGGAAGAATTTAGACAGGAGAAAAGGGAAAGAGGAAAAGAAACACTGGGTGTGTTGGTGCACACCTCTAATACCAGCAACTCAGGAGGCTGAGGGCAGGAGAATCACAAGTTCAAGCCCAGCCTCCGCAATTTACCAAGACCCTGAGCAACTTAGTGAGACCCTGTCTCAAAATAAAATATAAAAATGGGGCTAGGGAGGTTTCTCAGTAGTTAAGCACTCCTGGGTTCAATCCCTGATTGGCCCCCACCCCCAAGAAAAAAAAGGGAAAAGAAGTAGAAGTAGCCAAAGGAGATGTAGAACAGGACAGGAGGGATCCAAACAAAGAAGACTCATGGCTGGTAGTTACTACTATATTAATGTCAAGAAAAGCACAGGGGCAGAAAGAAAACTAGTTAATATGTCAGTAAGGAAAAGCCAATTTACCTTAAACTTTTAATTATAAGCTAACAGCTATTAAACCATTCCCACATGGATATAACTTTCCCCATTAGCTGCTTTAATCAATAGAAGCTTTGGTGAATTTGAGAACAAGGGGGCATTCGGGGCTGGTACATGTTACTGTTCTTACCAAAGTGTGTGTGTGTGTGTGTGTGTGTGTGTGTGTGTGTGTGTGCACGCGCGCGCTGGGGATTGAACTCAGGGCTGCTTTACCAATGAGATACATCTCCAGTCCTTTCGTTTTTTTATTTTATGATAGGGTTTCAAGTTGTTGACAGTCTCACTAAGTTGTTGAGGCTGGCCTACAACTTGCAATCCTCCTGCCTCAGACTCCAGAGTCACTGGGATTACAGGCATGTGCCATGGACCCAAAGCCTTCTACTGCTGTAGAGGCAAGAAAAATGCATCTTGGCCACATACTAAGGCTAACTGATGTGCCACCAATGTAAGTAGCCAACTGATCAACCATTCCGTCCTTCGTCACATGGGGAAGGGGGATGGATGTTCCTTCCTACTTTGGAAAGAAAGAGGAGATAGGCAGGAATAAGATGTCCAAGGAAGACCTTGTCCTGCATTTCACCACGTGACAGGGACACTCATGCTGTTTGTGGGCTGCATCTTGATCCCTTCCTCTGGCCCTACTCTGCACTTGGGATCACATGCTGCTCTTAGCACCTCAGCCCCCACCCACCTGCCTGGACTCTTCATCATGTCCAGCAATTTGCCACTTGGAGCAAACCAGGTCAGATGCACTGCTGCGAGTATTTCGGAGCCCAGTGCTTCTTGTTTACAGTACATATCACCATGGTTGTTAATGGTTACCTGTGCAGTCCCTTGAACACGGGGAGCTCCTTCAGAGCAAAGGCCATGCTGTTTTGTCTCTATTCCCCAGTGCAAGCCCTGAGCCTGGCACAGTACCTGACATGAGACATGCACTCAGTACACAGCTGCAGCCGGTTAAGGAGATGGCATCTGTCCATTGGTCCTGAGTTAGCCCAGTCCTAGGGTCTGAACCCTACTCTGAATTCCAATATGGCTACAGCCCTGCAACCAGAGAATCAGATAAGCAACAACCCTCAAAAGTAGCCTCCATGATAAAGTTGCTAGCTCTGTGACCTAGTATTTGAAATACAGAGCTGCAGACAGAACAATGGGGATAAGTCCAACATGAGCTGAAAGTGTAAAGAGCTTAGGTTCTCACAGCGACTTTTTGAAGTGAGAGAAGGAAAGATATTGCATAAGATTTGAAAAAAAAAGGGCAGTAACAGCAGCAGTATGTTCCAAGTTAAGAAGATGAACTGGTTTAGCTAGCTTCCTCTCAAAAGTCCTGGAGCTGACTTCATGGCACAGCACAGGTTTAATGAGAGGGCAGCCCTAGCCCCAGGTGTCACACACACAGGGAGGCAAGGGGGAAAGGGTCTGGTATCGCTCACCCCATGGACTATAGCGAATGTCTATTGTGCCCGTTTCAGTATTTATTTCACATTTTTATTCAACAGGCCATTTGTATGAGTGCCCATGTCAAAATTTCCGAACGAATCACCTAATTTCAGAAGTGGAAGGAATCTCAGAATTCACCTTCAATCCACTCTTTTACCCATACAAAACCAGAGGTCCCAGGTGGTTAAGGGCATTCTTCAAGAGCCCAGAGGGGCTTGCAGGAGCACAATCCATCCCAGGCCTGGACCCTGGGCCGAGGGTGAAGGTCACAGGAGTTCACAACTATAACACTGTCAGAAAATTGCTGAGTTTATTTCCAAAGGTCAGTCTGGGCCACTGAGTTATCAATGGAGTCTTGTGAAAACTCTACTAATAAGCAATGTGCAATATTCAGTATGGTATGCACCGAGGTTTTGCAGGGTAAAAGGGGGACGATTCAATTATTACCCTTATTTAGTCTTCATTACACACACTGTCTTCCATCACTAAAAAAAAAAATTGTGAAAGATGTGTGTGCTACATGAGGAAAAAAATCAAGTGGAAATGCACATGATACAGGTTCTCCCAGTCACCCACAGCAGTGGGGAATGGTCCCACTTGGTGGTGATACTAAACTGCTTACAAAGTTCCTATAAATACAATTTGCTGCTGGTTGTCTTTGCCCAAGCTATTTGCTCTGGGCAAACACCTTCCCTGGCACTCCTGGCTTCCTGCCAAACTCCTACCTACTCATGGGGCACTGGTCAGAGATTGCTATGCCCACAGACCTCTAAGCCACTGAACAGCATTTCAGCATAACTTAGTTTCTCTTTCCACCGCATGGTAACTCGCTGCAGTCCTCTGCAACCCTTCTGGGGTACCCCACACACTAGCCATGCTGTGAGGTTTGCATAGCATTGTACTCCATTGAGAAAAGTGCTACAAAAATACAGGTAATACTTTATTAATTTATTTAAACTGATTCTTTGAGACACATGCACAATGGTTTTGATGGCTAAATCCACCAGCCCAAGATTAATGGCCTGGTTTACTACACTCTTTTCTCTTTCCAAGCCACAAAACAAAATAAACTCACACTCAATTTATAACTTCACAAAATATGCTGACTCCTGAATCTGCTGTGGTTATTAAATGGATGGTTGTAGCCATCAGGATGGGACAGGTTATGCTGTGGTAATAAAGAACTCCTAAATCTCAGCCTAAGGAAAACCATAGTGGTCCCTCTGGGGTCAACATGATAAGCCCAGCAATCGTATCATTCTGGTCTTTACCTGACACTCTGGGCCAGCCAATTCTGTGCTGACATCAGTTTGAAAGGTATGGCCCCTTCCTTTCCTCTCCAACTACCTACAGAGCACAGTAAAGACTAGAACTAAGAATATTTGTAAAATACTCATGATACGTCCTAGCACAGAGGTAGCAGTCAGTACAGTGGCTACTGCCATGGTCATTACTATTATCCCACTCCTCTTCAAATAATAATGATAGTATTATAATTCTTATATGACAGTGGTTTCTGAATCATGAATCAGCTGAACAGCTTAAAGACAACTTAATGCTTATATCCACCTCACTCCCAGAATTTTGTGAATTAATTCATCTAGTGTGTGGTCTTGGGAATTTTAAACTATCACTAGGTGATTCTAATCTGCAGACAAGTTTGGGAACCACTGCCATAGAGAAAGAAGCAAGTTATATTCCCCCCCAACACACACATACACACCACAATGGCCTCTCCCAGGTACCATGAATCTTGTTCCCTCTATGGCAGTAGTGGTTACATCAGTTAGGGTAGGCTAGATTTTGCTGTGGCCACACTTGAGGGTCACAATGAGCCCAGCAACCTTAACTTTCTAGTCTTTAACTGTCATTTAAGACAGCTTTTAACCCTCAGGCCTTTCTTGTATTATTTGTGGGGAGGGAGTACTGGAGATTAAATCCAGGGGTACTGTATTCTCAGTCCTTTTTATTTGTTGAGACACAGTATCACTACATTGCAGAGGCTGGCCTCAAACTTGAGATCCTCCTGCCTCAGACTCCCAAGTAGCTGGTATTATTACAAGCCTGTGTCTCCATGCCCGGCCATTTACTTTTTTAGCTGAACAAGTTTGCTGAACAAGTTTGCCAGGCCTGGAGTAAATCAGAACCCCCAAATTATACTGATGTGGACAAACAGGTGAAATCTGATTAGAGGAGGGCCACAAGAGGCTATTAGTGAAGAAGACTACACTTTGCTCAACCCTCTAAGAACCAAGATATAGTAGACAACTTAGTAAAATTTGTATAGGTAAATTAATTATTAGTAATAATCTGAGAAAAAATGGAAAACAGACACAAGAACTCAAAAATCACAGCATCTGAGCTGGAAACCTTATTTGTCAACTGGTCCTCAAACCATCATTTGGATTTTCCCATTTCTGTTTAATTTCTATCCAGGGTGAAATTGTGTTTGCTAGGACAGAAGAAAGTGAGGTCAGGAGGCCTGTGAATGGAGGAGCACCCTTTCACCTGGCAGCAGAGCACAGGTGACATGTGCTGGGTGCAAGGTACAGTGGAAACACATTTCTGTCTGCAGCACACAAATTTTCAGCAAATCATCTATCTGCCCTATGGGATTTTATGTCTCTGCAGAGTCTGGAGAAAACCAGAAAACCCAGCTTGTTTGCCCTCATTTTAGCATTTTAATTTAAGACTCAGACTAGCTTTATGTAAACACTTTGCACAGAAAAAGAAAAAAAAGGTAATCTGTTTTTTGAAGGCACAAGCTAACTTGGGCCCAAGGGAAAGAAGCATTGTATACAGTTGCGTAATAGTTACTCTATTGCTTTCAAAGCTAATGGCAGCCTCAGGCGGAAAAGTCAAAAGGAGAGAGAACCCATTTTTATAAAAGTGTCTGATGCAACCATCTCTTCGGAGCATTGTTAGTTGACAATGGTTCTGCTTTTCTTAGAAGCTCATTCAATTCTCCATTGCCTACCTAAACCTAACAAAGGACTTTTCCTCCCGTCTATAGTTGGCTAAAGAAAAGAAGTAAGCAGGATTTCCCTAATAAAAGCTAAAAATGAGAGGCAGTAACTATTCCCAAGGTCCTGCTAGTTGTAGAAGTCATTAGACAAATCTTTACAGGATCTCTATTAACGATCTATTTTCTCAACAACCATCCTAGAGACACACCTCTCCAACTTCCTAACAGGACGGCCAGCAGCAGCCTAACCTCTCTAAATGTGTTTGCTCACCTGTCAAATGAAAATAATCACCTACTTGACAGGGACGCTATGAGAACTAACTGTGAAAATATATGAAGAAACATAATGTCGGTATACTAAGAAGGTGAGTGTCCTACGAAAAGAGAAAATACCTTACCTTGTCTGCTGGTCCTAGCAGAGCCGACCACCACCACCGAGAGGTTGTCACCTGCCTCTGTCAACATCTCCTCCCCTCCCCTCATCAACCAGTATCCCAGTCAGGACAACTTCATCTCCAATTCTGGAGGTAGATCCTGAATGATCTAAACCAATCAGTGCCACCTCATCTCCCCCCCACCATCATTGGTTGAGGGATAGACACATGCCCTAAGATGGTCCAATCACAGCGAAGCTCAGAAACTTGGTTCAGTGTCTCTGGGGACAGATGGTAGCTCTTCCCTGCAGGGCTGCCATAAAGCCATAAAGGAAGTGCACCTGATAAGAAAACCAATAGGCAAAAGAGGCTTGCTTCATTCACTAGCCTGTCACCTGGCACCCAGAAACCACCCAATGAAATGTCCTGAGTCCATGAATCAAGATGAGTGGACATACAACCAGTGATAAAAATCAAGATTCTCAGAATAGAACTCTAGTGAAACCCTAATATTTAGTAGTCTCCTGGCTAAGCAGCAGTTAAATCATAGACTAGAGAAGAGAGAGGGCCTCTGAGCCAGGCAGACCTGACTGAATTCTAACCCTATCAGTGCCTAGGTCTTGGACATCAGGCGAATTCCTAAATTCTCTGAGCCACAATTTTTTCTCTGACAAACACAATTATCAAAATTAAAGAATGGCGGGTAAACGGATGGAGTTGGAGAATATCATGCTAAGTGAAGTAAGCCAATCTCAGAAAACCAAATGCAGAATATACTCGTTGATAAGTGGAGGCTGATCCATAATGTGGGGAAGGTCATGGGAACAATGGTGGAATTCTGTTCATAGGAGTGTAAGGGGTAGGGGGCATGGGGACAGTAAAGGTGCTGGAATATGATGGTCATCATAGTCCTAACTTTATGTATGACTGCATATATGTTGTGATTCTATACAACTTACAACTAGAGAACTGATATGTTTTCCTCTATCTATGTACAATGAATCAAACTGCACTGTTATCATGTAAGCCTAAATAGAACAAATAAATTAAATATGAAAAAAAATTAAGTAAGAATGCTTTAAAATGCAACCATAAATAGAGAAGACAGATTGGAAGTCTACATATCAAAATATTAAGAGCAAGCCGGGCGCGGTGGCTCAAGCCTGTAATCCCAGCACTTAGGGAGGCTGAGACAGGAGAATCGCGAGTTCAAAGCCAGCCTCAGCAATGGCGAGGCGCTAAAGCAACTCAGTGAGACCCTGTCTCTACATAAAACACAAAATAGGGCTGGGGACCTGGCTCAGGGGTCGAGTGCCCCTGAGTTCAATCCCTGGTAC
>CM053400.1:172040947-172068672 GCA_028644305.1 Xerus rutilus
AAAAAAAAAAAAAAAAAAAAAACACAAAACAGGGCTGGGGATGTGGCTCAGTGGTCGAGGGCCCCTGAGTTCAATCCCCAGTACCAAAGAAAAAAACAAAGACCCAGGAACACAATGTGGGGTGGAGGGAATAGCATGTTTTCCAGGGAACAGAAAGAAGCCAGTGCAGAAGACCTAGGGGGGAGGGGGCTCAGAGGAAGCCGGCTGGAGCCTCAGGAGCTTGCATTTGGATTACTTTTTAAATGACAACAGGAAGCTATTGAGTTTGAAGCAGAGGGGTGATGGTCTGATTGACACTTTATAAAAGCTCTCACAAAATATGGAAGAGCAAACTTGAGTAGGGGAAACATCCCCTCCGCATCTTGTCCACCTGTCAGACAGCCGGAAACACCTCTTGGTCCCCTTTGAACAGCACTCAGGCAACAAGGATCCTGACATCATGAACGCACTCCATTCTTCAAGCTACTTAATGAGCACCTCCTATGTGCCTGGCTCTGGAGAAACGCTGGAGATGCTGAGCTGAAGGACATCAAGTGCTGTCCTCCTGAAGCGTCCAACCCCAGGGTCCAAGATCAGCCAGCCTCACCCAGTGTTCAAGGCCAGCCTGGGCAACACAGCAAGACCCTGGCTCAAAATAAAATGAAGAGGGGCTGGGCTGTAGCTCAGTGATAGAGCGCTTGCCTAGCATGCGTGAGGCACTGGGTTCGATCCTCAGCACTGCATATAAATAATAAATGAATAAAATAAAGATCCATCAACAACTAAAAAAAATTTAAAAATAAATAAATCATATAAAATAAAATGAAGAGGCCTGGGGTTGTAGCTCAGTGGTAGAGCGCTTGCCTAGCACATGTGAGGCACTGGGTTCAATCCTCAGCACAATTTAAAATAAATAAAATAAAGGTAAAAAAATAAAAAATAAGATGAAGAGGACTGGATATGGAGCTCAGTGGTAAAGCACCCCTGATTCAAATGCCAGTGATGAAATCGTCACCCTCCCTGACCTCCCAAATTCAGCTGGCTATGGGGAGGACAATAAAAGAGTAAGCATCTTTTGGAGATAGCAACTGTATGGGGGGCGGGGTGGGTAGAGGTCAGTGGTCATTATGCTCCAGACCTCTTGAGCGTTTACTGGGTGTCAACCCATGTCTCTACACACACACCCTAGTGAGTTACCTCCTTAGCAGTCACCAGCCCCGGGACCATGGTCCAGAGGACTACGGCTGGGTATTCAAATCTGGATCCTCTTAGGAAAGGCCGCTTGTTACCAAAAATCTGTTTCTGAGTGGGAGGAAGAGAGGCAGAGCCTGGCCTGTCACCCACAAGCTTTGCTCCAGGGCAGACCCCAGCTGTTGGTAGAACTTGGAGCTTGGGAAGCTGGAGATGTAGCTTGTCCAAGGTGACTGGGCTCTATCCTCCACAAATCACAACACCCACACCACCATGGCACTACACTTCCCAGTTTATACAACACTTTTACATACAGTTACCTCTCATTGTTCATTTACTGACCACTCACAGGTGAAGCACTTTGCTTAGAGCTAGGAATCTGAAGTGTAGGAAAAAACAGCTCTTACCCTTGGGTGCATGTCCCCCGAGGAAGCCCTCTTTGATTTCTCTGGTCAGATTCATGCCCTTCCTCCATGGGCCCACTGCGACCCAGCCCTCCTTCTGCCACAGCACCCTGTACCGTCACCATACCACCACTGAAAAGGGGCTCATCTGCCTTGACATCCTCAAGGGCTCCATGGGGCCTGGCACACAGTGGGAGGAGAAACAGAAATTGAATAGGAAAGGGTAGGTGAGACTCTTAAGGAAAGAACCTGGTATTGCTTTTCCTTTCCCCATTTCCAGGGGAAGAAACTGACTCAAAGCTTGAGTGACTTGCCTAAGATGTTACTGCTAGTAAAACCAGCTGGGTCTCTAACTTCACTCCTTTCACACCAATTTCCAAACCAACTCCCAGCCAGCTTTTAGAGTCCCTCTCCCCAGGGACCTCAGAGGTCCATCTGCCTTCCTGTGACCAACTACTCACTGGGGACCTAATACATTCTGTACCCTGCCCCCGGGGTTATTTTTGAAAGATACTCTAAAGACAGAAGCCTGTAGTTAAAACAACAACAACAAAAATATGGACTCCTACTGATGGAATGCCTGTACCCCCTTATTCATCACACAAATGTGTGCTGAGCCCCATGGCATTCTAGACACAGATACAGAAGTGAACACCCCAGCAAAAATTACCGCCTCTAAGGTCAATCATGGAATGGTGGTGGGAAGGCCATCCTTTTGCTGAATGAATGACTAAAGCATAGGGGCATGCAAAGGGATTCATTCAAGCTGTGTTCAAGCTGGTTCCGTGCACGATCTTGGGGTGGGAGGGCAACCCCAGGCCACTGAATTATCCACTGGGAGACCCCCTTGTCTTGTTTCCTCCCCTTCCAACATCCATAGCACAAGAGAACAGAACGAGCCTCCCTTTTTGGCCACTGCTGGCTTCCTAATTAAAGTCAAGGATTTGTGTTTACCCAGGGCGGATAAACACAGACTCGAAAAAAGTGTTTAAAAGAAAGCAGATGAAATGTGGGTAAGGACTAGCTAATAGAATCAAGGGAAGTGCTGTGGGTTTTCAATCAAGACTGCAATTAAACACAACTTGCAAGAGGATGCTCTGAGGGCCCAGCGCATGTGCACAGTGCTGGAGTTTCAGGGTAAAACGTAAAGCATAACTTCCTGCAGAAGTAATCACTCCCCTGGCAGGAGACACATGCTGAGCCCTCCGGACCAGGCAAGAGACTCACGATTCAGCTAATGTGGTTCCATGTGGCACATAGACACCGCACTTGAAAATCCTGTGGATTTGCAGTTGGACAGGAGCCACCTTCAGAGGAAGAACCTGCGCTCAGATTGAGAGGCTCAGAAGTGTCAGCAGCTGGGGATGCCCCTTCCAGAACATTCACTGTCTCAACTGGCCACTGCACTAGGTACCAGCTAAGTTCCCTTTCAAAGACAGCTTCCCACACCCTC
Source organism: Xerus rutilus (assembly GCA_028644305.1). Classification (NCBI taxonomy): domain Eukaryota; kingdom Metazoa; phylum Chordata; class Mammalia; order Rodentia; family Sciuridae; genus Xerus; species Xerus rutilus. The sequence continues at coordinate 172,043,975 of CM053400.1, forward strand.
AAAGCAAGAAGGAACTGAGGTGCAGGAACTGGGGTGCAGAGCAGTACCTCCACTCTGAAATACGTGTGAAGAGTTTGGCCTGAATCTGGATGAGTGGCAAAGATGTGGAGGTGGCCTACAGACTCCCCAAGGAAGTGGATGGCTTCTCAGAGATCAAAGGGACGAGCAGGGTACTCCCAGCGCCTGCCTTAAAGAAACCCTAATGAACAAGTTTCCACAATTAAAGACAACAATGGAAGGAGAGCCCGTGGCCCGAACAATCGATGGCTTTGATTAAGCGCTGATGAAACTCCCCATCAGTGCTTTCATCTGGCTCTCCCAGGAGCTTCCTCGGCTTTCCAGTGTTTTCAAAGAAAACCATCTTGAATATACATTATTCCCCAAGCCGCTAAGCAGGGAGCTTGGCCCTCCGGCCTCCTCCCAATCCTGGGCAGGCATCAGTTTTCCAGATGGTCTTCCATGTCACACAATGACAACCTCAAGAGGCTCACAGTCACCCTCCGCTTGAGACCATCTTTCTTACCAGCTTTTTTTTTCCCTTTCCTAGCAGGAATTGAACACAGGGGTGCTTTACCCTGAGCTACATCCCCAGCCCTTTTTATTTTGAGACAGGGTCTCGCTAAGTTGCTGAGGCTGTCTCGTAAGCTTTTGTACTGGCCTCGTCCAACTCCCTTTATCGGAGCCTCGGTTTACCAGTGGCTTTCTGCATCTGACAATCAAGCCAGTCTCCTGAGGCTGGAACCGGTCTTTTACAACAGTGAGGCCCTTGATAAGCGTCAAAACACTCTCTGGTAACTATTTTGGTTTGAACACCACATTTGAGTCCATCCCAGGTCAACTCTAAACCAGCCTGGATTCTGAGCCATCCTGAGTATGAACGGTCAGGAGGAAACCAGATAGCTGAAGGTCTGCTCCTAAGCTGGGATCAACCTGCCCTTTCACATCTGAAACTCCTTGAATGCCCCCTGCCTGCTTGCTTTGGCACCTGCTGTTTCCTATGTGAAAATGCTGTTCCCAGCTCTGGCCTTTGCACCTCAGCTCAGCCTTCTCCATTAAGCCTGTCCACCCCTGTAGAAAGAGTTCAAGTCAATAGTTCCTGAGTGACGTGAGCCTCTGCCTGGCTGGAGAGAAACATCCACGTCTGGCTAAAGACCTGACCAGGCGAAAATTTCCAAATAACACCTGGCTTGCAACTCCATCTTAAAACTTTTCCTGCACAGTATCTAAGTATTTAAAATATAAATAAATAATAAAACTACCTCCTGTATCCTCCACCCAGCTTAATGATGGAAATAAAGTGTTACAAAGTCTCCAGGTCCACAGATTATAACTCTCTCCATTCCAGAGCTAAATACTATCCTGAATTTGGCATTTATCATTTCTGTGCCTCTTTAAACTTCTGCTACATGAGAAGTACACATAAATAGTGTGTAGCACTGCTTTGAATGTTGTTTTGTTTTGGTACTGGAGATTGAACTCAGGGGCACTCGACCACTGAGCCACATCCCCAGCCCTATTTTGTGTTTTATGTAGAGTCAGGGTCTCACTGAGTTGCTTAGTGCCTCGTCGTTGCTGAGGCTGGCTTTGAACTCACGATTCTCCTGTCTCAGCCTCCCAAAGTGCTGGCATTACAGGCGTGTGCCACCACGCCGGGCTTGCTTTGAATGTTTTTAATTTTTCAAAGTTTTGCATATGACTACAATGACTTCTGTCCAGTCTGGGACCCTCTGAGGTGCAGTGTCTGTCTCCTGTTTACCTGTGTCCAGGCACCTAATCCATACCCTGGCATGCAGTTCATGCTGCATGAGCATCTGGTGACAATGGAAAAAACAGAATGCTCAAGGGCAGGTTTCACTCAAGAGACTGGGATGCGGGGGCTCCCACAGTGAAGTCCACCTGTGGCGCACCTTTAAAATGCCCCCTACTATCCTAGGAGTCTGAAGGTGCCAAGTCCCAAGCGTGGGACCACCAGGGCTGGCTGGAGGGACATGGCAGCATTTCCTGGTAGGATCCTGCGACACGGTACCCAGCACCCTGCGGGGGCTCTGCAGGAATTTGGTGGATGAATGACCATCTCCACAGATAAGAAAATGGAAAGGATGGACAGCCACCTGGCTGCCCCTGAGAAGACCCGCTCTGGGCCACACAGCAGAGAGCAGAAGGATCCTCACTCAGCAAAGATGATGTCTTCTCTCCTTCAGCTCCAGCACACCCTGACTTTCAACTCATTAAACAACATGGTGGTTTCTAGGATCTTGGGAGGAAATCCAGTGAGTGTCACACAAAGGAGAAAATACTTAAAACACACAGGGACAGTTTATATGGCCACCATGAGAACAGGTGGGTTCTGAGAGTGACAGGGACGGCGCCAGGTTTCAAAATAAAGGGGAGACTTGGCCTCAGCAAATGTGCTTTTCACAAATCATGTCTTTTGACCTTTAAATTCTCCACCTGAAGTGCGTATCTGCCAGGAAGTGGAGTTTAACTCAAGCCAGAGCTAAGAAAATAAGTCTGCTCTCTGGTTCTGACCTGCTGTGAAGCTTTAGTCAAATCACTCAACCTCTCTGGCCTTTCTGAAAAACAAAAACAATGATGCACTCACTTTACAAACGCTCTTGAAGCAAGGCCTACTCTGAGCCTGCCCTGTAGGTCTAAAACAGAAGAGCCTGGCCCTGGGGTTGGCAGTGGAAGCACTAAAAGCAAGTGGTCTCTGACGCCAGGTGTTGATGGCATACTTTATTTTCTATCATATGGGCCCCTTTCTTTTTTCTCTTTCTCCTTTTCTCCTCTTTTTTGAAGATCCAGGGCTTGGTGCTTGGTCAATGCTAAGGGGAACAGAGAGCCAGGAAGCTCATCTTGAATTCAGCGCTGACAATACTCAGCTCAGCTCGAACTTGGCAAGACACGTCCTTCCAGCACTTCTATTCATAGATGTCTGTCCCTAGAGCGAACTCTCCATTATTCGCCCTAAAAGGAACTGTCCCCTGCCTGAGAATGGTATGGGAGGGGGAGGGGCGGGGGCAGGCACAGAAGATCCCACCTTTGGCACAGAGAACAGCCACCGCCCTGCAGGCAGAGGGAGGGAACAGCACCGTCCTCAGGTGTGTCAGTGGAGCTGGTGACCAGGGGCCTCCAGTGCCGTCCCCACACTCCACTCTAAACCTCTAGGGCTGGCAGGACACATGCAGCCCAGGACAGCAGAGCTTTGACAGGCAGAAGCGAGGCACACCCAGAAATAGATACAGGGACCCTCAGGTAAGTGCGACCTGGAGCTGCTGCAGGCCTTTCTCAGGCTGCCTCTTGTCTGACTGCTGCCATGAAGACTGCGGGAACTAAATCGGGTGAAACGCTGTGTGCCCGGGAGAGGGCTCTGCCATCGGCATCTTCTTCCCAGAAGAACGAGAAACACACGTCCCTCAGCCAGGTAAGCCCCGGGCCCGCTCAGCAAGCAGCTGGAGGTGGCTGTCTTCACGCACTCGTCCACAGCGAGACAACCAGGGAGCCCCAGGGCAGGTCCCGAGATCGCTGGCAGAGATGGGACGTGGAGGCGAAGGCAAAACCGGGGATTTTCTGGACACTCGGCCGCTGTTTATGTGAGACGCTGAGACGTGGCCCTCTTGGTGTCTAATCACAGAAGCACATATGTACAAAAATAAAATGGCAAATCCAAGGGCTGAGGATGTGGCGCAGTGGTGAAGCACCTGCCTGCATGTGTGAGGCCCTGGGTTCGATCCCAACACCGCAAGAAAGGAAACAATTATGGGACATGACATACAGATTTTTAAAGATGCTAATTTACTTTTTGTTTTGTTTTGAATTTTTTTATTAGTTTATTTAATTGCATTTCAAGTCATAGTACATATATAGAGCTCAGTTTTTCCATTTCTCTGGTTGCAAACTAGATAAAGTCACATCAATTGTGTCTTCATACATGCACCAAGGGTAGTGATGACCATCTCAATCAACCATCTTTACTACACCCATTCCCCTTTCCCACCCCTCTAAAGATGCTAATTTAAGTAAGAAATTAATTCATCAAGCAAATTTGATACCTATGACCTTTCGGGTCCTTTTTTTTTATTTCGAGGGGACTGGGATTGAACCTAGGGGTGCTCAAACACTGAGCACCAGCCCTTTTTAATTTTTATTTTGAGACAGGACTTCACTAAGTTGCCCAGGATGGCCTCGAATTTATAATCCCCCAGCCTCAGCCTCCTGAGTCACTGGCATTACAGGCCTGTGCCACAGCCCGTGGCCTGTCTTGTGTGCCTCCCTTTCAAAAATGGCTGAGGAATTTTGAGACTGATCACCTCTGAGACACAGGCAGAGATGACAAGTGGGCAGCATAACAGACACAGAACTCGAGAGAAAACGGCATTTTAAATACCAGCCAGTCTGCCTGGAAACCCGCAATCCCATAAACGGTTACAGCTCTGCCACCCGCTGGGGCGCCTTCATCTGCCTGCTCTTTATGGCTTTCTCTCTGGCAGATGCATCCATTTCTCCTTGCTGCCTGCACCCACCTCAGACCACAGGCACAGAGGGTTCTGGAAAGCAATGCTTGCCCCAGGTGCAGCCTCCCCTGGACGTGCAGCAGCAGGGGCAGGTGTCTGGTGATACAGGTTACAGGATACGGCAGCTCCCTCCACCCCAGCCAAATTCCTCTCTGCCTTGACACCAACAGGCAATATCACGCCAACAAAACACTTTGCTCCTATTTGTCAGCTGTCATTCATCTTACCCTTTTCTGAAAACAGTTTCTGTATGATTTCAAGAAAGTTACTGCATTGGATGTCTCTAGATTCCCTTAATCCCACCCACTGTTCGCAGGGAGGAATGGTGTGATTCTGGAAGAATCACATGACCTCTCTCATTTATAATCAGCAACAATTAGGTCTTCTGCAGGAGGCTGGGAGAGGCTAGCCTGGTGGCAGTGACATTTAAGAATTGCTAGCTGTCTCTCATGTTCCTGTTATCAGCCCCATCGGTATTTTATCTCAAGGACGCCTGGGCCCAAGATGTAAGAATTGATCTGTTTTGTTGAATCTCACTTATGAAGTGACCTAAACTTGGTTTTCTTTCTTTCCCTGGAAACAGGAAGGCACTAGGTTTCACAGAAGAGGAGAGAGGAGGGAAGTGGTGAGGAAGAGGGGAGGAGAGGGGAGAAGAGGGAAGGAGAGGGATAAAACCACAGGAGGAAAACAACAAAAGACAGAGGAAGAGGAAACCATCCAGGCTCGCCCCCCGACACAGCTCCTGCCCCTGTTCCCATGTACTTCCTCCCGGTCTTCGTGCTATAACAAGTAACTGCTTTTCTGTTCCTCCTCCGCTGCCCTGACTTCCAGTGGCCAGGGGCAACTCCACCCTGTAGCCCCAGCACAAGTGACTTACTGTTAGACACTAGGTTACTTCCATTCTGTTATCCCAACAAGCTGAGGATCTCTGGGCAACATTCCATCCATACCTTGTGTTGCATCCTGAGACTCCCAAACCTGGGTTTTCAAGGTCAAAGGTCATGAAGAGCTTCCTGGCTCTAAACATCAGTCACATGGTTGCCCAGAAGGGTCATTCAAGGACTCAGTCAGCCACCAGCAAGAAGCTGCATGTGCTTCACAGCGAGTGATACCTTTCACAGGTAACACAGGTAGAGGTGGGGCTTACCGGGCTCACGTGTGCACATGCACTCTCTCTCTCTTTGTCTGTCTCTGCAGTGAGCTCTGAGGGACCACTCTGGGCTCTGCACATCCACACGGGAGATCTCAGGCACTCTCCAACTCTGCTTCACTGCCTGGGAGCTCTAGAAAAGGCTGGAAGGTGAGATCAGTCTCTCCCACCTCCTCCAAAGCTTTCAGGTAGTACAAAAGACCAAGCTCCTTGCTTTTCAGTTTGAAGTGTCCAAGGTCTGGAGACAAAAGCCATGAAGTCAGGTTTATCTGGAGAGAGAACTTGTCCCACCACAACCCATCACGGGAGAGGAGGGCAGCTGGAATGAGGGGACTTTTTTTTGGTACCTGGCATTGAACCCAGGGGCGCTCAACCACTGAGTCACATCACCAACTCTTTTTATTTTTCATTATGAGACAGGGTCTCACTAAGTTGCTGAGGCTGGCTTTGAACTTAGAATCCTCCTGCCTCAGCCTCCCCAGCCACTGGGATTACAGGCATGTGCCACTGCACCCAGCAGGGTGAGGGGACACTTGAGAGTCATACGTGGTGCATTCCTCCTCCACTTCTGAGAAGGGCAGGTCTGAGGTAAAGCTGGAAGCACATGGCTGTTGTTTTTCCACACTTTCCCCTGCACTCACCACTGAAACTTTGAGAAATTCCACTAGGGAGACAGAGGTCCACTGGGAGGCAGGGCCTCAGGCCCAAAGACTGAGGTTCCTGTAGGTCCAGGAGGCAGAGGTCCCTCAGATCAACTCCAGGATGGGGTACCAGCACAGAGGCAAGACACGCAGAAATGACAAAGTCCTGAAAGGCCTCCATTGAGGCACTGCTATGACCAAAGGCCCTGTTTCATTCAGAAAAAGAGTCAGGCCTTGCCAGGTCAAGAGAGGCACCTCCTTCCTATCCACTGAGTCTCCCACACCTGATGGCCAGAAGCCCACGGGGTATCTCCGCGGGTAACACAGAGAGCAGAGAGCGCCTGCAATAACTGTGTAGGTGTGAATGAAACATGTGCAGCCCACTACACGCGGTTCCAAAGATGTCCTCGGTGTGTCACAACCTACAGTGGGCTTGCAGCAGGCCCTTGCTAGCAAGTCTTATTCAACTAGGCCCAGAGGGTGAACTTTAAACAAAATTTTATAATTTAAAAACTTTAAATAACACAAACGTGTATTTCACCCTGTGCATTATATTCGTGTTTCTTTTTTATAGTGAGCACTGTACTTTCTTAAACGTTGTCCCCACTGTCTATTCCGTGCGTCTGTGCACTGACGTGACATTGCCTACACACAATCACATGAATGGAAAACTACCCTCCAGGCCATTTAGGAGCCCATCAGGAATCATTTTCACCATGAACTTCTGCCTGCTGGGCAGAAAGCGAAGATGCGGACATGACTCTGGCTGCTCCGGTTTGCACTCGGGTGCTTTGGCTCTTGGGGGATGTCTGTTACTCGGGGACTAACCAGGCTGTCTCAGATCAGAACAGGAAACCAGGACTCAGAAGCTGGTACGTACTAGGCAGGGCCCTGTGGCTTTATAACCTGCCTCCCAAGACAGGCTGTCTGGTCCAGAGTCTCGCCTTCCCTGTAGGGCCACGCGCTGGCTGTGTGGCCCTAGCAGGATTTGCTAGGCCTGGTCCCTGGCCTGGTCACCCGTTCTTTAAATGAGGAGCAGTGAGGAAGATTTTCCAACTGCTGTGCAACCCTGGGCCACTCACATGGCCTGTTTGGGCCTGTGTTGCCTGTCTGAACAGGTGCCTACCTCGGAGGGGAGTAGGAACCCACCGAGACAGAGTTTAAGATGAGGTGGCACTGTACTGCGATGTGAGCAATGGGGCCCCTGGCCAGTCACTGCCAGCAGGGAGCTGCTTCCTCTTTCAGTGCCTGGCCCCCACCCCAGGCCTTACATTCTACTTCCTATGTGGGCCATGGCCTGGGGAGTAGGGGTGGCTCGCTATGTTCTGTCTCATGTCAACCACCTCCCCCCAACACACACACTCAGAGTTAGGAAAAGACATCATGTGGACAAAAGGCGATTCTAAACAGGTGTTTTGAGTGGTGGTGACCACTGCCTCAGAAGTCACTTAACAGTGCTCATGAAAATGAGTGCTCATTAAAAATACGGATTTCTTGACCCTCCCAGCAAGCTTAGCATACTTCAGTTATGATGAATGAGATGAATGAAATACAGAGGAAGAAGAATCACATGCACAGGATATTCAAGTTCACATACTGAAAATAGGTGGGGGAAACTCTGAAAGCAGAGATACAAATCGGAAGAAAGTAGGCACTTTCTTCAGGCTACAGTGACCAGCCCCCAAACACTGAGATTTTCCTCTCAATTTCAACCTCCCAAAGCACCAGGCCACACAACCCTCCTTTCCCCACCATCTTTCTCCCAGGGGCTGCATGCAGGCAGGCTGATGCAGGCACGCAACACACCACAATCCCACCACCACACACCTCAAGATGTGCATTATCAGTATGAGTCGGTCCCACAGGGAATTTGCCAGAACCTCACTGGGCAAATGAGCCCAGCGATCTACTGGCAATAGCCTCCTGTCAATTCTGAGCCCTGTGCTGGCAAGTTCACCACAGGTAGTCACTATGGCGATGACTGCTGCGAGGCCTGTCCTGTGAGATGCCACCGTCCCTCAGGATCCACAGGAGCAGCGTCTACTCCTGATAGGCAACGCCATTTGGGGACTTTCTGAGTTATGTTCGAGGTCACCCAAAGGAGGAAATAAAAACAGCAGGTGGGCATCGACGGTGGCATGGAATATTGAACTCCCGTCCTGATTCTATTTGGCCACCATGTTCCCTAAGCATCCTCACGTGGAAAGTGGGACGAGGGTCCCTGCTGCACGGTTACGGAGAAGGGAGGAGATAAAGATGCAAAGTGCACAGCACACCGTCCCAGCTCCATGGCAAACTTACTACGACAGAAGACAGAAAACAAAAACAAGCAAAACCACAGTCACAAAACCCGCCACGTGTTCATGGCAGCCTTGTTTTGAGCAGACTTTTGCCTGGGCCATGAGCGCCTGCACAAAAGCTCTCCAACGCTGCCTCACTCCCCAGCTCCTGCTCCCCCTTGGTCAGTCACTGGTCTGTCCTTTGTGGTGCCTGTGCCTCTCCCCACCAGCCCATCCAGCCCTGAGTGGGGAACAGGCCTAGCAGGGCTGAGCTTGGGTTTGCCAGAAGAAACAGATCCTAAGTCCCCTCCATCCTTCTCTGCACTGCTCGGGCCCCTTGGGACTGGTGTGGCCGTCCATGGGACATGTGAGATTTACTCCCCACACACGTCAATCACAGGGCGAGCACACAATGCTACACACTCAATTATCGCTGTTGAACAGCAGGACAGAGCTCACCTCTCCATCATGAACTGAAAACCTGAGAGCTCTGAAGGTGTGTTCAGGAATGACAATAAAATACCACTTTGCAGAATACCCAGAAATCTCCATTGGCACTCTCCCCACAAGCCTTTTTGATCTGTATGCACACCACTGGTCTTGGGTGCCCCAGGCACACAGGGCAATACACAAAACCAGAGTTCAGGGGAGCAAAGCAGACATTTGAGGATATTATTGCCCAAGTTTCACTTCCACACTGTCTTTGACATTCTTTTTCAACTCTGGTTTTGAGCAAAGCTGGGGCTGGTGCAGAGACTGGCAGTAAAGACACCCCTGGCCTACGCTTGTCTCCCTGAGTCCTAGACCCAGGGCTGTGTGGACCAGAGACTCATACCACTGAGTGCCTCTCAGATGCCAGACCCTAAGCCAGGCACAGGTGGGTATTTTCTGACTAAAAAGCCACAGCAAGCAAGAAGACAAGCACTGAAATGCCAGGGAAGGCATGCAGTGTGCAAGAGACTTCATCATTAGGGAATCCTGTCGGAACTGAGACCCCTTGACTCCAAGGCTCCACACTTCACCTCACCACTGTCCCCTTTCAAAGGTGCCATCCACCTTGATAGAGCATTTGTTTCGCATATTTTGATTTTCCACCTTGGCAATATGAAAACATCTTGAAGAAATACCCACTTCCATCCAATTCACACCCCATCTCTGCTGGGAGAACAGCCAGGGCCTGAAATAACCACTGGACAAATCATGGCTCTTAGCCACCTATGATCACGTCCTTTGGGGAGCGGGTGTTTATAGAGCACTTCTGCTAGGGGCTATGCTAGATGCTTTTATGCACATCACCCCACTTAATCCTCCAAACCCCACAAAGAGGTATTAGCCCAGCTTTAGGAAGGACAATTCTGGTTTAGCAAGGAGATGTGACTTGCCCAAGGTCACACAGCACTGGGAGGAGGGGCCAACAGAGCAGGTCACAGAAGACTCCTAAGAGATGAGTAGAAATGGTGTTTTTCTTCCTCTAGTGCTCAAACCTTCTCCCCGAACATGCCCTTGCTGTCCTCCCCTTCCCCATCACAGGACGCCGACACTAGGATCCAGCCTTAGCTTCTGCTGTGGTATGTTGTTTCCAAGCTGCTGCTTTTCCATTTCACTGTGGACTTAGGGACTTTGTCCCTTGTCCATAGAACATCAAGGGCAGAAGTACACTGTGAGCTGAGAAGGGTACCAGTCCTCAGCACCCCCTCCTCACTAAAGCACAGCACAGTGGCATCCTCAAGGTACAGACAGGCAGCTGCTGTAGGGTGGTGGGAAAAGCTGCGCTGGGGAACCAAAAGGTCTGGGTCCCAGCCCTGACCCTGCCTCTTGAGCAAGACACTTCCCCTGTGGGTCCCAGTTTCCTCATCCATGTGTGTAAGTACAGCACATTGAAGGCCTGTGACTCTGGGCATGAGTGTCCTGCTCAAACCCTCCTCACTTCCTCCTGCCTCCTTCCCTCCCTGTACCATCTCCACTCCTTGGTGCACAGTGCCTGCACCTTCCTGGGCTTAGTAAGCACCTGCTGGCAGATGAGGAGATCTTTCTTTCCCATGGGTCCTTGTGTTCCCACCGTAGCCTGCACCGAAGTCGGTGCTGGGCCTTCATGGTTTTACTGCGTGTGTTTTGTACATCTGTCTCTTCCACTAACTAGGCTCTGAGCTGCCTTGGGAACCTACAAGGTCATATTCAGATCTGCATCCTGGGCATCTGCCAGGTCCAGAATGAATGAAGAGGAGAGGTCAGACTAGATATCTCCAAGTGCAACCCACAACCCAGAGGCATCACACCTCCAAGAAAGGGTAAGGAATGAGGAATCTCAGCCTGCCCCAGACCTCTGACTCAGAATCTGCAGGGTAAGCCCCAAGTGATTTGTAAGCACACTCAAGTTTGGACAACATTCCTCCCGATAAACCACTTAGAAGCCTCCCAAATTGTGGACCTCAGCAGGACTCACTAAAACAGAGTCAATCATTATCCAAAAGTGATTCATCTGAGGAACCTTCTAGAAGACTGCCATGACTATCACAGCAAGTTCTGAATTGTGCAGGTCCCAGAGGGGTTCCAGGCACATGTTACTCAGTGGCCCTCTCAGAATCTCAAGGAAGCCCAGGCAGCTCTAAAAACCAGTGAGGCCTGTCCTGGTCCCTTGGATTTGACTACCCCTCCCCTTCCCACCCCACAAATAAAATGGGTGACTTGCATGCTTGTCAACATCAGACAGCAGAGATGATGAGACAAGCTGCCTGCTGCATCTGCACTCAGAAAATGCTCCCCCGGCTCCACTTTTCTTTTCTTTCTTTCTTTCTTTTCTTTTCTTTTCTTTTTTTTTTTGGTTGTTGTTGTTGTTGTTCTGGGGATTGAACCCAGGGCCTCACACATGCTAGGTAAGCACTCTACTACTGAGTAACATCCCTATCCCCTTTCTCTCATTTTTCACTCTTGCCATTTATTCAAATTGGTAAGAAAAGGAAACTTTCCAAAACACATTTTCAGTTTTTTTTTAATAAGCCCTGCAATTCCTTTAATGGTTTCAGATTATCTTAAATATTTATAAAACTCACTCTCAGCAACACTCCTTTAAGCAAACTTCCTCGTCGACTTCGATTATTTATATATTTATGAACATGATGTTCAAGGAGCAGATGGCAGCTAGTAAGTCTTCGAAAAGGAGGGGGAAAAAAAAATCAATGGGACAGAATGTAAACTTGATGAGTCCCGCATTTACTCTTCTTGACAAGCACGGTGCAATCATCTTCCATTCAGTGGCAGCGCCATACAACAGCCCGGCAACAACTGGTTTAAAATAGCACACTTGGACTTCGGAAAGCGTGGAGGCTCCAACTTAAATCTAGGAATAACCTGCCAGCCATGGGCCCCGTTCCCATGGGCAACCGGAGCTGTCAGGGAAAGGCAAGACGATGGGGCTGGGGCACGAACAGGAACACACAGGGGCAGGGAAGGATTGAGCATGTGTTGAGCACCTACTGTGTGCCGTGCTTTCCTCATGACCTCTGAGTTGAGTCCAATGGCACTTCAGGTAGCCATGACTACTCCTCATTTGAAAAAATGAAGGCTTGAAGAGGAAGGACCTCAGCCAGTGTCACAGAGCTAATACGCAGCAGAGCCAAGGTGGGAACCCCAGTACTCTGGGGCCCAAACCCACACCTTCACTGCCTCCAGAACTACAAAAGCATGGGAGGGAAAACAATCATTCCTAGCCTCCTGCATCCTTGGCTACAACCCCAGAGGCCAATCACTCTTTTAAGACTTTCAAAGACTCAATTCCCAAGTTCCACCAAAGCAGCAGGAGCTCTGTCCATGTGAGAACCTGGGAAATCAGTCTGGGCTGAAAGCAGGAAGGAGGGTTACGGAAAATACAAAACGAGTGTCACAGGTATAAAGAGTCAATTGTACGAGAGACAGACACAAAGAGAGGGAGAGAGGCCCTCCACCCTGAGATAAGGATGAAAAACAAGATCACTCTGATTCTGTCTTCAACGGGCCTTTATCGGGTATCCCCAGAGAAGGGCCCCATGTCCACCCCAAGGGACTTCCCTCAGGAAGTTCCAATTCCAGTGAAGACAGACCTCCTGCCTTAGAGACACCTGTGCTCCTACTGTGCCATTACTGCTGTGGTTGATGGGGATAATCCTGCATGACCCCATTCACTAGACATGGGAGAGGGTCATGCTCAGGGTTCTGCTCCTGCTACTGCAATGAGCCAAACAACCCCATGCCCTCTGCTCCATTTTACAAATGGGAACACTGAATTTCCAGAGCTGAAGAAACTTGGAGACAGACAGACAGACAGACAGACACACACACACACACACACACACACACACACACCCCATCAGTGAGAGGAAAAGAGGAGTGAATTTGGATCTTAACTCTCTTACTCGGGCAGGAAAAGAAGGTTCCAGACTGCGTGGCCAGCATGTAACTAAAGGGCCTATTCTTTAAATCTGAATTTTTACCTGCACAGCGCTGCCTCAGATGGCTTCGCTGAGGACAGCCAAGTCTTAAACTGCCTAAGCCACGTGAATGGTGGTCTAATCAATCAAGAGAAACCAGTAATGCTGAGCATGAGCCCACAACCTCCTGGCACCAGTGTCCCTCAGGAGTGCAACCTCCTGTGCATCAGTGTCTGGATCCTGATGTTAGAGTTGTCAGGGACTGGCACACTGGGAGGAACCACCAGAGAACAAGTTCAAGGTCAGCAACAGGCCACTATGCTGACCCTGAGGTGCAGACAGAATGAATCTCACAAAGAGCAAAAGGGAAACCATAGCTCTTCTATTCATTCTGTCAAAAAGGCATGAACTGAGTTCCAGCATTTGCCAGGTGACTGTCAAGGTGCCAAGAGACACAACATTCAGAACGCAGTAAGGCCTACAAGAAAGAACCTTGACTTTGCAAGCCCAAAACTTAGAGGAGGACATGGAATCTGCTCCTCACTGGCCCAGGATCGTGGGCAAGTCCTGGACTCCCTCTAAGCCTAGGCAAAATGAGAATAAGACCTCTACCAACACAGGCAACCTTGACCACAACACGAGTTCAGGACAAATCCACACACGCTCAGACTGCAGCTTGTGGCTGCATGAAGTCACCTGCTCTTGCCCCTTAAAAATGACAGTACCACTCAGATTAATTTCCTGTCCAGCTGGGGCAGAGGAGACCCTCACCCCACCTGGCTAAGAATCTTAAGAGGGGAACAGAAGCCTCTGGAAGCTGAAAAAGAAGGGATGGCTGCAGAGAAAGCAAAATGTCTTGAAAATGTCCCAAAGCTAAGTGCAGAGACGCATCACATCCTAGGCCTTTATCCAAAAGCCATTTCCAAGTATTCCCACCACCACCACCACACACACACACAGGCTGCCTGTCCTTTGCTCAAAGCCCATCATGAATAAAAATTACAATGTGCCTCCCCAGGAAGAAAGCACAGGCCATATGACCACTTCTGCATGCCCAACCACAGGAGAAAACCCACCTCTTACCCGGCTTCCTCCACAGTTACAGAAAGCCCCAGGCCTGGGAAATCATCCCAGCTGGCAGCCCTGGCCGCCACCTCAGCCAGTCATCTGGCAGTGGCAATCAAAATGATGCTTCCCCTTTATTACCACCATACGCAACCTTCCAAGAATGGGAGAGTCTCAAAGTCAGAGTTGAAGCTCTTTTTTCACAAGGAGTCAATATTTTCCCAAGATAATCCTCCTCAAAGGAAGGATGGATTCTAGAGCCCAGGTGGCAAAATATGGCTCTCTGGGGGATTGTGGGATGGATGCTGCAGGCCAAGTAAGTCAAAATGAGGAACCACACCAGCTCACTTCTCAAAATTCACTATCTACCAATTCATTTCATAACTATCTATGGAGTGCCTGCCCTGTGCTCCAGGTCTCCCTTCTAGACCTTAAGATTGCAGAAATGAAAGGTGACTGACCCCACACTTCCCATCAATGCGGCCCCTGGAGGCCAGAAAATCCATGCTCATTTTCTCTATCCCATTTTATAGCCAGGAGCCTAAGACTCAGGGTAAGCGACTTGCCCAAGGTCACAAAACTAGTAAATGGCAGAGCCAGGAGTTAAACATAGATGCAAAGTCCAAGAGGTGCCTCCTTCCCACCCAGTCCCTCCCGCAACCCTCCATTTTTTGCAGCAAGGTGGGAATCCAAGACACCCCACCAGGGCTCCGCTCAGGCAAAAGAACATCTCTCCTCGGTTCCTCTTTCCTCCCACCCGTTCAAAGGACACACAGGTTCCTTCCAGATCCAGTGTGTATACAAGCCCCACGACTCTGCATACTGCCAAGGGTATCCACCCCTTGACACTGAACTTCCATTTTATAAAAAAAAAAAAAAAAGATGAAATGATAAAGGGCAAAGAGGAAGTGCTCTTTAAACACAGGCGGGGGACCACCCCAGAAGGAAGTCTTGAGGCCAATGGAGATTTTGTTCATCCCTCTAGTTCCTCAATTCTAAACAACTGGCCTTCAACGCCCTAATGAAGTTGGCCGGAGGGCAGCCCTGCGCCCTCACCTGGCTCACAGGAGGGTCTGCCGGGGGCGGGGGAGGGCTGCCACCGCGACGCGGGCGCCCCCCGACCCGCGCCTAGGGGCGCGCGACTAGCGGGCTGCGCAGGATGCCGCTGCGCGCTCCCCGAAGCTGGGTGGACCCGGGCGGCGGCCCCGCGGCGTACTCCCCGCGCGGCCCCGGCCCACCCGAGTGCCCGTCCGCGCCCCCGCGCGCCGGCCCGACGCCCCCTCCGCCGCGGCGCGCGCCCTCCTCCCGCGCGGCCGAAGCGCACCCCACCCTGGCCGCCCCCGGCACGCGCGCCCCGCTCCCGCGCCCTGCTCCCGCGCCCTCACCCGGTGCAGGGCGGCTCCAGGGGCGCGCGCCGGGCGGCGGAGCCCCGGCACTTACCTGGCGGCCCCGGCGGGCGGGAGAGGGGAGCGCGGGAGCGCAGCAGCCTCGGGTCCTCCGGTGCCGCCGCCGCCGCCGCCGTTTCCGGGTTGGCGGGTCTCACGTCACCGCCACAGGTTCGCGAGCGGCCCCCGGCGCGGCGGCAGCAGCAGCAGCGGCCCCGGCGAGTGCCAGGCGAGAAATAACTATAAAAGGAAGAGACGCAGCGAGGAGGAAGAGGAAGCGCTGTTTACCTTCGAGAAGCCGAGCCGCCGGCGCTCGCACAAAAGGAGGACGCTCGCGACGCGCCTCCCCCCGCGCCCCGTCCCCGCCGCATCGCGGGGGCCCGGCGTCAGCGCGCGCCGCGCCCCGGGACCGCCCTGCGCCGGCCCCCACCCCAAAACCTGCCACGAGGCTGCAGCGCCCGGCTGTCCGGTACCCTCCCCGGCCAGGGTGCTGTGGGCCGGAGCTGGGTGACCTTGGGCAAGTCACAACAGGCCGGCCAGAGGCTGCGGGGGGCGGGGAGGGGGCGGTTCATCGCCCTCCTGGTGTGGCGAAGGAAGCGCCAGCTTTGCCTGGAGCAGGGATGGCCCCCAAGGTCACAGCCCTTGAGGCGGAGCTCAGCTCCAGAGGAGTCCCCCGACATTCGTGCCAGCCAGGTTCCTGTCCCAAGTTTCACTCTCACCTGGACTTGGGGAATGATGACTGTCTCTGCCCATCTCGCGCCCTGCGGTGTCAAAGGATGTGTATTCAAACATTCAGCCCTTCATCAAATTATTTATTGGATGCTTACTAAACGTCAGGGCAGTTCTAGGCCCTGGGGCTACAGCTGAGAACAAAAAATCTGGGCCAAGCAGGGGACAAACACCTGAACAGTGGTCCAGTGGTGCTAAGCACTATGAAGAAAAATAAAGCAGAATCTGGGGAGGGAGTGCCTGCCCTAAATGGTTCTCCAAGGATTTGTAATTTAGTACAGAAATTCCCAGATAAAAAGTCCCTCACTATAATGTCCCCCCCAGTGGAGGACTCCATATTTCCCCTTGTCTATAATGATGAAGAATGCATTTTTCTCCATATAAATAGCAAGAGGTGCCTAGAAGGCATCTTCTTCCCTCTGCCTTGCTCCCTAGCCCTCAAGCCCTTCACATCATTATTTTGAAATTGAGCCAGATTCCTCAGGAATAGACAGTGTTCTCTAATATGTCTTCCCCCTGACCTCTAGCAGGGCATCAGAAGGGTTATAGCAAAAACTTTCATTTTGTCTCATTTTCTTGGTCCCACCCTCCACCTCCAGCTGTCCTGGGGCTGTGGCAGAGTGCCCAAATAATAAGTGCCAATTGGCCTGATTATGTTTATTCCTTTCTTTAAAAGGTATATGGAGCCCGGGGCAGGAGGATCACAAGTTCAAAGCCAGCCTCAGCAAAGCAACTCAGTGAGGCCCTGTCTCTAAATTTAAAAAAAAAAAAATACAAACAGGGCTGAGGATGTGGCTCAGTGGTTGAGTGCCCCTAAGTTCAATCCCCAGTACCAAAAACAAACAAACAAAAAAGAAGGTATCTGGAGCCTTTTCTCTTGCCCAGGCCCAGTGTTAGGAGCTAGGAACACTGCCATGACAGACTCTCAAGGTGCTCCTGGTCCTGAGGGAGCAGCAGGGTGCCCCACCAGTGCAGGGAAGCAACATTAATGAGGCATGTACAGAGATAGAGCAGGAAATGGTAGGTGCACAACTTGGGGTGCAGAGACCCAAAAAGAGGACAAAAGGAAAACATCAGAAACCCCTCCCTAGAAGTTTCAAGAGGCATTTAGGCAAAGTGGGGGTGAGCACCTGAAAGGCTGAGGACAGTGAGTTCAAATCCTCCCTCACCAGTTACCCCTGTGTGTCCCTGAGCCAGTACTTAAGGCTGCCAGAGCATCAGTGCCCTCATCCCTAAAAGAGAGGAACTGATGCCCATCTTGCAGTGGTGAGAGAGAAGTGGGTAAAACAGCTGGATCCTGAACTATGACCTTGAGCAGCAGGAAGAGGGTTTGGATCAGGCAGAGCTGAGGAAAAGAGCACTAATAATCCTGAACGATTAAGAAGTGCTAACCAGGTACCAAGTGTTTGTCCACCTCATTGAATTCTCAGAAACAGCCCCATGAACCAACATGCTCAGTGTTATGCATGAAGATCTTGAAGCTGGGAAAGAGATGGAATTTTCCCCAGAGTCAGACTGAAGAGACAGAGGTGGAGCTGGACATGAACCCAGATTATCTAACTCCAAAACCAAGGACTTGCCCACTCCAGCTGCTATAAAATGGAATGAATGGACAATAATTACTTGGTTAGGGGGCTGGGGTTATGGCGCAGTGGTAGCGTGCTCGCCTAGCACGCGGGAGGCACTGAGTTCGATCCTCAGCACCACATTAAAAAAAATAAAGATATTCTGTCCAAGCCGGGCGCGGTGGCTCACGCTTGTAATCCCAGCACTTAGGGAGGCTGAGACAGGAGAATCGCGAGTTCAAAGCCAGCCTCAGCAAGGGCGAGGCGCTAAGCAACTCAGTGAGACCCTGTCTCTACATAAAACACAAAATAGGGCTGGGGATGTGGCTCAGTGGTCGAGTACCCCTGAGTTCAATCCCCAGTACCAAAAATAATAATAATAATAATAATTACTTGGTTAGGTGGTGGGAATTAAATGGAAGAGCATGTGTGTGGAACCCAGCACTCATAGGAGCTAGGAGAGAGCCGGCTCACTCTTGTTATTACTGTCACAATAATTGTTAAAGGCATAGAGATGAGAATTTCCTGGCAAGCTTGGACTCTGCAGTTTGAATGTAACATTGAGTGCAAATTTGGAGAAAGACAGGAAACAGCATACATGAAGGTGTGGGCGTGGGCAGGAGGAGCTGGATCATGCTTAGCCTGTACTCCACTGAATTCCAATACCTGCCATGAGGAGTCCAACTCATATGTATGTGCGTCTCAGAGAAGAAAGTCTCCATTCACTGGCTAGCACAGTCATCACATCTTTCAGGTAAAAAATAGCAATTTCGTGGCTCAGTGATAGAGTGCTTGTCTAGCATACGTGAGGCACTGGGTTTGATTCTCAGCACCACATATAAATAAATAAAATAAAGGTCCATTGACAACTAAAAAAAAAATAGCAATTTCATTCATCTGTGCAAAAGCCCCTCAAAAACACACACCTCTGAAATGTGTTGCTGTGCAGGGCCCTTGTGGTGCCGAATGCTTTCAGTGTAGAGGGTAAGGGAAGGAGAAGGAGATGGACTTTCTTTTGCCCTACTACTTCGTATTTTGCAATTAGGTGGATTCCACATCCCGTGAGGAGAAAAGCACACTCCGGAATGTTCTGCTTACCTGTTTGCCAGGCTTCCCACCTCTCTGGCCACTCAGAACCAAGAGGGATAAGGGAGGGGTCTCAAACCTAGCCCAAGTCTGCTAGAGAGGCTGTCCACAGTCCCAGCATGGCCAGGTGGATGGCACCTGTAGATGGCCCCCAGACCTTTCACCCTCAATGAGGTGCAAAGACTTTCCACAACAGAGAGCTGCCCCTCAAGCTGGAACGGGAGCCTTGTGGAGAGATGCAGGCCTATGAAAGCTGGTGAGTGATTGTTTCCAGGGTCTGGAGGAGAGAATGGGAAGTAAATGCTTAGTGGATTTAGGGTTTCCTTTCGGGGTGACAGGAATGCTTTGGAATTAAACCAAGAAGGCAGTTTCATGATATAGTATGTAAATGTCACTGAATCATTCACTTTAAAATAGTTAATGATATGTTATGTGAATTTCACCTGAATTGTTTTAAAAAGAAAGAACACTGATGAGCAGGACTTTCACTTTATTGCAATATATCCACAATTGTGCTACAGTAATGCACCAGTGTGGGAATCACAGCAACTGGTAAGGCTTGGGAGCAGCCAGTTTCTGCAAATGATATTTTAACCATTAAAAGTAAAAGAAATCTGGCTGGCGCGGTGGTGCACGCCTGTAATCCCAGCACTTTGGGAGGCTGAGACAGGAGAATTGTGAGTTCAAAGCCAGCCTCAGCAATGGCGAGGCACTAAGCAACTCACTGAGACCCTGTCTCTACATAAAACCCCAAAAATAGGACTGGGATGTGGCTCAGTGGTCGAGTGCCCCTGTGTTCAATCTCCAGTACCCTCTCCCAAAAAATCTGTATAGAATAATGCAGTGTGGGTATTATTATTTTTATTCTTATATAACTTAATTAGTTTTTCTGGAGGAAAAAATGTGTACCACCATGCAGATACTTCAGGTTGAACTAGATCTGAATTTAGATACTGGCTTTTGTTCTTATTTGTCACAGGATCTTGGAAGAAGTATTTGGACCCTCTGTGCCTTCAGTTTCTTCATGTAAAATGGGCTGGCGATGATTCCTACAGCAAGGGATTATTGTCGGGACTGAGTGGGATGATGTGGGTAAAATCTCACCTGGAAGGTGTCCTTGTGGTTGTCATTTGTTGTTGGTGTTACTGTGGCATGCAAAATCTTTCAAAACATGGACCCATGAGGAAAATGGACCAAAGAAGTTCTTGGGGTGTATCAGTCCACTGGGGTTGCTGTAACGAAGTGTCGTCGTCTGGGAGGCTTATCAGCAATGGAAATTTATTTCTCACGATTCTGGAGGGAGTCTGAGGTCAGGGTGCCAGTATTATTGGGTTCTGGCAAAGGCCCTCTTCCAGGTGGCACATTTGTGACTTCTCTCTGTGTCTTCACCAGGGGTAGGGGAGAGGAGGCTCTCTGGGACTTTTCTGTAGAGGCACAATCCCCTTTATGACACCCACCTGCCCACAGGCTCTCCCTTCCAGTAGCACCATAGTCGGGGGTAGAATTTCAATGTATGGTTTGGGGGAAACACAAACTTTCAGTCGATTGCAGGGCAGCCTTGGAAGCACTGTGGAGCCTAGTGTCCTGAAGCTGTCGATGCCACAGTCACTAATGGACCCCTGGGAATGTCTGCACAAGGCATCTGTCACACATACCTGGCTCACAGTGCATGGTGGGTGGCAGTGAAGCAGACATAGCTACCTCCTCTCCCTCGGCTCCGTATAGGTCTCCAGGGACCTGAGGTGTGAGAAGAGGGTGCCTGGCATATCACCAGCACCTTAGAAAGTGACTATAATCAAAAGCAAGACCGCAAACTAGAAGTACTGCAAACCCCCCTGGGACGGGCTCTTGGGGACCAGCCATCCCTTCTTATTCTACCAAGGGCCTCATTCCCCAAGAAAAACAGAAAGCACAAGTTGTTCTAGAGACATGGCTGCTAAGTGGCATGTTCTGGAGGAATTGCACATATGGGTGATTGTCAAGAAAACTTCACTTTTCGGGGGTACTTCATCCCTGCTCAGGTATTACTGAGATCCTTCCTGTGAGATATCAAATGGTAAGGGATACATGATAAGGGGCAGAGGTCCCTCCCCTTGGTCACACTGAAATAAATCCACCCTCCAAATTGATTTATGTATGCATGCATTTGTGGTGCTGGGGAGGAAACTCAGGGGCTCATGCTTGCTGGGCAAGTGCCATAACCACTGAGCTACACCCAAGGCCCCTGGAGTCAGAATTTGAACCCACATCTGCTTGTGTTTCTTTCATTTTTGCCTTTGTTATTTCTTTTTTTTTTTTTTGGTACCAGGGATTGAACTCACGGGGACTCGACCCCTGAGCCACATCCCCAGCCCTATTTTTTTGTGTTTTATGTAGAGACAGGGTCTCACTGAGTTGCTCAGCGCCTCGCCATTGCTGAGGCTGGCTTTGAACTCGCGATTCTCCTGTCTCAGCCTCCCAAAGTGCTGGGATTACAAGCGTGAGCCACCGCGCCCAGCTTGTTATTTCTTGAAGAGAAGGAATCATGGTGTAAATAAGGTTTGGTAGATGGGGAAGATTCCAGGCTGGGCAAAGTTCAAATATCCCCCCCAAAATAAAATATAAAACAATCCCAAAAGCCATTTAATTTGTACCTATCTATACCAGGCACTGGGTGCTTCACATGGATCATTTATGATTCTGGTGAGATAGGTTTTCCTTGGCCTCTGCTCAAGGCCACACAGCTATTATGGGGCAGAATTAGGGCCCCCCAAATGTGAACTATCTTAATTATTTTCATTATTGAATTTAGTCCCGATGCAACAGATGGCAAATGATGTGCATCAGTGCCATTGAATGGCAAAGGAGGTTGGCCTTTGAAAGGAGCTGGCTCTGTTGACATAGCTTCCTTTATAGACACTGTTAATATAGTCTCGTATTTCTCAGTTTCCTCATGGGCAACGAGAGAGCAGGGCTAAAAGGTTTCCAACATTCTGTGAGCTTGCTAGGGTGACAAACTCAAATACCATCAAAGTGGGCAAGGAACACAAGCAAGAGAGGTGCCCCTAAATGCAGCACCAGGGAGCAGTGGGGTCGGAGGAGAAGCAGGGGCACATGTCTGTCTTTGGACATTTACATTCAAAACTTCACTCAACTCTGTGCTCACCAAAGGACAGGTTTCTGCCTGAAGGCTCCACGTTTGCAACCAATCAGGGCGGTGCCTCATAGGAGGGCCCCAGGATCAGCTGCATCAGCACCACCTAGAAACTGCTTAGGAAAGCAAAACCTACTGACTTGGAACCTCTCGGGGTGCGGCCTGGATCTGGGTAGTAAAAAGCCTCCCAGTAATTCTGAGCCCACTCCGGTTTGAGCACCACTGACTTTGAGCAGAAGTTCTCAGCCCTGACCACATCTCAAAAGCACCTGGGGACGTGCTACATCTCCAATACCTGAGCCCCAGTCCAGGATTCAGAGTTAGTTGGACATGGGTGAGGCTCAGCTTTCAGAAAGTCTCAGGGTTCAAGTGGTTTTCCTGTGCAGCCAGGGCTGAGAACCCCTGCAGGTGGCCATGCAGCATGAGAGGCTGTATGTGCCCATTTTATTTCTCTTGGGTTCTTCATATCTCCTCCTTTATATCTTCCATATCCCTGGGTTCTGCAACTGCAAATTCCACCAACCACACATTGGAAATATCCAGAAGAAACAGTGAATACATACTGAACATTTCTTGTCATTGTTCCCAAATGATATGGTATAGCAATATGTACATAGCATTCATATTGTGTAAGTACTTGAAGTTTTAAAAATTATATGGAAGGATGAGCTGGGCGCAGTGGTGCACACCTGTAATCCCAGCAGCTCGGGAGGCTGAGGCAGGAGGACCGGGGGTTCAAAGTCAGACTCAGCAAAAGCAAGGTGCTAAGCAACTCAGTGAGACTCTATCTCTAAATTAAAAAAAAAAAAATATATATATATATATATATATATATATAAAAAATAGGGCTAAGGGTGTGGCTTAGCAGTCAAGTGCCCCTGAGTTCAATCCCCAGTACCAAAAAAAAAAAAAAAAAAAAAAATTATATGGAAGAGCAGGGCGCAGTGGCTCAAGCCTGTAATCCCAGCACTTAGGGAGGCTGAGACAGGAGAATCGCGAGTTCAAAGCCAGCCTCAGCAATGGCGAGGTGCTAAGCAACTCAGTGAGACCCTGTCTCTACATAAAACACAAAATAGGGCTGAGGATGTGGCTCAGTGGTCGAGTACCCCTGAGTTCAATCCCCAGTACCAAAAAAATAAAATTATATGGAAGGAAGGATGTGCATAATGGTACACTGTTTTGTATCAGGGATATGAGCATCCTCAGATTTTGGTATCTGTGGGAGTTCTGAAACCAATAATGAGAGAGTGCATGTATATGCACTTATAAAACATGTATGACGGACCAGGTTCAAGGCATTTGTAGCTATAGGGGACTACAATGGTCATGTTGGACTGGGAGTAAAGTGCTCCAAGGAGGTGGCCACTGCTATTCGAGGGGCCATCATCTTGGCCAAGCTCTCCATTGTTTCTGTGCAGAGAGGTTACAGGGGAACAAGATTGGCAAGCCCCACACTGTCCCTTGCAAGGTGACAGGACGTTGTGGTTCTGTGCTGGTACGGCTCATCCCTGCCCCCAGAGGTACTGGTATCGTCTCGGCCCCTGTGCCCAAGAACTTGCTGATGATGGCTGGTATAGATGACTGCTACACTTCTGCCAGGGGCTGCACTGCCACCTTGGGCAATTTTGCCAAGGCCACCTTTGATGCCATCTCTAAGACATACAGCTATTTGACCCCTGATCTCTGGAAAGAAACTGTGTTCACCAAGTCTCCCTATCAGGAATTCACTGACCATTCACACCAGAGTCTCTGTACAGAGGACCCAGGCACCAGCTGTGGCTACAACATAGGGTTTTTATACCAAAATATAATAAAGTTAATGGAAGCTGTAAAAAAAAATATACATATATATATATGAGATATTGTTTTGCATGTTTTAAAACTTTATATAAACTGGGAGTGCTGGCACACGCCTGTAATCCCAGCTATTCAGGAGGCTGGATCAGGAAGATCTCGAGTTCAGGGCTGGCCTGGGCAATGCAGAGAAACCTTGTCTCAAAATAAAATTAAAAAAACAAAGGGCTGGGGTTGTAGTTCAGTGGTAGAGCGCTTGCCTCACACGTGTGAGGCACTGAGTTTGATCCTTAGCACCACATAAAAATAAATAAATAAAATAAAGATGTTGTGTCCATCTACAACTAAAAAAAATATTTAAAAAAAAAAAAAGAGAGACTGGGATGTAGCTCAGTGGTAGAGCACTTGTGTAGTATGCACGACATCCTAGGTTTAATCCCTGATACTGGAGAAAAGGCAAATCTTTACAGTAGTGGTATCCTCGTGCATATTCTGTAACTTGGGGTCTGTTAGTTCCAAGGACATTTTTTGCAATGTCTGATGCTGATATGACTTTCACTCATTGTGTTGAACTACTGTGGAGTCTCACCAGGCTTTTTGTGCTGTTTTCTCTCTGCAACTGTGGTGTGGCATCCTCTGCCGGCCCCGAGAGCTGCTCCCTCATCCCAGCCTTTCTTCACCTATTCTCCCTCTTGCTGCTGGAAGGAAGCCTTAGTGGTTAGCTTCTATTTTCTTATACCCTTGGAAGAACATTCTGCCTCCCCAGGGATCCTCCCCTTGGCAGTGCCAAGGACCTGCTGGCATCCCGTTGTCCCTGACAGCTGGCTACCTGTGCATGGCTCTCCTGAGCTCCTGCTCCGTGCCTGCTTCATGTTCATTTTCCACGGGATTGTGTTTCATGAGCTCAGCACTTCCTACATTACAGCAGATTTCCATGGCCATTGTCTCTAGTGA